>JAPXFY010000015.1:39038369-39138369 GCA_030674185.1 Monoplex corrugatus
GCTTCAAGAGATCGGACAAGGTATAAGCACTGCCAGCGGGAAAAATATTGCCACCAGAAGCTCCAACAACCTTCTACACGGCAGAGAGCTGGAAAAAGTGGCCTAAAAGGATGTGAACCTCAGAGCTTTGAAGCGGGGTCTGCCGGATGAAGCGGACTTGCACAGCAGATCTCCCACAATGAATAATAATGGAAAAAAAACACACCCAGAAGTCGTCAGCAAGAGTAATATGAGACCGGACATAATTCTCCACTCCCATTCATCCAAACAAGTGATTCTGATCGAATTCACTGTACCATACGAAAGTTGAATGGAGGAAGCCCATATCTACAAGACTGAAACGTGTGCCAGTCTAGCCAGCAACTTGAGGACATTTGGTTTTTCAGCCAAAGTCATCGCCACTGTGGTTGGAGCAGCCTATGAGCTCGTGAAGCAGCTCTCGATTTCGGGAAGAGAGAGGTCCAGAGCCCATGAAGGCAATGGCAGAAGCAGAGGAAAAGAGCTTCAGCAGGATCTAGACCAGGAGGAATAAAAGTGAACTTCAGAAGGCTTAAAATTCTCCATATGTTCCTGGTGATCGATAGCCAAGTGGTTAAGACATCCGTCACACGGGTGACTTTGCCTTGAGAAACCTGACCACCAGTATGCGCGGGTTTCGATTCAAGGAGAAAGACAAATTTCTACAAAAAATTTTTTTTAAATGGCGACAGCAGAGGGGCATCCATTAGTCATGACCTTAGAGTGTCAGGAGTTAAGGGCGGAACATTTGCTTGACAGGGGCTTCTCCTCTGAGGACCTACTGCTGTCCGGCTTTCCACAGAGTTTCTTATTAAATTGCTATTGTTATTATTGTTATTACTATAGGTATCATCATTGTTAATTTTGTGGCTTTTCATTTCCTTGCAGAGTCAGCAAAAATGGATGCAGCTGAGTTTCGTAAACGTGGCAAAGAAATGGTGGACTATCTAGCAACTTATATGGAGACACTGGGTACCCGGAGAGTGACGCCCGAAGTTGAACCTGGATACCTTCGAAATCTGCTTCCCGCCTACCCACCAAAGAAAGGAGAAGACTTTGAGAAAATCATGAAAGATGTGGACAAAGCCATCATGCCTGGGGTAAGATATAGATATGGAATAATCTAGAGTAGAATGAAATAGAAATAATGACGATGTGTGTCGGAGGGAGAGGATAGTGTGTGAATGTAAATATGTGTGTGTGTGTGTGTGTGTGTGTGTGTGTGTGTGTGTGTGTGTGTGTGTGTGTGTGTGTGTGTGTGTGCGCGCGCGCGCGCGCGCCATGCAAACGTGTGTGTGTTTGTGGGTTGTGTGTGTGTACGTGTGTGTGTAGTTACGCACGTATGTATCGATTATAGTCTGTTATACGAGTAGTTTCTGGATTTCCGTGCTGAAGTCTTGTTACAGACGGAAATAATTTGTTGGCGGCCGGGAGCGTGCCTGATTGTGTATCAACCAGATGATCGAGCGGGTAGACTGAGAGGCAATGTCTGGTGCATACCTCGATCAGGTGGTCCCGGTGAATGCTGTTGAAAGCATTTTTCATGTCAAGTCTGACGATTACCCGACCGGTGTCTCTAGCAGGCATTTCACTTTTTGCCGATTTGCATGACGGCATTGGTAGCAGCCTCACACCCATCCCTGACGCCCACGCTTAATTTGATTGAGCTTAGTTCCAGCGATATTTGTCTGGCGGCTTGCTTGCTCGAGGTCTTTGATGCCAAACGACTTAAAGATATTGCCAACTGCAATTGAGGAGGTTCGGCCTTTTTTTTTTCTTTTTTTTTTTAAATGAGTCAGATTGGATGAAAAAAGGAAATCACGCGCATCAGGGCAAATATCCCACCCTCCGTCCGATTGCACCGCAGAGTTGGGTGATTTGAAATCCGTAGTGGTCTCTCATGCCTCGGCAGAGCTTGCTGACGTCATGTTTCAGATGGCCCAGTCATGTGGTGGGCTGCTGCTCGTTGGAAACGATTTAAGGGCTGGAATGATTTTGTCTTCAGAGAAAGCGGCAGAGGTAGTTACTGCAGATGTGCTATTGGGAATCGTTCGTAGGTTCAACGGGGCATTCGGGTGTTTCGATCTGAGTGCTGTGACGACTTCGTCTGTCAGTTATATGACGCTGTCGTCTGAACTTACCACGCGAACAGCTGTGGAAACATCAACTTCAGTGAGTTTGGCTTTTCCCTCTTTAGTAAGGCCTTGCTGGTGTCGTTGTTATTTGTCTTGTTGTGCTTGTCTTTGTTGATATCATTGGTGGCCGGTATGTGGGAACAATTTGCGAGACAGTCAACGATCGTGGCCAATGAGGGACTGGAGTTTATCGGTATTCCCAAGCCTGGGACAGCAAAAAGTTGAAGGCGCACCTGGTTTGGATTCCAAAGCGGTGTCCATCATTTTAGCAAGAGTGTTGGTTGCTAGTGTTCGGGCTGCTTTCGGGATTTTAAAAGGGATTTTTCTTTTGGCGCGGAGGTTGTATGTTAGCAACAGGCTTTGCCCGGTATAGAACGTCGCTGGGCCACTGGAAGAGTCTGTCTGCCTTAAGTCGTGGGCTGAGCCAGCAGGCAATGACGACACTTCCACAAGCTGATGGTGGCAGAGACTCGGGTTTGCACAGTTTAGGTGATAGTAGCCGTCACAGCCAGCACAGTTTCTTCCTTTCTTCCTGCTGTTGGCCACCGAGCATACTTGGCAACTTGCATGTGTCGATGTTTCATACTGGCAGGGATGCCTTATTCCTTCTATCACCATGGTCTCCTAGTTGAACGTATGATACCTGGACGAAGCAACCATCGGTTTTATTCATGACATGTTTCAAAAATTATTTAAATTTTTAAAACTTTTGAAACAAGGTGATTTGCTAAGCGTGCATTTGAACCTCTGTATAACCAGTGATAACTCATGCTTTATTATTTTTGGCCGATGTCTCTTTTGTTTTTGTTTTTGTACGTGATAACACGAGATGGACCAACCATATACAGTTTATTTTTGTTTTGCTTGCCTTCTTGAAAAAAATATAATAAGCAAGGCGGTAGCAGTTTCAAAACGCCTCGTTAACAAGATACACCCGAGAGTGCTGGATGAGACCCACAGCAACAATGCCTCACCATTGACCGGAAAGTCATCTCCCAGCTCCTGACGCCACGTGGTAACCATTTCGCCGCGCAGAGAGGGACTGTCCATGCGCTACATGACCCAGTCATTGCCTAGTTTACAAGCCGAATGGCTTGGTGGGTAGACGACAAACCTCGGACATAGCCACACAACGCGCATCACCCATGTGTTGCCTATCTGTCGGACCGAGAATGAAAGAGCTCTCCTTTGCCTCACACCGGGCGTTCATCTCTCTGTTGGGCAGCCTGCCTAGCCACCATAGCTGCCAGCTGTTCTCCTTTTAGTATGGTCTTAACACTTAACAGTCGGAAGCTTCCTGTAATGCTTTTCCACGACTACAGTGGGTGTTTGCACAATCGCAAAAGGGGCTAGATATGACACTCCAGACACAGCCTGTTTACCTTTTCAGCTAGATCTGACATGCCCTCAAAAAGATCCCAAATTTGCAGTCTTTCCAGGTGATCACCAGGACCTTCCCATTCAGTCATCAGACCTGATTCCTTGAAGCCGGCAGCCAAACTGCAGATCAGAATTAAAACAAACAAACAAACAAACAAAAACAATCGAGGATGCTAGCTGACACCCAGACAACAATGCCTTACCACACAGGACAGTCACCTCCCACCTACCGACACCACACCCCTGGTTATGAAAATATCCATTTGTTGATGGTTTAGTTGTCCAAAGCAACAACAACAACAACGACAACAACAACAACAATATAATGATAAACCGCTGTAGCTCAGAAACACATCATAATTAGTCAGTGTAACAGAGCGGGTAGCGCAACGGACTATCACATGGTGTATACCGTGTGACGATCCGTTGAGCATCAGACGCCTCCTCCTCGATTGCTGGGACTTGTACGATGTGAGACAAAAGCATTACACAGCAGACTCCTTAAAGAACCGCTTCCGAGACGTCCCTCCTGATGCAATTTTCCAGTTTTTACAAGAGATTTCACCTGATATGATTTTACTTCTGTTTTTCTTGAATTGCAGTTTAGACTTGCAAGGTAAACGGTGAGCGTAGTTTTTAACTGTTGTCTTTTATCTTAACAGGTTGTCGTTTTTGACGTGGTGTTAGCCCAGATATGGCTCTAGTAGTCGGCTGGCCTATAAGCAATATGAACATGAACGGACTATCAAGTGGAGAGTTGTGGGTTCGAAATTCCATCAATCCCAAAAAAATATTTAGGGATTTTTCTGCCCTTAGTGGCTTCTACTCAAAGTTGAGTGTGCTACGGGCTCGTTAGGAAGACTGGAATCCTACAGTTGAATCCTAACCACCTCTCTGATGCGTCATTCAGGGTGTTGTCTCCAATTTCCGTACTAGTACCGCAGGTGTCTTGTGTATCCCGGACCTGATTGATGCCAGGATGTATTACAAAAGTAAGCATATTGTATAGCCCCGTCCTAGTTGGAACTCCATAGCGTTATCAATATCGTCTCCATTCTTATCAGCAAAGCACTGTGAAAAAAAATTGTCCTAGATTCTTTGTATCCTGTTCTCATGGTAACTGCTACTTTAGCCTGGTTGTCGTTTTTGACGTGGTGTTAGCCCTGATATGGCACTAGTAGACGGCTGGGCTATAAGCAGTTTGAACTTGAACTTGACTGTTGCTTCGGTGGATTTACAGGCAGAGGTGTGTCGAAGAACTGTACATGTAATGAGCACAATGAAGGTGATGAACAAGAGTGGCGCAGATACTCAACTAATCAGATCAGTCACTGGATTTTTTTTCTATTGTCCGTCAGCCACACAAATCGATCACACAGTTTTGTCTTCTCTGTTCCATTTTTATTTTAAACATCCGCCCTCAAGCGATCAGATCAGTCGCTGAGATATGTTCTGTTATGCGAAATAGTTTTTTTGTTTCTGTCTGTCTGTCTGTCTCTGTCTGTCTGTCTGTCTGTCTATCTGTCTGTCTGTCTGTCTGTCTGTCTCTCTCTCTCTCTCTCTCTCTCTCTCTCTCTCTCTCTCTTTCTCGCTCGCTTTTGTTTTAGTTCTGTCAGTGATCAGTCAGATGAATCAGTGAGGGTTTTATCTTCTATGTCAAGGTTTTCTCTTTTGAGGGTTCGTATTCTCAACCATTCAGATCAGTCACTTGAATTTTTTCCTCTCTGTAAAAGTTCTTTTTCTTTTCTTTTTTTCAAAATGCATGTACAACCAACCAGACCAGTCACGTTCTCTCTTCTGTAAAGGGTGTTTCATGCAGAGCCTCACAGTAACTGTTTCATTTATCTCAGTGGCCCATTAACTCAGTTGGTTAGAGCCATGTTGATAACACAGTGGTAGTGGGTTCGACCCACAGGTGGGCCATATCGTTAGACGCCTGTTAGCTAAGTTGTTAGAGCGAGGTGCTCATAACGCGGGGTTGTGGGGTCAACCCTCGGCCTGGCCACTCTGAATATAAGACACAAAACCCATACAGTAGATAGGACCTCAGGACCTAGCCAACTCATAGGTTTATGTATACATGTAGACTTAAGGCTTGTTCCATGATCATAATGGATCTTCTCCATCCTATGGCACCAAAGCGTCAGTGTGTATTGAATTCACTGCAAGCGCAGAGGCGTCATCTTCAGAAACTAAACCTGGACGACCTCTAGATGGCTTTGCAACGCCAGTAGATAGGACCTCACGACCTGGCCAACTCATGGGTTTATGTATAGACTTCAGGCTGTTCCATGAACATTATGGATCTTCTCCATCACATGTCATCAAAGCGTCAGTGTATATTGAATTTATTGCGAGCGCGGAGACATCATCTTGAGAAACTAAAACTGAAAGAACTCCAGATGGCTTTGCAACGCTCGGATATGTCTGGGTGTATTAGGCCAGAAATGCCATGTGGTACAATGATTCAAATCAGCCACGGCATAATTATATCATTAACCTGCCCATAGAACTTGTGTGCTGGCGATCGAGGTCTCTAGGTCTTACCAAACTTTTGGATTCTGTATTGAAACGAATACAGTGCAGTGCTTTTTCTTTTTAAAAGCTTTGTCACTTTTGTTCTTGTATGGATGGTAGGCTGGTGTGTGTGTGTGTGTGTGTGTGTGTGTGTGTGTGTGTGTGTGTGTGTGTGTGTGTGTGTGTGTGTGTGTGGTGTGTGTGTGTGTGTGTGTGTGTGTGTGTGTGTGTGTGTGTTTTCCAGTCTATGCGTAATTTTGTTTCTCTATTAAAATTTTGCTTTTGTTTTGCTTGATTTTGGTTGATTGTTGTTTGCAGTTGCTTTTCAACAGAATTTTGCGAGGGACAACTTCTCCGTTGCCGTTGGTTCTTTTCCGTGAGCAGAAGGGTTTCTTTTAAGATGCCGCCTGTCACCCAACCTAATCAATAACTGAAAACATATTCCCTGTTGATTTCAGATCACGCACTGGCAGCATCCGCACTTTCACGCCTATTTCCCGGCAGGCAACTCATTTCCGTCCATTTTGGGCGACATGTTGTCTGACGTCATCGGCTGCATTGGCTTCTCCTGGGTAAGCACTCGGCACGAGCGGCGCGCGCGTGGCAGGAAATCGTGTTTGTGGAAATGTTAATTCATCTTCTTTTTCATTAAAAAAATAAATTAAATGTGCGTGAGTAAGCACGAATCGCTTGCAGAGCACATTCGGGAAGAGAACGTGCTTGTCGAAACTTAGTTATCTGTTTATTCACGTATTCATTTGTTTGTTCGTATATTCATTCATTTATTTGGTCATTCATTTATTCGTGATTTCATTTTTGTCATTTATATGTACTTGGGTGGTTGCGAATCATATGCAGAGTGCTTGTGGATTTATTTATTAATTTAGGTTTTCATTCGTTGACTTGTTCATTCACTTATTCCCTCATTCATTTATTCATTATTTCATTTTTTAAAATTATTTTTGTGCTGGGGTTTGCTCGAATCACGTGCAGGATGCACGTGGCAGTAGATTGTGCTTGTGGAAACGCTATGGGTTTTTTTTTCTATATTCATGTATTCATATTTCATTCGTTTATTCATTCATTTCTGCAAAAATATACAATATTTGTGTGATTACATAATGGTATTATGTTTTTTTTTTTAAATGTTGGACTTGTGGGATCATTGATTACACTTTTAAAGTTGTTTGTGTGTGTGCGAGCGCGCGTGGGTGTGTTGATTTTCCACTCGTTTTAAGTCACAGTTGTCCTTCAGACTTTAAATTAGTTTGTAATGTCTCGTGCAAACATTGTATTTTAACAGTTTCAAACATTATTTTCAAGTTTTATTTATGATGAGGTTAATTCAGTTAATTTTCACATTTAAGTCGCACATAATTTTTGGTGTCAGTACGTACAACTTTTATGTTTACCTGATGATAAATGGTGTTATAATGATGGTGTTTCGTGGCGTCATCTTTTTCTTTTCTTTTTTTTTTTTTTTTTTTTGATACCGTTTCGGTGTCACTGCACCTACCGGCTTATTTCAGCTCTCCAGTCCACCAAACCAAAAGTGAGAAAATTGAGAGAGATGATATGCAGGGCCACAGAATTTGGGCCCAAGTTTTACACATTTCTATGCTGTTAATAAAAATGGGGGAGATAGTGATGATGCTACGGAGTTCCATTAAGAATTGAGACTGCTTGATAGGGCTGTATTAATTTTAAAGTCTACTTTCACAATATGTTCAGACGACCAGGCCCGAGAGACACGGCCACCTACTGTCTTGTTTAGAACATTTGAGCCACTCCCTCAATGAAGCATCTGTAAAGTGGATGAGACTTGACTATATGATCCCAGCCTTCCGAACAAGCCTATAAGACGCCCAAATCTGGGTAGGGGACGGTCGGAACCGAAAAATCTCGCAATATAGATTTTTTGTTGTTGTTATCTTGACAGATTGGCTTTGAAACCCACAACTTCCAGGTCAATATTCCGTGAGCTGAGCGATTCGCCACGTTGACTGGCGTGTTTCTGACCTGTTTGTTACTGCAACTCAGAGATAAAGATGGAGAATCCTGTCTGCTGCTGATTCCTTTGAATCCCCATACCCTCAACCTCCCCCCCCTCCCCAACGACTGCTCTGGTCATAGCATTAGCGGCAGTAGAAGAAGAAGAAGGAAGAGAGGAGGAGGAGGAAAAGGAGGAGGAGGAGAAAAGAAGAAGAAGCGAAGAAGGGTGTTGCTCAAATTTCCCGACCAACGTTGCAGGTGTCTGTATTCTCGGACCTGGTTGACGCCACGATATATATTATGATGGCAAGTATAGAGTACAGCCCTGTCACGCAGTCTCAATCCTAGATGGAACTTCATAGCATCATGATTGTTATCTTCATCGTCACCATCATCGTAGCGTTGTAAAAACTGTCCCAGCGTCTGTGGCCATTAACCCTTTCGCTCCCGCCCTTTATAATAATAATAATAATAATTACAATATTTATATAGCGCAAAATTTTGATATAATCAAATCTAAGCGCTGAAACAGACACACACACGCACGCACACACACGCACGCACGCACGCACGCTCACACACACACACACACACACACACACACACGCAGGGACTATAAATGGGAGAAAGAATAAAAGCAATGGAAAATTATAGAGAGCATATTATATACAATTATATATTACAATGTGATTCCCCTCCGAGCGGAGACAGGCTGCAGAGGGGGGTTGAGTGAGGTCAGGATTTTATGCAGAGGAGAAAAGGTGAGTTTTGAGAGCGGACTTGAAGGAAACAAAAGTAGGTTGCTGACGGACTGAGAGAGGAAGTTTGTTCCAGGAGAGTGGACCAGAAACAGAGAAGGCTCGTGGACCATAGGTATTGAGCTTAGTGCGTGGAAAGCGAAAAGTCAGAGGATCGGAGGCAGAGCGGAGGGTACGTGAGGGAAATAGATCTCAAGTAGGCTTGACTGGTAATCGGGGGCTGCGTTATTGAGGCTTTTGTAGCACATGGCGTCTAGTTTGTACTGTATGCGCTTTGATACAGGGAGCCAGTGTAGTTGTGCCAGGAGAGGAGATATGAAGTCAGCTTTTTTCTTTTTGAGTACAAGGCGTACAACATTGTTTTGAATGCGCTGTAGGATGTGAATGGTAGAGGCAGGAAGACCAGACAGGAGTGAATTGCAATAGTCAATGCGAGACATTTTGAAGGAGAGAACGACTTTTGCAGTTGTTTCGACAGAGAGATACTTCCTGATCAGGCTTATACGATGGAGGTGATAGTAGCAAGATCTGGCAGTTTGAGAAACAAAGTTGTTCATGAGAGGGTAGAGTCAATGCAGACACTAAGGTTTTTAGCTGAATCAGAAATTGGGACTGATATGTTATTACATAATGGAAGAGAAAGAGGAGGCAGCTGAGAAAGTTTCTGACGAGTACCAATGAAGATAGCTTCTGTCTTGTCGTCGTTAAGCTGAAGTTTATTGTATGTCATCCAGTTCTTAATATCCGAGTAACACTCAGTGGTGCGAGTCAAGAGGCGCTGTATATTGTCAGGTGAGTCACTGTCTTGAAGATGGGTGTCATCAGCATAGAAGTGGTGTTTTATAGAGTGGGAGTTGATGATGGTGGACAGGGGGAGGTGTAAAGAGTGAAAAGAACAGGGCCAAGGACAGATCCTTGTGGAACACACAGGTCAGGTATGCAGGTTGAGAGTAAGTGCCATTGATGAGAACAGTTTGTTTTCTGTTTGATAGATATGAAGTGAACCAGGAGAGAGCAATGTCAGAGATGCCAAAAGTATGATGAAGTCTAGAAAGGAGAATACCATGATCAATGGTATCAAAGGCTGCAGACAGATCAAGGAGTGTGAGGAGAGAGACTTTGCCAGTATCAGTTGCAAGGAGGAGATTGTTGAGAATGTGTAGTAGGGCAGTTTCAGAGCTATGGCACTGGCGGTAGGCTGACTGGAAAGGATTGAGGAGATTGTTGGCAGACAGGTGAGAGTTCAGCTGGTTGAGGACAACTTTTTCAAGGAGTTTTGACAAGAAAGAGAGATTAGAGATAGGCCGGTAATTTTCAGTTCATTTGGGTCTAAATTGTATTTCTTGAGGAGAGGGTGAACAATAGCAGACTTGAAAGAATCTGGGACAGTTCCAGTTTGAAGAGAAGTGTTGATGATGTCAGTGATGAATGGGAGGAGAGTAGGGAGACAGTAGGAGTAGAGAGAACCTGGAAGAGGATCCAGTTCGCAGGTTTTGAACGACATGGATCTGATTGTGTTGAGAATTTCTTCTTGTGAGACTGGGGTAAAAGTAGTAAGAGGTGTGCCAGAGAAGGAAGGGTCAGTGGGCATGGTTGACAGGGTGTCTTGTCAAGCCTGTCACGAAGAGTTTGTATTTTGGTGGTGAAATACTTGGAGAATACAGATGGGAGTTCTTCATTTGTGTGTTTTGTTGGGAGAGGTAAATCTTTTCGTGTTCCAAGGAGATGATTCATGGTTGTAAAGAGTTCTTTTGAAGAAGAGGCATTCAGGATTTTGGTTTGGAAATAGCTTGTTTTTGCAGATGCAATGAGGATGGATACTTTTGTTTTAGAGGCTTGGAAAAGTTGCCTATGTACAGTGAGTTTGGATTTGCGCCAGCGGCGCTCTGCTCTGCGGCGGGCACGTTTTGCACAGACAATCTCATGAGTGAGCCAGGGGGTAGGGGGGCGGTCAGGTAAAAGACGGGTTGTGGCTGGAGCATGAGTGTCCAGAAGATGGTGGAGAGTAGTATAGAATTCATCGGCAAGGTTATGTGACTTTTCAGAAAGAGACGGGAGGCATCAGATGAAAATGTGGAGAGGTCGATAGATTTGAGATTGCGTTCAGAGGGGTTTAGACGGGTAGAAAGAACTAAGCAGTTGTCAGTAGCTGAATTGTGGTGATCACGAGAAATGATCCAGTCAAAAATGTGACCTTTTTGATGGGTTGGTTCAGAAATGTGTTGAGTCATATTGTGATTGGACAGAGAGTTGATATGTCTTGTGTCATAACGGTGAGTGTTGTCAAAGTGGACATTGATGTCACCTAGAATGATGAGATTTCCAGGTAAGAGGCAGTAGTAGTCAAGTAGTTGTGTCAACGTCAGAGAGAAACGTGGATGTGGTGAGCTTGTTGGCAGAGCTAGGTGGAGGTCGATAGACACAGGAGAAGGTGAAGGGGTGAGGGGTGGATTGGAAGGATACTTCAACGTGCTCGAAAGAAGGATGGGAGAAGAGGCAGAACTGCGAGAAAGATAGGGCGGGAATGGAGTGAGTCGTTGTAGAGGATGGCGATACCGCCACCTCGGGATGAGCGATGGAAAGAAGCAAGCCTGTAACCACTCGGAGTGAGACTCGCATGTATAGGTTCATGACCAAGGGGGTTAAGCCATGTTTCGATGATAAAAGCAATGTCAACATGCTCATCTGCGATGAAGTCAGCAATGACATCGGCTTTGCCATCTTTGCATGTTGACTGAGCGTTAAAAAGGCATAGTTTTAGTTTATCAGAGTCACATGGCGGTGGCCGAGGTGGAGATGAAGGCGGCACCGACAGGACAGAAGATGAAGGCGACACCAGCGGGGCAGAAGATGAAGGCAGCAACGAAGGGCAGAGATGAAGCGCACAGGGACAGAACAGCGCACCCGGGCAGAGAGAGGCAGCACGGCAGGACCCGAAGTGAGGCGCACAGGGGACAGAAGATGAAGGCGGCACGTGGCGATGAACGTGCACCAGGGACAGAAGTGACGCGCAGAGACAGAGAACGCGCACCAGCAGGACAGAAGATGAAGGCGGCACCAGTGGGACAGAAGATGAACGCGGCACCAGCGGGACAGAGATGGGACAGCGCCAGCGGGACAGAAGATGAACGCGGCACCAGCGGACAGAAGATGAAGGCGGCACCAGCGGGACAGAAGATGAACGCGGCACCAGCGGGACAGAAGATGAACGCGGCACCAGCGGGACAGAAGATGAAGGCGGCACCAGCGGGACAGAAGATGAACGCGGCACCAGCGGGACAGAAGATGAACGGACGCACCAGCGGGACAGAAGATGAAGGCGGCACCGCGGGCAGAAGATGAGGACAGCGCCGGCAGGACAGAAGATGAAGGCGGCACCGGCGGCACGGGGGACAGAAGATGAAGGCGGCACCGGCGGGACGAAGTGAGGCGGCACCGGCGGACAGAAGGTGAAGGCAGCACCAGCGGGACAGAAGGTGAAGGCGGCACCATCAGGACAGAAGGTGTAGGCGGCACCATCAGGGCAGAAGGCAAAGGCGAAGATGGCAGAGGAGGAGACGAAGTCTGCAGCAGCAAGGTCGAGGGCAGGGGCAGTGGAGGAGACGATGAAGCAGAAGACGAAGTGTGGTGTCGGACTGGTACAGCAAGAGGCAGGTTGTGCCAAAGACGGTGGAGACGTCCAGCACGACAGGATCGCGCAGTGCGGGGCTTACGACACAGCCCCAGTGTACTTATGCGCTGGTAGACGTCTCCACCGAGGTAGCACATGCTGTGTTTAAAAAGTGTCAGTCCAATTTGTTTTATAAAGGACGGGTCCATAATTGCGAGCCAGTTGGGAGAGGATAATGTTTGCAGGTTGGTGTGTGGGGTTGGTCAGTTCACAACAGTTGAAACCAGAGAACAACAAAGGTTTGGGAGCTGTAGCGTTGGGCGAACACAGTAGGCTAAAATGTAAACACAGTTCACAGATAAAATCTTGTGCCAAAGACGGTGGAGACGTCCAGCACGACAGGATCCTGCATTGTCAACCATGCTAGCAAAGCAAAATCTTAACCCTTTGACTCTGCATAAGGGAGGCTAAACGCACCTCTATCCACCAGCTTCCTGCCTGCGGGTGCGGGAGTCAAGGTGTTCGGGTGGCATGGAAAATGGGACAAACAAAAGAAGAAAAAGTTGGGCACAAAGAAAACTAAGTGCCATGATCTTAAAAAACGAAATGATAAAGAAAAATGGAAAAAAAAATGCATCAATTAACAAACTAATGGTCCTAATATTGCAGGATCCTGTCGTGCTGGACGTCTCCACCGTCTTTGGCACAAGATTTTATCTGTGAATTGGTGAGGACAAACTGTCAGCTGCTGCAGCAGAAAAGCGAGTTCGCAGAAAAGGGATGACAGCCAACAGACCAGCATCAGCATACACATGCGACCGCTGCGACAGAGACTGCCTCTCTCGCATTGGTCTGTACAGTCACAGGCGACGCTGCTTGGACCAAGCAGACAGCCCATCTAGACATTAGAACGGATGTACTTTGTCCATGGTCAGTCATGACCGAAGGAGGCCTACTACGGTCCTAATATTGTTGTATCTGTTTTGTTTGTTTTTTTCTGACAGGCAGCAAGTCCTGCTTGCACAGAACTGGAAATGTTAGTCTGTGACTGGGTCGGTGAGTATATCTTTAATCATTTGTATCATTGGGGGTGACGGGCGTGTATGTGTGTGTGTTGTGTGTGTGTGTGTGTGTGTGTGTGTGTGTGTGTGTGTGTGTGTGTGTGTGTGTGTGTTTAATGATGTGGGAGAAGAGATGTACATGTGTGTGTGTATGTATGTGTGTGTGTGTGTGTGCGTGCGTGTGTGTGTGAGAGTGTGTGTGTTTGTATGCGTATATGTGTGTGCAGGAGTGCATAAGTTAGTGTGTGCATTGTGTGTGTAAGAGTGTATGTGTGTTAATGTAACTCTTTAATTGTGTGTGTGTGCGAGTGACCTTGACCCATTTTCTATTTTGTTTTTCTGCATGCGAAGTTCATCAGTATGTTGGACGTTATTAGTCTAGTTAATTGTGTTGTCAACTTTATAGAGAATGTGAAAGTTGTTTGTGTTGCTGTTCCCTGGTCTTCCATTCCCTGGGTCTTATATCTCGTGCAGATTTAGTGCAATTTGGTACTAACAGTTAGCGGTTTTAAGTTAGCTTTTCTAGAGGTGGTGAAAGCTACTGAGTGTTGGGAGTGGAGGTTAGGTATGGAATCCGAGTTTTTCGTCTTAATCAAAGTGACATGCCAGCGTTCAAGCAAACGGGAACCAGAAACCTTCAAAAATAGACTGAACGCATATTGATTTCAACCTTTGACTCTCGCGCCCTGTCTACCAGTATTCTGCACTGTCAACCATATACACAAAGCAAAAACTTAACCCTATGACTCCCTCATCCCGTTCACCAGCTTCCTGCGGGAAGCGGGCGTCAAAGGGTTAAAAATTAAAAAGCAAGACAGGGGCAAATTTGTGGTCAACTGGTCTTTTGTCAGCCGTATGCAAAAGACAAAAAATAAATAAATACACAATGCTCAGTTGGGGGGGGGGGGGGGGGACAGAAGACTTTCGTGACGTTTCGCTGAGCAGGAGGAAGTAGGGGATATGAATTCAAAGGTGGCAAATCTTTCCGCTCAGTCACGTGCACAACCGGCCAAACATGAACACGCAAAACGACACTCGCACTACTGCAAACAACGAGCCATTTTTCATATCCGCTATTTCTCCTTAACGGAACGTCCGAGAAGGTTTTAATTATAAAATTAGCATAGTACTTCAGTATGAGTTTCAGGTGACAGTTAGTAAGGGATGGTTAACTCACCTCTGCGTACGTGCCTCAGCAGCTCGGTTGGTTGAGCGACGGATTCACATGCTAATGGTTGTGGGTTGGAATCCCGGGGTGCGCCACATTAAAACTGACCTTCTGTCTATCCCATCTTAGCATCATTGTTGTTCTGGTGGCGTCGGTATAGGATTTGATAAGTCCGCCTTCCCCCACTTTCCTGGGATGGTTATCCCCGTCAGCTGTATCACCTGAGGTGGGTGCCGACGTAAAAACGGAACCAAACCAACCAACCTCTGCATACAAACCGTACAAGGGAATGGTGCAAAATGCCTCCAGGCAGAGTCATAGTCCTTGGTGGTGAAAGGGATCCTGAGATTTTAGATGGGAAGGTCTGGCAGTTCCGTCATCAATGTAGCCGTAATCTAACTTCGAGGGTTGTGCATAGATGTTAGATAGTTTTCCTTTCAGGTACCCAGTCTGTGTGAGCCCCCCCCCCTCCCCCATCCCCCGTGGGGATGACGGGTTGCTCTTTCAGTATAAGTAGTATCACCACCTTCTGGAAATTCTATGCTGGAAGTTTCCTCCTTTCTGTCACTCTCTTTGTTTCTGCCTTGTTCCTTTGCTTTCTGTCCTTTCTTCCTATCATTTTCTGCCTTGCTGATCCATTTATCTTGTGTGTGTGTGTGTGTGTGTGTGTGTGTGTGTGTGTGTGTGTGTGTGTGTGTGTGTGTGTGTGTGTGTGTGTGTCTGTCTGTGTGCTAGTTTGTCCATATTTGTGCGCGTGGGCGTGGCAAAGAGGCGAGGGGGGTGCATGTACTTTTGCTTTCTATCATTTCTTTCTATCATTTTCTGCCTTACTGGTCCATTCATCTGTATATGTTCGATAAAGTCTTACGTACTTTCTCTTGGGATTGATTATTGGTTACATGTATTAAGTGCATTTTTGCCTTTAGGGAAATGAGATACGTGGAAGCACTTTAAGGTAATTTATGCCGGTTTTTTTGTTTGTTTTAGTGCCATATTTAAATTTATAGCGAGGTATGTTTTTAAATCTCCTGCGTACTAAATTGAATGGAGTGGTCAACGTCAGGGGCATATCCTTAGATTATGCGAGCGAACGCATTGATATGTGTATTTAATTTTCTTTTCCTTTTTTGGCTTGTTGAAATATTGTGTATATTTTGAAAGGGTTATAGCCCTGATATGTTAAATTTAATAAAGCATAAACAGGCCTCGTGAATATAAGTCGTAGAAATGGTCCACGGTCTTGCTTTTGAAGATATCACTTTACAGGAATGTGACCAACATAAACATCAAAGCAACATTTTACACAATAATTATAATTGGCGGCCACATAGACAGCACTGCACGGAAAGATGAACTGCTAGTCAGCTGTCTCTGTTTTTTAACACACAAGTTGATCAGCAGGACTCTTGAAACATTACGCAAGTCGTTCACATTATCAGTATTTGATTATGCACGTGTTTGGGACGGTTGCACAAAGTACCCGCCGCCTAGTACCTGCTAAATATTTTTTTAAATTTACACCTTGATGCTCTGCGTGTGGTTACATGCTGTGTCAGGAAAACTAGCCCTGAGAAATTATTCAAAGAACCTTGTATCAGCACATGAAAGAAAAGTGACGAAGACATAACATAGTCATATTTCATAAGATTATACGGAGTATTTGTCCGGGATATGTCTCTGACCTGTTACTGCCCCTTGTTCTAACTGTAAACTGTAATGCTTATCATAGACGAATGCTTCATCATCATCATTATCATCATCATCATCATGTACCCAGCCGCATGGCGTTGGCGATCATGGCCCTCCATATGTCCCTTGTCGCTGCAAGCACATCTTCCACCCTTTCTGTCGATGTCCTCAGCCACCCTGTACGTCCGTCCAATATTTTCTCCCTGGGTCTGCCTGGTGTTCTCTTTCCCTCCAGCTTTCCTATTGTGACCAGGTGCTCTAATTCCCCTTTTCTCATGAAATGGCCTATAAATGTTGCCTGTGTTTTTCTTATTAATGATCTTCTTGTGTCTGCCTCCATCAAGACTGTCTTTTTTTTTCTGTCCATGGAACTCTCAACATTCTTCTTAAAAACCACATTCGGCTGCCTTCAATCTTGCTCTGGCTTTGCGTGTTGACTGTCCACGCCTCACAACTGTATAGCAGTATCGGTTCTATAAAACAATCAAGGACTCTCTTTCTGATGTTAACTGATAGGCGTTTGTTGGTAAGAACGCTTTTCGACGAATGCTAATGGAAGGAATTATCTCTCGACACCGAACTGATGTTCGCTGAAAGTCTGTCTTTCCTTCAACCACAGCTATATAGAACAGCCTGCCTCTTTCAGCACAAGAAATACCTTCACTCGACCAACCTAAGCGGTATTTTTCTACTGCAGTCTCTGAGACAACAGAATTTATAGTTTCTTACAGACGCTGGATTTAAATGAGGCACATGATGATGATGATGCTAATGACAATGATGATGATGATGATGATGATCGTAGTAATGACCCTTTTAGAACATGTTTAAAGGACGACCCTGTTTTGTGCTTCTATATAGTTTTCAACACGAAACTGAACATTTTCGTCAGGACTGTCCAAATATGCTGCACAAAGAGGTATCACTACCTATTAACTTTCCCGAGACCAGATCTCCGTCAGTACTGTAGTTTAGTAATACAGCTCAAAAGATTGAATACAACTACTTTTGAAGCAATGCATAGATTAACTAGAAAAATGAAACGATCGATTTTTTTAACCTTTTTTATCATTAACTCAAAAATTGTGTGTTCTTCCAGTTGCCCTCCTGGTTAGTGGTGTAACTATTTGATAATGTCATATTCCTGCTGAACTTATGCCCTGCCCACGTTCATCTGTTCAAAACTCTTTAATTTCACCGAATACCATAAAATTGAATATTTTACGTTAGTATCGTAGTTTGCACACAATCCTCTGTCTGTCTGTCTCTCTGTCCGTTTGTCTGCCTGTCTGTCTGTCTCTCTTCCTCTGTCTCTCCCCCTCTCTGTCTGTCTGTCTCTCTCCAGTTGTTGAACGAGCTGATTTTTCCGTTCACATTATATTATTTATGTATGTGTTTGTATATATCCTAGACGCATTGATCACAAGCCACCCCCGCGGGGATACCGGGGGCTCTTTCAGTGTAAATAGTATCCCCACCTTCTGGAAATTCTGGGCTGGAATTTTCCTCTTTTCTGTCACTCTCTTTGTTTCTGCCTTGCTTTCTATCGTGTCTTCCTATCAGTTTCTGCCTTGCTGGTCCATTCACCTGTATGTGTTTGATAAAGTCTTGCGTATTTTTTCTTAGGATTGATAACTGGGTACATGTATAAAGATCATTTTTGGCTGTTGGGAGGTGAGATATGCGGAAGTAATTTTAGGTACTTTATGTCCGTTTTTAGATATGTTTTGGTGTCCGTAGGTATGCTTAAATTTGTATTCAGGTGCTTTTTAAATCCCATGTGCGATAAAATGGACGGAGTGGTCAACGCGAGGGGCATGTCCTTAGATTATGTTCGCAAATACATTGATATTTGTATCTAATTTTCTTTTTTTTTTCCTGTCAAAGTTTTGTATGCTTTGAAGCGGTTATAGCCCTGATATGGCTCTGTGCAGTCGGCTGGGCTATAAACAACAATAACGATGATCACACGCCAGCCACCAACCCAAGAGAGGCGTCCAGCTGATAGACAGGGCTTTAAATCAGATTTTCTTGCTGTTGTATCAGAAACTGTTAGTATTTTGGCCTGTTCATTTGAACAAAGATCTTGTCAGCTTGTCTAAAAAGAGCAAACAGCGTGGGAAGTGTTGACAGATGGGCTATAGTTATTGTTGTTGCTGTTGTTGGTATATGCTGCATGGTGTGGTTGTCATGATGATTGCAGTGATGATGATGTGGTGATGTAGTGTGGTGTGGTGCGGTGTGGTGTGGTGTGGATTGGTATGTGTGTGTCTGTAAGTGCCTGCGCGCATGCGCGTTTGTTCGTACGTTCGTTTGTATTGGTGTATATGTGCGTGCATAGTTAGGAGTGTGTGTGTGTGTGTGTGTGTGTGTGTGTGTGTGTGTGTGTGTGTGTGTGTGTGTGGTGGTCTTTCATTTAATGTCTATTCACTTAAGTGATTTTAGACAAAAAAACAAAAAAACAAAAAAAACAAAAAAATTCATTGGGAGTGAAGAGTATACTTGGAAATGGTTAATCTTCAGGAAAAAGAAATGAACCAGAAAACAACTGTGCCGAAGACGAGAAGGAACAAAATCACAAGACGTTATCATAATTAACGATTGAAACAATAAAATTGGTTAACCATAACATTGAACATGTGAAATAACGGCGTGTTAAAGATAATTTGCTATAGGACTTTTTGACAGGCTAACAAAAAATTCATATGTTAAGGATGGTGAGGCAAATACATCAGAAACTGTCTTACTCTTAGATAGTGCAGGAATATGTCTTTTCACCCGAACGCATGAAAGAATATGACTATGTGTTATCTTTTTTCCACACAGACATACTATATTCCTGGTGTATTTTGTTTTAAATGCATCAAGTTTCCACCTATACATAAGGGATTGTATACTTCTGCTGGCAGGAAACTGCTTAAGAGTTTTGCTAATTTCAAAAGTGTATGTGTGTGTGTGTGTGTGTGTTTGTGTGTGTGTGTGTGTGTGTGTGTGTGTGTGTGTGTGTGTGTGTGTGTGTGTGTGTGTGTGTGTGCTGGTATTGTTATTGTTGTTCTTGTTATTGTTATATTTAATGATGCAGTGTGTCTGTAATTGTATTTTATGCTTTCGTATGTTTGAGAGCGTGCGTGCTGAATAACATGAACTACGTCTTCTACAGGGTAGTCACAAGGTACACGCACAGAAGTGTTGATGTACGAATTCGTTCCACAGAATTTATACACATTCCCTAAATGAACAATCAAATGTATGAACGAACGATGGAATGAATGAATATATGAAAACAAACCAAAAAAAAATCAATGAATGAATCATTAAACGCACATGAGAATAAAGAAAAAAGAAACAAGAAAACATTTTCAAATTTTACATAACATGAAAAGTGTCTTAATGATTGAAAGCACACGCATAGGACACGCGAGAAACCCGGGTTCGAATCACAGGTTGGATAGGAATTTTTTTCTATTGTCTCCCATTTCCACTAGATCTATTGTCTCCCATTTCCACTAGATCTTAAAAAGTGCTGGTCTTTTGGTAGAGACGATGAACTGGGGTCCCGTGTGCAGCACGCACTCGGCGTGTTCTTAACATCCTATAACAGCAAGGGAGTCGTCGATGTCCCTGGTAGAATTCCGTTGAAAAACCCCACTTTCGTAGATAAACAGAAAGACGCAAACGCAGAAAAGTGAAGGGAAAAAAGGGGGAGTTATTTCACTGCAGCGACGCGCACTCCTCAAGAACAGCGGCCCGAATTTCACATAGCAAATCTATTATGACAAAAACAAACAAAACAAAAAGAACAAAAACAAAGAAAAAAGAAAAGAAAGAAACAAAGAAAGAAAACTTTCTTCATCTCAACTTTGTCCTGCCCTTGTTTGATTGTGTTCATGTAATTGTGGCTTTTTTTAAAATCCACCTCCGGATTTCAGGTAAGCTGATTGGATTGCCCAGGTGCTTCTTGCACGAGAGCGGAGAAGGAGGTGGGGTCATTCAGGTGAGGACTTGACAAATAGAAATCGTTTACAAGTTTCTGGAGGTCGTATTTTGTACATTTGTTTGTTTGGTTGATTAGTCGGTTGGTTGTTTTCATTGAGATATTTGATGAGGTCATGCCTAATCAGTTTGTCAGAACGCATATAGAATGACTTAGGTAATATGTAGGAGAGTAAATAAGCGAATGACAGAGAGAGAGAGGAAGGAGAGGGGGAGGTAGCGGAGAATCACGACTTTCTGAAAGTTTGAACAGTCTTCCAAGGTCAGTAAAGAATTGCAAATAACCTTTATATTACTTATTCATGTATTCATTTATTTCATAACTTGCAGCTTATGAGTACATCTCTCCTCATCCCCTTCTTCATCTTTATTATTGATTCATTTCTTTTTAAACGTTTTCACATACAATTACAGAAAAGGAAGAAGACGAAGAAAAAGATGATATGATGATGATGACGATGAAGAAAAAGAAGAAGATGATGATGATGATGATGATGATGATGATATCTCCGGTCGATTCGATGGATGAGTAGGCATCCTGGTCTTCATTGTTTGGTACTAGTTTTTATGTGGGTACAAGACCGACTCTGGCGGCACATGTTCTTCCATGGGAAGGAGTTTTGCGGCCTTAGATTCTCCTGGTGCCTGTCCTCCTCCTGTTCTACGCTGTTCAAATATGATTGTAGCCTGCGTGCACTGTTGTCGCTAGTTTACCCTGTTGCAGGCAGTGTCTTCCCAGTTGGTGGTGTTGATCATCTCAGTCCTTCTATTTTGTCCTCAGGTATTCATCACTGGAAACACACTGTGCTGGTGACTCCGCTAGCAACCTTTCGTGCCGTCATAAAACGACGGTTTTATTAACCAATAATTGTTACCTCTCACTCAACAAGCTTTGCTTTCCTTATCTCTTTGGTGAATGATGAGAGTGCGTGCGTTGGTTTGATTTACATATCAAGATTTGGCGTCGTTTAAATGTCATTATTATTATTGTTATTTTTGCTGCTATTATTATTATTGTTATTACTATTGTTGTTGTTATTATTATTATTATCATTATTATTATTGTTATTATTATTATTATTATTATTATTACTATTGTTGTTGTTGTTAGTATAGCCTAATTCGTAGTCGTCATCGTCATCATCATCATCGTCGTCGTCGTCGTCATCATCATCATCATCATCATAGTCATCGTGATCATCATCATCTTTGCTTTGTTGTTCAGGGCTCAGCCAGTGAGTGTGTGCTGGTGACTCTGCTAGCAGCTCGTCACGCCGCTATCAAAAGACTCAAAGTTCGTCTGCCCTTCGTGGAAGATGGTAGTCTGCTCTCCAAACTGGTCGCCTACTCCTCTAAAGTGGTAAGCTAACAGCTGCCTTTGTTTTTGACAAACTGACTGACTTCAAAACAAGTTTGACCGCCCGCGTTCAAGCATACAGGAACCAGAAAAAAAAAAACACACACGAAAAAAGAATAAGAACGCGCATTTAATACAACTGTTGTATTAAATACGCGCTCTTATTCTTTTTTCGTTTTTTTTTTCTGGTTAACTGACTGACTGACTGGCTGGCTACATACCTACCTACCTACTTGCCTGCCTGCCTGTTTGCCTGCCTGCCTGTCTACAAACTTATCTACCTACCTGACTGACTGACTGACTGACTGGCTGGCTGACTGACTGACTGGCTGGCTACATACCTACCTACCTACTTGCCTGCCTGCCTGTTTGCCTGCCTGCCTGTCTACAAACTTATCTATCTACCTGACTGACTGACTGACTAGCTCGCTAGCTAGCTACCTAACTAACTGATTGACTGACTGACTATCTGACCGACCGACCGACCGACAGACTCACTGACTGACCGACCGATCGATTGACTGAAAATGTTCTCCAAACTGGGAGCTAAATCTTTTAAGTAGTAAGCTACTTTTACATTGAAAACAAATCAATAGGTAGGTAGGTAGTAGGTAGGTAGGTAGATAGACAGACAGACAGATAGATAGATAGATAGATAGATAAGTGAATAGATAGATAGATAAGTGAATAGATAGATAGATAGATAGATAAGTGAATCAATCAATCAATTAATCAATAAAGGGTACTTTACTTTCCAAACTGATCATTCACTCTTCTAAAGTGGAAAGTTATGTGTACTCTTAAATAAATAAATAAATAAATTGAGACATGATATCCTACTTGCCACACGTGTCCTTTTCATTTCCGAAGTGGTAAAATCCTTTTCTTTTTAAATGGGTAAATGAAAAGATAAATGAATAAGCAAGGAAATAAATAAAACGTTAAGAACAAGATGGAGATGGTTGAGCCGTTGAGCCATTCTAGGAATCTCTTTTTTTTTTTTTTTACTTTTGACACGAAAAGAAAACAGAAAATCCTCTTCTCAAGTGGAAAAAATCTCCAGAGAGAAACGAGTGTGAAAAGATACACACAAACACAGACAGACAGACAGACAGACAGACAGACAACACACACACACCACACACACACACACACACACACACACACACACACACCGTGTGTGTGTATGTGTGTGTGTGTGTGTTCTTTGTTGTTGTTGTTGTTGTTGTTGTTGTTGTTGTTTCCGCGCGTGTGACCTGTGACTGGATACTTGACCCAGTTCAGGTTTGGCGAAGGTAAAACGACGAGGGAGATGAGATAGAAACCGCCCTCGTGATGTAGATCTAGAGAAGAGTTTAGATCTCCACCACGTCATTGCCCTTCGACTTCAGGGTAAAGGAACAAGCTGTACCTTACCTAGCTTTAAAAAATACTATAACATTTATGGACTCCAATTTCAATTTCAGTTTTCTCAAGGCATAGTGATGATAATCTGTGTGTTGGGAGAGCTGCATGTGCTCCAATACCACAAATGCCATGTGATGATTGGAGGTCCAGACGTTCAAAGGAAATACCAAAGTAGAGTGTATGGCCTGTTGGCTAGGACGCCCGCCTAGGATCCGAGAAGCTCGGGTTCGAAGTCACATATTGGACGAGGATGTTTCTTCCCTCTCCACTAGATTTTAAGGGGCAGTCTATATGTTAGTTAAAACCAAATAAACTAAGCTTGCTTTTTTTGAGAACAGATTTTTCGTTAACAAATATTCACCTGCACACAAAAGTTTACCATTGAGTTTACTTTTCTTAATCTTGTTCTTGTTGTTGTTCTTGTTGTTGTTCTTCTTCTTCTTGATGATGATGATGATGATGATGATGATTATGATGATGATGATGATGATGATGATGATGATGATGATGATGATGATGCTCTGGCAGATTTCTCGAGCCTGCACAGAACCTTATGCGCTTGCAAGGTCTTGAAATTGAAGAGGGCGGGGAACTAGAACTTACGAAGTACTAAGCTGATTCCATCAGAATGAATCGAGCAGTGATCAACCTAGTTTCTATACTGGGTGATTTTTTTAACTTAAGCATCAGATCTTTAGTCTACGGCTCTATTTTAAGACTCAGCCAGCTTGCTAAAGAAAATGAGAAACGAAACAGTAAGCATCAGCAAGATTCCCGGGAGGAGATTACCAGAGAAACCGTGACAATGTATTTTTTTTTATTAAAATAAAGACGTCCCATATTTCCATGACAATGTTTTTTGTTAAAAATAAAAATGTCCCAAATTTCGATGACAGTGTTGTTGTTTTTGTTAAAGATAAAGAGTCCGAAATTTCCATGACAATGTTTTTGTTTGTTTGTTTGTTTGTTTGTTTGTTTGTTTGTTTGTTTGTTTGTTTTTGTTAAAGATACAGATGCCTGAAATTTTTACCCGTAAAGACAAAGCGTTTGATTCTAACCAGTCATGCGTAGATGACAATTTCAGGCTCACTCTTGCGTGGAGAAGGCGGGAATGATCGGTTTTGTCAAGATGAGACAACTGGAGGTGGACGATGATTTCTCCTTGAGGGGTCATGTCTTGGAGAACGCAATTGAGGTTAGTTTGTGTGTTACTGAACGACACTGGACTTTGTGAATTCAGTTTTTGACAGGGAGAAAGCAGAAACACAGACAAGTAACAGCAGTACGTTCCTGAGGTCACAATATGAATTGAAAATGTATATTTTTCCACAAGCGATTTTTACATGTTTATGATAGAAGGACACACACCTTTGTGTAAAGCGCAATTAAAACCTAAAAAAAAAAACACGAAAAGAAAAGTAGATGCA
Source organism: Monoplex corrugatus (assembly GCA_030674185.1). Classification (NCBI taxonomy): domain Eukaryota; kingdom Metazoa; phylum Mollusca; class Gastropoda; order Littorinimorpha; family Ranellidae; genus Monoplex; species Monoplex corrugatus. The sequence continues at coordinate 39,062,882 of JAPXFY010000015.1, forward strand.
TATAATGTACAGTTAGGTCGATGAGAAAATAGTGAACAACGATTTCAGCCCGGACGGGGGCAGTTAGATTCATTTCTTTAATATCGAATTAATTCATGTGGTGCATAAATGGACGCCTAGTTGGCAGTGAGGTAGAGCTCCTGCCTGCCAATCTGAGCGCATGTGTTCGACCCAGACTGGGGAATCTGTGTGTGAGAGGTCTCCAGTTCATCCAGTGTTGATGGGTACCTTTGTGTGAGAGGTCCTCAGTTCATCCAGTGTTGATGGGTACCTTTGTGTGAGAGGTGTCCAGTTCATCCAGTGTTGATGGGTACCTTTGTGTGAGAGGTCCTCAGTTCATCCAGTGTTGATGGGTACCTTTGTGTGAGAGGTGTCCAGTTCATCCAGTTTTGATGGGTACCTTTGTGTGAGAGGTGTCCTCAGTTCATCCAGTGTTGATGGGTACCTTTGTGTGAGAGGTGTCCAGTTCATCCAGTGTTGATGGGTACCTTTGTGTGAGAGGTGTCCAGTTCATCCAGTGTTGATGGGTACCTTTGTGTGAGAGGTCTCCAGTTCATCCAGTTTTGATGGGTACCTTTGTGTGAGAGGTCCTCAGTTCATCCAGTGTTGATGGGTACCTTTGTGTGAGAGGTGTCCAGTTCATCCAGTGTTGATGGGTACCTTTGTGTGAGAGGTGTCCAGTTCATCCAGTGTTGATGGGTACCTTTGTGTGAGAGGTGTCCAGTTCATCCAGTTTTGATGGGTACCTTTGTGTGAGAGGTCCTCAGTTCATCCAGTTTTGATGGGTACCTTTGTGTGAGAGGTCCTCAGTTCATCCAGTGTTGATGGGTACCTTTGTGTGAGAGGTGTCCAGTTCATCCAGTTTTGATGGGTACCTTTGTGTGAGAGGTGTCCTCAGTTCATCCAGTGTTGATGGGTACCTTTGTGTGAGAGGTCTCCAGTTCATCCAGTGTTGATGGGTACCTTTGTGTGAGAGGTGTCCAGTTCATCCAGTGTTGATGGGTACCTTTGTGTGAGAGGTGTCCAGTTCATCCAGTGTTGATGGGTACCTTTGTGTGAGAGGTCTCCAGTTCATCCAGTTTTGATGGGTACCTTTGTGTGAGAGGTCCTCAGTTCATCCAGTGTTGATGGGTACCTTTGTGTGAGACGTCTTCAGTTCATCCAGTTTTGATGGGTACCTTTGTGTGAGAGGTCTCCAGTTCATCCAGTGTTGATGGGTACCTTTGTGTGAGACGTCCTCAGTTCATCCAGTGTTGATGGGTACCTTTGTGTGAGAGGTCCTCAGTTCATCCAGTGTTGATGTGTACCTTTGTGTGAGAGGTCCTCAGTTCATCCAGTGTTGATGGGTACCTTTGTGTGAGACGTCTTCAGTTCATCCAGTGTTGATGTGTACCTTTGTGTGAGAGGTCTTCAGTTCATCCAGTGTTGATGTGTACCTTTGTGTGAGAGGTCCTCAGTTCATCCAGTGTTGATGGGTACCTTTGTGTGAGAGGTCTTCAGTTCATCCAGTGTTGGTGTGTACCTTTGTGTGAGAGGTCTTCAGTTCATCCAGTGTTGATGTGTACCTTTGTGTGAGAGGTCCTCAGTTCATCCAGTGTTGATGGGTACCTTTGTGTGAGAGGTCCTCAGTTCATCCAGTGTTGATGGGTACCTTTGTATGAGAGGTCCTCAGTTCATCCAGTGTTGATAGGTATCTTTGTGTGAGAGGTCCTCAGTTCATCCAGTGTTGATGGGTACCTTTGTGTGAGAGGTGTCCAGTTCATCCAGTGTTGATGGGTACCTTTGTGTGAGAGGTCCCCAGTTCATCCAGTGTTGATGGGTACCTTTGTGTGAGAGGTCCTCAGTTCATCCAGTTTTAATGTGTATCTTTGTGTGAGAGGTGTCCAGTTCATCCAGTGTTGATGGGTACCTTTGTGTGAGAGGTCCTCAGTTCATCCAGTTTTAATGTGTATCTTTGTGTGAGAGGTGTCCAGTTCATCCAGTTTTGATGGGTACCTTACCGTATCAGGTTTGAGGAAGGTTTTGTAGGGAGGAAGAGAAAATGGAAATTTATCCTCCTCATAATGCTGGTTTCGAGAAAAGTTGAGGTCACTACCACCTCATTCCCTTACGTCCGCAGAGTAGTGGGACACCCTTTGTGTGTGTGTGTGTGTGTGTGTGTGTGTGTGTGTGTGTGTGTGTGTGTGTGTGGTGTGTGTGTGTGTGTGTGTGTGCTGTGTGTGTGTGTGTGTGCGCGCGCGCGTGTATGCGTGTGTGTATCCCATGTGTGTGCGTGTATGTGTGTTGTGAGTATATTCTGTGTGTTAATGTGTGTGTGTGTTTGAGTTGTGTGTGTGTGTGTGTGTGTTAGTGTTGTGTGTGTGTGTGTGTGTGTGTGTGTGTGTGTGTGTGTGTGTGTGTGTGTGTGTGTGTGTGTGTGCTTGTGTGTGCTTGTGTGTGTGCCAGAGACAGAGAGAGGAGAGAGAGAGGAGAATGTGTGTTCTTGAGTGTGTATATGTGTGTGTGTGTAAATCAAGCATTTGTTCACATTATATTTTTATCAACAAAAATGCTTTTAAACCCCTTTCCACTTTTTAAAAAATCGTGTGTGGGTGTGAGAAGGAGTGCAAAAAATCGGTTATTATTCTTGATATCGTATGTTATTAATAAGGGATGGTTTTACTGTGCTGTAACATTTTTTATATTAATTTTTAGCGCTTAAGATTGGTTTGTGATTGTTAATGTTGTTGTTAGAATGGTATGTGTGTGCGTGTGTGTGTGTATGTGGGTGTGTGGGTGGGTGGATGGGTGCGCGCGTGCGCGCGCGCGTTATGAGCCAAGTGGTTGTTGCATTTTGAAATTTCTAAACTTGGATTGAAAAAAATAGCATTGCATTGTATCATGTCGTTTTATTTCATGGCATCGTGTTGTGTTGCATATCATCGAATTGAATTGAATTGTATGTATTGTATTGTATTGTATTGTATTGTATTGTATCTTATCGTATCATATTGTATAGTATCGTTTCGTATTTTAAAAAATATATTGTATCGTATCACGTCTTATTGTATTGTATTGTATTGTATTTATTGTATTGTATTGTATTGTATTGTATTGCATTGCATTCTATCTATTCTATTCTATTCTATTCTATTCTATTCTATTCTATTCTATTCTATTCTATTCTATTCTATTCTATTCTATTGTGATCTGGTTTAATTTTGCAGGAAGACAGGCGACTTGGGTTGATTCCTTTCTATGTAAGTAAATTTCTCCTCCTCTCTTTCTTTATACTCCTCCACCATTATCTTCATCTTCTTCGTCATCTTCTATTTTTCTTCTACGTCAAGATTGTATTTGTCTTCTTGTTTCACTTTCATCTTTTTCTTCTTCTTTCTTATCGTTTTGGTTGACTTCTTAATCTTCTTATTAACGCTCATCTTCTTACAGTTCTTTTCCTGTTTCTTCTTTTCCTCCTCCTCATCTTCATCCTTCTCTATCGTCATCGTCGTCGGCATCATCATTATCATTATCATCGTCGTCGTCGTCGTCGTCATCATCATCATTATCATCGTCTTCTTCTTCTTCTCCTCCTCCTCCTCCTCCTCGTCCTCCTCGTCCTCCTCCTTCTCGTCCTTTTTCTTTATTTCATTTTTCTTCTTCCTGTTCGTATTACTGTTTCTTTTCAACTCTGACATGGTCGTTGTGTCCGGTTGGATCATACGCGACATACGGGTACAATTTCTTCTTCTTCTGATATTCCATTAAGAAAAATAAAGCCGGTAAAGTTTTCCCCTTTGTTATGAAAATACGTTTTCATTCTTGCACTCAACATAGATGTATGGTATAGCAAAAAAACGCTTACATGCATGATATAGTTTGGACTAGATTGCATGGTTCCATGATTTATTTGAAGGCGCCAGCTGACCCGGTACATCTGACTTCAGCCATCTTAATTTTTTGTTGTTGGTGTTGTTTTTTTTGTTAGGGTTACCCCATCCTTAGCTTAAGGCCAAAGTATCTGCCTTTTGAGATGATGGGAATAGAGCTTTAAGTGGCGTTTATATGTCTAATGGCTACGGCATAGGACACTTGGGGGTATTTTACAGGTTTAGTCTTGTCAACGGCCACCCTTCCCCATCCAGATAGAAACCGTCACCAGTTGTCCGTTATTGCTTATTTGTCCAGCGAAGTCTGGCGTGCGTAGGAAAACCAAACGGACAACAGCGTCCATCTGATCACACTTCAGTCAATGGACAGAGAGGATTGACTTCCGCTATGTGTCCAGAGAGCGGAGAGCAGTCTGATGAGGCTCCGTATGGGCCACTTCTGGCTCAACACACACATGAATTACAAGTTCACGCTGACAACCTTCACCAGCCAGTTCCTGCCATCAAGAGGACCAGATAACTGAATACATATATGGCTCTAATAGTCGGCTGGGCTGTAAGCAATAAGCACATGAATATGAACTGAATGCATACTGGAGTGGTGTCATCTCTGCCGTGGGCTCAAGATCTGATGCCCCGGGTTCAATCCCAGCCGACAGTCCAAGAACTGACCCGTCTCACTGCCCGTCTCAATAATTCAGTCATTCTGGTGATGTCAGCTTAGTGTTTCATAAGTACCTCCCCCCTCTGTTCCACATGGCCAACGCATATGGTATTGGGGCTCAAGGAACCTGCCTGATGATTGAAAGAAAATTTGGCTGCAGCGTGTATGGAATTGTCGGAGTGCAACGAATCCCTCTTGACCAGACTCCAAAAACTCCGCGAGAGGATCGGCAAGAGATGTGGCCGACTACAAAGGTACTGACCACAAGCTCCAAGGCAGCTGGCAGGAATTGGTGGGAAAAGCAACAACCAGCCACATTCATCCCCAGACGTGGCCTGAACATGTAGACCAAGAACGAATAAAAATGAACAAATGTAAGCACTTGCTGTAAAAATAGCGAAAAGAAACGTACAAACAAACAAGCAGACAGACAGACATACAGCTTCCACATCCAAGTACATACAACTTAATGCAAGCGAATGGATGGACGAACATGATTTTATCGCAGTTATGCGAATGAGTAAAAAATGTCCGTAATTATTTTCGTTTTTTTTTTTTTGTATTTTGTTTTTATCTTTTAAATTTTTGTCTCGTTAGGTTTAAGTTTCTTCTATTTATTTATACTCATATAGACAGTTTATTTATTTATTCATCATTCATTTATTTGTTTATTTATTTATTTATTGAATTCATCCATTCATTCATTCATTCATTCATTCATTTATATTGTGGAACAGCAGACACGACCTAACGAGTAAATCAACAGATTTCACAGACAGTATCAACAGGTTCATGTTTCCAGAAAAGTTTCACAAGGCAGTTTGAGGTGATTTAGCATCTGTACACGGTCATGTTTGTTCATGTGTATATACAGGTGTGTGCCACCCTGGGTACCACGGCATGTTGCTCCTTTGACAACGTGGCGGAGCTGGGTGAGGTGTGTGCCAGGGAGAACCTCTGGCTCCACGTGGACGCTGCCTACGCCGGCAACGCTCTCATCTGCCCCGAGTTCCACTACCTCATTGAAGGCATTGAAGTATGTCGCCTGTGTCTTAACCCTTTGGCTCCCGCGCCCTCTCCATCAATTGCAAAAACTTAACCCTTTGACTCTATCACTGTGTCCACCAGCTTCCTGTAGGGTGAGGGAGTCGAAGGGTTAAGTTTTTTTTCCTTTGCTTGCATGGTTGACAATGCCAGATGCTGATAGACAAGGTGTGGCAGTCAAAGGGTTAATAGCTTTAACGAAGCTGTAATCATTTGTCCGTTAGAGTCAGTGATGGAGGGAAAATCCACAGTAATTCACCGTGAAAGAGAACGTCTGAAGTCCAGAGAGAATTACACATAATACACACATACGTACACACACACAGAAATACGCTCACGTACCTAGCACACATACATACACACATACAAACACTACCGTGCAAACACTCGTTCACACACACACATACACACACATAAAAACACACTCACACATACACACACACACACACTGATCTATACACACATTCATACACACACACACACACACACACACATACACACACACATAAAAACACACTCACACATACACACACACACACACACAAACACACACATACTGATCTATACACACATTCATACACACACACACACACACACACACACACACACACACACACACACACACACACGATCATACACACACACACATTCTCTCTCTCTCTTGCACAAGCAGTCAGAAACATAAACACATTCACATTATTATTACTACACATGCCCATACTTACAGTCAATACTTCACTTTCCCATTTTAACACAAATACGTACATGCACGCACGCACTCACTCACACACACACACACACAGAGACACACACAGACACACACACACACACACATACACACACACACACACAGACACATACACACACGTATACACACATTAACATGCACATAAACAACACCCCCACACCGACAGCCGCAAATTGGAGAAATAAAACAATTTGTAAAAAGAAAGAAAAGGAAAAAAAGATGAAAACTTTATGTCAAGGGAATCCAGGTTAAAGATCTCGCGTAGGCACATTATGTCAAAGCAGTTCTGGTTCGTCTCCTGGCTTGTTTTCAGGTGCGGCGTTTCACATCTGTACAGACAAAATTGATAGTGTTCTTTGCCCTGCAGGATCGTTTTGACAAGATCTGTTGTCTTGACATGTCCATACGACTTAGGTTTTGGTCATTTTTCTTCGTTTTAAAAGGGACTGATTAGTTTTTGGTCATTTTTCATCGGTTTAAAAGGGAATGATTTTCTCCCAGTTGATTTACTTTTGTAATTTTGTTTACACAAACTATTTGAAAGATTGTATGTATGTATGTATGTATGTATGTATGTATGTATGTATGTATGTATGTATGTATGTATGTATGTTTGTGTGTATGTATGTATACACGTACATACATGTATGCATGTATGTATACACTTGCATGCATGCATACATACATACATACATACATACATACATACATACATACATACATACATACATACATACATACATAAGCATGCATACATTCGTGCATAGGTACATAAGCATACATACCTCATACATACATGATAATGGACTCTCCCATCGATCCGACGGATAAGTAGGCATACTGACCCTCATTGCCTGGTGTGGATCTCCAAGTGGAATTGAAGACCAGTGCTGGAAGCTTCTGCCGGTCTCACTTCTGTTGAATAGCAGTTGTTCTAATGTGACTGTGCCATGCTGTTGCAGGCATTGTCTTCCTAGTATGTGATTTGATACCACAGCTGATAAGGTTGGCTATCAGAGTATCGTTGTGTCGCTTTGGTGGTCTTCCCTGGTCGTGGTGTTCTTGCTTCAGATATCCATACAGGAGCATCTTGGAGATACGGTTGTCTTCCATATGGAAGCGTACCCCGTCCAACGAAGCTAGCATTTGATGAGTAGACTACTCTATACTTTGCAAGCCACCTTTTTTTCCCCTGAACTTGAAGGTTGGACGCCCGGTCTGGCCACGTGATGTTGCAGATGTTGTGCAGACATTTTAGATGGGACTTTTCCAGTTTTTTGAATATGCCGTCAGTAGGTAGGTAGACCAGGACTTACAGCAAAGTACTGTAGGGCGTTCAGGACTGCAGCTCTTTTGGGTTTGGTGCTGTTGTTGAGGAGGCGGAATGAGCAGCGTGAAATCGGTGCAACCGAGTCGACGCTGAAACTGAAACAGCAGCTAAAAAACACAAAACAACAACAGAATTGTGTTATGGTCGTGAGAGCATTGTTCATCTGAGTCCGTGGGTTGAAAATGTTTATAGTGCCTTATATTCGAACTCAGTGATAGAGAAACAGTCACCTGTATATATACCGTTAGAGGGCAGAGGATAGAAGATATAGTTGGATCTCATGGCCTTTGTACACAAAATGAAAGGGGAGGGAGACTTGTAGAATGGGCACAGAGGAATGAGTTCATAGTAGGAAACACCTGGTTTGAGCAGCCTAATAGAAGAAAATGGACTTGGATGAGTCCAGGAGATAATACCAAAAATTAGAATGACTACATCCTGATTAATAACAGATTAGGAAATTCTTTACTGTCAGCAAAAACACTACCAGGCGCAGACTGCAGCAGTGACCACAATCCTGTAGTGGGAAGATTTAGGTTGAAATTACGGAAAAGGAAACAGACCAAAAGCAACATCAAACTAGATCTTGGACTCTTAAAGACAGATGAAGTGATACGTAAAAACTTTAATGTACATGTTCAAAACAAATTCAGTGCTCTGGAAGACGTTGGTGACAGTGAAGAACAATGGACAAAGTTGAGAAATTCGATAAGTGAAGCTTTTGAAGAAATCCCTGTAGCAGATAGAAAAGCAAAAAAGAACTGGATGACAAAAGAAATTTTAGGCTTGATGGAGGAACGGAGGAAGGCAAAGAGAGACGAGGAGATATACAGAAATCAGGAATAGGTGCAATGAAGCTAAGGACGCTTGGCTGAAAACAAAATGCAAAGAAATAGAAGACCGAAACAAAACGGATCCTCAGGGTATGTACAGACGAATTGAAGAAATTGTTCACAGGAAAAATACATGCACATCAACTGGTTGCTTAAAATCGAAAGATGGTACGCTTCTCGTGGAAAAAGACAAAATATTAGATAGATGGGGAGAGTACATTAAAGACCTTTTTGAAGATGACAGAAATGTAGAACACATTATAAGAAAGAACTTTGAAGGATCACCCATAATGAAAGATGAAGTTAGAGCAGCATTGAAAAAGATGAAACCAGGAAAAGCCCCAGGACCAGACAACATTCCTACAGAGATGATTAAAGCCCTGAAGGAATTCGGTATAGAAAAAATAACAGTCCTCCTAAATGAAATTTACGACACTGGAAAAATCCCCAAGGATATGTCAAAATCAATTTTCATTGCACTTCCAAAGAAGACAGGGGCTATAAAATGCAAAATCCATCGCACAATCAGTTTGATGAGTCATGTAAACTAAGATCCTATTAAGAAAAATCATGATGAGGACAAGGAATAGAATCAAAAGAGAAATAGCAGATGAACGGTGTGGATTTGTGGAAGGGAAAGGAACTATTAATGCCATATACATCCTAAGAACTATCATAGAGAGGTCAATCGAGATGAACAAGGAGTTATATTTATGCTTTGTTGATTATACCAAGGCTTTCGATCGGGTAAGATATGAAGGATTGATCAACCAACTAGAAAGACTCAATATTGATGGAAAAGATCTACGAATAATCAGAAATATGTATTGGGAACAAACAAGCTGCAATGAAAATAAAAAACGGTATAAGCTCTTTCCAAAACATCAAAAGAGGAGTCAGACAGGGTTGTGTTTTGTCACCAGATCTGTTTTCATTTTACAGCGAAAACATCATGAGAAACCTAGAGGAAGACCCTAAAGGTTGGAGGAAAAATGATAAACAACATTCGATACGCAGATGACACCGTGCTAATTGCAGAAAATGAAAGGACCTACAAAACCTTGTGAATATACTTGAAATAGAAAGCAAAGGTAAGGAGTTGGAACTAAACAGCAGGAAGACTGAAGTCATGGTGATCAGTAAAAAACATGAAATCCCCTCATGCAAAATAACAGCAAACGGCACAACCTTGAGACAGGTTGATAAGTTTAAATACCTTGGAACGATCATTTCACCAGACGGCAGATGCACATCAGAAATAGCCAGCAGAATCGGCCAAGCCAAAACAACATTCAAGAAGATGAAAAGCATTCTTACCAACAAATGCCTATCAATTAACATCAGGAAGAGAGTTCTTGAGTGTTATATAGAACCAATACTGTTATATGGTTGCGAGGCGTGGACAGTCAACAAGCAAAGCCAGAAAAAGATTGAGGCAGCCGAGATGTGGTTTCTGAGAAGGATGTTGAGAGTTTCATGGACAGCAAAGAAAACAAACGAGAGTCTTGATGGAGGCAGACACAAGTAGATCATTCATTAGGAAGATAAGGAAAAGACTGGCAACATTTATAGGCCCTTTTATGAGGAAAGGGGAATTGGAACACCTGGTCACACGGAAGCTGAGGAAGAGGCACGGGTAACCAGGGAGAAGAGCAAACGAGATACAGATGCTGGGGACCAAGGATGGAAGAAGATGCTTGAGCAACAGAGATTAGACAGAGGGCTGGGAAGGAGGAGATGTGAAGATGATGCATTTAGCATATGATGATAATACTTTATGAGGTCGGCTTTGCTTGTTTGTTTGATGTCGTCAATTACATAATCAAAGCAGAAGCAGAACATGCTTGATGATATGGTATGATGTCATACTGTTCTGTAGTTTTCGGCTTTGCTTTTGTTTTTCATTCGTTCGTCATCATTATCATAATCACATCACATGCAGACAAAACATCGTTCCTTCATCGTATCTGTATTTTACCTCCTACTCTTACATCAATGCTTGTCATCATTTTAATATCTCATCTATATATTTTCCATTCGTCTTTTATTTCTTTCCCATATATACGCCAATGCATGTATCATCATTTTATGTGCTTCTTGTTTTTTGTGTGTATTCTTTCTCTCATTATAGTCTGTGTGTGTGTTGTGTGTGTGTGTGTGTGTGTGGTGTGTGTGTGTGTGTGTGTGTGTGGGTGTGTGTTGGTTGTGTTGTGCCTGCGTGCGTATGTGTCTTTTCAGCGCTTAGATTTGATTTTATCAAGATTTTGCGCTATATAAATATTGTAATTATTAATTATTATTATTATTATTATTGTTGTTATACGTAACTGTCATCTTTACCGTCATCAGCACAGCCAGATGTTAGAGAAATTAGCTGACCTGTTTGTTTTTGTAGAGAATTAATTTGTCTGTTGTGTTCACTTGACAAAGATATGCACCTGTCGTGTTTTATTTGAATGTGCGTGCTCTTTCTGTTTTCATGTGTTTCTGGTTTCTATTATTATTATTATGTAGTTGTTGTTTTTTTATGATATTATTATTATATTGTTATTGTTGTTATTATTAATATGATTGTTATTATTTAGTTTAATATTATTATTATCATTATTGTTATATTATTATTATTATTATTATGTACCTTATTGTTATTGCTATCATCATCTTCATCATCATCATCATCATCCCCCTCCCGTGGGCTCTTTCAGTATAAATAGTTTCCCCACCGTCTGGAAATTGTGTGCTAGAAATTTCATCTTTTCTGTAACTCTCTTTCTTTCTACCGTATTCCTTTGCTTTCTGTCATTTCTTCCTATCATTTTCTGTCATGCTGGTCCATTCACCTGTATGTGTTCGATAAAGCCTTAATACTTTCTGTAAGGATTGATAATTGGGCACATGTATTAAATGCATTTTTGGCTCTAGGGAGGCGAGATATACGGAAGCAATTTTAGGTAATTTATGCCTGTTTTTATATATGTTTTGGTGGTCTTAGTTGTGCTTAAATTTGTATTCAGGTGTGTTTTCTAAATCCCCTGATACATTGGACGGAGTGGTCAACGCCGGGGACATTAGATTATGTGCGCGAATGCATTGATATGTATACATAATTTTCTTTTTTTTTTTCCTCCCCTGTTGAAGTTTTGTATGTTTTGAAGCGGTTATAGCCCTGACATGGTTCTACGCAGTCGGCTGGGCTTTAAACGACAGTAACGATAACGATCATCATCATCATCATCATCATTATCATCATCAGTAGTAGTAGCAGGAGCAGCAGTACTAGAAGTAGAAGCAGCGGCAGTAGTAGAAGCAGTTTATGATTATTTGTCTTTTCCCAATCCACAGAATTGCAACTCGCTGAATTTCAACGCCAACAAGTGGCTGCAGGTCAACTTCGACTGTTCTCTGATGTGGTAAGTCGGACACAAAGCACAAGCCTCAGCTAGTAGGTTGCTTCAGCAACTGTCGTCCTTCATAAAAATGTATTCTTTTGTTCGCCCTTTACGTGGTCAGGCCACACCGGACGACGACAAATGTGGCCGTGTTCTCTAGTGCCTGCCGGCTGTCAGAGAACTTGATAGTCACGTTCAGTTTCAGTTTCAGTTTCTCAGGATGACGTCTCCGCGCTCGGAATGAAATCTATATGCACTAACGTCACAAGTGCCATGTGATGGAGAAGATCCAGAATGATCACGGCACAAGCCTTAAGACTGCACAGAAATCCATGAGCTGGCCAGATCCTGAGGTCCTACCCAGACAGTTCCATAACCCTGGGGTCGTAGGGGAATGAGGTGACAGAGACCTCAACTTTTTCTGGGGCCAGCACCACAAGGGCGGCGCCCATCCCCTCTCAATTGCTTCAAATTCATATTCATATTCACTTTTTTTTAACAAAGACTTAACAAAGGCAAGAAGGCTAACTGGTCTTCAAGGGGGTGGGACCTGGGAAATCGACCTATCTCTCCAATGTTCTATACCAAAGCAGCAGGGCAATGCCCGGCTCTGAACAATTTTCAGCTGTCGTGGGATCTTTAACGTGCGCAGCCAGAAGGCACACGGGTCCGACTCGTTTTTCGTCCCCTTTCGAAGGACCAGACGTTCAGGTCGATTTTCCGGTCAAACTGAGGAGAAAAGTCGAGGCCTCTACGGGGAGCGAACCCTGGAGCCTCGAGTTTAGTTATCGGCAGGCGACTGTCAGAACCATTGTGTCACTTTTCTCTCTGTGATAGTTAGAGGAGTTGTAGTAGGCAGTAGTTTTCCTCTCAAGTCTCCTGGTGCCACAAGATGGACGTGAGAGGCCTAAAGTAGCTGAAGATATATCCTGTATCCGGTGCTTCCCACCCCAAAGAATCTAAATGGGTAACCGCCTTTCTTGTCTGATGCAAATGACCATATAGACATTTTTGATAATAATGCATGTTGCTGTGGTTTTGTAGAAGGTACCTGGAGGCCTGGGTCCTCTGATTTCGGCCCTCAAACAAAAGTATTTAAAAATAAGCAACTGTCTCTGTCAGAAACATTTGCCAACCTGCAGGGATTCGTGTTGGCAACGCTTTTAGGTCGGGCCAGGTTGCAAATTATCTACATGTGTTTTTTTTAGGGTGTATATGGTGTGTGTGTGTGTGTGTGTAAAACGATATGCGTATGACGTAACATGATATGACTTTGACATGCCTTGCTGTTTGGAAAGGACAAAGACAAAACAATTTTGTATGCATCGTGAAAAAAAAAAGTAGGGGGGTAAAAAGGAGGAATAGGGAAAAAACGAAAGTAGAAATAAAAAAAAATCGACACGAAAACCAAAAATAAAAAAAAGATAAAGAAAATGAGATGAAAAAAGAGAGGAAGAAAAGGACAGCAAAATAAATTAAAACAAAACAAAAAACAAAAACAAGGTGGTCAAGCCATTCACCAAATCTCCCTTTTGCATTGAACGCACACAAACACACACACACACACACACACACACAACACACAACACACACACACACACACACACACACACACACACACACACACACACACACACCACACACACACACATCCATATTGTAAGGACTTTCCTATGAGAGAAATTATATACGTAAATGTATATGTTGTATGTGCGTGCGCGTGTATGTGTGTGCGCGCACGCGCGCATGTGTTATGTGCATGTGTTATGCGCATGTGTTATGTGCGTGTGTTATGTGCGTGTGTTATGTGCGTGTGTTATGTGCGTGTGTGTGTGTTTGTGCGCCTGCTAATGCATTTTTATTTCAAAGGAAAAAATAAGTAGGTATTGAGCTCTTTTAACCTTTTCTGTCTGACTTTATATGACAATCAGTAACATACACGTGTCATTTGTTTTACTTGCAACATCGGCACTTTTCTTTGAAGTAGGCATGTCAGTGAAGAATTAAACCCTTTCTCCCCCATCTCCTTTGTTTTAATTTTTCTGCTGTATGTCTGTAGGGTACGGAACGTGAGACACTGCCAGGGCTTGACGGTGGACCCTTACCTGCAGCACAACATCAACAGCGCCATAGACTGAGGGTGTATCACATATAAATCACAGACCACTCGCACGGATCACGCACGGACGCACACACCACGGCGCAAGCGCACACGCACACACACATAGAGTAAAGCAGTTCAAACAAATAACATGCCATGCACCTGGAGTGAGATTACGTGCACGCGCGCGCGCGCGCGCACACACAACACACAACACACACACACACGATACATACACACACACACACACACACACCACACCACACACACACACACAACACACACACACACACACACACACACACACACACACACACACATACATACACACACACACACACACACACACACACACACACACACACACACACACACACACACACACACACACACACACACAACATACACACACACACACACACACACACACACACACACACACACACACACACACACACACACACACACACACACACACACACCCAATATTCAACATTTAATAGATCCTTTAACCCCGGTTGCGGCATCGAGGATAACAGCAAATAAATGAGGATTCAACGGGATTATCCATAAAAATGAAGCAGAAAGAACTTAGCTCAACAGAAAATAAAGGTAGAGTTGAAATTGTCAATGTTCGGAGATAAGGTAGAGTTGAAATTGTCAGTGTTCGGAGATAAGGTAGAGTTGAAATTGTCAGTGTTCGGAGATAAGGTAGAGTTGAAATTGTCAGTGTTCGGAGATAAGGTAGAGTTGAAATTGTCAGTGTTCGGAGATAAGGTAGAGTTGAAATTGTCAGTGTTCGGAGATAAGGTAGAGTGAATTGTCAGTGTTCGGAGATAAGGTAGAGTTGAAAATTGTCAGTGTTCGGAGATAACTACACAATTTTAGAAATGTTATAAATTTTGCTATTTTCATTTTTTCTTCATAATTTTGCTTTTTTTACATTTTTCACTTCATAAATTTTGCTATTTTAATTTTTTTTTCCTTCATAAATTTTGCTATTTTGATGTGTCTTTTTTCTTCCAGAAATGAAGTCGCACAATGAGAACATTGATTGAACTGACACGTATATTTTGTGGAATAAACTTCAGTCGGTTATCATGGAATTTACAACATTCAGAAATACTCATCACCTATGGCATTGTCATCACAAAACTTAATATATTTTTTCTTTTTTGTCCAATTACTTCTTTGCATCTGCCTTATTCAGTCTGCAAGCTTGTGACGACTGCATCGAAATCGAAGAGAATGTATATCTGGTAACTATGTAATATACTTCTCTATTCGAAAGTCGTTTTTGAAATTTTGATATATATAATATGTATTTACTAACGGTTTCTGAAGCTCTGTTGTAGACTTGTTGATAATTATACTGGAGTGAGTAACATTGACAAAATGTGTGTTTGTCTCCAAAACTTTGAGATACCCAAGCAAAAGCAAAATCTGTGTCAGTCAGTATTTTCTGAATATGACCTATCAATTCTGGACAGTAGATGTTTTTTCACATATAAATTATAGGGAAGTTTGGATAATTTAACAAAGTATTTCTCAATGTTGTCATATGACGAAAGGCAACACCGAAAATGAATTGTTTTAGAATTAACCGGCACTGAAGCTGTTTCACCATACACTATATCAGTCACAGCGCTTCTCAGTTATTTGAACAAATTCTTTAAAAAAAATTCAAACGCACACAAACACACATACACAAGCACACATGTACGCACATACACACACAGAGGTCAGATGAAATGATGATGATGATGATGATGATGATGATGATGATGATGATGATGGTGATGGTGATGATGATGATGATGATGATGATGATGATGGTAAAGTTATGATACAGATCATGATGATGTTGAGGATGACATTGAGAGAATCAGGCGACTTCTGAAATATACTAATTAAGCTGCACTTAAGTTTGAGAGAGAGAGAGGGGGGGGGGGGTTGGGGGGAGGGAGAAATAGATACAGAGGGAGGGAGAGAAGGATGTAGGAAGAGTGTGAAGGGAGAGAGAGGGAGGGAGGGAAAGAGCAAAGGTATAACAATTAATGATGAAAACAATCATGATTATCACTACTACTACTTTTTACGACAATGATGATGATAAATAAGAACAACCACAGCGAACATGAGAGAAACATTAACACTAGCAACAACAATATATTGATAACAAGTGATGATGATGATGATGATGATGATGATGATGATGATGATGACAGTGAAGATAATCATAACAATAATGACACTGACGATTATATAAAAGATGAGTGGTGATGATGATGATGGTGGTGGTGGTGATGATGACGACGATGTTATTTTCAGCACTGGGGAATACCCTTAAGCCGGCGGTTCCGAGCCCTGAAGTTGTGGTTCGTTCTACGAATGTACGGTGTGGAGGGTCTGCAGAGGACAATTCGTGAGGTATGCCTACTGCTCTCCCCTTCCCTCTGTGTGTGTATATGAGTTGTTCTCCAGAAATGGTGAATACAAGGTTGCATCATGTCAAAAATGAAAAATAAAACAGGGATTGTGGATTTATGCTGATTAGAAAGGGACTGTTATCTAAATTCTTAATTATGCTTTAAAAAATCAGTGAGGCAGTCTGTTTTAATATTCTTGAGACTTGAAACAGGGGTCTATCAGGGTGTCGCGTACATTACGGTGTGACACATTTAAGATGTAAGCCACACAATTTTAGATACTGCATGCACAATTGCTATGGAAATATAATAAATAGCAAGGAAGAAAGTAATCAAGGCAATAAAAAGTGCTTTTATGTCAAATTTGGATCACATATGACCCTTCTAAAAGTGTGACAATGTAATGTACGCGACATCCCCAATGTAACTTTGTCATGGACGTTAACCATCAACAGACTTTTCTTGCAATGTCTACATAGTTCTTTCTGACAAGAAGCTCAAACAGTGTGCATATCAGAAAGCACCACATCATTCAACAGCTGAGAGGAAAGTTAGGATCAGTGAATACCGTCACTGTATTACATGTGACGACAATAGTGCACATAAAAGGAAAAACACAGAAAATAGCAGTTTTCACTCCATAAAAGTTTATTATTCTAATAAACAGTGTTATAAAACACATTAGGATCTCTTTAATAACATTAGGGTCCATTTGGATGATAAATCATGACAGGACTCAAGGACCCAGTTTACTTAGGTCCAGCATGGTGACTATGTCAGTGGACGAAACCGATGCGATGTCCTCCTTCTCGGGCCAGTTGAAGGAACCATTGGTTTCCTTCAGGAAACTGATTTCAAAATCTTCTTCCTCCTTGGACAGGATCTGAAACATAGTGTAATAATATGAAATAGGTACAAGCTTTTATTCCTTGTATTACTTCGTTACAGCTATAATGCCTGTAAAACACTGGCCATGTGATGGGGACAATCTGTCAAAGAATTAATAGATGTTTTTATTCTCATACAGTTACTAACTGTATTAAGTAAGAAATACGCCTTCGTAACTTCTTTGCTACTGGTGATATGGTGTCATGTAACAAGCTGGAAGAATAGGGGGGGGGGGGGTGGATGTGCAAAATGTGGGTTGGTTTCCTCTGTGTACTAATCCCATAGATGGCCATAATATTTCAATAAAGTCTGTCTTGTGCATGTTAGCTTTGTACACTGAACCAATGGCAGTTTTACACATTCATCATTATAAAGAAGTATGCACTTACTCTTTTACTGTCGCTATTGTCTGCAGTAAAACTAAAAGTAGCAAGATTACCACTCCTCCATATTGTTTTAAGGATGTCTTCTGTCCATGTTTGACTGGAACATGTAGGCTACGATGACATACATCCCCGCCCTGAAGTCATTGAACAGGGAAATTTACATCTGAGTCAATGTAACCAAATCATAATTTCCATATAATGATTTTCGTTAGTTATGCTGCAATAAAAGCAAAGCCATTAATAAAACGTTTGAAATCTTCATCTTCAAAAGTATACAAATTCAAATATTTACACCATATCAGATATTTAGATCCTATCAGTTTATACCAAATATTTATATCCTATCAGTTTATTTAAAAGTCTGGCTGAGCAATGAAATAAATAGTTCCTTTCAAAATCTATTCACTAAGCTGATATTTAACTTGAAAAAAATGATCCAGAAAAAAAATTAAATATCAATTAAGAGTGGCTGAAAATAGCTGAAAAGTCTGCTTGTCACAAGTAAAGTATGCGACGATCGTCATATCTAAATTACACAGAACTTTACGCACAACAAAATTGCGTTTATCGTTTCTTGATAATGAGTACCCAATAATTTTTGAGAAAGATAAGAACTGAAAAGAACGATTTGTTCAAAACTTCTGCCAGTAAGTGTGTTGTGCTTTATACGTGATGTAGCCACCGGAAGTCATCTTGACATTCACAACATGGCGAGTGTCACAGTAATACGCGGGATGGCAGTGAGGAAAATGTTGAATTCCTGATCAGAAACAAATGAAATAGTGAAAATATCCAACAAGGGAAGACTTAAAATATGTGCAGGATTAACTGTTTTACAATTTTACGTTTGAACAAGCACCCAATCGCCCACAGTCGTATTCCGACCGTGCCGTGCATTTCCTGCGACAAGCTTGCTTCAAACTAAAAGACTGACGCTTCGGTTCTTTTTCGACTGCGTACTAAGATCAGTAAAACAAAAATGTACTTAAAATGTCCTTAAAAGATGAATGATATATTCATAAAAGTCATATTACTCACCTGAGTCGACGGTAGTTCAGGTTAAAGAAGAAATTGGCCGTTGTTTGGGCAGATTCGGTGCTTCCCGCGATAAGCGTCCCGTGTTTACGATCGTTGGAGAGTGTGGCAAAGTACTTTTTGTGAAATCCCGCGTCATTCCCTCGAGGGGTATACCCAAATAAATAGCATCACATGATCTGTTGTTATATGTAGCTTGTATCAGCCTATTCAGGTTAGTGAATGTGTAAAGTCCCTGGTCAAATTTTGACTTCGTTCGCGGGCCGTCCCGTACATTACGGGCGTGACACAGCTGACAAAGGCTGATCATATTTTTTTTTATTCAAGGTGCATTTCTCTGAAAGAGGTGATATTTCTCACATATACTCCTAATCATAATTTAAGGGCCACTTCTTCCTTCCTCTCTAATTTTAAGTTGAAATAATTGACAATGTTTAGAATTGATTCTATGTTTTATTTCATCATTTCCACACCTGTTTTGGAAAAAGAAATTAGCACAATGACCCATTAGTGAACAGCACATGCATTTAAAGGAACATCCCCCCCTTTTCAAAAAACAGAAAGTGTCAGATTTGGCCAATCTGTTTTCAATATCGCGTGTGTCCGCCCCGAGCCTGGATGCATGCTTCACAGCGCCGATGCATCGACCCCACAAGGGTACGGAGTGTGTCCTGAGGGATGGCCGCCCACTCGATCTGCAGGATGTCGACCAGCCTGGCCAGGGTGCCCGGTGGGGGGTGGTTGTCCCTGATGCGCCTCCCGAGCACATCCCAGAGGTGTTCAATTGGGTTCAGGTCAGGTGAGCACGCTGGCCAGGCCATACGGACGACTTCATGCTGCTCCAGGAAGTCGGTCACAAGGCGTGCTCGATGCGCAGGTGCATTGTCGTCCTGGAAGATGGCGCCTTGACCAAGGTCCACAAGCGCAGGCAGTGCCACGGCCGCCAGAACCTCGTCCCGGTACCGGACCCCGTTCAGGATGCCGTCAATGGGGAGCAGGGGGGTCCGGGTACCACGGCTCATGCCACCCCACACCATCACCGACCCGCCGCCGTACCGGTTATGCTCTTGGACAGTGGCGTCAGCGAACCTCTCCCCTTGACGTCGCCACACCCGAGCCCGGCCATCGTTAAAGGTCAGGGTGAACCTGGACTCATCCGAAAACAAGACCCGGGCCCACTGTTGCCTTGTCCAGGTCACGTGCTCCCTGGCCCAGGTCATGCGGCGCACTCTGTTGACCGGTGACAGCACGGGTCGGACGGCCGGTCTCCGTGACCTCAAGTTTGCCTCATGTAGCCGTCTTCTCACCGTGCTGCAGCTGATGTTAGCACCTGTTGCGTCCCTCAGCTGACCCCTCAAGGTCACCGCAGTGGATGCCCTTTCCCTCAGGACGGAGAGGGCAAGGTAGCGGTCTTGCTGTCTTGTCGTTACTCTGGGTCGACCCGTGTGACGCCTTTCCTGGACTGCTCCAGTCTCATTGAAGCGCTCCAGCAGTCTCTGGATTGTGGAATGCGACACTTCAAGTCGTCTAGCAACTTCCCGCTGCGCTAGGCCTTCATCAAGCAGAGCGAGGGCTCTCCCCCGCTGCTCATCCGTCATCCGTCGTCTTGCAAGCATGGTTAAAACGACCCAAGAACGGGTCCTTTTTATCCTCGTCTGCGGGCAACTTTGGCTGGAGTAGTGTTCAAAAAGGGCTTGCCTTGCACGTGCAAAGCGAATTTTGTCGCTACCTTGCCTGCGTCGTCAGAGAGACCCTGCTGAAGATTCGACAATTTCGTGTGGAAATTGTCTTCCTTGGGCCGCCCATTGCAAATCGGCAAATCCCCAAACACGTGCCAAAAGGAAACTGCAATGTTGTCTGAGCTCTTATCCATTCAGTTACGGCAACGAATTGGAGAAAAGAGTAAGAGAAAATAGGTTATTTCTCCTTTCAAAAATTGACTCAAAAACGTTCCTGGCCCTTCAATAATGACGTGTAGTATATATTTAATGCTCTTTCAGACTAAATATTTAGAACTTCACTTGTTGCCGTGGTTGTATTCAAGTCTAGTGCAAAGTTACACAGAGTGTGACAAAATGTGTAAGCACGGGACGGGTATTTTTAGACCTTCGAATCACGCAAAATAAAAAAGACTGACACAAATAAGTGTACCAAATGTTTTATTGACACAATATCGATGCAGAAACAGGAAATTAACAACAGACGTAATCTAATAATGATGACACATAACTTCAGCTGAAGTAGGTGGCCTCGCGCAATATTCGGGCGGCCATTTTGAGGTTTCGTTTTCGATTTTCAGCAACATCAGCTCAAAGATCAATGTCCTACATGTCTGAATCTGATGTCACTGATCCCTTAATGTATACTGAAGCATGAGATGCCATTGGCATCGGTGCAAAAGGTGCAGAAGAAATATGTTGAGACATATAAAGCATGCACCCTGCGGATTCACCATTTCTGTAGAACAACTCATATGTGTGTGCGCGTGTGTGTGTTTGTGTGTGTATGTGTATGAGTGTGTGTGTATGTGTGTGTGAGTGTGTGTGTGCGTCAGTTTGTGTGTGTGTATGTGTGCGTGTGCTTTGTGTGTGTGTGTATGCGTGTGTGTGTGTGTGTGTGTGTGTGTGCGCGCGCGCGCGCATGTGCGTAGGGCTTGCAGTGGAAATGTAATAAACAATTCGTCCTCCCCCTACGCATGCGCGCGTGTCTGTATGTATATGTGTGATTGTGTGTCTGTTTGTCTGTGTTTGTGCGTCCGTATGCGCGTGCATGCGTGTGTATACATTTTGTGTGTGTGTATGTTTGTGGCATGATGGACATGAAGTATTCAAGGTCAGGCTCCAAGTATTTGTATCCATTGTATTTCATATTGACTGGATAGGGCGTGTGCGTTTGTGAGTGTGTGACACACACATGCAAAACTGATAAAAAGCTTGTTCTGTAACCCTGAAACAACTCGTAGGGGGTTGTGAGATAGCAGAGTGGGAGAGCTTGGTTCCACTGCTGTCCCAGTCTTTTGCCTTTCCAAACCCCTTAGAGGATCAGGTACCAATTTATAGCTGGTAGACTGGAGGTCTGTTTCTTTGTTAACATTTAAATAATAACAGTAATAATGATAATAATAATAATGATAATAATGATAATAATGGCAATTTCTATAGTGCCCATCCTAATTACCAAGGTTCAGTACAGTTCATACTGCTTATAGCCCAGCCGACTACTACAGCCATATCAGGGCTAATACCACGTCAAAAGAAGACAACCCGTTAAGATAAAAGACAACAGTTAAAAACCATGCTCACCGTTAACCTTGCAAATCTAAAATGCGATTAAAGAAAAACAGGCATACAGTCATATCAGGTGAAGGCTTCTGGGTGTTTTACAGATAACAGCAATCATCATAGTAGTAATAATAATAATTAGTACCGGATAATAGTAGGAGTCAGTTGAGGCTCAACAATCCCACAATGATTTTGACAAGACCGGAGGGACTCGAACCTCCAACCTTGCAGTTATCAGTTCCGTTGTGCTAGCCACTTCGCCATGATAACAGGTTGTATATTGTTTATCTCTGTATTTCAGCAAATTCAACTGGCCAAGAAGTTTGAGCAGAAAGTGCTGGCAGACGAACGGTTTGAAGTTCACGGCAACGTCACCATGGGTCTTGTCTGCTTTCGCTTGCAGGTAACTACCGAGTTATACTCCTTACCATTGGCACAGGCTCTAGGAATTAATCATACATCACTGAACAAATGAAGCTACCAGTAAAGTTAATGTTGTTCTTCACTCCACATTCGAACCAGGAACACATGAAAAGTTAATACACACAAAATGTTGAAGGCCATCCTGATATTACAGGTACTAGATTAACTTGTGCATTACCTGTGTGAATTTTTCATTTCTTTACTTACTTGTACCGGTGGGCGTTGCGTGAGCTCTGAGGGTGTCTGCCACGGAGTCGCTCCATTGTCGTCTTGGTCTTCCTCTGGCTCTCCAGCCAGAGTATCTGGTGTTGTATGCCCGAAGAGCTGGATGGTTTAGGGGCATACGTGTGAGGTGTCCGAACCACTTGATCCTCATATGTTCGATGTGTTGTAGGATTGGTGTTGCTCCTATCATGTCTCGTATCACCTCATTTCTGATCTTGTCCCGCCTTGTCTTGTTTACTGCTTTCCTCAGGCATTTCATTTCACAGGTGACCAGTTTTCTCTCGAGGACTTTAGTTAGGGACCATGTCTGGCACTGGTATGTCAGCGTTGGTAGAAAAATGGCGTTGATGAGTTTCGCCTTAGTGCTGGTGGGAATGCTGGGTTGTTTCAGGAGAGGGGCAAGTTGGTAGCTGACTGCGTTGGCTTTCTGGCATCTGGTCTCGATTTCTCTGTCTAGTTTGCCATTTTCAGTGAAGATCTGCCCAGGTATTTAAATTCACTGGCTTGCTTCAACTGGGTTCCGTTGATGTTGATATCCAGTTTGTTTGGTCTCTTACTGACAGTCATGACCTCGGAATACTTCATTTCAGCCAAAGAAAAACCCTACACGTATTAAGTAATTGTGAAATATGTTTCCCGTAGCGAGTTCACTTGACTATTTCTTTAGCAAAGTGCATCAGTGACGGACTAAGAGGCAAATTTGGGGAGAAACAAAGCAAATAAACTCAGACCATCACATACAACAATATCCTATCTGCTGCTGCGTCCTATGAGTCTCCCACCCCACTCCCCAACGACCTTACTGCTCAAGGGATTAGAACAGTAAGATTAAAAGACCTCATACTAAGGTCGAAAGTTGATGAATGACAACGAAATTTTGATGACTTTTACAAAATCTTACGATTCACAGGTGGCCAGTGACAACAACCACACAGCAGAGGTAAATTCTACGCAACAGTTTTGAACTTATTTTACATATAACCACCATACTGTTACCATCTTTTATTACTATCTTTCTGATACTAATCAAGCATGTTGCATTTGTTCAAAGCATATCTCGTGTATGAAAATGTTTTTTAAATCCTTTCCATCTTTCCAAAACTTTAGTATGATGGGGATTGGTGTCACAAAAAGCATGTTTTGCGGTTATGACACATGCTACTTTCTTTTCTAAAATCCATTTTTAACTGTAAACTCAGCAACAAGTTTGCAAACATGACTCCAAAAATGAAATAGTCTCCACTGATATATCTCCTACAAGGATCATAAATGCTGCCAGTTGGGACTGAACTTGAGATGTCAGATCTTGATTCCATGGCTCTATCAAAAGACAAAGTCATCCTTCACCCAAAAAGAACAAACAAAATGAAGCAAAACAAAATTGTGGCCCATTTCATGGGCAGATGAACAACCCCTGTTATCAGTATGGCGCTCATACAAACAGACTAAGTTAATGGGGCCACATAACTGAATGTGTTTGACTGGTTTTTTCTATTTTCAAGGTTTTCTTTTTCAGAAAATGTATATCTGGCTACTATCATTGTTTGTGTGTCATATCTTAACAGGAACAAATTTCTCGATCGTTGATACTTTGTGTGTGTGTGTGTGTGTGTGTGTGTGTGTGTGTGTGTGTGTGTGTGTGTGTGTGTGTGTGTGTGTGTGTGTGTGTGTGGTGTGTGTGTGTGGTGTGTGTGTGTGTGTGTGTGGTGTGTGTGTGTGTGTGTGTGTATGTGAGCTCGTTTGTATATAGAGGGTAGCTGGGTGAAGGCTTTGTGTATGTATGGGTATGCACTTTTTCTTTCGACTTGTGTTTCAATCAATCTTTATCTGTCAGTGTAGTTTTCAATCAGTCTGCGACTCTCCCCTTCCCCCCTTTCTGTTAAGAACAGATTGTGATCAGTATCTATTCTTGAGTATTTAAGGTCAGACTCCAAATACGTTTATATCTGTGACATTTTATTTAAAAGGGAGATAGATATTATATGAACGAAATGTTAACCAAGATTGCTGCATTTTTTCAAGTTATATTTTGTTTATGAAAATGCCCATGTAAATACTTTTTTAACTTTTAAAAACGTCTGTGAGGTGGAGGATGAACATGTGGATTTTTAAAGAATTCACAAATTTTATTTAGAAAGTTATTTTGAATAATAACCCCAGAAACAAGTTTGGAAACACCTAAATAAATGAAAGATTCTCCATTGACATGTTTCTTTCAGAAAAAAACATTAGCCGGTATCATAATAAAAACAACAAATGATAGTGTACACTGTATAATTTTTGTTATCTATGACAAAGCCAGACAGAAAAAAAAGCTGTCTCCCTTCATTCTGTGACGCAAACATGCAAGCACACAACACAAAAGAAGTATAGGCGCCCACATACATGGACGCACATATCATTTAAATCTTACTTGAAACCTTATTAACCTGATGGGCAGGTTTTCTCTATAGTAACGTTTTACTATTAACTTTCAGCACTAAATCATGAATGATTTGTGTTTGTATTTTTCGTTAATGAAAGAAGAATTTGTGTGTGTTATAAGCTAAGTGGATGCATTTTGTAATTTCCTCAGTTGAATTAATATGGACGCATTGCATTGTATTGTATTGTATTGTATTGTACTATATTGTACTGTACTGGACTAATGACCACATATTCCCGCAGGGCCCCAACACCCAGTCCATCAAACTACTGAAACTCATCAACGAATCTGGAAAACTCCACATGGTCCCTGCCCTGCTTAATGAGCTTTACGTCATCAGATTCGCCATATGCGCTCAAAACACTTCAGAGGAGAATGTCAACTATGCCTGGGACGTCATCTCGGCCTTCACCACGGAGCTGCTAGCTGGACAGAGAAGCAGCAGCAAAGAAGGCAGCGAAGGCAACATCAGTTTTGAGAGTAGCAAAGAATCCGACGACGAAGTCTTCAACACAGATTTTGATGACGAGTTCATCTTTGACAACCAACGCTGCCACGTTCGTCGTGCACACCAGCAGCGCAGCTTCTTTTTCAAGATGGTGTCAGACCCCAAATCATACCAACCCAGAGTTTTTCGTTCGCTCAGTGGTCGGCTGCGGAGCCAGTCGCTGGAGAGTCCTGCTGGTACTCCTCCTGCGAGTGCTCCTTGCCACAAAGGTGTAGAGAATGGCTTCTTGCCTAATGGTACTCCACCTTAAGGCTTGGAACTGTAGCTGATCTGGGTGATGTGAAATAACTACTGATGTCCTGAAAGTGAATAGTGATACTCTAGAGAACACTTAATTAAGGTTGGCGGAGGGATTTGTGTTTCTGTTCAATGGCTGGATCTCGGGCCAGACTGGTTTTCGAAAAACTTTTTTAGAATGTTTATCTTAATTTTCCTTCCCCAATATGTTTTTCTTTCTCTCAGTCTTTGTTTACAATTTGCTGTTTCACATCAGTTATTGTTCTTGTTGTATATTAAGTTGCCCTTCAGAATGGGCTGAGGTCTAAAGTAAATATGTAACTATTTCTTTTGGGCAAGGTGAGCTTGTACACATATACATGTATAAATATATCTATATATATCTATAGATGTATCTATGTATCTACATATATGTCTATATACATCTATATATATATATATATATATACACTTCAAATTTACAAGACAAACAACAAAGGCATTGAGTATTTTCTCCTATATTTCGGCCCTTGGCCTTCCTCAGGGTAAAATGACAAAATCGTATGTTCTCATCTACATTAGAGAATTCATCTCACTTCCTTTAAAACATGGCATAAAATCACGTGGGGCATGAATGTACACACAAACATATAGTCGCCCCTATTCACACTCTCACACACACACACACACACACACACACACACACACACACACACACTCACACACACACACACACTCGCGTACACACTCACACACACACCCATGCATACCTGTACGTACACACTCACACACGCGCACGTTCATATCATTACACACACATTCTCAAACACAGGTCCCTGAACAATTACAGCAATGCACGTATACCTGCCCGGGTAATAATAATAAAAAAAATAATAAAAAAACAACAACTCCCAATGAATCAAATAAAATGATATGATATAGTAAAAACAATCGAATTAAGACCCAAAATTATCAGTTTAAAAAAACGTAAGAATTAAGATTAATAGTCTGTGCCATACATTCATTCCGTACAGTAATTTACACTCCCTGTATGCCTGTGTAGGCATCTGTACATTCAGAAAAAGATATATACTACATTTACTTCTCACCCCACCCCCCACCCCACATTTTTACATGCACATATATCTGTACACAAGGCAACAAACAGTGGGCTTCAAAGTACAGGCAAACTGACAACAAAGAGGTCAACCACGCCGCAAAAATCACATCAACCACATTAGAATTTAGGATGGATGGTATTAAAGCCATTTGGAGAGACTGTTTTCATCTTCGTTATCCAAAAATGTTCTCTGTTTAGACGTTGAGTGCGGGAACTGGAATATTGTTGACAGCATATACATATACACATCTACGCATTTGTTATGTACTTTGAGGCTCAGACTGTTTTCTTTTACAGTGCATCGGGTTGTTTTCTTTGATAATGGTTATTTTCTGTACAATGTAAGCAAAACTGAGACAGTGATGGTAAGCAGAACATCTGACAACATTGGTATCTACACCAATGGCACTAAGTCAAACGAGTGAATGAAATCAGATACCTCGGCAGTATTTTCACAGAAGACGGAAGACTGAACAGAGAGGCTGAGACCACAATCCAGAAAGCAGACAATGTCAGCTGTTCACTTGCCCCAGTTGTGAAATATCCCAACATATTGAAACATAAACCCAACTGATCACTTCCATTTTCATCCCCACACTCAAGATACCTGCAGTGCCAGACCTGGACCCTGACCAGACCACTAGAGCACAAAATTACCATCTATAAGATGGACTGTTTGAGAAGAGCTGTCAACAAGACCAGACCTGGACCCTGACCAGACCACTAGAGCACAAAATTACCATCTATAAGATGCACTGTTTGAGAAGAGCTGTCAACAAGATCTGATGTGTCAGTATCAGAGATCAAGACATGGTGGGAACATACGTCAATCTTTGTTATCAGTTATTTTTGTTTAAAGCCCAGCCGACTGCATAGAGCTATGTCAGGGCTTTAACCATTTCAAAACACAGACAATATTTCAACAGGAAAGAAAATGCAAAAAAGAAAAATAAGTATACAGATGAATGCATTCGCCCATATATGGTGATGCCCCTGGCATTGACCCCTCCATCCAAGTTGTCACACAGGGGATTTAAAAAAGACATACCTGAATATAAATTTTAACATAATTAAGGACAGTAAAACATGTAAAAACCGACCTACAGTCGCTAAAATTGTTTCCACATATCTCATTTCCCTGGAGCCATAAACACACTTAGATTTTATCGTCACATACAGGTGAATGGACCAGCAAAGCAGAAAATGATAGGAAGAAGTGACAGAAAGCAAAGGAACAAAGCAGAACCAAAGAGAATGACAGAAAAGAGGAAATTTCTGGCACAGAATTTCCAGAAAGTGGGGATAGGATTTATACTGAAAGAGCTCCTGGCCTCCCCACAGGAGTAAACATCAGTCTACTACCACATTCATCAACAGAGAATTAAAAGGTCTGATCATGTAACCAGAATGCAGCCTCATCAGCTGGCTCAAAAGCAGTGCAACAAAAACATATCCAAGACTTAAAGTAAGCGGCAGACCAAAGACCTGGACTGATGTTGTGGAAGAGACCTTAACATCACAGTGCATTTCTCCACTTCAGACCTTCCATCTCACTGCTCACCATCGATTCTTTCTCCTTATGATACCCAACAAGGTACACATGATCAGATACCAGAAAGATGTTTTTTTAACTGATTTTTTCAAATGATTTTTGAGTGTTTAATTTCACTGCATTCTTGTATAAGTATCTATTTCATTCATGAATTCAAATGTCCTTTATTTCTTTATGTATGTATTCAGTTTTTATTCATCATACAAAGAGAAAGACTGTTTCAGTGCATGGTGTCTGTGCATTTTGTCAGTGAATGTATATGATACTGTCACAAGGCTTTTCTTATGGTTTCTGGATGGACATTTTCTGAACTTAGTGTAGGAACTTCTGTTAGTGGCCTTGTGACAGCTTGTAGATGAAAGTTTCTGGGACTCGAGCAAAGTGTTTTGCAATGTAGATTGACACCTGACTGCCATACTTTATAAAATGAAATGATCTTTAAGAGTTGGTCAG
The DNA here is from genome assembly GCA_030674185.1 of Monoplex corrugatus. Taxonomy (NCBI): domain Eukaryota; kingdom Metazoa; phylum Mollusca; class Gastropoda; order Littorinimorpha; family Ranellidae; genus Monoplex; species Monoplex corrugatus. The sequence goes on from JAPXFY010000015.1 coordinate 39,091,801, forward strand.
TTGCACAGGTGTTTATGTTTTGACATCTGAGGTACCTGTCATGTCAAGTGTTTAGCTATGTGGTTGTTGAATGAGTGGTGGTCACATGATGTGGGAACCTGTTTGTAGATGGCAGACAGTTCTGACATCTCTGTTTAATGAAGCAAAGGCCCTGAAATCATGGCCAGCTGGCCATCACTGAACGGAGATGTTGGATTTGAACTTCCTGCCATCAACGAACAGGTTCTCATAGTGTATAAGCACTACTTATCCAGCAGTCACACCGTCAACCAGTCATCATGACTGAGGCTTGGCTAAGGTCATAACATAGACACTTGGCAATTGTTTGACTTCTAAGAATTGTTTCATTCTATGAAATATGGCGGGGTCAGCTGTACAGAAAGAAGAGGAGCATGATCAGATTACTCCTTAACCCTTTATCGGTTGTGTCGGTTGTGGTTGGTGTGCAGCCTCATCAGGTCTGTTAGCTGCTTATAGATAGTGGGTGGTGTTGTCCATTTCCGTCCATGTTTTTAGCCTTTGCTCCGCACCTGTCCAAATGCAGGAAGCTGTGGAAGGGTGAGGGAGTCAAAGGGATAAGTTTTTGCTTTGCTTGAATGGTTGACAAATACAGATCTAGTGACAGGGTGCGATCAAAGGCGTAAAACCATGGACGGAAAGGGCACAACAACCACCCCACTGTCTATAAAGCGCTAACAGACCTGATGAGGCTGCCACAACACAACCGACACAACGGTACATGAACCACAGGATCAGACTGCATCTTCATCAGCTGCCCATTTGGTTCGAGAACGACACTGACATGTTGCAACTATCATCTCTGCCATAGACTCCAGATGCTCCAGGCACACGTGTTACTCTGTATGCACAGCGTGGAAAGAAATCCTATGGCCTTTGCTTCTGCTTCCACAGCTCCCTTTTCTGTTGAATAGCTGCTGTTCTGTGCTGTTCAGTTGTGATTGTGTCCTGAGTGTGCTGCTGTCACCAGTTTACTCTGTTGAGGGCATTGTCCTCCCATTTGGTGGTGTTGATACACAGGTGTTGACGTTGGCTTTCAGAGTATTCTTGTGTTGTTTTAGTTGTCTTCCTTGGTCGTGGTGTCCTTGCTTCACTTGACAGAGTTCTTCAAATGGACTGTGAAGGAGTGGAGGGGGGACATGACCTATGAAATACTGAGCCGAATCTAGCAGTATGATTGTAGCCTTAAGATGGGTAGCGAACAGACTTGTTTTATGTTGCTGGCCATGACTCTTGGGTTAACCATTTGAAATGGTCTTAAGGCTACAATCATACTGTTCACTGGACCGACAGAAGAGTACATCATCATCTGATACAAACACACACACACACACACACACACACACAGATATATGCACATTTCAAGACAATGTTGAGAAGTTTTCTTTTCTTTACTTTTTATTAAATCACTGCATACTAATAAATTCATTTTCTAAAAGTAAAGCAACAATTCCAAACAGTAGAAAAGCTCTACTTTAAAACACTAACAGATTCTAAATTACATGGATTTTGGTGCAGTTTTCCTTAAAAGCATGCAAAATGGAATCAGAAGGCTTTCACTGAAAACAACAGTTGTTCCTAAACAGTAAACTGCATGAATTCTGGTGTACATTTTCCCTCCCTCCCCCCCCCAAAAAAAAAAAACAACAAAAAACAAAACTAATAATACCTGTTACCTTTTCTGATTATACAATGCATTTGGTTTCTGATCACTATCAGCAAAACAAGAAATCAGTAAATGAAGATTTCAACAAATTGGTTAAAAATTTGCAGGCTTTGAAATCAAGTATGTCAAAAGTCAATAAAATTTTGAATACCTGTGCATTTGTCTGTTGGTTGGTTGGTTTGAATGCCTGTTTGTATGCTGGTCGGTTGGTCTGTATGTTGGTTAGTTGGTCTGTATGTTGGTCAGTTGGTCTGTATGTCTGTTTGCATGTTGGTTGATTTGCCTGTCTGTTGTAGATCTGTCTATTGGTCTATTTGCTGGTCTGTCAGTCAGTCGCTCGGTCTGTTGGATGGTCTGTTTGTTTGTCTGTCTGTTGGTCTATTTCAGTGGTATGTCTGTTTGCTGTTATTGTTCTTACACATTTTTCTGTTCTTTTCTTTTCTTTCTATTGAGACATTCTGTAAAATTTACATTTTTTCTATGCTTCCGTTCAGTGGATATACAAGTGATACAACAGTTGACATTTTCATCCGAACTCAAGAGTATGCTGATTAGTCAGCAGTTCTGTGGTTTCAATAAATACGTGAACTGCTAAATCATCGACTAAAATGCACAGAGAAACTATGACAGTTACAAAATGTCTCAAGAAAGAAGAAGACAGAAAACAACAACAAACAGAAAGACTGATAAACATATCAACAGACAGACAGACTGATCAGTAGGCAGACCAAGAGAAAGACTGACCAACAAACAGAAAGACAGATTGACAAACAGACAACCTGACAGACAAAAAAACCCAGCCTAACAGATAAACCAACAGACAGACCAACAAACAGACTGACCTAACAGACTGACCAACCAACCAACCAGACCAACAGACAGACAGACCAAGCCACTGACAGGCAAAGAGCAAGAAAAAGAGCCACCTGCCCCCTTCTACAAACAAACAAACTACAACAAAAAGTTCAATCAAACCAAACTAAAACCCAAAGAGATCCTATTTCAAAAAATCTAATCTTCAACACACATATGCAAACCCAAAACTGTCTGAATTAAAACTTTCTTCTTTACAGCACAGAAAGGGACAAGCATCTCAGTCCATCCAACTCTGATCATCCTCTGACACTTTCTACAAACAACATCTCTGACACAAGACAAACAGTCCACAATCCCTCCCATTTCATACACTGTAAGACACCACAGCGAAAACGTCCTGCCTTGAAATTCGAGAAAGAAACGCTGACTTGACCTGCAGATCCAGGGGCGAAATCCTGCTTCTGAAAACTTTCTGACACACAGTTTCCATGGTGAGTTGTTCCAGCCAATGGCAGAGCTCCTTGCACCTCCACAGAGCATTGGAGCCGACAGGGAGGTGCTTAGCGAATGGATGGAGATCTGATGGAGCCCAAAGCATCAGTTGTATGGCTGTTGCTGCAACTGATGGGCTGGGTCGCTGAAAACAAACAAAACAAAACTAAACACCTGAGAAGGGTCAGGTCATTCTATCTTTTTTATGAAAGGAACACTACAGAAACTCCAGACTTTGTACTTTTCAAGGTCACTGGCATCCTGAAGAATTCTTATTTGGAATAAAACCTTGCAAGTATCAAGCACAGTGATAGACTGTCACAGATTCTGAATGTTGTCAGGTACACCTGAAAAAGTGCTGATTTTGGACTTTTCTCTTGTCCACGTCACTTTGTCCTCCAAACTTTACTGTTCTAAATGCACAGTTCACACCACTGAGCAAAATCCGGTAAAGATCCATCCAAAACATGAAAAAATCTTGCTTACACATTCGCTGACAGGCAGGCACACGCACGCAGCTCACACACTACATACACACAACACACACACACACACACACACAACGTTTCCCTCCCATGTAATATGAAATAAATTCCCTTTAGTTATTTTAAAGAAAAGGAAAATTCAATAAAACCAGACTGATGACATGAAGTCAATATCTGTTAATATCAGCTTACAATAACTCTGGATCAATGCCTTTGAAGCCTCAGTCTCTCATTCTCATATTGAAAGTTTTTTGGAATAACCAGAATAAAGCTTTGCACAAATGCAGACTTACCACTCTTGAATGAAGCATCAAACTGTTCACATTCTTTCAGTGACCGAGTACAGTGGTTTTCATTTCATACATAAGATAATACCTAACAACCTAGGAACATTTACAACAGACACCAAACCTTTGCTCCCATGGTTGATGCCTTGATGGATTACATATAGGTCTGATGCCCCAATGGGTGAAACTGGAGTTGACTGATTTCTACATTGATTTTTTCGAGTATTCAAGTATTAAACACTATGACTAAGGCTGTATCATCTTCTGTCTCGTTTTTATTTTGAAATATTGCAAACCAATACAGATACTGATAACAATTGACAGAAAGCCAAGGCAGATTAAGTGTGTGTGTGTGTGTGTGTGTGTGTGTGTGTTGTGTGTGTGTTGTGTGTTGTGTGTGTTGTGTGTGTGTGTGTGTGTGTGTGTGTGTGTGTGTGTGTGTGTGTGCGAGTACACAGACCTGCCAACCCTGACTTTTAAGTTGGAGTATTTGTCCAGGAAAAATGGAGTATTTTTGAAAATATTGGTGTATTCTGAGTGCGCAGCGCCTTCGGCGCAAGCTAACTAGGGGGTCCAGGGGCATGCCCCCCCGGAAAATTTTTAAAGAATTGGTGCAAATCTGTGCAATCTAGAGCATTCTGAGCCCAAAAATTCACTTTCTAATGGTACTTGATTTTTTTATCTTTAATTTTTTTTTTCGTCGTATTTTTTATTAAGTCGGCGTATTGGTCGTATTTTGAGTAAACTGGCGTACTAAATACGCCAAAATCGTATGGGTTGGCAGGTCTGAGTACATATGCATACATCTGAAACTGTTACTATGGTGTCTTCATTGTTTATGGATGAATGTTTCCCAAACCTAAACACAAATTTGGTCCACTTGTATGACTCGACGATCTCGTTTAAATTATTTAGTTTTGATTTTGATTTACTTCTGTTTTGTTCTGCTTTGGTGCGGGGCATGAGCAATAGAGCGGCAAGCTGTAAACCAACATGAACTTTTCCACCAAGGGGTTCAATAAATTGTTCTAGGACTGAGGCAACACTCATCACGGTCATGTTCTCCCCAGTCTTACCTCTGATGGACTCCTTCTCAGCATCTTCTCTACCAGCCTCACAACCACGTCAGGAGTGCCATCTACAAAACACACAATACACATGACATGCAAATCTGCACAATGAAGATACACTTATATAAAAGCTTATTTATTCATCAATATTGTGGTGATACGGTATGTGTGTGTGTGTGTGTGTGTGTGTGTGTGTGTATGAGAGTGTGTGTGTGTGTGTGAATAAAAGGGGCAGGCACCATTTTTTCCCATTTTCCTGCATCCTCTCCTCTATGTGTGTGTGTGTGTGTGTGTGTGTGTGTGTGTGTGTGTGTGTGTGTGTGTGTGTGTGTGTGTGTGTGTGTGTGTGTGTGTGTGTGTAGTGTGTGTGTGTAGTGTGTGTGTGTGTGTGTGTGTGTGTGTGTGTGTGTGTGTGTGTGTGTGTGTGTGTGTGTGTGCGTGTGCGTGTGCGTGTGCGTGTGTGAGAGTGTGTGACTGAGATAAACAGACAGACAGAGACTGAGAGAAAGAACATTTGTATAACAGGGTCACAGCATTTCAGGAAGACTGTAAGACAGTCAATATTTGCAAATCATACTGTTTAGGAAAAGAATGTCTGATTATTTCTGATGCATTTTATATACTTATAGTTTTGAAGATAGGAGTGAACAAAAATTGTAGCTATTTTTCAGCTTTTCTGAAACTTTTCTACTAGTACCTAAAGCATAAACAGCAAAGCAGTTATCTATTTATCTACTACATCAAACAACCAGACTTTGCGTTTTCAAAATACTTGTTAGTACTATTTGTACATTCATTTGTATACTGATCTTTTCACTGTGTACCTAAACACTTTTCCCGAGTGCTGACTCTGGGAGGTTGATTCACAATAATGTGATTATTTTTTATGGGCTCATTGGATTGTGTAAAAGAGCTAATGGACTCAAGGTCTTATGCCTGGAGTTCGATTCCAGCCTGCAACATAAAAACTAGCCTGTTCACTTGTCCACCTTAATGCTCCAATCATTCTGGTTGTGTCAGCCTAGCATTTCATAGATCCTGTTCATCCCCAGCCCTTCTCCATTTTAAGACTTAACTGCACAGAGTGTTTTGCGCATACTCAAGCAGTCTGTCAAATAACAGATGGCAGACTGGGTGGAATCTACATGGAATCATCAGTGTGCGATGAGATGTATCCCTCTTGAACAAACTCTTAACTGTTGATGCGCTCTCGCAGGAAATCATTTGACATACCACCAATTAAGCAAAACAGCCTATTTACTCGCACTTGTCTCAATCTAGTTTTCTGTATATGTCTAGTTATTCACTTTACTTGTCGTCCGTTCTGTTTGTTATTCTTTTGTTCAGACTGGACATCAAAATACTCCACTCACCACGCAGCTTTGGGAGACTGTCTTCACTGTATGACCGAGAGTCAAATCCGTTGTAGAATGGGTTTCCCTCCCCAAAGATCTCGTACGCTACAGCTCCAGCTGACCAGAGGTCTGCTTTGGAATAGTCCAGGACGCTGTGCGGTCCTGGCGTTGCACACTTGATTTCTGGGGCCATCAGAGCACTATTACCTCCCCTGTCAGTGTCCATGGTGAGGTAGGGAAGCTTCAGTCCATAATGGTTGTCAGCCAGGCAACTGCCGAAATCACTGATGGCCAGGAATGGTAAATCTGTGCAGGAAATATATAAAATAGTAAGTACACTTCAAAGCACACTTTGAAAAAATCGAAACACAAAACAAAATGAATGAAACAAAATAAAACAAACAAACAAAACTTCCACTACGAAAAACATCAAGACAATAACACCCAAGTATCCACCCCTCCCCTCCCCCTGTCAGACTCCCCTTCTCCCCTCAATTTTTTAGTGTTCTATTTAAGGTTAATTTTTCACCTGAAGAATGTATTTGCAGATCACACAACAGTCCTTCTTCCCATGCAACACACACACAAACACGTACATGTGCATACACAGAAATCTACACATTTACACATGTGCAACTATATGTACACTTGCGTGCATGAACACACACACAATAACTCCTACATACACACACACTAACTCCTACATAGACATAAATGCATGTTCACATGTACAGAATATGTGCACGCAGACACAGGTGTGTCCATGCATATACACACCTGCAGATATACAAAAGTCATTTCACACACAGACACACAGACATGCACACACACACACACACACAGACGCACACAAACACAAAATCCACATGTGCACATAAACAAACACGAACATGCACACATATGCTCAAGCGCTTGCATATACACAAATGCATGGTCACAAAAACACACACAATCACTCACATACATGCAAAGACATGAACCTACAAGCACACACTGACATATGCATGTATGCACACAAATGTGCATAAATATGTACAAGCACACCTACACATAATCACAAGCATGTAAGCATACACAGAGACACTTGGACACAAGCAGGGGCGTATGATAAAAATATCCTACACATACACGAAGATGTCTTCACCTACACATACGCACTCATGCATGCACCACATATGTACAGACCCACCCATTCAACACACAAAACAGATATACAATACATGCACTCTTTAAGAAAGACACCCGCAGACACGTGTATGTGCTGGCAGACACACAAGCACGCTACCATGCACATGACTGTATGCACAGACAAACAGAACAGGATGGGGTCTCACCAGTTCCGCGAGAAAGATCCACAAGAATGTTGTTGCTCTTGAGGTCTCGATGCGCTATGCCGTGCCTACTCAAGTGAGCCACCCCCTCCAAGAGCTGGGCGAAAAGCAGGCAGCGTGTGTGAGTGTCCACAGCGTGCTTCGAAAGGTACTCGTGCAGCGTCATGGTATACCTGAGAGAAGTTGATAACTAGTCCCAAGTCTTGCATTAGAAATAACAACAATCATCATCATTAAAATATCATCACCAACATCTATCCTAATAATCATCATCATCATCAATCATAACAATCATCAGTCAAAACAACAATCATCATCATAAATCATAGCAACAATCATCATCATCATTGAGAATGTAAACTGGAACCTATCATCATGTACTATTATATCAAGAGCAGACAAGAATTTTTGTCTCCCCTACCTACCCCTCCACTACACCTTGAATAGTGGTCAGGATGCTAGTCTTTAGCATGAGATGGTAAACCAAGGTCCTGTATGTAGCATGCACTAAGTGCAAGTTAAAGATCCCAAGGCAACAAAAGAGTTGTTCTTAATAATGATGATAATGACTATTTACAGTACCCCCATCACACAAGAGCCCTAAGTGCCTCACAAAAGCGTAAGTACCAGAGGCACACACACACACACACACACACTTAACGTAAACACATGTCAACTCCTACTGCTATGATGAAAAGAGGTGAACTATATGACTTACAAGGTTAAAGAAACAATAAGAATGAATGAAAGTAAAACAGGTACTTCTCCACATGCATCACAAAAATGAATGATGATCAAACATTTGCTTCCACACATCAATCAGTCATGCAACAATGATATAAAAGAGAAAGAAAACAGGCAACGAAAACATCTGAGTTTCTTACCCTCACATACATAGAAAACACATTTGCATAACATCAAAGAAATGTGTATGCACATTCACGCACACATGTCTTAACTTACACACTCAAATCACTCATTTAACACACACACAAACACACACACACGCGCACACACACACACACACACACCCCCCACACACACACACACACACACACACACACACAAACACACACACACCACAAACACACACACACACACCACACACACACACACACACACACACACACACACACACACCACACACACACACACACACACACACACACACATATCACTCATAGTGAACAGACGTTAAATTAAAGAACGAACGAACAAGCACACACCACAAACACACACACACATCACAAACACACACACGCTTACTTCCCACCACTCACCTTCCAATCCACCACACACAGAGAAATATATGAACATATGCAAAGACATGCATACTTAAGCATTCATTTAGATACAGGCACACACACATACATGCCCTCCCCCCATACTTACATACACATGCATGAAAACATGCATAAGCACACACTCACTGAAACACACATACAATCACACACACATTCACAAACCTGCTCATACACACACACACATACACATACACATACACACACACACACACACACACACACACACACACACACACACACACACACACACCCACACATCCCATCACTCACTGTCTCACCCACCACCCACATAGACATATATATGAACATATGCAAAAACATGCACACTCAAGCATTCATTTACACACACACACACACACACACACACACACACACACACACACACACACACACACACACACACACACACACACAACACACACACACACACAGACTGGCAGCAGCAGAATGATCTCTATTCATGACAATATCTTTGTGGACATATGTTTGTCACACAGATCAATCTATGCCAGTTGACTGTTCTTCAGCCTGGAGATGTGTCCTGCCTACTGAATCTGTAGTTTCAAAAGCATTGCTTCAATCAGACAAACAAAAGTGATCAAACCATTCAAATTTCAAGACACTCACTTTTTCATGACAAGGAACATGGTAGCATTCCTGCCGAATCCCCCATCTTTGTTGAGGCGAGGGGGGAGGCACAGGGGTACACCTCTGCTCCTTCTGGTAGGTCTGGGGTTTGATCCACAAACACGCTGTGCATGGCAACAATATTGGGATGAGGTGGCAGTCTCTTCCTACCTACAGAACTCCTGAAAAAAAGAAATGTACATGAACATGGCAGTGGGTAAAATTGAAAAGAAATGGGACGTCAAACTTCACTGAAAACTGAAATTCATTAAACAGTACTAGAATTATCACTATAAAAATAATCAGCCCCCTTCTCCCTTTATGTCTTTTTTTCTGTTTTTTTTTTTCTTTTTCAAAAATTGTTAATTACCAACAACCTTAACCCCGTTGGCACTATACATGATTAAAAGTGTACTGTAAGACAATGGTGTAAAATTATGGGAGCCAACAGGTACTGTTTTCAATTTTTGCTGCTCTCGTGTAAACATTTCCCACAAAAGTATTGTGGCTCACATTGTTACGTGGGTTGATGCCAGAAAGCAAAAAGAATCCATACCAACTTGCCCCACAGGTGAAACGCCCCAGTATTTCTACTGAGACAAGAAGCCAAACTCTAGTTTCATTTTCATCCCCACTCTTGACATGAAAATGCCACACTTAACACCCCTGACCAAACTCCTGAAGCACACAAAATAACCTTCTGTGAGATGTTTTGTTCAACCCTTCGACTCCTGCACCATATTCACTAGCATCCTGCATTATCAACCATGCAAGCAAAGCAAAAACTCAACCGTTTGATTCACTTACCCTGATAGGGCGAGTGAATCAATCCGTCAAGTTTTTGCTGTTGGTGGACAGGGTTCAGAAGTCACAAGGTTAATAAAGACTGTCAACAAGACCAGGTAAGTATCAGATAAACAGTAAGAGTAACATCAGTCTTCCATCATATTCATCAGCACAGATTTAAGTGGTTTGGTCATCTGACCAGAAGCAGCCCCACCAGCTGGCTCAATAAACAAGTAACTACCCACTACAAAAACACTGCATTGCTTTAAGCAGTAATGCATGGCCCAAGATCACCCATCCTAACAGCTGACTGAAAAATAGTTGGGAGACTTGAATTAAATCCCTCTTGAACACACTGTGAACTCTTTCAAACTCCAGACATAATCAGTCCTGAAGGTCTGCTCGCACGTTTGAATTTCTTTTTTTTACTATAAAAATAAAGACAAAAATCCAGAGGTCAGCAATGAAGCAAATTTCAGAACCATCACACAAAAACAGCCTGTAAATGATGGTGCAGCTGAAATATTTAAAACAAAACACAACCACCACTCCCCCACATACAAACACGAACACACACACATATTTTTCCTCTGGCAATATAGGTCTTTTTTCTTCCAAAACATCTTTCTTAATTTACACACATTGAACAATGAAGCATAAAAAGACCCAAGTCATCGACAGGAGATTATTTGGAGTCTGGAGTTTGTTCAAGAGGGATTCATCATACTCATGACAGTTCCATATGCATTTCATCCATATCTGCCACTGGGCACACAGCAGATGCCTTAGAGACTGAACAAAACCCTACAGACTAGCAAGGTATTGTAATGGGGAGGAGAGGAAAGGGTCCTACAAAACTCTAAGCTGACACTACCAGAAAGACTAAAGCATGAAGAAGGGCAGCAAAGAGCTGGGACCAGACTCAAAACATCATTCTGAGCCTTACTTTTTATCAGAAGAATTAGTCAACATAAATGAAACAAAAGGATGCAAAGTTGATTTTGTTTTTCAAATTCACCATGATAAACATGACAGTAAGAAGCACACAAGTGTACCTGTATCCCAAGACAGTAAAAAGCACACAAGTGTACCTGTATCCCAATGTAGATGACTCAGACAGAGAGGACTGAACAGGAACAGTCTCTTTCTCCATGGCAGACATGATCCTGTCGGCATGGGACTCCACGTCGTAGTTGTACATCATCTTCACTGCCAGTGGGTAGTCCCCAGAGCCACCAACATCCTGAATATTGGGCGCTGGCTCTGGGTCCTGGGTGGTTACACTGCTGTTGCAGTCGGTGCAGTCTGTGTTCATGAATGAATAAAATTCAATATTCAAGCATTACCCGCTTGTGTGACTAAGTGGATAGCACAACAGATGACTGACTGGGAGGTGATAAGTTCGAGCCCCCATCAGTCCAACAACAACAACAAAATATTCTGGGATTTTTCAAACCTAATGGCTCCTATCTAGAACTGGGCATGCTGTGGGCTCACTGGAAGACAGACCGCACAGGCAAATTGCATCCACTCTGTGGTGGCAGTCAAATTTAAGATTTAATATCTCGAGTTCAATCCCAGCCCACAACATACCAACTGGCCTATTCAGTGTATTCACTGTCCACCTTATTAATGCTCCATCACTCTGGTAATGTCAGCTTAATGTTTCATCAGTCCTCTTTCCCCATTTCCATTGCAAAACCTTGCCAACACATGGGGTTTTACGTAGGCTCACTCTGCTGAATAACAATGGGTGCAGCGCATAAGAAATTGCTTGAGTACGACAAATCCCTCTTGAATATGCTTAAAACTCATCTTTAGCTTAGTTTCCTGGATAAGAACAAAAAATACATTCCACCGTAAACGAATGACAAAGACATTTCACAAACTTTAAATACTTACAGACACTGAGACACACACACAGACACACACAGAGCAGACAAGGCAGAAACATGAAAAATAAACAGACTGAAAAAGGATACCTGTAGACAGACTTGAACCCAAGGACACAGATGTAGAAGTGGTCTCAGCCCCACTAGTGTCCTGCAAATCCAGCTTGATTCCGCTGGCAGCTTCCGTTTCTGGTTGTAAACCCTTGATGAATGACCAACCAAACTGTGCATCCCAGTCTTCTAAATCTGTGCAGGACAGAGGGAAAGGGGTAAGGTACAACAAGTAAAATTGTTCTGTCACTATGAAGGCACATATGGACAAGAAAACAGAGATTCCATAACTGTCAAGTAAGCCCCAATATGGCTCTACGCAGTCTGCTGGGCTTTAAACAACAATAACAGTAACTGTCAAGTGAGCTCTTCAAGCATTGCTCATTCACTCAATGGAGTAATAGTAAACAAAAGGGGCACAACTTTTCCCTCAAAGTGCACAATTTTGATCAAAAGTGTATAAACTTGGAGGAAAAACATCAACCACAAACAGCTCATACATGAAGCAGATACCATTGGAAAAACAGAAGAAATGTATTTAACGTGAATCCCGAAAGCTTTCTTGCTATACGTGATCCAAAAACATATGATCAGGCCTGAAAACAAAAATTGTCCTGGCATGCTGTAATTAACTTCCATAACATACTCCATTTTTTCCACACAGGTTCAGTGCCATACCTGTCCAGTTTTTGTGCGCCACTGGGAATGCTGGTTAGTTATAGGAACACACACAAACTGCCACAAATCCACACTACACTGTAAAACTTTGCCTGAAAGCTCAGACAGTCAGTCCATTCAAATGCGTAATAATTCGCCAACAATGGTCAAAGGGAAAGAACTGCTACAAAACTGAGGGGAGGCCTGCGAACACGTTTTTTTCCCTTCAATCGATTTCTGTATATATGCAAGAAAAATTAAAACCTGCAGACACATACGTGCTTCAAGCTCTCAAGCAAAATTCACGTGTCTCACAAGCCTCCATTGACCTATTTCATTAATTTGTTTATGTTTGTTTATTGGATTAAATTTCCCTGCAAGATACTTTTCTGTGGGAAAGGGGCAGTATTATTACTACTTTTATGCAAGTGTTACACCAGGATTTTGTGGCATGAAATGTGGATTCTGTTCCTGGAGAAAGCACACTATTACAGTAAAGTGTGAACCATTTTTGTTTCCTTTATAATTTTCAATTACATTTTCAACATAATTTTCTGATCCATCTACACTTTGTCAGACATTTACTTTGTTGCCAGGCACAATAGCCTCAAAAACACCAATATACAAATGAATATAAAAAAAATGCCCATGTGAATAAAAAATTTTTTTAAAAACTGGAAAAAAGGAAGGAAAAAAAAAACACTCAAAAATCTACCAAAACAGTACAAACAATCCAGTCTGTAGCTGTTGTTGTTATCAACTGAACCAAAAACACACCGACACACACACACACCTAACCCCAGCAGTCAGATTAGAAATAAAAGATATTAACAATACCCATCTAAAAATCTTCATTATGACAACCATCTAAACCAAACAGCAACATAAGAAGAAAAAATGTGAATAAGACAGTCAAGCCATTCTCCCTTTTTATACAAAAATTATAAAATCCAAATAATGAAATTCTTAAGACACTGTGACCTTGAATGAAGCAGCTTCAGTTGAAATAAAAATTGACGATCATCAAGCACAAATGACAGACCGTCTGAAAAGTGAAAACAGAGTTTTAATACTTCCAAAAGTTCCTGAGAAAATACTGTTCATACACTTTCCTCAAAAAAATGTTGGTTTTAGGCACTTTTAGTCATGTAACCTTGGAGTTTAAACATCTATACATATGCAGCTGTGACCCCCAATTAGCTCAGAGCTTTGATCAAAATTTGGTAAAAATCCATCCATAAACAGGTGAGAAAATTTTGTTGACACCTTTCCATCACAGACAGAAATAAACACATGCATATCTCTCTCAGTTCGACATGAAACAATTTCAAAAACACACTGTACCAGGCAGAGACTCCAGTCCGTCCTCATCTCCGGCCAAGATAAAAATGTCGCTGTCAGAATCGGACGCTTCATCAGAAGCAGATGAACCAGGATCCCGAGGAGATGACAACTTATACAGTACCCAGCCATCCAAATCTGATTGGGGACCGCTTTCCTCTTCTTCATCTTCGCTGTGGATACTGATATCATCTTCATCAGTGTCGTATTCGCTGAAAGAGAGTGAGTGGTCGTCAGTGTGGAAGGTGGTTGGTGGGTTTTCTTCATCAGTGGCCAAAGTTGAACACTCACTGGGAGCACATCCTGAAAAACAAAAAGTTAATGATTTGTTAACCTGTTATGTTCATACTGCTGATTGGAGCTGGTGATTGTGTATTATTCACACAAAAAAAGAACAAAAGAAATAAATTACATTACAGACTGTGGAAAATGTTACGTCATTCTGTAATGGAACATAAATTATCTGCAAATGCACACTTGTATGTACTTTTAATAATAATAATAATAATTACAATATTTATATTGCGCAAAATCTTGATAGAAATCAAATCTAAGCGCTGAACATACACATACGCACGCGCGCACACACATGCACACGCACACACACACTCACACATGGTTATAAATGGGGAAAAAGAATAAAAGCAATGGAAAATTATAGAGAGCATATTATATACAAATATAAATTACAATGTGATTCCACTCGGAGCGGAGACAGGCTACAGAGGGGGATGAGTGATGTCAGGATTTCATGCAGAGGAGAAAAGGTGAGTTTTGAGAGCGGACTTGAAGGAGACAAAAGTAGGTTGCTGACGGACTGAGAGAGGAAGTTTGTTCCAGGAGAGTGGACCAGAAACAGAGAAGGCTCGTGGACCATAGGTATTGAGCTTAGTGCGTGGAAAGCGAAAAGGCAGAGGATCGGAGGCAGAGCGGAGGGTACGTGAGGGAAGATAGATCTCAAGTAGGCTTGACAGGTAATCGGGGCTGCGTTATTGAGGCTTTTATATGTGAATATATACATAAAGCAAATCTGCTTGCTCATCTACATACATGTTCATGTCTATAGTCTGTATTACACACACACACACACATCCTCTGCCCCCACCTTTGTCCCCAAATTCATTCATTCAGTCTAAGTTCCAGTACAAGAAGGTCCATAAGAGTCTGCATGCCATTTCATGTTACAATCAGGTCACTCACCAGAGAAGACTGCACTGCAACAGGGTCACTTCAGTGAAGTTCAAAGTGCCTGTGATCGACCTTACTCAGGACACTG
Organism: Monoplex corrugatus; assembly: GCA_030674185.1. Lineage (NCBI taxonomy): Eukaryota > Metazoa > Mollusca > Gastropoda > Littorinimorpha > Ranellidae > Monoplex > Monoplex corrugatus. Next base: position 39,107,255 of record JAPXFY010000015.1, read on the forward strand.
CAAACTAAATCCCCTATTCATCATCATCATCATGTGCCCTGCCGCATGGCGATGGCGATTATGGCCCTCCATGAGTATCTGTCTCTTGCTGTCACAAGCACATCTTCTACCATCTCTATCCTCAGCCACCCCGCAAGTCCGTTCAATATTTTCTCCCTGGTCTACCTGGTGCTCTCTTTCCCTCCACCTTTCCTGTTGTGACCAAGTGCTGTAATTCCCCTTTCCTCATAAAATGGCCTACAAATTTGCCTGTCTTTTCTTAATCTTTGTAATGAATGATCTTCTTCTGTCTGCATCCATCAGGACTGCCTCGTTTGTTTTCTTTGCTGTCCATGGAACTCGCAACACACTTCTTAGAAACCACATCTTGGCTGCCTCAATCTTGTTCTGGCTTTGCTTGTTGACTGTCCACGCCTCATAACTGTATAACATTATCGGTTCTATATAACATTCAAGAACTCTCTTTCCGATGTTAATTGACAGGTGTTTGTTGGTAAGAAAAGAAAGTAATCGCTCAGTTATAGAGCCAGTTACCTCCTGTAAGGAGATCTGTGTATGATATAGATAGCACAGCCTTACCCTCTTCCAGAAGATGCTCATCAGATGAAGAGGAAGATGCCTTAGTCTGTGTCTCCTCTGTCTCAGACTGTGTGTCAGTACTGCCGATGTTGTCTGTCGCAGTGTCTTCAGCATCTTCTCTTTTGTCTTCACCTGTGCAAGAAATAATTCACTTAAGACAAAGAAAGAAATTGGTGGGCTAATGATACTTGTAAATAGGTAGTAGCTTTCCCATAACCCTGAAGTCATAGGGGAGGCATGGTGGTTGAGATCTAAATTCTTCTTTGAGCCAGCATTATGATACTGGTTATGTACATGGAGAATGTAGCCTAGTGGTTAAGCACCTGCCCAGGACATGAGGAACCTGGATTCACATCACAAAAAAGACAGGGATTTTTCTCCCTGTTCCCATCCCCCCCACCCTTATATAAAATGTTAAGTAGTAGCCTAGGTGCCAGCCTTTCAGATAAGATGATAAATCGAGGTCTCAAATACAGCACACACTCAGAGCAGGTTAAAGGTCTCACAATAAGACAGGGGTTGTCTCTTGCAAAATTCTGAGGAAAAATCCATTTTCACAAGTAAATGGAATACCTGCATGCAAAAGACAAAAATTAAAGATGATGCACCACAATGACTCTCACTGTCCATGAGGACAGCTGCCTAAATTTCACATGGTAATTCCAATGTATTTATAAGTGCAAAGAATATTTGAATAGACACCGATTAGGTTATAGTAAACTAGAACTCTGTTAATCACAAAACTCCCAGGAAAAGGAACCAGTAAGAACAGCCACAATTTACCACCACACGTGGCCTGGTAATGCGAATGAGAAAAAAAGAGTAGAAACTAATACACTAATATATGTAATAGATACTATAATATGGTCATCTAACATTTCAACATTCTCTCTACCGGTAATACATATTATAATATCTCATCACACATATCAACATTCTCCTGTCTCTCTAAAACACACAAAATATTTTCTTTCTCACTTTCATAACCTAATGCCTCATACAAAACATTTACTTTCTAATTTTCATAAGTTAATGCTTCAGTCAAGCCACTCACCAAAGATGTCAGTCACTCACCAAGAACACTGTCAGCAGGCCTGGCTTCAAACACAGCGGCATTACATCCCTGACCGATGAGCTGACCCAGCTGAAGGGTCTGAAGAGAGAAGTGCTGACCTGACTTCATCACAGTGCTCTCCTTGCCTCCGTACTGCTGGAACAGCTCCTGAAGCAGTCACACTGATCATAAGAGTCAGTATCAACTGTGTGACATTGACCACTTAGTGGCCTGTTAGCTCAGCTGGTTAGAGTGCCATGCTGAAATAGCAGGGTTCATATCTTGTATGAACCTCAGGCAAGCTACAGGTTTTTCAGCTGCTTGGCTAGCTCAGCTGATAGTCACAATCATGTATTGAAGATTTGATTTTTAAAGTTTGATCTCAATCCTCAGTATAAAAAATGGCCCTGTTAGCTGCCTACCTTAACCCTTTCACTCCCACACCCTATCCACCAACTGCAAAAACTTAATCCTGTGACTCCCTCACCCTATCCACACTTTCGTTTTTGCTTTGCTAGAATGGTTGATATTGCAGGATGCTGATGGACAGGGTGCGGGAGTCAAAGGGTTAACACTCCAATCATTTGGTGATGTCACCTTAGTGTTTCACAGGTTCCCCCCCCCCCCCCCCCCCCAAAACCTTATCGAGACATTGCCAGCACACTGAGTTTTGCACATGCACGGGGTCACAAAGTGCCCTAGGTCATCACTGTCAGACTGGGTGGAGTGTGTATGGACCTAAGTGCGTTATCTCTTAAGGAACTCCTCATTTTGTGTGTTTGCCATGTAGTATGAATGAATGAATTGAATGAATGAATGAACGAATGAATGAATGAATGAATGAATGAATGGCTTACATCTGTGTCAGCCTAAGCCCACTCATAAGGACATGGGGAGGGGGGAGGGGCACTGATGTTAATAAAGTCAACCGTAGTCCAGGGAGATCGCTTGAAGCTGCTGCCAAGATACCAAGTGTTCCTGGACACTGGCTGAGGAAATCACTCACTTTTTGTTGGAAGATATCTTGAGACAAACTGAGCCCAAAAGGAAGTTGTTGGAAGTGGTATCAGCCACATGGACTGTTGAATGTAGTCGGTTTGCTGGATGGTTCATCTAGTCTGACTGACCAGTGTCCATGTCTGGCATCCAACTTGCCGAACGCAGTTGCACCACTCAGCTTGTTGGTTATCTCCTCAACAGTAGGTAGTTTGTGATACACGAGTATTCTCTTGATGTTTTTATTCAAGTCTTAGGGATCTAGGCATATTCTGAGTACTCCATTGGACTTTCTGCTGAAGGCCAATGAGTTTACCCAACCACTGGCTTCTGTCAACGGTTTGATGACCTCCAATTTCTCCAGTTTTTGTAGTTCTGCTTTGATTTCTGGTATGAGCTGGATTGGGTATTTTCTTGGTGGGTGCAAGACAGGCTGTGCATTGTCTTTTAATGTGGCATCGCCTTTCGAATTCACCGATGCCTTGGAATCTGTCAGGGTCTTGTCATTTGAGGTCCTCTGATTACATCTAGTCGGTTTGTCAGGTAGTGCTGTGATGGGAAGTAAACATGACAAGTTTGAGTTTCTGGCTATCTACCAGTCCAAGGATGACTGGTCGGAACATAGAAGTCTGCATCAAGCTCAGTTTTTCCATGTGGCATGGAATTTTGATACAGCCGTACTGAGAAATTACTGTACCGCTGTATGGTGTAAGGATGGTGCAGCTTACTTTGGTAATGCATGCTTGTGGATAGCCCTCTGCATCCATGTTTACAGTAAACATATGTCTGTATATGTGGAGAGGAAGGCTGATGTGTGTTTCCGAAGCAAAATCCCAATATGAATATATCCGCAAAAGTTTCTGTTCAGTGTTCTGTCACTGGCCATGTCCTCATGGACAGAATTAAAGTGCATATATTCCATTTCATCAGTTGCACTTGCATCCTTGACATCGTCATCAGCTTGACTAGCAATGACGTCATGATGACCATGAGGTATTAAAGTGCAATGTTGCGGATAGCTGCCCTTTCTTTCTGTCATCTTCTCCTTGGTGAGGCCTGGGACTGATTTTCACTTTCTGTAATGAATGGCTGTAGAGCTGTAAGCTGTACACTTTTTTGGACATGTTTATTGCCAGTTTCCACACTTACATTTTTACAAGTTTTCTTCTTGATGTGGTCGATGCTGGCATGTGTGGTCAGTGCTGGATGAAGGCAGGCTATCTTCCTTCTACGTGAATGATGCTTGTTTCATGTGTAACTGTAAGGCATATCAATGGCATTTTAAGGGTCAAGGTGTTATCTCTGGCTAGAAGTTGTTGTTACATGAGTGGATACATGATTCCAGCTATTATCTGATCAATGACACTTTCATTTTGCGCTGCTTGATCCTTGAGACTGCACTTTTTAGTTTTCAGGTGACACCTGTTGATGAAGTCATTGACAGACTCGATGGACTGTTGAAAAATGTTTTGTAATTCGAACCTATGGATCCTAAAATTGTCTTGGTTGTCTCCTTCTTGTAGTTTCTCCAAATATTACTGCAGTCTCTCCATGTTGTCAGTAAAGCCCCATGTTTTGACAATTCAGACATGAGCTCCCACCCACAGCAGATACAACTTACAGTGTACTGTGTGTATTTGGTGTGCTCATACCAAGCTGGAATTGCTAAGAAAAAAAAGGAAACTTCTAGGGGTCCGAGGGCATGCTCCCGGAAATTTTAATCAGACTAAATCTGTGCATTCTGAGGCATTCTGGAGACAAATTAAGGCATCTAACACACTGAAATCACAATGAATATCAGTCAAGAGTATTTATAAACATGGGCACAATCAGATCCATCATAACAGCAGATCGTTTCAGTGTATGGTCGTCGATTTTTTAACGCGAATATTTTTTGCGCGATTTTCGATTGGACAATTCAGGCTCTGCATACTCATAGCTGTAAATCAGTATGTGCAAAGTTGTTTAAACTCTTCTGCTTATGCTAAACAATTAGGATTTGCCCAGTCAAAAATCAGATTCAGCAATGCATATGCCATCCTGACAGGTTTAGTACCTAAGTGCTACCGCAGATCCATGTAACATTGTTGATCAAGATCAAATTTCCAGGATTCATCCCACCATAGCACCCTGTTGTCTATATTTCATATTCTGCACAGTGTATTAAGTTACAGTCCGATTATATTGGGGATGTTACTATGCCGACCATTACTGTTTAGCCACTGTCAGAAGACAGTTACCTCCTGTAAAGAGATGGTCACCTCCTGTCATTAATCTGATTCACCTCATGTCTTTTAGCATGATATTGTAACATACATTGACATTCTCGCTATTAAAACTGGATGACCCTCCTAGTAGAAAATGCAAACAAAACAGCAATCATAGTTGGAAGTCAACATATAGGCTAAACTAGAGATCTTATCAGTATATGCATGTATGCATGAGTGCAAATATTCATGTGATACCAGTCACCAATGCTGTGCGAGAGAAGTCATCAACGACACAGAACAACTAAGATCTACACAGATCTACACATACCCGAATCTCCGAACACAGGGCATCATCCGTCCCACTTTTCTTCTGCGACTCGAGACTGGCTCCAAGGGACAAACCAACAAACGCAAACACAGGCACTTTTCTAGCATCGCGAATCAGACGCAGCGCGGCCTGTCGTCTGTATTCTGCAGCCTGCGTCTTCAGTGCATGTTTGGGAAACAATCCGCCGATTAGGCGTCGGCTTGCGCTCTCCTCAACCTTGATCGTATGTGCGCGGAGACTCCATGTTGGTTTTGGGATATCTCGAGTTGTGGTCGCGTCGACTTCTTTTTGGAAAACTCTTCGCAGCACTTTCTTCCCCGATTTGAACAGTTTCGCGAAGACATTTTCGCCTCCTGCCATGGGCTGGGCCCACAAGGGGCCCGCCACTTTAAACATGATGGCTGATCAGTGGGGTTGAAACTTCTGTTGAGTCCCGTACGTGATCCTGCTGTGTTGTGTTGTGTTGTGATTAAGCAAGTTTCTCTTTTAAGGTCTTGACGTCATTTGTGTTGATATTATGCGATAACTACCGACGCATGCGCCATCATGTATCATTATAAAGAGTTGTCTCATCTTGGTAGCCTAAATCTTTGCGAAATCGAATGAAGGATCGCAGCTTCATTACTGTGCAAGTGTGGTGTGTGTGTGTGTGTGTGTGTGTGTTTCGTCAAAACTTGGGACTACAAGCGCACCTACAGCTGTATAATGAACAGTTAGTACAACAAATCCCCACTAATTGAGGGGAACAAGGTGAAACAAACTAACAAACCAGAATCATATTGAGTAAAGGAATGAACAAATGAATAAATTAAGACAATAAAGAAAGAAATACGAAATCAACAGCAATAGTAACTACAATATCAATAATAACAACAACAACCACAACTATAACCACAATGATGATAACAGCGATCATAACAGAAATGCACATTCTTCAGAAATCAAAAATAATCTACAACGGCTTAAAAATGGAAAAAAGAAAAGAAAAAAAAAAACCCGTAATAATGACAATTTACGAGTGATTTTTATTCAACATACGACAATAGAATCATGTGTGGTGTGCGTATGTATGTGTGTGCGCGCGCGTGCTCACGCGCAGGCGGACGTAAGTAGACTACATACATAAAGTGTCTGTCAGTGTGCGCGCGCGCATGCGTGTGTGTGTGCGTGCTGTGTGTGTGTGCGCACATGTGTACGTGCCCTCATGTGCTTGTGTGTGTGTGTGTGTCTGTGTGTGTGTGTGTGTGTGTGTGTGTATGTGTGTAACGCGTGTTTGTGCGTGCGTGTGTGTACATGCTTACGTGTGTTTTTGTGTGTGCAGTATACATGTGTGTCTGTGCCTGTGTAGTTTAACCAACGTTTATACACAGACTGTATGAAATAATGAAAGCATATTTGTTCGTGTTCATCATTTTGGATAAAGAGAGAGGGACAGAGATGGGGGAGAAGAGACAGATAGACAGAAACACACACACACACACACACACACACACACACACACACACACACACACACACACACACACACACACAGAGCGAGAAAGAGAGACAGACAGACAGGCAGACAGACAGACAGACAGATAGACAGAGAGAGAGACAGAGTGAGAGAGAGAGAGAGAGAATTAGAAGGCAGAAGAGGGTATGTTTATTTTTTCAATAGTAACTCTTTGACACAATTATACTTATGTTTGGTCAAATTTCCATGTCTGCTGTTATGAAGACACAAACACACACGCACACTTGTGTATATATATGTGCATATATATATATATATATATATATTATATATGTGTGTGTGTGTGTGTGTGTGTGTGTGTGTGTGTGTGTGTGTGTGTGTGTGTGTGTGTGTATTGTTTATATATATATATACATATATGTATTGCTTGAGCATGATTTACACCCATTGCACCCATGCACACTCATGGAGTGAGACTGGAACTGAGGCCAGTACTTTACCTCATTACCAACAAGGAGAGAGAGAGAGAGACAGACAGACAGACAGACAGACAGACAGAGACAGAGAGAGAGAGAGAGACAGAGACAGGAGGGAGGGATGGGAGAGACAGAGGGGGAGAGGGAGACAGAGAGAGCGAGGAGATGAAATGAAAAAGAAAAAAAAAAAGAAAAAAGAAAAAACCCAAATCACCCAACCAAACAAACAAACCCCCCAAAAACACCCATCCACCTACTCAACCACCCGTCAAATGGGAAAATCGAGAAAGATGACGAAAGTTTTTGGGAACATTAGATTTCCTGAATGAAATGATTGTAAACATTTGGCTGACAAATACTGAACTAAAACGATTTAACGTAATGTATAAGACTTCATTCTAACAAAAATAAACAGAAATTGACTTTTCAGTAGGGGGAAAAGTAAGAGAAAGGATGGGTGGAGGAAAAGAAGAGAACAAAATGTAGAAGCCCTGACAAAGATTTATCAGAAAGACGTGGCATGTTGCTGTGACATGATTTTCTATCTTTCGCTTTGAAACAACGAAATAAGCACAGACCTGCACCAAAACTCACTTACATGTAAGTGCTTAATAAGCGTCCCAAGGGACACGAGTTAATAAAAATTTCCTTTGTAAGTAATGCATGACTTGTTTCCCCTGCGCTGTTTAAGCATCGCCACTAATTCTCTCATATCCCGTTACATGTACTTTATTTATTCATTTATTTAATTATTTGTTTATTCACTCATTTATTTATTCATTTATTTACTTATTTCATTATTTCGACCTGGACAGTTTGGAAGAAAACTTAATACAGATAGGCTTTGTTGTACATCACATGACCAAAAGTGCAAGTTAGTGTGTATGAGTGTGTGCATACCTCATCATGTGTGTGTGTGTGTGTGTGTGTGTGCGTGTGTGTGTGTGTGTGTGAGTGTGTGTGTATGTGCGTGCGTGTGTGTGTGTGAGTCTCTGTGTGTGTGTGTGTGTGAGTGTGTGTGTGTGAGTGTGTTTTTGTGTATGCGTGCGTGCGTGTGTATGTGCGTGCGTGCGTGCTTGTGTGTGTGTGTGTGTGTGTGTGTGTGTGTTTGTGTGTGTGTGTGTGTGTGTGTGTGTTGCCCCATCATTTGAAGCCTGCCTGTGTCTCCACGCCTATAGTACCGATTCTTCACCCCACCCCCACCCAAAAAAAACAACAAACAAACAAACAAACAACAAAAAACCCACCGAAACAAAGGTCACCATGGCAGCAAGGCATGAGGGGCAACTTATTCAAAGATATATATCGTAGCTTCAACCAGGTCCGAGAGAGACACAGACACTTACTGCGTTGATCAGGACGTTTTAAACAACACCCTCAATGGCGCATTCGTGAAGTAGATGAGACTCAGCTGTGTGGTCCCAGTCTTCCCAATGAGCCCATAGCATTTTCAACTCTGGATAGGAGCCGGTTAGTGTTGAAAGATCCTACTTAGAACAAGAGTTGACAATTTTTGTTCTCCTTAGACTGAAGGTTCCCCCCACCCCCTCTCACTTTTGAAATGAAAACACGACAACACCAAACATGCAATGTTCAATAATTCAACGTGATAACATGAAGAGAGTTCAATATGCAACAGTATTCATAACAATATGAGAGGACAGTTGTGTTTTACATAAAAATCCCCACAAGCAAATCCGACACAATTTCAGTTTCAGTTTCTATTTCTCAGGATGATGTCTCCACGCTCGGAATGAATTCCATACGCACTAACGTCACAGGTGCCATGTGATGGAGAAGATCCAGAATGATCATGGCATAACCTTAAGCCTGCACATAAAACCACGAGCTGGCCAGGTCCTGAGTTCCTACCTAAATAGTTCCATAACCCTGGGGTCGTAGGGAGTGAAGTGGCAGAGACCTCAACTTTTCCCGGGGCTAACACAAGGACACAAGCGAATGTCTCACACTTATCAATTACAGTTTTTTATTTTCTGTGTTTCTGTTGACTTGCTTGCAAAACGCTCAGACACAAAACATCCCACATACAAATCCGTCCATAGTGATAAGCTTTTACAAAAGGTCATTTTCACATGTTATAGAGTCTCCATCGGTCCGACGGATCAGTAGGCAAGGTCCTTCCTTTAGCACCTGCAGGGGCAGAGGTCTTGTCGAATGCGCAAATGAAAACAATTACGCATCACGTTACGAACGCGGAGTATGGATCTTCATTTAGGGTACAAGATCAATCCTGGATAATTGTTTTTTACGTGAAACATAGAGATAACTGATATTTAGAAATATATACATGTGCATTCTAAGAACAATGTTGAGAGTTCCATGGACAGCAAAGAAAACAAACGAGACAGTCTTGATGGAGGCAGACACAAGTAGATCATTCATAAGGAAGATTAGGAAAAGCCAGGCAACATTTATAGGCCATTTTATGAGGAAAGGGGAATTGGAGCACCTGGTCACACTGGGAAAGCTGGAGGGAAAGAGAGCACCGGGTAGACCCAGAAAAAGATACTAGACGGACTTGCAGAGTGGCTGGGGACAAGGAGGGTGGAAGAGATGCTTGAGGCAACAAGTGACAGAGACAGATGATTGATTGATTTGATTCAGTTTACAGAGACAGATGGAAGTCCATAATTGTCAACGCCATGCGGCAAGGCACCTGATGATGATGATGTTGATACATGTGCAGTGCAGGCACTGTTGTTGTTTTCTGTTTGTTTGTTTGGCTGGGTTTTGACTGTCGCTATCGATAATTGGCAACTGGTTTACTCATCTTTATCAATGTTTGTACCATAGAGCCTAGTTCTACGCTCTGTGGTTTGTACACATAGGGTAACACTAATTAACTGTGTCCAACACCTCTGCTCCACTCCAGTGAAGAAACAAACAAGCACTGAGGTTGGGACTCACATGAAATACTGCCAGAGCAAACAATTCAGGTAATTAAGTGTGTAAGTACACTGTCCGACACATGTTGCACAGATGCGCTCGTATCGACACTTCAGTGTTCATTTCATCATTTCTGATCTTTGCGCCTGTGACACCATACCATGGCTCCTTGCAGAACACAGTCACGTAGTTTTGGCCAGTTTCGGTCTAACAATTTGGTGCTAGTGAAAGCCAAACTGATACACCTGTATTTGATTGAAAGGCAGTTGCGATTTAGTGCAGTTGGGTCAGACTTGCGGTCTTTATTTTCCTATAGCGACTTGTTTTCCTATAGCGAATTGTTTTCCTATAGCGATTTGATTTATAATAACGACTTGTTTTCCTCTAGTGATTTGTTTTCCTATAGCGGTTTGTTTTCCTATAGTGATTTGTTTTCCTATAGTGATTTGTTTTCCTATAGCGGTTTGTTTTCCTATAGTGATTTGTTTTCCTATAGCGGTTTGTTTTCCTATAGTGATTTGTTTTCCTGTAGTGATTTGTTTTCCTATAGCGATTTGTTTTCCTATAGTGATTTGTTTTCCTATAGCGGTTTGTTTTCCTATAGTGATTTGTTTTCCTATAGCGGTTTGTTTTCCTATAGTGATTTGTTTTCCTATAGTGATTTGTTTTCCTATAGCGGTTTGTTTTCCTATAGTGATTTGTTTTCCTATAGCGGTTTGTTTTCCTATAGTGATTTGTTTTCCTATAGCGGTTTGTTTTCCTATAGTGATTTGTTTTCCTGTAGCGGTTTGTTTTCCTATAGTGATTTGTTTTCCTATAGTGATTTGTTTTCCTATAGCGGTTTGTTTTCCTATAGTGATTTGTTTTCCTGTAGCGGTTTGTTTTCCTATAGCGGTTTGTTTTCCTATAGTGATTTGTTTTCCTATAGCGGTTTGTTTTCCTATAGTGATTTGTTTTCCTATAGCGGTTTGTTTTCCTATAGTGATTTGTTTTCCTATAGCGGTTTGTTTTCCTATAGTGATTTGTTTTCCTATAGCGGTTTGTTTTCCTATAGCGGTTTGTTTTCCTATAGCAGTTTGTTTTCCTATAGCGGTTTGTTTTCCTATAGCGGTTTGTTTTCCTATAGCGGTTTGTTTTCCTATAGCGATTTGTTTTCCTATAGCGGTTTGTTTTCCTATAGCGATTTGTTTTCCTATAGCGGTTTGTTTTCCTATAGCAGTTTGTTTTCCTATAGCAGTTTGTTTTCCTATAGCGGTTTGTTTTCCTATAGCGGTTTGTTTTCCTATAGCGGTTTGTTTTCCAATAGCGGTTTGTTTTCCTATAGCGGTTTGTTTTCCTATAGCGATTTGTTTTCCTATTGTGGTTTGTTTTCCTATAGCGATTTGTTTTCCTATAGCGACTTGTTTTCCTATAGCGATTTGTTTTCCTATAGCGATTTGTTTTCCTATAGCAACTTGTTTTCCTATTGTGGTTTGTTTTCCTATAGCGACTTGTTTTCCTATAGCGATTTGTTTTCCTATAGCGACTTGTTTTCCTATAGCGATTTGTTTTCCTATAGCGATTTGTTTTCCTATAGCGACTTGTTTTCCTATAGCGACTTATTTTCCTATAGCGATTTGTTTTCCTATAGCGATTTGTTTTCCTATAGCGATTTGTTTTCCTACAGTGACTTATTTTCCAACAGTGACTTGTTTTCCTATAGCGACTTGTTTTCCTATAGCGACTTATTTTCCTATAGCGATTTGTTTTCCTATAGCAACTTGTTTTCCTATTGTGGTTTGTTTTCCTATAGCGATTTGTTTTCCTATAGCGACTTATTTTCCTATAGCGACTTGTTTTCCTATAGCGATTTGTTTTCCTATAGCGACTTGTTTTCCTATAGCGATTTGTTTTCCTATAGCGATTTGTTTTCCTATAGCGACTTGTTTTCCTATAGCGACTTATTTTCCTATAGCGATTTGTTTTCCTATAGCGATTTGTTTTCCTATAGCGATTTGTTTTCCTACAGTGACTTATTTTCCAACAGTGACTTGTTTTCCTATAGCGACTTGTTTTCCTATAGCGACTTGTTTTCCTATAGCGATTTGTTTTCCTACAGTGACTTATTTTCCAACAGTGACTTGTTTTCCTATAGCGACTTATTTTCCTATAGCGACTTGTTTTCCTATAGCGACTTGTTTTCCTATAGTGACTTGTTTTCCTATAGTGACTTGTTTTTCTATAGTGACTTGTTTTTCTATAGTGACTTGTTTTTCTATAGCGATTTGTTTTCCTATAGCGACTTATTTTCCTATTAGCGACTTGTTTTCTATAGCGATTTGTTTTTCTATAGCGATTTGTTTTTCTATAGCGACTTGTTTTCCTATAGCGATTTGTTTTTCTAAAGCGATTTGTTTTCCTATAGCGACTTGTTTTCCTATAGCGACTTGTTTTTCTATAGCGACTTGTTTTCCTATAGCGATTTGTTTTCGTATAGCGATTTGTTTTCCTACAGCGACTTGTTTTCTTATAGTGACTTGTTTTCCTATAGCGACTTGTTTTCCTATAGCGATTTGTTTTCCTATAGCGACTTGTTTTCCTATAGCGACTTGTTTTCCTATAGCGATTTGTTTTCCTATGGCGACTTGTTTTCCTATGGCGACTTGGTGCTGTTGGGTCAGGCTTGCTTCTTTGTTTTCCTATAGCGACTTGTTTTCCTATAGCGACTTAATGCAGTTGGGTCAGGCTTGAGTTCTTTGTTTTCCTATATTGGGTACTTTTCTTCTTCTCGTTTCTGTTAATCTGGAGACCAGTTCTGGAGATAAAAATCAGCTGTCGTCTGCAAAGTCTCCACAGGCCTTAACAGTTTCTGCGAAAGGGGAGTCGGCTTCGGTTACATATCCTCCCTCAACAGCTGGAGATTCCTGAAGACTTGGACACTTATGACATGAAAACCGTCAGACCTTCAGCAGCTATTTATAACCATGTCCTTCCTGGTCCAGGGAGTGGCACTTGATTCGATATGATCAGTCATTATACACTTATTCCCTGGCTGTCCTTTCCAAAAGCTGATTGCATAGGTTGGAGTCTGTTTCAAGAAAACCTTGTTGTACCCAACATCCAATCCAACCCAGTTGGGGAAAGCAAAGGTGCAGACAGAGACAGGAAGTGGGCACAACCCCCTTAGCACTGGTCCCCAGAAAAGTTGAAATCCCCACCATCTCACTTCTTTCCAACACCTGCACCTTATCTAACCCACCCACTCACCCACCTCCTTTTTTTTAACCTAACCATCTTTTAGATTGAAATATTCACAAAGATGATTAACACCCCCGCCCCCTTTTTTTTTCTTTCTTTTTTAACGTAACCATTTTTTAGATTGAATTATTTACAAGGGCGATAAGCACATGATTCATTTTCCTCAGGTCCTTGACCCACAGGGTCCTAACAATACCTACTTTAATAAACGAAGAGTTAAACAGAAATGCAGTACTCATGTACTACTAGCGTGGTAACTACGAAAGCACATTACACAGAGTAACACAAATATGATAAAGCAAAAGATGACAAACACATAACACACACTGATGTAAAATTACACATTATTTAGCATAGTACAATCGCACGAACATAGTGAATATAAGCACTTATGACAACAAAAAACAAAACAAAACAAAACGACAACACTACCGACCCATAAACAACAAGAAATCAAAACACAACAACGACAACAACAACACTAACAACAACAACAACACACACACAAGAGTGTGTCCGCGCTAAATTTATGCATCATTCAAAGTAACACAATCACAACACTACAATTAGTGTACATATATAAGTACTTAGACGATACTGAAACACGAAGTGTAATCATAACGCTATTGATTTAGTGCGTATGATACATTACATAATGCATCAATAACAAACATATAAAAAGTATTTGCAGTACAGTAAGACAGAGAGAGAGAGAGAATGAGAGAGAGAGAGAGAGAGAGAGAGAGAGAGGAGGGAGACACTGCCAGCGACACATAGATAAGGATACACGAACAGACAGAGAGAGGGATTTTTAATTTTTGGTCCAAAGAAACAAATGAATCGGTATGACACACAGTTCTTCAGAAGGCCAAACGAAGAAGAAGAAGTGTTCTATCTTACTGGCCTCCCAGAACACGACAGTACTGATAGAGTACTGTATATGTAACGTACGATTGACTCTATAACCTACATACGAGCGTAGATGACCATCTAACACAAAATGAACTTTCATCGGTGGACGATTTTGTAAAAGAGACTTATTTTATTTTGTTCAGCTTTGTTTTGTTTTATTTCAGTCATTTTGTTTTGTTTTGTTTCATTTGTTTTATAATATTATTTTATTTTATTTCATCTTTTTATCTTATCTTATCTTATCTTATCTTATCTTATCTTATCTTATCTTATCTTACCTATTTTATTTCATTATTCATTCATTTTATTTATTTTATTTTGTTTTGTTTTATTTTATTTTATCTTTTAATGGTGAAATCCGTTTAGAATCAGACTACTACTTAGTGTCAAAGACTTTTTATCCTTTGTCCACCTGTACCGAGAGGTGTGTTTCAGAGAGATTCTTCCATTGCTTGTTGTCTGTATGGTCAGACTACATCGGTGATGAAGGCGTCCGTCCGCTTCCGTCAGTCGCCATGGAGCCTGTCGGTTAGGAGAACTACAACTGAACGTGTCTCTTGTCGCTCCACCTGACATGGGCGACATGGCAGTAATATGCGGTCATCTGCTTGGTCATCCCAAGACAACGGAGACAGGCTGGTCAAGGCGTCAGTTTGAGATTGAGGATGGATGCTGTGGAGACCCAAGACCTGGCGCTGCTTCATCCCGAAGGGACTTCAATGATCGACATCAATAACAACTATGATGTCACTTAAGACTCTCCCCCCGTGGGGATCCTGGGGGCTCTTTCAGTGTAAATAGTATCCCTTCCCACCTTCTGGAAATTCTGTGCCAGAAATTTCCTCTTTGCTGTCACTCTCTTTGTTTCTTTCTTCCTTCTTTGCTTTCTGTCATTTCTTCTTATGATTTTCTGCCTTGCTGGCCCATTCACCTGTATGTGTTCCATAAAGTCTTACCTACTTTTCTCTCAGGACTGATAATTGATATGCAGAACCAATTTGAGGTAATATAGATCAGTTCTAATATATGTTTTTGTGTTCTCAGTTATGTTAAGATTTGTATTCAGGTATGTTTTCTAAATCCCCTGTGTGATAAATTGGACGGAGTGGTCAACACCAGGGGCATCTCCTTAGATTATGTGCTCGAATACATTGATATGTGTACTTAATATTCTTTTCCTTTTTTTCCTGTTGGAGTACTGTGTGGCCATTTCAAATGGTTATAGCCCTGATGTAGCCCTAGGCAGTGGCCTTGGCTTTAAACAACAATAAGAATAAGAACAACTTAAGACTCCTTTTTTGGAGAGGGTCACATATTTGCATATTTCACTAGTTTGTGGTAGCTTGAAGAACTCACAGGACAGATTGTACATAATACACCTTGCTGTGGTTTTTGATGCATGTTTTGAGAACACCAAGGGTTCTGATTATAACAGAAAGATCCAGGTAAGTTCACTGATCGAATATTACGAAACCCTACGTTAGCATTTTTGCGCACACGCGTGTGTGCGCGTGCGTACGTGTGTGAGTGAGTGTGTGTGTGTGTGTGTGTGTGTGTGTGTGTGTGTGTGTGTGTGTGTGTGTGTGTGTGTGTGTGTGTGTGTGTGTGTGTATGAACACGGATGCACTCTGTGCATGGTATACTAAAGACCTGGGTTTATCGCGCAGCACGCCAACCGTTTCACAAAATCTGGCGGAAAAGAGAAAAATCTTGGTCATACCTGGGAACTGAATCGGACATCTCTACTCCTTTTAGTCGACGTTTAATCAATAAGCTCTATTCAACTACTGTTATTGTTGTTGTCGGTGGCAGTGGTGGTAGTGGTGGTGGGTGATGGTGGTGGTAGTGGTGGTGGTGGTGGTGGTGCAAACAGTACGAAAATCACGTCATCTGTGTGGAAGATATCACTTTAAGAATCGAAGCGTGTTCTTTTAGAAAACACCTTCAAATGGCAGTAGATATAAAGGCTGATGTATTACAAAACATTTTCTGCCAGTAGTAGTTATAAAAAGTGATATTTTACAAAGCATCTGTCTCTTGTAGCAGTTATGAAGACATATATTTGGAAAACATCTTCCTCAAATGTAAAGGCTGATATTTTACAAAACATCTGTCACTAGGAGCAGTTATAAAGACTGATATTTTTACAAAACATCTGTCACTAGGAGTAGTTATAAAGACTGATATTTCCTCTAACAGTAACTACAAAGACTGATATTTTACAAAAAATATTTTTCTCTAGTAGTAGTGATACTTATATTTTGTAAAATATCTTCCACTAACAGTAGATACAAACAGTGGTATTTTACAAAATATCTTCCACTAACAGTATTACTAGTGACATTGTACAAAATATCTTCACTAACAGTAGTTCATAGGTGTGTACAAAATATCTCTTAACATAGTAATAGGTGAATTTGTACAACATCTCCTCTAACAGTATTACATGGTACATTGTAAAATTCCACTAACAGTAGTTACATGGGTGATGTACAAATTCTCCACTAACAGTAGTTACAAACATTACAATAAATCTTCCACTAACAGTAGTTACATAGGTGACATGTACAAATATCTTCCTCTAACAGTAGTTACATAGGGTGACATTGTACAAAACATCTTCCACTACCAATAGTTACAAAGGGTGACATGTTACAAAATATCTTCACTAACAGTAGTTACATAGGTGACATTACAAAACATTTACACTAAAGCGTTCAAGGGGACATTTTACAAAACATTCACTAACAGTATTCATTATTACAAACATCTTCACTAACAGCAGTTACATAGGGTGACATTGTACAAAACATCTTTTACAAAATATCTTCCACTAACAATAGTTACCATGGGTGGTTATTTAACAAAACATCCTCCACTAACAGTAGTCACACAGGGTGACATTTTACAAAACATCTTCCACTAACAGTAGTTACATAGGGTGACATTTTACAAAACATCTTCCACTAACAGCAGTTACATAGGGTGACATTGTACAAAACATCTTCCACTACCAATAGTTACAAAGGGTGACATGTTACAAAATATCTTCCACTAACAGTAGTTACCAAGGGTGACATTTTACAAAACATCTTCCACTAACAGAAGTTACATAGGGTGATATTTTACAAAATATCTTCCACTAACACTAGTTACAGAGGGTGATATTTTACAAAATATCTTCCACTAACACTAGTTACTATGAGTGGTTATTTAACAAAACATCTTCTACTAACACTAGTTACTATGGGTGGTTATTTAACAAAACTTCCACTAATACTAGTTACCATGGGTGGTTATTTAACAAAACATCTTCCACTAACACTAGTTACTATGGGTGGTTATTTAACAAAACATCTTCCACTAACACTAGTTACTATGGGTGGTTATTTAACAAAACATCTTCCACTAATACTAGTTACCATGGGTGGTTATTTAACAAAACATCTTCCACTAACAGAAGTTACATAGGGTGATATTTTACAAAACATCTTCCACTAACACTAGTTACCAAAGGTGATTATTTAACAAAACATCTTCCTACAGTAGTAGTTATACAGCTGATATTTTACAAAATATCTCCCTCCAGTGATAATGATAAAGTTTGATATTTTTACAAAACATTTTCTAATTTCACAAAATATCTTTCACATACGGGAGTAATAATAATGTCATCATCATCATCATCGACGTCGTCATCGTCGTCGTCGTCGTCGTCATCATCATCATTACCATTATTATTAACACGCCGTAAGCTAAGCACTGCATTAATCTTTCTTTGTAACTGATAGCTTGATTTCTCGTACATTTTATTTCTTTTAAACTCTGAATATCAAGCAGATTTTAGTAGTGGCGGGCATGGAAAACTGACCAATCATTACTGTATCGTGACACTGTCTTTACCATTGGAAAAATAAGGATCATTCGTCATTCATTCATTCATTCATTCATTCATTCATTCATTCATTCAGGATGTTGGTGGGAGCTGTGCTGTGTATGTCGTTGTTGTCGGGGGTGGTGACGGGGGCGGAGTTTCATGCCACGAGCCACTGGATGGGCGGATTCCAGTTCAGGATTACCATCCCTGTCTGCTCTGAAATGGACAGTTGGAAAGTGCACGTGATCTTCGATGATGAGATTGATTCTTTGGAGGTCAGTGATTGGAGGGTGGGGGGAGGAGGAGGGAATGGGGTGTGGGAGGGAGCGGGGATGGTTTTCACTATTTCTGTTGCTTGCCTCATCTCACCAGAAGGCAGATTGACATCAGAAATAGCCAGCAGAATCGGCCAAGCCAAAAAGCATTCTAGCCAACAAATGCCTATCAATTAACATCAGGAAGAGAGTTCTTGAATGTTATATAGAACCGAAAATGTTATACGGTTGTGAGGCGTGGACAGTCAACAAGCAAAGCCAAACCAAGATTGAGACAGCCGAGATGTGGTTTCTAAGAAGAACGTTGAGAGTTCCATGGACGGCAAAGAAAACAAACGAGACAGTCTTGATGGAGGCAGATACAAGAAGGTCATTCATAGGGAAGATTAGGAAAAGACAGGCAACATTTATAGGCCATTGTATGAGGAGTGGAGAATTTGAGCACCTGGTCACAATAAGGAAGATGGAGGGAAACAGAGCACCAGGTAGACCCAGGGAAAAATATTGGACGGACTTGCAGAGTGGCTGAGGACAGAGATGGTGGAAGATGTGCTTGCGGCAACAAGGGATAGATGCATATGGAGGACCATGGTCGCCACGCCATGCGGCAGAGTACATGATGATGATGATATGCCTCATCTTCAACGTCAGCTTCTTGTGACCACAGACTCACTGATACTATAATTTAAAAACCCACCTCTTTTCGCGAAAATGAATTCTACAACTGCCTCTTTCCAGCAGATTTTTTTCTCCGCATCTTGTAAGGTGGACTATATGAATCGCATGCAGTATGTCTGGTGCGTAGGTGCGCCTTGATTTCAATTGTCAAGATTTGGCTCCATATAATTACTGATGATGATGATGATGATGATGATGATGATGATGATGATGATGATGATGATGATGATGATGATGATGATGATGATGATGATGATGATGAAAATGGTGATGCTTGCATGACGGGTGCAGTAGTCAAGTGGATGAAAGTCGAACTTCAAATCGGGAGGGGGGGGGGGGGATCTTGGATTCAAACCGCCGTGGCACTTTCGCCTGGTACGTAAAGGGTTGGAGGTTGCTCGACCTCCAAGGTCAACATTAGAGCAAACCTGCCAGTGCCTAAAACCACTTTGCGTGCCTGTGTATATGCACGAAGAATATTGAATATGCTCTCTAAAGATAATTTAAGTCGTGTCTATTGCTGTCTTATCATCATCGTCATTATGTGCCCCGCCGCATGTCCTTTGCGATCATGGCCCTCCATATGCATCTTCCCTTGTCGCCTCTCTGTCGTCACATCTTCCACCTCCTCTGTCTTATAGAAGTACGAAAACATCCAACATGCACGCCCACCAAAGATGAAGACTGTGCAACAACATAATGGAACGTGGTCAGCTGACTTAACAGTTTGAGTTCTCCGAGCTCTGCTAAACATTTGATCACGTTTAATGCGCATTGAGTCCAACTGAAATTGGAGAATAGTGCGACAGAAAACCGATTTATAATAATGATACTTTTCGGACTAGATCTTTATGACGGAGCTGAAACCTACGTTTCTATGTAAGACATATCCTGGCATCAACACATCTCGAGATATATAAGACACCTGATAACCATGATGATGATGATGGAGCAGAAAGAGAGGAAGGAGTAAATGAATGTGGACATGTATGTACGAGTGATTGGAGTCTACATACATCATCATCTTCTTCTTCCCTAACTCAGTAAACAGTCGTTAGGGCACCGCACTAAAATAAGTGTTCACCAGATTCATCAAGCTCTGATGGTTGTGTGCCAAAGCCTGGGTCTTTGTAAATGTATACTCGTCTTTCATATTGCATGTTTCGGGAAAATCGAACCCAGGGGGGAGCCCATCCCATTCCAGATAAGATTTTTCAAATTTTTTGAAGAGAGGAGGGGGTCACTTCCCACATACGGCAGGTAGCACAAGTTGTACTACAGACATACAACTAGATAGTATAAGGTTATACTACAGATACATAACTATCTATATTCATATCTATAGTTACACATGAACAGGCGTGGGTGGGTGACGTGACCAAAGTGGACGCCAGAGAGTACATCATCAGCAACAAAGAGTATAACGGGGTCCAGCACACAGGCGACACCCTGACCTTTGACTTCATGGGTCACGGCACGGGCGACATTGACCCCACGGTGACGGCCTACGTTGAGGGTTGCGATGGCGACCACACCCTGGCTCCTGGGGAGACTACCACCCCTAAACCTACCCTCAGTACAGGTCAGGTTGTGTGTGAAAGAGGAAGGGAGGGACATCAGACTTCAGAAAGTTTTCTCATATAATCATAGGCCCTTGCCCTTCATGAAGAGGTACATATACATAACCAGTATGAGTTTTTGACATCACGGCAATCACAGCATCAATATAAACACAGGAATGAGATAGAGAGAAAGAGAAAGAGAAAAAGAAAAAGAAAGAAAGAGACACAGAGAGAGAGAGTGAGTGAGTGAGTGAGAGAGAGAGAGAGACAGAGAGAGGCTTTAGATTTCGGATAGTGTACTCGTATACACACACACACACACACACACACACACACACACACACACACACACACACACACACACACACACACACACACACACACTCACTAATATACACACACACACGCACGGACGCAGCACTCACACACACACACACTTATCGTCGATTTTCAATTCTACATGTATTTCATCAGAGAGAGACAGACAGACAGACAGACAGACAGACAGACAGACAGAGACAGAGATAGAGACAAAGACAGAGAAACACAGAAAGAGACGAGGAGACAGACAGACAGACAGACAGACAGGCAGACAGAGGCAGACAGAGACAGAGAGAGAAAACAAAGACAGAAAGACAGACAGAGAGATAGAGACAGAGAGAGCAAGGGAGTATGTGTGTGAAAAGGTGTGATGAGAATCTTTTGCCTCTTACTAATCAGAGTACCACGCCCAAACTTGCTGTGCCAGTGTGTGGAGAGGGGGAGGGGGATAATGGGTGGCCCTGGGGAGTATTGGGGGTGGGAATGATGTGTTGTGATAAGGACTACACTCCTTTCATTACTCCAAAACGTACTACGAATACGGGTAGAGGTGTGAGGGGAGGACAGGAATAGTCAGACTCTTTCGAAGGAGTAATTATAATGGAATCATTGTGTTGTGCATGGCACCAAAAAGGTTTCAATAAACCCGTGTTCTTATTCTTTTTTTTCGTGTGCGTGTGTGTGTGTGTTCGTTCGTTCCTTGATTTTACGTCTTTTCACTATAAGTGATATTAGACGGATAAAAATGGCATGGAGGATGATTTTTTTTTGGGGGGGGGGGGGGAGGGAGGAGGGGAAAGAAAGGAACAGAGTAAGAGACGGAAAAAAAATTAAAAGGAACCGGCAAGGTCTTTAGAAAAATTATATGGATGATCAGAGAAATGAAACTAGAACAACGCGAACATCAAATGTAAAAGAAAAATCGTCATAAAAAGCAAAACAAAACAAAATAAGATAATGATAATTAAAATAATAACCTTAAAGTAACGCATTAACAGGACTGTGAACCAATGATTCTGAAATTTTAACTAACAGAACTTGATCTGATATCACTTCTTTAAAATGCTTTTCAAGATAGTTTCCTTGTGTAAACATCTTTGGTAAAAAATAACGAAGCTTTCTGCAGTAAAACAAACAGTGATACAATGTGAATTGTTCACCGCAAATACATAAAACGTTTTTACAATATTTTGTTTTCAAAGCGTTCAGTTGAATACGAAAATATGTGGTAACAATTAATCTCAAATGATATATCGAAGAATACTGCATTTTTTTACAGATATTTTGAACTGAAAGTTTGATTCTTTTTTGAGACACAAATTTTTCATTTAAATGTTCATGAAATCGAATCCATGATGCTAATTCTAGCGAGTTGTAAGCTTCTTTTACCGAGGTGTTAACATGTAATTCTATGGAATTTTCAAAACGGAGTGCACCGGATTTAGCTGCTCTGTCAACTACGTTGTTGCCGTGAAGACCAACGTGAGAAAGCACCCAGCATAAACTGATTTCCGAGCCATTTATCTTTAAACAGTGTATTAGATGATTTGCCTCAATTATTAAATCAGGTCTTGTGTCTGTATCAAAAGACTGTAAGGCATATAATACAGATTTTGAATCAACAAACAGAACTACTTTGAAAGGCACAGGCCGAAGGCTTATTAAATAATGCAACGCTTGAACAACAGCGACCAATTCTGCTGTATATATAGATACATTTGCCCCAATGAAAAAAGACTTTTTAATGTTAAATTTTGGAACATAAAACGCTGCTCCAGCGCTCTGATTTGCTAAGACTGACCCATCAGTAAAAATGTGGAGGTGGGTACGGTACTTTTCATCGATGTGTTCACAAGCTGTGGATAGCGTAATGTTGACATTATCATCTTTTTTAACGTCTGCATAATCGAGATCAAACGTGGCCTTTAGCATTTCCCATGTAGGGATAGGCGTTAACATTGGTTTTTCGGCTATTTCATCCATAGTTTTGCTGGATTGTTTGATCAGGTCAGATATGTAAGTTGCGGTTGTAATTTGTGATGAAATGTTTTTTGCTCGTTTTGGAAAGTCAATATCAGACCTGATTTTAATTTCTTTGCTCACAAAATTATTCGCTTGTGAAGTAGTTCTAATTGCAAACTTTGCTGTAGCTAGCTCACGATGGTTGTTTAGAGGTAGAATTCCAGCAACTTTGTACGTTTCCAGAGTAGAAGCATGAGTTGGTACACCTAGTGCAATTTTAAGACTTTTGCAGTCCAAGTTCTGAATCTTTTTTAGTAAATATTTAGGTGCATTGAAAAAAACTTCTTTCGCATAGGATAATTTAGACCTGACCAGCGCTGTTGACAGATGAATCAGTATATTTGTATCCATTTCCCAAGGTAATTTGCTTATTATCTTTAGAAAATTTAAGGTTTTTCGTGCTTTTGTTAAAATATATTCAAAATGAACATTCCAGCTTAATTTCGAAGTGATGTAAACTCCCAGAAATTTTACGACCTGTTTGTAATTTAACACTTCACTAAGCAATTTGAAAGTAGGCAAGTTATTTGAGTTACCACCAGGATCAAACAGCATCATGTTAGTCTTTTCTGCCGACAACGACAGACCATTTTCTAACATATAGTTTCCAAGATTATCAAGATCAGTTTGATACAATTTCCTGATGTAATTCCGTGTTCTCTGTGGAGTTGTCTTTTTTAAAGTGATATTCATCCAAGTGCATATATCATTAGCATACTGTACTAAAACAACACGATTTGAAAAAGCTTTAGGAAGATCCTGTATAAGGATATTAAATAAAATAGGTGCTATCACTGAACCTTGTGGAATCCCCATGTCGAGGCGCCGTGAAGTAGAATAACTAGCTCCCACTCTAGCCTGTATTGTTCTATTAGCTAAAAAAGATTTAATGTAATTGTACATATTGCCAGATAAACCAACAGATTTTAGCTTGAACAATAAACGTTTATGCCAAACTTGATCGTAAGCTTTTTTTACATCAAAGAAAGTAGCTAAAACACTTTTTCTGCGGGCAAACTGTTGTTTGATCTGAGTCGTAAGTTTAACCAGGTGTTCAACTGCGGATCTCCCTTTTCTAAAACCCGCCTGGTTTACCGGAATAACGTTATTTTTATCACAGTAGTGTAAAAGTCTGTTTAAGATCAATCTTTCCATTAGTTTGCTCGTGTGGGACGTCAAAGCAATGGGTCTGTAACTGTTTTTATCAGTTTTCGATTTTCCTGCTTTTAATATCGGTATAACTATAGACTTTTGCCAGATTTGTGGTACAGTTCCGCTAACCCAGCATTTCTGCAAAATTTTGTGTAGGAAAATAAGATAGTTTTCAGGGAGATGTTTAATCATTTCAGTCGAAACTGCATCAATACCTACCGAACTCGTTTTGTTGTGTAGAAACAGTATTGTGTTTTTTAGCTCTTCTAAGGTGATTGGAGAATTAAACCAGAGATCATTCTGAGGTATTGGATCAGTGTAGATTGAGTTGTTATCTTCCATTTCTCTGTGATGTTTGCAGTCTGGAGATAAACCTTCAACTTTACTGTTTTTAGCAAATAAGTCCACAAAGGTTTCTGCTTTGTCCATGTCTGAAGGAAATGTGTTACATGTTTCTATCATTATCGGACACCTAGGTAAGTTGGTTCCATTCTTCATTTGATTCATTTTCGTCCAGACTTTATGGAAATCTTTGAAATCTGAAATTTCTTTTTTGCAGAATGATGCCCAATAATCTTTCTTTGTTTCAGCGATGATTTTGTTACATTGGATGTTAGCTTTTTTCATTTCCACATGATCTTCAGGTTTCCGGCTTTTGATGTAGATTTTGAATTTCTCCCTTTTATATTGAACTGCTTTCTCACATGCCTCTGTCCACCAAACATTACCCAATCGATTATTCGATTTAGAAGTTTTGAGTTTCGGAATTGATACGTCTGCAGTGGCTAGAATTGACTCTTGGAATTTAGAAAACATAATGTCTACATTTTCACTTTCATAATGTCTGTAATCCTGATTAGCAAGAGCAGTTCGAAATAAGGACCAGTCTGCACGCTTGTAATTATATTTTGGAATAATATCAGGAGAGCTGTCTTTCATCCTGATGTTTTTGTCAGTTATGGTTATGATGATAGGTAGATGATCGCTTCCCAAAGTGTCTCTGTGAGTTTCCCAGGTACAGGATAGTGCTAATTCTGGTGATATCAGAGACAAATCGATGGCTGTCGCCCTGTGTTTGGAGACATCAGGGATCCTAGTGACACTACCATCATTTAGAAGGTAAAGCGAACTATCAACGATATTTTCTACCAAACGATTGCTCGTAACAGTAGAACAGTTCTTTTCCCAAAATGGGGAGTGGGAATTAAAGTCTCCACCTATTAGCCATTTACCACGCTGCTGATCTTGGATCGTGCGCAGCCATTCTGTGTTGCGGTCGTTTGGACCTGTTGTCAGGTACACTGATAAAACGTTGATGTTTAAAGAATTGCTTAATTGGACAGTGGCAGCACAAGCGTGCAAATCGTCGTTTGATTTCAAAACCGGGGAAGTAAGTAAGCAGTATTGTAACTCTTTGAGTATGTATATCGCGGTGGATACCTTCTTCCCGTGATTCCCACATTCATAGACTGGAGGATAGTAATAATTGGGGAAATTGGGAAGCTTGGTTGCAACAACATTCATCGACTGCAGAATCAAAACTTCACATCTATTTGATGTCAGGAAATGTTCCAAGTATGCCGAATTGGTGGAAAGGGATCTACAATTCCATTGCAAAAACTTGACTTGGGATTGTTATCGCATTACTGATACTGGTTTATCTCCAACTTTCTATTGACTGTTATTTATGGTCGATAATAATGAATACTTTGATTTTCTGTGTACAGGAGAGATGGGCAGAAAGAAAATTACGCAATTACTTAGACTACGAAGTAAAGATAACAAAATTGTAGCAAAACGATGAAAAGAAAATTACACAGTCAACGTAGAAATAACTTATTGAAGAGATATTAGATTACAATGGATAACAAATAACCAATAAACAAAATAATAGCATACATGTCTTCAAATGAACAGAGTGTATAGTCTCAGTCTTGATAGTCGGACTAAAACCTGGTTATTGTATACTTTCAGCAGAAGAAATGTCAGAGATGACGAGGAAAAAGTCCTGTGACATGAACGTCAAGAATTGTATATATAATACTGTTATATCAAAACATTATATGGCCACCATGGTACGTAGTTGTCGAAAAGGTGGTACCGTTCTCTGGAGAATATGGAAGGGTGTAGCTGTGCTGATCTTGATCTTGCTGTTCTCCTTGGAGTCTCCCAAAAGAGGTCTCGAATGTGTCTTCCAAGATTTCCTGCAATGATGCTGCTTCCTCTGGTGGTGGGGTGAATGTCATCTTTTAGAAATTGTTGAGTGGTACGAAGGTTTTCATGTGATACAAAAGAAATATTTTTCATATCAACAAGTTCAGCATATAGTAAAGCGTTGAACAGATTTCGTTGAACCTCCATTCGTGCCTGCCGTACAGGGGCAACCTTACTAACGACTAATTTTGAATTAGGATGTTGTTGGATTATGTCCCTTTAGTTGCTTTATATGAACAACTCTCGTGAGAAGGAGATCCACTCAGACGATTAAATGGGCCAACACAACTGACATTGTCTCAAGACTGTTATGTGCAAGAATATCACATATTGGCGACGAGGATGGGATTTGGAGCTCACGCAGGGAAGTAAAAAAAAAAAATTTTTTTCGTTTGCAAAAATCACCACACTTTGTAATCACCCACACAGCCTCACTGTTCCATCTGTACTTAAACCAGATGGAACAGTGAGGCTGTGTGGTGATTACAAAGTCACTGTGAATATGGCCGCCAAGGCTGATGTATACCCCTTGCCCCGTGTTGAAGATCTTTTCAACAAAGCTGCTGGTGGAAAATCTTTCACAAAATTGGACTTGAAACATGCATATCAGCAGTTGCCTCTTGCCGAAGAGTCCAAAGATCTCACTACGATCAACACACAAAAAGGGCTGTTCAGATACAACCGTATGCCTTTTGGGGTTTCAGCAGCACCTGCCATTTTCCAACGCACAATGGACTGCCTGTTACAGGATATTCCGGAAGTGGCTGTGTTTCAAGATGACATACTAGTCACAGGTGAGACAGATGAAAGCCATATTCAGCATCTGAGAGAAGTTCTTCGCAGACTTGATGCAGAAGGTTTCCGTTTAAAGAGAAAAAAGTGTGAGTTCATGTTACCTGAGGTCACATACTTAGGTCATCGCATCACTGCAGAAGGAATCCATCCCACTGCTGACAAAGTGAAAGCTGTTCAGGATGCTCCCACGCCCAAAAATGCATCAGAGCTAAAATCATTTCTGGGGCTTGTCAACTTCTATGGGAAGTTCTTACCTCGTTTGTCCACAGTTTTGTCTCCACTGAACAGTCTCTTTCGCAAAAACACTGTTTTCAGATGGGGAGAGCAACAGAGCCAGTCCTTCAAGAAAGTGAAGGAAATGCTTCTTTCAGCTGATCTGCTGGTTCACTTCAACCAAGAATTGGAGGTGACGTTATCATGTGATGCTTCCGCTGTGGGACTAGGAGCAGTTCTGGCCCACAAACTGTCAGATGGATCAGAGCGTCCCATTGCCTATGCATCTAGATCTCTTAACAAGGCTGAGCGGAATTACTCCAATATTGAAAGAGAAGCTCTGGCTGTCAACTTTGGAGTAAAAAAATTTCGTGACTATCTGTTTGGGCGCCATTTTTGGGTATACACAGATCACAAGCCTTTGATGTCCTTGTTCAATGAACACAAACTCATTCCAACAGAAGCTTCACCAAGAATTCAGCGTTGGGCAATGCAGCTGTCATCATATAGGTACACCATCAGTTACAAGTCAGGGTCTACCATGACTCATGCAGATGCCCTCAGCAGGTCACCGTTACCAGCCACCAGCTCAAAATCAGAGATTCCAGAGGAGTTTGTCTTCTTGATGGACCACCTGTCAACAACTCCAATCACTTCAACTCATATTGAAGAGAAAACAAATTCTGACCCTGTACTGTCACATGTCAAGAAATACACTTTGTCTGGGTGGCCATCAGATCTTCCAGGAAAGTGGCAGACAGAGCTCAAAATGTACAAGAGCCACGAAACCGAACTATGTGTTCAGAGTGGTTGCGTTCTCATGCGAAACCGAGTTGTTGTACCTCCAAGTTGTAGAAGAGCAATGTTGGAGGAACTTCATTCGTGTCATCCAGGTGTCTGCAAAATGAAATGCCTGGCACATTCGTACGTATGGTGGCCAGGCATTGATCATGACATTGAAATCACAGTTCAAGAGTGTGAAGCTTGTCAACAAGTCCGTCACATGCCAGAGAAAGCTCCACTTCATCCTTGGGAATGGCCTGAAAAACCTTGGTCAAGACTTCATGTGCATTTTGCAGGACCATTCATGGGCCACATGTTCCTTGTGTTTGTGGACTCGCATTCAAAATGGACAGAAGTGAAAATGATGACCAAAATTACTGCAGAAAAGACTATTTGCTGCATGAGAGATCTCTTTGCAACACATGGGTTGCCAGACACAGTTGTTACAGACAATGGTCCCACTTTCACATGCAGTGATTTCAAAACCTTCATGAAAATCCTTGGCATTCGTCATATTCTGGTCTCTCCATACCACCCAGCCTCAAATGGTCTTGCTGAGAGAGCAGTTCAGACATTCAAAGAGGCTATGAAAAAGATGTCACCCAAGTTCACCTTGCAGCACAGACTGGCAATGTTTCTACTTGAGCAACATATCACGCCTCACTCGACAACTGGCATTCCACCAGCAGAACTTTTGATGAAAAGAAGGCTCAAGACTCGCCTAGACTTGATTCAACCTTCTCTTTCCAGCAAGGTTGAAAATGCTCAGTCAAAGCAAAAGATGTACCATGATCGCAGTGCAAAAGACAGGAACTTTGTTGTAGGTGATAAAGTGTATGTACGCAATTTTGGGTTGTTGAAGCTACTGGACCACTGTCTTTCAAAGTCCAGTTGGTGGATGGCCGAATTGTAAGACGTCACATAGATCAAGTCCGGAAGCGATGGATTGAAGAGAAGACAACTGAGGACAATACTCTTCCAATGATGGTTGACCCAACACTTCCAAGTGAAAAGCCACCTACTGCCATTGCTATCCCAGAACCAGAACCATTTCTCCAAAGTGATTCTGCTTCCTTGGAAATTTCCCCACCAGTGACTATTCAGGACTCGATCACACCACCACCACTTGGTTCCAGTTCATTGCAGGCAGGCAGAGGGTCCCCAGCTTATGCTACGCCTATCCCTAGAGCTCAAAATCAAGAACAGATTTTGGGACAGCTTCCAAGGCTTGGTGCTTCTTCATTGGATACACCAGTGCTCCACAGGCCCACCCCTGACCCAGCTCAACGCCCGAGAAGAGCCCGGAAGCCTCCAGATCGACTGGATCTGTGAACTTTTTATCAGTTTCCTTCTCCAGATATTGTTTTGCAACGCAAAATTAACATTTTAATTTGTGGTCAACAAGTTGAACTGTTTGGAAAATGTTTATTTCAAAAGACAGTTAATAAGTTTTGTTTAAATTGTGTGTTAAAAGTTGAAAACCATGTTAAAACTTAAAAGGGAGGGTGTTGGATTATGTCCCTTTAGTTGCTTTATATGAACAACTCTCGTGAGAAGGAGATCCACTCAGACGATTAAATGGGCCAACACAACTGACATTGTCTCAAGACTGTTATGTGCAAGAATATCACAGATGTTCTTGTGCTATTTGTTTTATGCCTGAAGCGAGATGTTTAGTTGTTGTAGCGAGATCTTTACTATTCAAATCATGCACACCACAGTGAAAAACAATACAGTCTGCAGTATCGTCACACTTGGAAAGGGCCATGTCTAATGAGCTTTTAATGTCATGAGGGGCGGTCACAGGGCAAGAGTCTCCTTCGAAGCCGTAAGATCGTCCCAGTCTTCTCGAGTTGACACCCCTCAACACAGAGTCGTGGACAGTGATAACATACGGAAGATCATGGTGCTTTTTATGTTGTTTTGGAATAGACCTATTTTCAGAGCGTGATGCTGTATGGTTCGGATGTAAAATGACGTCTTTAGCTTGTGTGACGTCATGACGTTGTTCTTTCTTGTTTTTTCTTTTCAGGCACTTTTGCTGCTTGCTATTTAGTTTTGCTGCTGGGTTTTGGTGCCTTGATGTTTCGAGCCTGTTTGTTGTCCTGCTTGCTTGTGTGGTTTTGTTTCAGTACGTCTGCATATGTGGGATGTGTGTCATGTAGATCCGTCTGTGTGTGACAGTTACGGGTTGGCATGGTGACGTTCTCTTTTTGCTGGGTTGGAAGAAGTGCAAGGACAGTCTTTTCCAAAGAATTGACTTGGTCCCGCAGAGCCAGTATGATGTTTTTGAGTTCTGACGTACTTACGCAGTCCGCCGTGCTGGGAAGAGGCGCGGTGCAGGTTGTCCCACTCTGCGTGTCAGTGGAAACCTCTTCAACCACAGGAACTCGACACCGACTTCCCTGGCTTAACCGACGTCTACAAAAAATGGTGAAGAAAAAGAAGCGACTATACAGACAAGCCAGAAGAACAAAGAACTGGACAAACTACCGCTTCATTCAGAAAGAATGCCGAAAGCAGTTCAGGCAGGCTGAGTGGACCTTTCTCAGAAACAGCATTGAGGAAGGACTGTCACAAAACAATTCAAAGCCTTTCTGGAGCTATATAAAATCAAAGAAGAGGGACAACATCGGCATAGCTCCACTGAAATCCAGAGGCACACTCTACAGCGATGCCAGATCCAAGGCGGACACCCTCCTAAAACAGTTCTCATCAGTCTTCACTCAAGACACTTCCCAGTCCCCACTACCCAAGCTACACCAGCATAGGCTAATTGCTGACCTGACAATAAGGAAAGAGGGAGTGGAGAAGTTACTTCGAAATATCCGAACCTCAAAGGCCCCTGGACCAGACCAGATACCCAACATGGTACTCAAAGAGTGTGCAGCCGAACTAGCACCAGGTCTATCCAAAATTTTCCAGACGTCCGTGGACACAGGAACTCTCCCAGCCGACTGGAGGAAAGCTAACATCACCCCAGTCTTCAAAAAGGGAGACAAGCACCAACCAGAAAACTATCGACCGGTCTCCCTAACATCTGTACCATGCAAACTGCTTGAGCATATT
>JAPXFY010000015.1:39148369-39263369 GCA_030674185.1 Monoplex corrugatus
TCTCAGTCCGTCAGCAACCTACTTTTGTCTCCTTCAAGTCCGCTCTCAAAACTCATCTTTTCTCCTCTGCATAAAATCCTGACCTCACTCAATCCCCTCTGCAGCCTGTCTCCGCTCGGAGGGGAATCACGTTGCAATATATAATTGTATATAATATGCTCTCTATAATTTTCCATTGTTTTTATTCTTTCTCCCCATTTATAGCCGTGTGTGTGTGTGTGTGTGTGTGTGTGTGTATGTGTGTGTGTGCGTGTGTGTGTGTGCGTGCGTGCGTGCGTGCGTGTGTGTGCGTGCGTGCGTGTGTGTGTGTTTCAGCGCTTAGATTTGATTTTATCAAGATTTTGCGCTATATAAATATTGTAATTATTATTATTATATTATTATAAGACATCAGAGATATGATTGGAACAACACCCGTCAACCACTGCGTCACGCAACGATGGATCAAGTGGTTTGGTCAGCTGACCAGGATACCAGCCAACCGGCCAACACTTCCAGCTTACAACAGAGATGCTGGGGTTTCGGAGTCAGAGGAAGATCAGGACGGTGCTGGACAGACGGCACGACAGACAACACTTCACATCTACAACACGACTCTATGCCAAGCAGACCCTCAGTTTCATCTCCCAGCTCGTACCACTTTCCGATACAAATGGATAGGAAACATTGAAACAAAGCAGAGCTTTTACATATGTTTTACATGATTCTGGCCTTTAAAGATTTGGAAGGTCATATTCGAACTATGTTGACATGTAGTTACACTGTATCAAGGACCCACACTGGACAGAATTGCGAGACAGTAAACAGTTAGTAGCTGTAATAATAGTGGTGAGGATGGTGAAAGTACATGTAGTAGGATTAATGTCAATATTAATAGTGCTGCTACTACTGCTATTTTTATTACCACAACTATTAAATTTATGCATGATACTGCTAATGTTAATACAGACGTTGATTGTGTTACTGAAGCTACTACCACTATTGCATGATACTGCTAATGTTAATACAGACGTTGATTGTGTTACTGAAGCTGCTACCACTATTGCATGATACAGCTACTGTTAATACAGACGTTGATTGTGTTACTGAAGCTACTACTACTATTGCATGATACAGCTACTGTTAATACAGACGTTGATTGTGTTACTGAAGCTACTACTACTATTGCATGATACAGCTACTGTTAATACAGACGTTAATTGTGTTACTGAAGCTACTACCACTATTGCATGATACAGCTACTGTTAATACAGACATTGATTGTGTTATTGAAGCTGCTACCACTATTGCATGATACAGCTACTGTTAATACAGATGTTGATTGTGTTGCTGAAGCTGCTACTTCTATTTCTCCTACTACTACCATCACAACTCTGATGAAGGTGAAGGTGAAGATGACGGCAACAACAACAACAACAACAACAACAACATCACTACCACCACCACCAACAACAACGACGCCATCATCATATTATCATCAACAGCAACAACAGCAGCATGAAGAACAAGAACAACAACGACAACAGCAACGACGACGACAACTACGACGACGATGACACGCAGCAAAACAAAACAAACAAACAAACAAACAAACAAACAACAACAAAGAAACAAAAAAAACCGACACAATTATCATTATCATCAACAAAAATAACAACGATGACAACACCACCACTACCACCAACAACAACGCCGACATCATCATTATTGTTGACAACGACAGCGTCAGCAACAACACTACCAACAGCAACGGCATCATCATCATCAACAATAACAACAACAAAGTTGATAGTGATGGTGATGATGATGATGATGGATGATGATGATGATGATGATGATGATGATGATGATGATGATGATAACGACGACGTTGACGATGATGATGACGATAACGAGGACTACCCTGTGATGACAGTTCTAGCGGCTACAAAGACGAGATGTGTGAGGGAGCGGTGTGGTTGTACCGGGCCACACAAGATGAGAGCTACTTGACCGATGCCAAGGGTTACCGTGCAACAGCCTGGGCCTGGGCTCTGTCTTGGGATGACAAGTCAGTAGCCTGTCAGGTCTGTCCTTATCTTCTGTCTGTTATCTGTCTGTCAGTCTATCTGTCCGTCTATGTATGTACCTATGTACCTACCTATGTACCTGCCTACCTACCTACTTACCTACCTACCTACCTGCTTACCTACCTGTCTATCTATCTATCTATCTATTAGTCTATCAGTCTATCTATCTATCTATCTATCTATTTGTCTGTCTATCTATCCCCCCCTTCTCTCTCTCTCTCTCTACACACACACACACACACACACACACACACATACACACACACACACACACATACATGTACATATACATATATATAAACACATATATGAAAGGAAGCCTATTTCATATCGATCGAAGAGAAGGGCGTATGTGTGCACGCTTGTGCGTGTATATATATGTGTGTAAGCGTGCGTACGTGCGTGCGTGCGTGCGTGTATGCGTGTGTGTGTGTTTGTGACAAAAAGGTGTGATCATAATTTCTTAAGTTCTTTATGGATGGATCTTTAACAAGTTTTGGTCAAAGTAGTGGACTGTTAAGAACTGGCGAAAGTTCAAGTTTGGAAGGTTACAGATAAAGTTCAAAGGTCACACAAACAGTTTTTGAGAGAGATGTATGGACAGCACTTTTTCAGGAACTGTTGACAATAAGAATACCGAAACTAGAAAAACACGAAAATAGAATTAGAACGCAAATTACATATAACCAGACAAGACAAGACAGGCACAAATTTTCGGCCAACTAGCCTTTGTCAAGCGTGAATGTAAGATCACAAACAAACAAACACCAAATAAAGAAAATTAGGAGAAAAAGACTGAAACTTCCCTGCTGCTTCTTCCAGTGGGAGAAGAGGACTAAAATGAAATCATAATGTGTTAGTCAGTAATCAATAATAGTATAATAAGAATACCACCTGTTTTCACTGTTGTGGTTGACTTGATTTCAACACAAACTTCTTCAAGGACATAGTAAGTTTGAGAAATACAATATTTGGATATTCTGTGATAATTTTTCTGGTATAAAAAAGTGATTGTTAGAATGGTTTTGCCATGTTCATTGTTGTTCTCGTTTTCGAAAAAAAAAAAAAGCGTGTGCGTACGTTGCTCGACTCAAACTGTGTAAGCGCGATGCTGCTGCATAGTCTGCATACTCC
Source organism: Monoplex corrugatus (assembly GCA_030674185.1). Taxonomy (NCBI): domain Eukaryota; kingdom Metazoa; phylum Mollusca; class Gastropoda; order Littorinimorpha; family Ranellidae; genus Monoplex; species Monoplex corrugatus. The sequence goes on from JAPXFY010000015.1 coordinate 39,151,573, forward strand.
GTCTTTTTCACAGAAGATTTACCATGTAAAACTCGGGCTGTTCTTCTCTTTAAGAGCATGTCGCTGCAATGATAGCGGCACTCGTGTTTTCATCAAGACTTTTAGGAAGGCAAGAGGCCCGTGAGCGACAACAGGTCCCACAATAATGAAATGATAGGGGGTTCGAACCCACGATCTCCATGTCAATAGTCCGTTGTGCAAACCACTTCGTTGTGTTGACACATTATTCGCTTATAGAAAGAAACTGACTGCCAGGGCCTGCATTAACCAAGTTGAGTCGAGCAGGTACTGTTTAACAGCTCCCAAGAGAGGGAAACTAGGGTTGTCACCCTTGCTGTAAAAGGAATACAGTACGGTTGTCACCCTTGCAGTAATAAGAACAATAGGACGGTTGTAACCCTTGCAGTAATAAGAACAATAGTACAGTTATCATCCTTGCAGTAATAAGAACAATAGTACAGTTGTCACCCTTGCAGTGATAAGAACAATAGTACAGTTGTCACCCTTGCTGAACTCTCACCTGTCTGCCAACAATCTCCTCAATCCTTTCCAGTCAGCCTACCGCCAGTGCCATAGCACTGAAACTGCCCTACTACACATTCTCAAAAATCTCCTCCTTGCAACTGATACTGGCAAAGTCTCTCTCCTCACACTCCTTGATCTGTCTGCAGCCTTTGATACCATTGATCATGGTATTCTCCTTTCTAGACTTCATCATACTTTTGGCATCTCTGACATTGCTCTGTCTTGGTTCACTTCATACCTATCAAACAGAAAACAAACCGTTCTCATCAATGGCACTTACTCTCAACCTGCATACCTGACCTGTGGTGTTCCACAAGGATCTGTCCTTGGCCCTGTTCTTTTCACTCTTTACACCTCCCCCCTGTCCACCATCATCAACTCCCACTCTATAAAACACCACTTCTATGCTGATGACACCCAACTTCAAGACAGTGACTCACCTGATAATATACAGCGCCTGTTGACTCGCATCACTGAGTGTTACTCCGACATTAAGAACTGGATGACGTTCAACAAACTTCAGCTTAATGACGACAAGACAGAAGCTATCCTCATTGGCACCAGTCAGAAACTTTCTCAGCTGCCTCCTCTTTCTCTCCCATTATGTAACACATCAGTCCCAATTTCTGATTCAGCTAAAAACCTTGGTGTCTGCATTGACTCTACCCTCTCCATGAACAACTTTGTTTCTCAAACTGCCAGATCCTGCTACTATCATCTCCATCGAATAAGGCTGATCAGGAAGTATCTCTCTGTGGAAACAACTGCAAAACTCGTTCTCTCCTTCATAATGTCTCGCATTGACTATTGCAATTCACTCCTGTCTGGTCTTCCTGCCTCCACCATTCACATCCTACAGCGCATTCAAAACAATGCTGTACGCCTTGTACTCAAAAAGAAAAAAGATGACCACATATCTCCTCTCCTGGCACAACTTCACTGGCTCCCTGTATCAAAGCGCATACAGTACAAACTAGACACCATGTGCTACAAAAGCCTCAATAACGCAGTCCCCGATTACCTGTCAAGCCTACTTGAGATCTATCTTCCCTCACGTACCCTCTGCTCTGCCTCCGATCCTCTGACTTTTCGCTTTCCACGCACTAAGCTCAATACCTATGGTCCACGAGCCTTCTCTGTTTCTGGTCCACTCTCCTGGAACAAACTTCCTCTCTCAGTCCGTCAGCAACCTACTTTTGTCTCCTTCAAGTCCGCTCTCAAAACTCACCTTTTCTCCTCCGCATAAAATCCTAACCTCACTCAACCCCCCCCCCCCCACTCTGCAGCCTGTCTCCGCTCGGAGGGGAATCACATGGTTATAATATATAATTGTATATGCTATGCTCTCTATAATTTTCCATTGCTTTTATTCTTGCTTTTATTGCTTTTATTCTTTCTCCCCATTTATAGCCATGCGTGTGTGTGAGTGTGTGTGTGTGTGTGTGTGTGTGTGTGTGTGTGTGTGTGTGTGTGTGTGTGTGTGTGTGTGTGGTGTGTGTGTGTGTGCGTGCGTGTATGTGCGTGAGTGCGTGCGTGCGTGCTTGCGTGTGTGTCTGCTTCAGCGCTTAGATTTGATTTTATCAAGATTTTGCGCTATATAAATATTGTAATCAATAAGAACAATAGTACAGTTGTCACCCTTGCAGTAATATGAACAATAGTTCGGTTGTCACCCTTGCAGTAATAAGAACAATAGTACAGTTGTCACCCTTGCAGTAATAAGAACAATAGTACAGTTGTCACCCTTGCAGTAATAAGAACAATAGTACAGTTATCATCCTTGCAGTAATAAGAACAATAGTACAGTTGTCACCCTTGCAGTAATAAGAACAATAGTACAGTTGTCACCCTTGCAGTAATATGAACAATAGTACGGTTGTCACCCTTGCAGTGATAAGAACAATAGTACAGTTGTCACCCTTGCAGTAATAAGAACAATAGTACAGTTGTCACCCTTGCAGTGATAAGAACAATAGTACAGTTGTCACCCTTGCAGTACTAAGAACAATAGTACAGTTGTCACCCTTACAGAAATATGAACAATAGTACGGTTGTCACCCTTGCAGTGATAATAACAATAGTACAGTTGTCACCCTTGCAGTAATAAGAACAATAGTACAGTTGTCACCCTTACAATAATAAGAACAATAGTACAGTTATCATCCTTGCAGTAATAAGAACAATAGTACAGTTGCCACCCTTGCAGTAATAAGAACAATAGTACAGTTGTCACCCTTACAGTAATAAGAACAATAGTACAGTTATCATCCTTGCAGTAATAAGAACAATAGTACAGTTATCATCCTTGCAGTAATAAGAACAATAGTACGGTTGTCACCCTTGCAGTAATAAGAACAATAGTACAGTTATCATCTTTGCCAGTAATAAGAACAATAGTACAGTTATCATCCTTGCAGTAATAAGAACAATAGTACAGTTATCACCCTTGCAGTAATAAGAACAATAGTACAGTTATCATCCTTGCAGTAATAAGAACAATAGTACAGTTATCATCCTTGCAGTAATAAGAACAATAGTACAGTTGTCACCCATGCAGTAATAAGAACAATAGTACAGTTATCATCCTTGCAGTAATAAGAACAATAGTACAGTTATCATCTTTGCAGTAATAAGAACAATAGTACAGTTATCATCTTTGCAGTAATAAGAACAATAGTACAGTTGTCACCTTGCAGTAATAAGAACAATAGTACAGTTGTCACCTTGCAGTAATAAGAACAATAGTACAGTTGTCACCTTGCAGTAATAAGAACAATAGTACAGTTATCATCTTTGCAGTAATAAGAACAATAGTACAGTTGTCACCTTGCAGTAATAAGAACAATAGTACAGTTGTCACCTTGCAGTAATAAGAACAATAGTACAGTTATCATCTTTGCAGTAATAAGAACAATAGTACAGTTGTCACCTTGCAGTAATAAGAACAATAGTACAGTTGTCACCTTGCAGTAATAAGAACAATAGTACAGTTATCATCCTTGCAGTAATAAGAACAATAGTACAGTTATCATCTTTGCAGTAATAAGAACAATAGTACAGTTGTTACCTTGCAGTAATAAGAACAATAGTACGGTTGTCACCCTTGCCAGTGAAAAGAACAATAGTACAGTTGTCAGTAATAAGAACAATAGTACAGTTGTCACCCTTGCCAGTAATAAGAACAATAGTACGGTTGTCACCCTTGCCAGTAATAAGAACAAAAGTACAGTTGTCACCATTGCCAGTAATAAGAACAATAGTACGGTTGTCACCCTTGCCAGTAATAAGAACAATAGTACAGTTGTCACCCTTGCCAGTAATAAGAACAATAGTACAGTTGTCACCCTTGCCAGTAATAAGAACAATAGTACAGTTGTCACCCTTGCCAGTAATAAGAACAATAGTACGGTTGTCATCCTTGCTAGTAATAAGAACAATAGTACAGTTGTCACCCTTGCCAGTACTAAGATCAATAGTACGGTTGTCACCCTTGCCAGTAATAAGAACAATAGTACGGTTGTCAGTTGTCACCCTTGCAGTAATATGAACAATAGTATGGTTGTCATACTTGCAGTGATAAGAACAATAGTACGGTTTTCACCCTTGCAGTAATAAGAACAATATGACAGTTGTCATCCTTGCCAGTAATAAGAACAATAGTACGGTTGTCACCCTTGCAGTAATAACAACAATAATACGGTTGTCACCCTTGCAGTAATAAGAACAATAGTATGGAAGAACAATAGTAAGGTTGTCGCCCTTGCAAAAATAAGAACAATAGTGCAGTTGTCACCCTTGCAGTAATAGGAACAATAGTACGGTTGTCATACTCGCCAGTAATAAGAACAATAGTACAGTTGTCACTCTTGCGGTAATTAGAACAACGAGAAAGATAAAGACGAGCAACCAAAACAAACCTTTCACTACACAGAATAAACTGTCGGGTCTGAAACACAAAACGGAACAGAAACCTCTGAGGGAGACAACACTGCGATGACAACAAGGGAGACAATACTGCAATGAAAACAATAAGAGCAACCTATGCGTGATCCTCCTCCTAGAGTACTATCTCAATATTATAGATCCTTCAAAGGGAAAGGTCCTTATGTTCCCAAATCAGATGATGATCGTTTTCTTTCTGTGTGGAACTCGCCAAACCTGCTGCTTGGGATAGCAATAGGGGACGGGCATTCAACGATTCATGCATATGCAGCGGAGCCACCCAAACTTAAGTCAGGCAACGTTTTATTTCATTTACTCATTATTTCTGTACCCTGTATGTGTTAGCTGCTGCTCTACGAAGAGACGCAAAACGCCGAATACAAGCAAGACGTGGCGGGTTTCATGCACGGCTGGCTGCCTTCTGGATCAATTGTGTACACCCCTGTGGCCTGGCCTGGAGAGATCAGTGGGGCGCTAACAGATATGCTGGTAACTTGTTTGTGTTTATCTCTCTCTCTCTCTCTCTCTCTCTCAAAAGGTAACAGTCTGAAAATGTTGGTATAATGCTACTAAAACGGACGACGAATGAAAAGTATGAATGATGTATGTTAACAATGTAATCCCCTCCCCACAATCCCCGGTTTGTGTATGGGTTGGTGGTGTCATTGTCAGTGTCATTGTCATTGTCAGTTTCTTTCTCTCTCTCTCTTTCTCTCAACGTGTGTGCAGACGTACCACTGCCTAAATCTCCTCCGTGTATATACGCATACAGAATATCAAATATGAACGTAAAAGATCCTGTACATCATGTCGATGGCTGGATTATGTAAATGTGAGAATAGCCGGTGTGTAAGCAACAATCTTAGTAAGCTGGCTTTTAGTAAATAACTTCTACCGTAGGAAAACAAACTATCGTAATCATTATCTTTCCCCTGTTCATGTTACCTTTTCTTTTCTTTTCATTTTTTTGATAGTGGTGATGGCCAGGGTCGGCTATTCCATTTTCATTCTCACCTTGACATACTCCAACATCAGACGTGGACAATAACCAAATCCCTTGAGCTCAAAATTGTCACATGTGAGATGTGTTATTTAAAGATGGGCTGTCAACAAGACCAGACGCGATAAGACCCAATACACCAAGATCGGAGAACTGTTGGAACACAATAAGTCCACCACCATCTTCGTCACCAGTGAATTATTTTGTTTGGTTATCTGACCAGAATGCAACCCTACCAGCTAGCTCGAAAACATATGAAAGAAAGACATCTGGATTTAAAGCAAGAAGCAGATATTGGAAGACCTGCATTGACGGTGTGAAAAAGACCTTGTCGTCACATGGCGTTTCACATTAACACTGATAATTTTTGTGCATAATTACTTCAATATGTTATTCTTCATTGTGAAATTATTTCTTTCTTCATTGATATATAGCACTTAATGATCAACCTTTGGTAAAGGCCAATGGCAGTACAATATAAATATTTTGAGTTTTGACCCTCTGTCTCAACTGTTTTTGAACCTCACTTTCCTTCACGGCATATGGCCTAAATAAATCATTCTCTCTCTCTCTCTCTCTCTCCACACACACACACACACAACACACACACACACACACACACACACACACACACATACACACACACACACACACACACACACACTCTCTCTCTCTCCCTCCATTCTCTTTTACGCACGCGCGAGCGCGCACGCGCACACACATACACACGCACACTCACATTCACACAGACAGCATCTTCCCTTCCATCTATCTGAAATAACAACAAAATAATGCTCTTATTCTTTTCCCCCTTCTCATTGATTTATCAGTTACATGTACATCTGTTTTACTGTATTTGCAATTCTAGTTAGACGATAACTTGGCAATGGGAATGTTAAACAAGTGATTTTAGTCAATAACTTCCCTGTTGAAAAACAAGATATCGTTGTTATGACCAGTCACCGTGGCGAAGTGGTTACAAAATCAGACTTCTGACTGGGCGGTCGTGGGTTGTTCGACTCCCCATCAATCAATAAAAAAAAACAACAAAACAATTCTGCCCTGAGTGACTTCTATCACGAGCTGACTGTGCTATGGGCTAATTGAGAAGACTTGGACTACACAGTCGAGGTTCATGCACTTTACAAATGCGTCAGTGAAAATGTTGCTCCAAGTTCCTTATCAATTTTGTACGTGTCCGTATCTCTCGGTTGATACCAGGATATGTTGTAATAGTAAACGTAGAGTACTGCCCTGTCACACAGTCTTAATTCTGGAATCTACATCATCATGATAGGCATCCCCATTTTCATGAAAGCATCAATTATCTAAACGTGTTTCGCACCTGTGACCTAGGTACTAAGGGGGTTGGAGTGTGTTCAGAAGAGATTCAGAGCATCCGAAATGTTCCATAAGCACTCCAATCAAATCTGCCGATAATTGTCTGGCAGACTTCCTGGTAAGGTCTTGAAATGGAGAGGGAGGTCTGGGAGAGGGAAGTGGAAGAAAACAGGACCAATGAAACACTAAATCAACAGAATGATTGGAGCATTAAGATGGGGCAACGGGTAGGCCAGTTTCTACACTGCACGCTAGGATTGAACTCTATACACCAGATCATGGAACACTGGTTCAACGAAGAGCTCAGTGGCCTGCTGTGGAATCTGTAGTCCTCAGGATCGAGCCCACGACCCTTGCGTTCTCAGTGTGGCGCTTTAACCAACTGAGCTAAGTCCTTTGGAAGAAATGATAAACTCGGCCTCTTTATCTAAGTACCTGTCACTACCTACCAGTATGTCATATTTTGTCCAGGTAACACAGCCTTTCTGGCATTGGCGGCGGCGGAAGCGGGTATCCAGGCAGAAACGTACAGACGATGGGCCATAGAACAGATCAACTATATACTGGGGGACAACCATCATGACGGGGGGTGCTTCAGTTTTGTCATCGGTGTTGGGGACAAGTACCCTGTCAATCCCCACCATCGTTCTGCGTATGTATACACAAACACGCCGCCCTACCCTACCCGATTCCGCGTATACACAGGTACAACATACACAGACATACAAAGACAAAAACAGACTGCACACACTCTCTCTCTCCCTCCCTCTCTCTTCTCCCTATATCACTTGGTCTGATAAAATTTATAGTGAAATGACATTTCTTGCAAAAAATACTATCACACACACTCTGACAAACAGACAATTGGACGGACGGACGGACGGACGGACAGATGTCTACAAAATAAGAAATACAATGTCGACATCTGATAACAAAAGAGTACAAACGAACACATCTGATAACAAAAGAGTACAAACGAACAATCAACCAAGCAACGAGCCAACCAACCAGACACCATTTAATCTGTGGACCAACCATCATTCATCCGACAGACCAGCCAAATAATCAACCAACCAACCAAACCGGAAACCAATAAACCAAACACAGTATAAAAAATGTGGTAGTATACAGGTCAGATCAGTAGCAGGGCATGTACTCATCTGCTTAAAAAACGAATGTAGTGTAGGTTTGGGATAAGGTATGGTCTATCATGAAATCAGGATATACTGTGAAAGTAAGCATAGAGTACAGTCCTATCCTGCAGTCAATTCTAGGTGGAAATCCAAAGATAAAGATAAGAACGGATCACCAACATTTCGTACCTTTTTGACGGAAACAACTTTTTTTCTATCTTTTGAGGCTATGACAGCGTTTGTCTTATTTGTAGTGCCTGGCAGTCTCTCTCTCTCTCCCCCTCCCCTTCTCTCTCTCTCTCTTTAATTAAAAAAAATTATAAACAAGACATAAAGCCAAAGACACTGTCAACATTCATCCCTGAGAGAGGCTTCACTTAGGGATCAAAACGAAAACTTTTTTTTAGAAAAAATTGGTAATTTTCGGTTTTGGTTTTTGTTTTGTTCGTGGACCTCAACTATTCTATGCACACAAATATACAAGTGGGCTGTTACGTGTGTGACCGTTTTTTCTATTGTTTTTTTTTCTTTTTCAACACCGCCACTAAGGCAGTCATACTCCGAATTCGGGGATGTGCATACATGGTGTTATCGTGTTTCCAAAAGCCACTAAACGCCGACATGGCTTACAGGATCTTTAACATGTGTATTTATATCGAGTGTACGTATATACCCGGAGGAGTTTAAGCACAAAGGAGGTCTGCATATACGTTAAACCGGAAGATAGGAAAAATCTCCGCTTTTATCTACCATGTGATACTCATGCAGGGTCCGAACTCAGACTTTGCAATCAGAAGAACAGTGTCCCAATTCACTCAACTATTGCGCCCATTGCTGATTGTGATAAGAATCAGGTCATTTCACAAAAAGTATGTAGGAGTCGAGGCATCAGTGTACATACCCAAAGTCCACCTGGTTTCCTTCAGATCGTGTCCAGACAGGCCCGCACCGTGTTCAGAAGCCAACCTGCACGCCCCAGGTCCCAGCCCGCAGCTGTTAGTGGGTGCCTTGGTCGGTGGACCTGACCAACAGGGGAATTACGAAGACAAACGTGAAGACTACGTCAAGAACGAGGTGGCCATCGACTATAATTCTGGCTACACTTCTGCTCTGGCTGGTAAAATATTAGTTTACTTTTGTTGCAATAATAATAGCCAAATCATAAAATAGATAATAATGATAATAATAAAATGATGATGATGATGATAATGATGATGACAATGATGATAATAATAATAACAATAATAATAATACTAATAAAACCATACATACTTTTCATCTTAGCAAGCTGTCAGTTTTTTCCTTGCGTAGTTCAATACGTTTTCCTGACATTAAGTTTTGTGGTTTTCCAACACTTAAGTTCTAGAAAATGTGCGGGGCACCAGTTTACAAATTCATCAATTTCTTGTTTGCCGTCAGAGTCTGGGTCATTCTCAATAACTTGTTCGGTCAGTCTAGAGGCATAAGCAAATGCAGTTAAAGAAGGAAAAATCAGCTGAGTATAATGTGAATGAAACTGGTGTGAGAAGTATACCTTGGGGCGCACCAGTTTCGGAATGTAATATACACTGAAGTAAGATTCTGAAACTCTGAAAACTAGGGTGTGTTTGTGAGCTTATCCAAACTGCACAGAACACTTGGAGTTACTAACTTTCGTGAGCATACATTTCTGTGCTCAGAGATTGTGTTGGAGTCGTGCTGAATGCAACAGAAAAGTCAATAAACATCAATTGCAGTACCATGTTTTACAAGGGGTTCATATATCCTATTGAAAACAAATAAGAAAGCATCATCAATGTTTCTGTTTCTCCGTTAGGAAGGCTCTTATGACCCCAAATTTACAGAAATTAAAGTGTACAAAATAGGAAAAAATTGCAGTTTGGATCGGTAAGTTACAAAAATAATGACAGCAATAAAAACACAATTTATTCCATACATTTACACACAATGTTTGTCATGCGCAGGTATTATCCATTTGCAAGCGACAGACAACTTCCCACCCACCAACAACACATGTCCATGTGAAACATCTCAGCTGATCTCCAAACCCGTGACCGCCACAGGTCCTGCTGGCAACATCAGTACTATGGCTCCTACAGCTGAAACTAGCGTTACTTCGGCCTGAGCTGGTGTTAACATCGCCACAATCATGGCTTCTGCCGTCAGTGATACCATGACTGCAAATACTACCATTTCAACTGACACCATAGACACTAATCGCACTCTTTAGTCCTGATATCAACAGCGGCAACAGAATGAGACTGATTTAGACAATAGCTTATTCATTAAATATAGTCACACTCTATTTTATTGGTATCTAAGACATTTTCTGACTACATTACTTATCTTCACGCAACCAAGAGCAGGTTTCAGTGGCTAAAACTACCATCACCACCTCCACAATCATCACTGCCTTTATGGCCTCTGCTGACACCAATACCTCCCCTAACATCACCATCTTCTCCTTCCTCCTCCTCACAACTGAAAACGACGGAAAAATCTGCTATCTGACATCATTGCTCCACGATGCACACTACAATCATAAATGTTAACATTTTAGCATCATCAGCACAATACAGACTCAATGTCCCACAGATGACGGTTGTTTGTTCCATCCCCGGAGAAGAAAATGGAAAGGCTGGGGGGGAGGGAGGAGAGAGAGAGAGAGAGAGAGAGAGAGAGAGAGAGAGAAGAGAGAGAGAGAGAGAGAGGAGACGAAGAGATGGAGGAGAGAGAAGGGATGGAGAAGTAATAAAGCACGAAGAGTTAGAGAACACACTGATACTAATTACACATACAACCCCCCCCCCCCCCAATACTAATACACACTCGCACGTGCACAAACATAATTATACGCTAAGACACACACACATAAACACACCCCACATACACACTCGCCCGTGCACACACCACACACACACTCATACACACCTGCCCGTGCACAAACATATATGCTAACACACACACACAATAAACACTCATACACACCTGCCCGTGCACAAACATGTATGCTAACACACATACACACACACACAAACACTCACACACACTCGCCCGTGCACAAACATATATGCTAACACAACACACACTACACAACACACTCGCCCGTGCACAAACATACACCAAGTCACACACACACACCACACACACTCATACACACTCGCCTGTGCACACATACACACACGCACACACCACAACACACACACACCATACTCGCCCGTGCACAAACATATATGCAAACACACACCATCTCCAATATCAAAGTTCAGGAATATTTTATTTACCTCAGGCAAGGAGACACAAACAGGAATATATACATATACACAGATATTAATCTATTCACTGAATGTCATCAATCATTTTTTCATTCATACAGAAACACACGAGTAACATGCATACATCAGACACCCCCTCCTCACCCCTCCCCACACGCAAGTACGTATTCATTCATTACTCTGACAATTTTCATTCATTTGCATTTCTATTTTCATTTTATTACAAAGGAGAACTATCATTACAGTGGTAATGGACTTCGCCTTCATTTTCAATTTACTATTGGAGAAGACAAAAAAACAACAAAAAAACATACACACATTTCTTCATTTGTTAACAACATACAAATGTTGTGTTTGTTTTTTTACTTTCATTTTCTCTCCATTACAAAAGAACACATAAACATCAACCCATTTACTCTCTAACCCTACCATCAGCTTCTGCCTGCTTCCTGCAGGAAGCGCCTTTGAGATGGTGGACAGGATGATGGGTTCAAAAAGCTAATTTATTAAAATAACATTTTTTTTCATTCATGATCATTTTCGTTTATTTCAGAGGAATTCAGATAACCATTGATTCAAGTGCTATTTTTTTTCACTCTTTTCATTTTCACTTATAGCCAAGTGACCACGAGGCTGACTGGTTCCTTCCACAGAACCATGACCTCAAGATCCTATGTTTGAGTCCAGTCCCAGCGGGCAATATACGAACTGGCCTCTTAGCTGCCCTTCCGCTATTTTGGCTTGGTCATTCTGGTAGTGCCCAGTGTTTCAACATCCCATATCCTCCTCCCCATTTTAAGAGCATGCCAGCACACAAAAGTTCACGCTGGCTCAAGGAGTCTGTTAAATAAGTGCTGGGACATTTGGGCGGAGCGCATATGGAATTGTCCGAACGCAACAAATCCTTCCCTGAACACAGCCCAGACTCCAAGGTACAAACACATCAAAACAAACACGCAATTCTTACAAAAGCTCCCCCACCCCGCCAACCTCGGTATTTCACTGAAGGCATTCAACACAACAATCAATGTTGTCAATGGGATGCTGAAGTATGCGTCTATCTTAACTCCTTAAGATTCAAAATGTAGAATGTACTGGAAGTTCCAGCTTTCTGCTTAATTTATCGTCTTCAGTTAAAAAAAAAAAAAGACAAATCAACGAAACGACAACAACAATAAACAACAACAACAATAACAATAATGTAATATTATAATGATGATGATACTAACAAGAAACAACAATGATAACAATAATAATAAACATTTATATTATATGATCAACATTCCTGAAAGTATACTCTTAAGCATTATACACTTACAGAAAAGAACGTTTTAGCCTACGTGGGCATAAGTCAACAATAGTTCAGTGATATACGCATACATGACACAGAAGAAACAGAAAACAAAACAAACAGTATCGTGCACATTTGATATAAAAACACTTCCATACGAACGCATACGTATATACCAACACGCACGCTCACAAACACAGATACGCGGACACGTAGGCACATACCTGCACAGGGACTCGTACTGACGAACGCACATTTATTCAAGCAGGTTCGCAAAAAATAAATCGACGAACATAATGTACAAAATGCAATATCTCACACGACCAGACTTAAGAGTACAACGGGCGGAGAGGAGAAAGAGGCGAGACTAATACTACTGTTTGATGAGAAAAGTTTTTCTAGACGCCTGTAAAAATACACAATTCAAATTCAAAGCATACGCTTAAATTATTATACTAGTGCAGAAACTAACATTAAATAAGTCTTTATGAGGACGCCAGCATTTACAATTAATTTATAAACCAAAAACAAATGATTTAAAATGACAAAAAATGAATAAAATAAAATAGAATAAAAAAAATTAAACAAAATTAAACAAAATAAAATGATGCAAACAGCATAAACGGACTCATGCAAAGACACTCAGCGGACAAATAATGACTGGACAATTACTGATTATACAAATGCTCACTGGACAAATAGAGAGAGATGCCCACGAGATATCAGAGACCTACTCAATAGACAAATTCTTATGTGTACCTGCTCGCCTGACAATGGCTAACTAGACAAACAGATATTCTGTTTGCAAACGGGAAAATTAATTAATAGTCATCGCACAAATGCTCACTACACAATTGCTCACTGGACATTTTATATCACTGAATAATGACACACACACACACACACACACACACACACACACACACACACACAACACTGATCTAAAGACTCACTATACAACTGATTACCAAACATGTACTCACGGGGCAAATGCTTATATGACAAATTTTGATGGGATAATGGCTCACCATACAAATAATTACCGGACAACTACTGACTGTGATAACGCAAAAGCTCACTGGACAACTGCTCACTGAACAAAAGGACACAGGTACTCACTGTATAAATGCTGACAGCCTTATGGACGACCTTTCTACTGGACCAATGCTCACTGTACATTTGCTCACCAAAGAAATATTACATATGGACATTTATGTACTGAAATGATTTGACTCTGCCTCCGATGTACATGCGAATATGTCAAACTTACCGCTCTTTTTTGATCATTCTCCCGCCTACATCTCCCGATTATGGTTATAATTTCATTGATATCGGCCACAAGGCCCTTACTTTCATCAAAAAGTCGCAAAACAAAAACAAACAAAAAACAACAAACAAACAAAACCCGAAAAGAAAAACTACTACCACAACAACAAATTTAACCAACCAAACAAATATTAACTAGAGAAGCAAAACCAGACACCTAAAACGATTAAAGAAAAAAAAAAATATCGCGAAAAAAATAGAAAGAAAAATCCTCATAACAAACAAAAGCCAAAACAAGAAGAAAAAAAAACCAAACAAGCAGATGGGCAAGTATGCAAACAAGCAAGTAATAGGAAAAACTAAACAGAAAGGGTACAAGCTGTTATATGGTCCAGAGGCTGTAGGAAAAGTGAGAAAGTACAGAACTCAACTTGTGGATCAGCGCTATGGATGCTAGGCCCATCTTTTCACCCTCTGTGTGAACCTTTATACATAGTTGCACGGTCAGCTCAGTCGGTGGAGCATCAGGCCTATAATATGAGTGTCTATGGTTCGTTTCCCTTGCTGAGCGTACCTTATTTTATTTTAATTTTATTTCTTTTCTTTTGTTTCCTTTTGTTTTATAAGGAAATTAGCTGGCTCAGTTGATACAGCCTTGTATTTAACATAGAATGTATCAAGTCCAGCCTCAACCTGTCATGTAAAAACTGGCCTTTTTCCTGACAATCTTACTAATACTTCCATAGGCCATCACTTCGGGTGGGGGGGGGGGTGTCAGCTCCGTGTTTCATAGGTACCTCTACCACCCTCCGATTTCATGACTTCGCCAGAGCATAGCGTTTTGCACAGCGTCGAGGAGTCTTTCATATAATTCAGGCTGAGAGCATATAGAAACGTTCGGGTGCGATGACTCGCTTTTGAACGAACTTACAGTTAGATTTAAATTCTCTCTCTCTTGGCAAACAAATTAATTATAATAACGACACTAATACTATTGATGATGATGATGATGATAAAAAAAAAACAAAAAACGAACTAATGAATGAATAAATGAATGAATAAATACATGAATAAATACATGAATACATAAATGACAACAAAAACAAACAAAACAAAACAAAAAAGAAAAGAAAAGAAAAAGAAAGAACAAGCAGGTAGACAAACAAAGCGACAGACAAACAGAGAATTCAATCAACAGTTATATATGTGTCAGTACTGACTGAAACACCAAACACATGAAAATATTTATCGTAACACCTGTAACACTGACAGGCAAACACAACGGATATAACACAAAATGAAAACTAAGCACAAGTCACGATGTTTCAAGACTGAGTCAATGCACACGCGCACGCTCATGCACCACACAGAATCAACAACGACATCAACACCATTACAATAAAGGAGTTGTATGTATAACACTGACAAAAGTATCAAATATCCAGGAATATTTTTTTTCAAAACAATTACTGAAGAAAAAGAAAATGATCATGCCAAATTAACAAACTCATTTTTTTAGTCAAAAAGTGATATATAGAAAACCCAGATTTTGTTCTCATGAAGGTCACTGTGATCTTGAAAAAGTATCGGATTAAATGAAACTTGACGTGAAGTGAGAACTATGATAGACTGTGACAACACTGAAAACAGAATGTGTACATGTCATCAGTTCCTGAGAAAGGGCTGTTCACACACCTTCATAAAAAAAAGCACTGATTATAGGAACATTTTGTTGGTCAGTATTACCTCGAACTTGGCGCCATGACTTCCAAACTGGTGCAATCACAAGTCATGAACGATCCACACCTTTGTGATCCTAATACAGCAAAGATCCATCCAGAAACAGCTGAGAAAATCTTGTTCACATAGACACACACACACACAAGTGCACAGACACAAACTTCTCCGTTTGATAAAAAAAACAATTTTTCATTTTTCTTTGAAAAGGACACTGAATTAAAGGAGAAGGAGAACAACAACAACAGAATAAAAAAGAAATATACACACAAATTGTTTTCACACATTCACTTATTCCCGTATTCATTTGTTCTTGAACCTGTTATCGCTTGACAAGTTTATTTTCACTACTATTAAAAAAAAGGCAACCTCCGGCAAGAAAACTGGTCTGTCTGTTTAAACTATCAATTTCGTTTTCCAATACAAGAAAAGAAAAAAAGGAAGAAGGGAACATTTTTTTGTCCCATTTGTACATCACTTTGATGGCCACAGAATCTGCGATAATTTTAACAATGATAATGATGATATAAAGTTTGATCTAGTGTTCAGACTGCTAGTACTCTACGCTTACTATCATAATATATCCTGGCGTCAAATAGAGATGTCAGATACAGACACCTACGGTGACGGTCAGGAGATTTAAACAACACCCTCAATAACGTTTCCGTGAAGTGGATGAGACTCGACTGTGTGGTCTCAATCTTTCCAATGCGCCCATAGCACATTTAACTCTGGGTAGGAACGGATTGGGGCCGAAAAATTGCGTAAAGATTTTGACAGGACTGATGGGAGGGGTTGGGGGTGGGTGGGTGGGATTCGCACCCACCACCTTTCAGCCGGTATTCTGAACACTGCGACACGGCACTGGTTATGTGGGGAAAAAACGTCCTGATTAAATGTCTGCTCAAACTAAGAAATCCAACATTTATCATATGAACGACCTCTATCTAGTGACTGAAGGATATAATCGTCTGCTGCCGTCTCGTGCACTGGACTGGGATCACACGCATAAACAAACAATTGAAACTATGGCACACACACACACACACTCACACGCACGCACACACACACGCGCGCAGGAATATTGCTCGGTGGAAAAGTTGTTCCCGGACAAACCAAAACTCTGTAAACATATTGCTCCTCGTCGATGACAGATTTATACGATTAAGCATAGACGTTTGTTATATGCGCTATATAAATATTGTAATTATTATGTATGCATGTGCGTACGTATGTATGTATGTATGTATGTATGTATACGCTTAGATTTATGTATGTATGTATGTGTGCATGTATACGCTCAGCTTAGATTTATGTATGTAAGTATGTAAGCATGTATGTATACATGTATGCGCTCATATGTATGTAGGTATGTATGCATGTATACGCTCAGCGCTTAGATTTGATTTTGTCAAGATTTTGCGCTATATAAATAAAATATATTATTATTATATTATTATATGCGTTTATATAAAAAGAAAGAACAAAAGACAGAAAAGAAAGACAGATAGAAAGAAAAAGAAAAAAACAAACAAACTAAAACCAAACCAAACCAAACCAAACTAATACAAAAAATCCAAAACAATTAACAAACAACGAAAAGGTTGTTTCCTTATTTCAGAGGCCGTCGTACAAAACTCAAAACTGAAAATAAAATAAAAAGTGGACGTACGTTATCCTTGTACACACACACACAAAAATGTTGGTATCTCCCGTAATTCTCTTGTAACCACTGTACACACACACACACACACACACACACACACACACACAATTGCACACGGACACAAACGTATATGTACAACCTCTTGCGGGTATACGTGCAGCTTGGGCGGAAAGCTGGAGTAGTATATAAACATTTATTACGCTCCTAAGAACCAATACAAGAATGAGAAGACAAAACAGGGGATGAGGAGAAAGGAAAACAGGAAGAAGATGAGAAAGAAGAGGAGCAGAAAAAGCATGAAAAGAGAGAATTACAATAAAGAAAGAAAGAAAGAAAAAGAAGAAAAACCAATATGATTTAAGTGATTTTAACAATCTCACCAGTATGACTAAGATATTTTAACAATTTCCTTTTTTGTACATGAATTATTACAGAAAATCCCGATTTTGTCATTAAGTCCACTGTAACCTTGAAAAATCATCACATGGATTGAAGCTTGACGTAAAGCGAAGACAATGGAAGACTGTTACAACTGTGAAAACAGACAGTTTCCACAAAAGAGCTATTTCATGCATTTTTTCTGGCCAATGTGACCTTGACCTAAGCGCCGTAACTTCTCACCTTATACATTTGCATCTTCTCAGCAGTCTACACTTTTGACCTGAATTTGGTAAAGATCCATCCAGAATCAGCTGAGAAAATCTTGCCTGCACATTGCTGTCATATTCACTTACTGAAATACACATACACAGAAGTGACACAGACACACGCCTCTCCTGGTGGATACGAATTTTTTTTAAGGAGACTGACACTGACACTAACAGTAACACATGCCATATTGTGAACACCACCGACACATACACAAACAAGGGCTGACTGAAATGGAGTGGGGCAGCACTGGTAGTTTCCACAACGCATTTTTAAGGGAGATTGAAAAGGAGACAAAGAAAACAGAAAGAGCAAGAGAAAAACGAAGAAAGACGAGTAATGATAAAAACAAACAAGAAAAAAAAAAAAAAAAAAAACCAGCAAAAAAATAAAACCCACAGAGCCGAGAAGAGGACGGTAACATTAACAATAACCATCATCATCATCATCACAAACCATTTACTGTCAGGTTAATTCAATAATAAAAATAAAAAAAGACCCCCCCCCCCCGGCTACACACAAGAATATTATGAATGAGAATCGAGAATAATGTTAATGGAAAGCTTGTTAAAATCTAGCAATTGAATCATAAGTTTTTCAAATTACAGCTGATGTTTAGAGATTAAAACCCAACAACAACAACAATTACAGAACATTTTACAATAATCATCGTCTACTCGTCAATGCAGTCACCATCATCATGGTCATCATTATCAATTTACAACTTCAATTTCAGTACCATTATTGTGCAACTTCTTATTTCACTGGAAAACTGAACTGAAGTCTCCATGAACCGTTTCAACACACACCAGCATTGCCCATGAATACATTAATAAATATACAACATTACACAACCACTGGAACAGTTTGGCTTGTTTGCTTTTTTAACGGCTGTGTTGGAATCGCACTTATTTTTTATACACAAATTTCGACTATAATACAATACAAAACATGCCAAAATACGCTGGCCGCGACTCTACTGACACCATTACACTTTAAGTAAGTGTAGCAACAAACAGTAAACTCTTATAACGAGTGTGTCTGCCCAGTATCACTCCTTAGTCTCAATCCAACACACACACACACACTCGCCACTCTTTCATGTTCCAATTCCACGACAAACCATGCAACAATTACACAGACCACACAGTGCGGACAAAGTCAACATTTCTGTGAACCTACCACTTTTTTGCAGGTCCTGGCAATCCCAAATGTAATGGTGGGGGAAAAAAAATAGGAATGGCTACATCCAGGTCACACACATGACACACGTTATCATACACACGCACACACACTGATTCAGCCATGTTTACTGTGATGTCACGCCATTTCAAAATTTCCGCAACATCCCGTGTTTGTAATTTTCATCTCTCTTTTCAAAAATCTTTTTACGCAGTCTGTAGTTAGCTCTTCCACAGAACGGCGTCGGTTTAATTGTTTAAACCCCAACATTTTCACAGTCGGTTTCGTTCTGAACCACGTTGCAGACGACGCGAATCGGTTTCCATGGCGGCGGCTTGCGTTTCCAAGGGCTGTCCCGTACAAGTCAAAGTTGACAGTCAGAGATTCAGTACATCAACATTTGGTTTTTTTATTGCAATACGTGTCGTTGTGGGTTTTAACATAGATTTTGCCCAATCGTTATGAAACTTAACCTATATTTTGCCCAATCTTATGAAATTAGACAGATTTGCCCGATCAATCATGTCTTCATAACAGATATGTTTCAGACGTGTAGATCTATAAACAAATATTTTTTGTTTTTTTTAAATATCTAAATCACAGAATTATACTGGGATCATTCTAATCCATGCTAGACATAAATTATTATTAGGATCCCAAACTTTAAGACATACATACGGGTGGCGTTAGTGTTCATGATTTGCACCCTACGGTAGGCAGACATTTGTGTGCATTCTTTCTTTTGTTGTTATTGTTCACAGTGGATTAAGTCAATTTAACATGTAAAATTCGGGCTGTTCTCACTGCGAAGAGAGTGTGTTGCCGCAGTGCAGCGCCACGAACTTTTCTTTGGTTGGGTGTGTGTGTGTGTGTGTGTGTGTGTGTGTGTGTGTGTGTGTGTGTGTGTGTGTGTGTGTGTGTGTGTGTGTGTGTGTGTGTGTGTGTGTGTGTTGTGTATGCGTGCACGGGTATTTCTGCTTACCTATTCTTGTTTCGGTCGCGGTCTACATGATGAGGCCGTATGTGTCAATGGATGTAGCCATTTTTAATATCGATTGAACAGGTGTGTGCGTGCGCACGTGGTGTGTGTGTGTGTGTGTGTGTGTGTGTGTGTGTGTGTGTGTGTGTGTGTGTGCGTGCGTGTGCACGCGCGCGCGTCTGTATGCGTGCGTGTCTGTGACAAAATGTGTGAACACAAGTTTCTCAGCTTTTTATAGATGGATCTTTACCAAATTTGGGTCAAAAGTGTGTATCGTTGAACAGTCGCCGAAGAGTATGTTTGAAAGGTAAAGGCATCAAGGTTAAGGTCACACGGACCAAAGAAGTGCCTAAAATACACACTTTTCGAGAAAGGTGTGTGATGCATTTTGTCACGACCTCTTGACAATATCTAAAATCCGTTTCCACAGTTTAACTGTCTGCCATTATGCCCTTTAATGAAACTGTTCTAAGGTCACAATGACTGATATTCTAGACCATCTGTATTTTCATGATTACACAGCCTGCAACAAAAACTGTCAATTTTGAGGAAACGACTTTCTTTATACATCCTCCTGTGGGGGTGCTGGGGGCTCTTTCAGTATAAATAGTATCCCCACCTTCTGAAGTTCTGTGCTAGAAATTTTTTTTTTTTGTCACTCTTTGTTTTTGCCTTCTTCATTTGCTTTTGTCATTTCTTCCTATCATTTTCTGCCTTACTGGTCCATTCACCTGTATGAGTTCGATCAAGTGTTACGTACTTTCTCTTAAGATTGATAATTGTGCACATACACATTAAGTGCATTTTTGTCTCTTGGGAAATGTGATGCGAGGATGAAATTCTAGGTAATTTAGACCCGTTTTTAAATATTGTTTTTGTGTCCTTATTTATGTTTACATTAGTACTCGGGTTTGTTTTTTAAATCACCTGTGTGATATACTCTAATTCAAGTTCATATTGCTTATAAGGCTCTACGAAATCGGCTGGACTTTAAACAAAAATAACAACAATAACGACTTTCTATATAAGCTTATGAACAAGAGTTAGTTTAAATTAATAGTCATATCTAATTTTCTAATATCTTCAATAAGTATCTATTGATGTGCAACGGTTTGGTTTAGGTAGCGGTGAACTTCAAGAAAATGATAAATCCAATTGAAGAGTAAAGTTTGTTTTTAAGGTCCCAAGCAATTTTTGTTCTTAAGTATATGTGCAAAATTGGATCTCCCCTTCCTTATGACAGGGACCAGCCGTATGTGACGTACAGAATGATTATTACGAATATCAAAATAGCCCAGCCGTATGTGACGTAGAAAATGATTATTACGAATATTAAAATAGCCAAGCCGTATGTGACGTAGAAAATGATTATTACGAACATCAAAATATGGCGGCTGTCTTGGGTCTTCATTTCGTAGCAGGACGCTGATCGCAAGATGTTGTTTTGAGGATAAATTGCACCATTTGTGGTGGTGAAAGATCCCGAACTTTTCATAAAAAGTTTACTTTCAAGCAACAGTACTTGCCCTGACATGACGGAAAACAGGCTGTTTGATTCCGTCTTGCAACAGAATGATTTTGGCGTGTTTCTAAGTTGTCGTAAGCGTAGACCTAGTTCTATTTTATCTTTCGACTGTATTAAAACTTGAACTAAATTTTAGTACAGCTAGTACGATCTCTCTCTGACTCTCTGTGTGTATATACACGCTTTCCAAAACTGTATTTTGTGCCACTGTCTAACGCCATCACGAAAAATAGTCACGCAAAATGCTGTTTTAGTTTCTCATCTGCCCGCAGACTGGTAATGACAAATGCTTTTTTGGAATCGAATATTTCTTTTCTCTTCGCTAATCAGTAATCTGCAATAAAAAGAGGTTATCCAATGTTTTGACCAGCTTGCTTCCAGTTACTGCCGACTGCCTAGGAGCTTAGTAGTCAGAGGAAATGAAGTCGGCCAGGTCTCCTGTCGTTCCACTTGATGGAGATTGTTACTGTTACTTTTCTTTTTGTTTAAAGTCCAGCCGACGGCGGAGAGGGCTATAACCTGTTTCAAAACATACACAACACTTCAACTGGAAAAAACGAAAAGAAAATTAAGTACACATACCAATGCATTCGCGGACATACGCTAAGGAGATGCCCCTGGCGCTGACCACTCCGTCCAATTCATTATACAGGGGATTTAAAAAACCATACCTGAACACAAATTTAAAGATAACTAATGACACTAAAACAAATATAAAAACGGGCTTTAATTACCTAAAATTGCCTCTAGCTCCGCATTTCCCCTTCCCTAGAGCCAAAAATGCAGGTGAATGGACCAGCACGGCTGAAAAATGATAGGAAGAAATGACTGACAGAAAGCAAACGAACAAGGCAAAAACTAAGAGAATGACAGAAAAGAGGAAATGTCTAGCACAGACTTTCCAGACGGTGGTGATACTATTTATACTAAAAGAGCCCCCGGCATTCCCACGGGGGAACTTGATGGAGATGAAATCGTTCATCAGTTTGATCCCTTGATGACAGAAAGGGGCATGTTGATGAAGGCGTCAGTCCGAACTTGCGGTTCATATGGGCTTTGGGCCGATGTGGAGTCTCAACAGGATTACCTACCGCACTCAGGACAGATGATAATACTCATCCTATTCTGTACATGGGTAATCGATTGATCAGATGATGCTCCTCTTTCCGCTGTAGCTGACACTGTTGTCTAGGCTGGTCTTCCTGGGCTCCTCTTTTTACTATTTGCTAGCTCATCTATTGTCTGATTTCCTGGCATCTCACATTGACAGGGATCCACTGGACGACTACACGTTTGGGTTTTCTGACTTGCTGGAAGGCACTGGTCAGGTGAGGGCACTTGTCATTACCAGGTCTCAGAGAAACAGAGAGAGCATGTAACTGTAAGATCACTTGGCAGCGTGTGTCATCCGTATTATGTATCATGGAGGCTAGAAATCATGAGTTCCTCTCTGCTAAGTTGCTGGTGTTGTGTTCGCTCGTGGGAACACTTGCAGTTGTGGTTTGAGTCCCTGTGAAGTTGATGAGGATATTACCAGCTCCTCCGTTGGTCACATCATTGGTTCCTGATCCATGCCTCATATGGGTAACGTTTTCTCATCATAGTCAATGCGACAGCCAGACGTGCTGTGTCGTTTTGCACTTTCGCAAAGGTGACATGGGGGGCATTAATGCAGATTTCAAAGCTCGGATCTTTTGGTGTGTGTGTGTGTGTGTGTAATTTTTTCTCAAATTTTGCCAGAGATAGCTTCTTTGTGGCCATGCGATCCATAAATGTGTGCAGAGTGCATGCTACTCACAGAACCTCTGTTTATCGTCTCATCTGCCTGCAACCAAAGCTCCACTTAGGATTAAATGGAGAAGGGTAGAGAGAAAACTTTTGTCCGATCTGAAATTTGAATCCGGGTTTTTCGTGCCCTAGGCAGACGCTCTTACCATTGGCAGAAACTCTTACATCTAGGCCACACACTCCACTCACTTATGCCTCCAATGGGTCACATACACCTTCATGACATAAATTTCGTTCATGGCATGCCACTGTGTGAGAGATATACTTAAGCGATACACTTCATGACATACATACATTTAGGTTATCTTTTGTTCACGCCAGATATATATCTACATCACTTACTGCTCCATGACCCACATTTTGGTGATTCTTATTTTCAAAGTTGGGTCATATGTCCATAGCAGGTGAACATCTGTCATTCATATAACTTAATTTGGATTGATACATACATGTATATCCACAACAGATGAGCATCTGCGTCATTTGTACCTCTAAATTTGAGTCATCAGATATATCTCTAACAGACAAACATTCAGGTCATTTACATTCCTAAATTTGGACATACACATACACACACACACACACATATATATATTGTGTGTGTGTGTGTGTGTGTGTGTGTGTGTGTGTGTGTGTGTGTGTATATATATATATATGTGTGTATATATATACACACACACACACACACACACACACACATATATATATATATATATATATGTGTGTGTGTGTGTGTGTGTGTGTGTGTGTGTGTGTGTGTGTGTGTATATATATATATATGTGTGTGTGTGTGTGTGTGTGTGTGTGTGTGTGTGTGTGTGTGTGTGTGTGTGTGTGTGTATGTGTGTGTGTGTGTATCCGTGACAGATGAACATGTGGGTCATTCATATCTACAAATTTGGGTCAACATGTGTATTCAAAACAGATGAACATCTAGGTCATATATATCCCCAAATTTGGATCATCATGTTTATCAACATCAGACGAATATCCAGGTCATTTACATCTCCAAATTTGGGTCACCGTATGTATCCATGACAGATGAACATTCAGGTAATTTATATCCCTAAACTTGGATCATTACATATATCCGTGACAGATGAATACCTTGGTCATTCATATTTTCGAATTTGATCATCATGCGTGTCCATAGCAGATGCACATCTGGGTCATTTATATCCCCAAATTTGGATCATCATGTGTATCAATAACACACGGACATATGGGTCATTTATATCTCTCAATTTGGGTCATCATATGTATCCGTAACAGATGAACATGTGTGTCATTTTTATTGCAACGACAGACATAACTTTGGGTCATTCATTCCTTCACGACAGAAACAAAAAGGGTCACTTACGTATTCATGACACATAAAAGTGGGACATTTATATTTTCATGACATAGAATAATTATATCAATCATTTATGCCTGTAAATGTGGGTCATCATAAATCCATGAGACGTGTATTTGGGCAAATTATACCTCCATGAAGAACAAACATTTGGGTCAAGACATGCACACTTGCAGGTCATTCAGGTCTCCATGGTAAAGGTACATTTTGGTCACACTAATCTCTATGACAGACCAACATTTAGTCACTTATTACTCCCTGACGTACATTTGGATTAGATGTATCATCATGATATACGTACACTTGGGTCACTTATATCTTCATGGCATACGTCTGAGGTGCTTCTGCTTCCAACATTCATAATCACATCTTCACGAAAGGTATACATATAAGTTTAGAGTCATTTGCATTTTTATGACAAGCGTACATCTATGTCATTTATACATCTAAATTTTGGTCATCGTGTCTCCTTTACAGATTTACATTTGGATCATTCATATTTACACAGGAAACATACTACTGTGTCATGTACACCTCCAAATTCAGGTTTTTGTATTTTTATGATAAGCATACATTTGTAATCATTCATACCTTTATGACATACATACAATGATTCATAATCTTACATGACATTTAGACACTTATACATCCATGGAAAATATACATATGTAATCATAATTCATCTTCACAACGGACATGTGTGCCTCATGACAGACGTAGCTTTCCATCATTTATCCTTCCGCAACAGACATAATTTTGTGTCACTTATTGCTCTAAGGCAAACAAACATTTGGGTTATTCATGCACCCGTGACTGACACATATATAAAATATTTATACTTTTTTACATTTAGGATATCAGGTCCCTATGACATATACAGTTATATCTGAGTCATTTACCAATCCATAACACACATATACGTGGGTAATTTCTTTAACACAATTATTTCGTGGTGGGGTCATCTGTATTTCTTTAACAGGCTCACAAGTCATTTTTACTTCCGAGGTCAATATACACTTCAGTCATTTATTGCTCCAATTCACTAGGAAGCTTGGGTGATTTATACCTCCATCACAGACATACTACATTTGGGTCACTTGTTGCTCCCTGATCTACACTTGAGCCATTTACACTTCTAAAACTGACAACGTATGGGTACTCACATTTCCATGGTAAACACACATCTGTTCGTCATAATACGCTCCCATGGCAGACTTACAATCCAATCATTTATACCGTCACAACATCCATGAATTTGGATCATTTATATCCTAATGATCAATAGCTCTTTGGGTCATGCATACCTCCAGAACATAAATGCTCATTAGGTCATCTACATCTGACCGACAGACACACATTTGTCTCATTTACTGCTTCAATGCAAACTTATATTTGATTCCCTGTCATTAACACGACAGACAGACAGTTAGGTGATACATATTTCCATGACGGACGAATATTTGGGCACGTGGACTACAACTTCTCAAGCAAAAGGGACACGATTTCTAATCATTATTTCTTCGAGCTGCGACTGTAACTCATTTGTACCTCTATTACTTCCTATCTAGATTTATATGTAATTGCGGATTATTCAAATTCTTATACTCTGGCAGTAGATTCTGTCTGTATCAAGCGTGGATATATTATGTGCTTTTCAATGAACCAGAGATCTGTGTTTCTTGTGCTTTTGAATGAATCAGAGCATTGTGTTTATGTCGTGGATGTGTATTTGGCTCACAACATTTCAACTACATAAACGGATTTATTTCAAATACTTGTAATTCAAAAGTGGATAAGGAATATTGTATCATTTAGATCACTATGTACTTGTGATGGATATATGTCTATACATATACATATGTATGTATGAGTGATCACATTTCAAGGGCAGACATATAACATTTAGTTGCTTTATCTTTACAACAGAACACAATATTGAAGGTCAGTCCACCCAGGACTAATAATCAGGTCACTGCATCTCCGTAGAGTTTGTTCTTCATCTTAGTAGCAGAGACAACCTTGAGCGTCATTCTCAAGGACGAATCTATACTTAGGTCACCACTACATCTCTGTAGTATTGGTCTCCATGGCGATAGTAGGTAAAGTCGGCAGGGCATTCATAATGGGCACAGTATGCATTCGTTGAAGACGTTTGTTCTCCCTAGCCACCATCGTCACCGACATTTTCCGGCTGTAGTTTTTGTAGATGACGGAATCCTGAGCTCGCTTGACCACGCGCACGTTCTCCAGGTTCTTGGGGCTGTGTCGGTACCGAGGTTCCACAGGCTGCAGAATTCGTATGGTGGACCACTTGCGTAAAAAGGACAGCACGGCCACCACCCACATAGCGACGATCACTCCCAGTATGATGATCTCTTCCACCTGGATTGTATGCAGCACTGGAACAAATGAATGAATAAGTAAATGAATGAATGAACCAACAAATAGACAAATGACTTGATAAAAAAATGAATGAATGAATAAGGAGATGAATGAATAAATCTACAAATAAATAAAGACGACTTAATAAAACGATTTTACAAATGGAAAAAGGAGAGAGAGAGAGAGAGAGAGAGAGGAGAGAGAGAGAGAGAGAGAGAGAGACAGACACAGAGAGAGACACAAGAGAGAGAGAGAGAGAGAGAGAGAGAAAGACCAAGAGAGAGCACAGACAGAAAGACAGAAACACAAGTAAAGAAAGGGTGAAGGGGAGAGCAAACGATCTGCAGACAGACACAGACAAAATGACAGATACAGACAAATGAAATTGAAACAAGACGAAAAAACACGTGGAAAGGAAGGGGGGGGGGGGGGGGGAGACAGACAAACTCAAGCAATTTTAAACCGTTTTTTAGGGAGGGGGGGGGGGGGGGGATCTTCTCCATCTCACAGACAGAAAGTGAAAAAAAAAAACACCATCCATCAATCACGAAGTTTACAGCTATGTACGAGCTAAGTACGATAGAATGGAATTTCTCGAATTTTGATCCAGTTGTGTTACGAAATTAGAAATAAACTACAATTGCAGCTATTAACAATCAAAGAACGGAAGGTGAGGGAAAACACACACACACACACACACACACACACACACACACACACACACACACACACACACACAGATTGCTTCAGCGCGTGTGTGTATGGGGAGGAAGATGAAAGGGAGTAAACGCTGCGGACTGGAAGGAAAAGGAAGGCATAACCTCTCAGATGGAAATGGTTTGACGGAAACACAACACAGTTGTAGGTAACTGCCGTCTACGGATCGTTTTTGCTTGTCCTGTCGATCACAGAGAGAAAGAGAGAGAGAGAGAGAGAGAGAGAGAGAGAGAGAGAGAGAGAGAGAGAGAGAGAGAGAGGAGAGAGAGAGAGAGAGAGAAGAGAAAGACAGAGAGAGAGAGAGAGAAAGAGACAGAGGGACAAACAGACAGAGGGACAGAGAGAGAGGTGGGGAAGGGAGAGTGTGCCCGCTATTTTGAGCCGCGGCTCGAGTGCAATACAGACGAACTGAAATAGAAGCCCAAGTCTCTTAGGGTGATCGATGAGACCCCGATGATTGAGTGATTGATTGATACCCTCTCCTACGCTAATCAGTGACTGATTGATGATTCTCGGATCCACTGTGATCAATACAGTCCTCTTTTTTCTCTTTCTGTTTACTTCTCCATGTTTGTTTGTTTAAGTTAAACGCGCGGATTTGATTGTTGGTTTACCACACACACACGCACACAGACAGACAAAAACATACATATTTATATTACACACACACTTTTTAATTCTAGGCAGATATGTACAACTGCAACGGCGATTTTGGAAAAAAGATTTTTACCGTTGGATAATAAAGTATGGGTCTCAGAATATTAAAGACAAGATGTATGGCAAGTCCAACAGGACCTAATGGTCCTGCCTTTGATTGCATTCCCATGTTACTCCAAGTTTCAACCATGCATACGGAGCAGCAGTGGCACACAGATTTTGATTTCTGTTAATTCTGTTGAGAGTAAGGTCTTTTTGGATTCCTTGTTTTCTGTTTTGTTTGTTTGTTTGTTTGTCCTTACCACTGCTGTCCTTAACTTATTTGGTACTGAAAACATGTACCAACATTTAGTCTTCTTGATAATACAATCCTTGGCAGTCATTCTTTATGTAATAAATGAATTGCAGTCTAACTTTCACGTATACATACAATACATACATGCATGCATACATACACACACACATACGTACAAACGCAAGTACGTACCTACGTACGTACAATCATACATACATACGTACGTACATACACTCACACATACACATAAAGGAAGAGAAATCATTTCAATTGCTTATTCATTCAAAGAAAGACAGCATAGTACAGGAAAGAGTGGGAGAGAGGGGGTGGGGTTGGTGACATGGACGCAAACACAGACGGACATAAAGAGGCAGGAACCGCCATCCCAAGATCTGATAAAAGGCAGAATTCAGAGGGTCGTTCTCATTTCAGTGAACACCTGAAAGCACTTCCGCTTCGAAGAGAGCCAGAAACATTCTGGAGTGGATTTCCTCCAGAATGGTAGTCTCCCACGAGTGATCACGCTGTGTTTTTCGAGTCTGCGGAAAGCGACACGCTTCCACGGATATTTATAACTCACTCTCTCTCCCCCCTCCCTCTCTCTTTCCTGTATTTATTTCTTCGGCTGTTCTCATCTTTCTATGCAAGTTTGCCTTTCATATGCCTCTCTCTCTTTCTCAATCTTTTTCGGAAACGTTATATTCCCACCCTTTGGAAATGACTTACTGATACAAGTATAATATCTATTGAGATAGGCTACAGCTCTAATCGAAGGGAGTGGATCTATATAACATGTTACATTTTGGTGTGTATCCATGTATCCTGGAGTATATTAACTTGTTGAGAGATGCGTGGGAGAGAGAGAGAGAGAGAGAGAGAGAGGAGAGAGAGAGAGAGAGAGAGAGAGAGAGAGAGAGAGAGAGAGAGAGAGAGAGAGAGAGGAGAGAGAGAGAGAGTTAGAAGGTAGAAACAAAAATACAAATATAATAACAACTGTTTTTAGATGCAATTCATGGGACTGATTTTTTTTATATTTTGAAACACATCTCATTCAGTTGGCTGATGAAGAAAATACCAAAGACGGGGAGGGGATTCGTGTGACACTGTACTGACACCACAGGATGACAGCTTAGTAAGATTTGCTGTGCAAAGGTCAGTTTAAACTTTAATGTGGCAAACTCTAGAGCCGAACTGAACAAATACTGACATCTGACCCTGACACCCAACCAGCCAAAACTATGAAGAAAAGCTGGAATCGGATTAAAGAAAAGAACAACAGTAAAAACCAACTCCATCCGTCTTTTACTTCCTCTTTGTGTTCGTTTGTTTTGCGTTCGAGCATGGTTACACCTCAAACAGTCAGTGCAGCGGTCTGAAAGAAGGATGTGGTTTTTATTAAGTCGCCTTTGTTGCTATCCCAGAACTGCTCGTCCAGAGTAGCTCTATTTGGTTCTTGCTTATTTCTTTTATTTGTGAACAGTGCGCAAAATTGTAGAATATGCTTTAGAGACCGTGGCCCTGTCTGCTATAGACAGCCATCTGTGTGAGGCACCCCCCCCTCCCCCCCACATTACGCACATGTATTGGAGTAGGCAGCAGTATCCGGTCCTCAGTTGGATGATTGTGATTTGTTGCCGCTCAAGACAATGGATGGGAGCATTTCTGTTAAGTTCAGGATTGAAGTTTCTCCCATGATGTTCATCTCTATGGAAAAGATGGTGTGTTACTGTTGTAGTAGTCTGCTTCCTGTCTGAACCTTTCCCCAGATACCACAGTGGACAGGAACCTGGCACAGTGTGAGCAAATTCCGTTAATTCTTTGAAAGTAGATCTGGTAAGATTGTCTGCAGGCAACAGTAGACTCTCTGTAAAGGATGTGCAGTTCGTTAAAAAGACAACTTTGGGTATTGGAAGATCATCTGTTTTCAAGAGAGCTATCTCCTCTACCCTGCAGTCGGTGGATAACTCTCCTGCTGGGACGGACCGTTTTAGTTTTACTATCCTTCCATCACCGTAGCGGACGAAGAAGCATTTTTAGTGTGACGGTCCTTCGGCCTGCGTCTGATTTCTCTTGTTTAGAGAGCCTAGCACTTCTGTAACAAAAGTAACATTTGTCTATGTGATCAAGTCTTCATGGAATGATTCTACCTTATCCTCAGTTGCAAGCAAAATCTGAACACGTTCTGCCCTCAGCTTATTTGCAAGGTAGCTAAAGCCACTCCTCTTGAGGTGATTTTTGGATGGTTGCAGTAGCTGCTGAGACGGAAGTTTTCGCAGCTTCGCAGCTTCTCACAAAAGAAGTAAAACCTTCTCTCTCCCAGTATCTAATGGGTATGTCCTGTGGATTTATCCATGGTGTTGATGGAAGAAAACCAGCCCTTCATCCCCATTGCAGCGACAAACAAAAATGAGATCCTTGTTCCCATTTCAGTTAACACCCGAAAGCACTTTCATTATGAAGGAAGAAGGAAGAAGGAAACAACGCATAACTGCCTTCGCTTTGGGAAAAACAATGTAAAATGTTACCCAAACAATTTATTCTCTGAAGGAAAAGGAAATGATCTAGCACTTCCCCCAAAACACTCTGCTTTAAAGGAAAAGGAAACAAGAGTCAAGTTCCCCTAGGGTGGAAGTTTCCCAGGAGAGTCTGGTTTGTATTCATCCGAGTCTGCTGAGAGTGACATGCTTCCTCAGGGATTTCGATACAGACCCTGCTCTATCGGTCTTTCTTTCTTCTTGCCCGTTTGGTTGATTCACCTTCTCTTTCTGTCCATATTAAAAATATTTGTGAATACATTTGTCTGTGCGTGTGTGTGTGCGTGCGTGTGCATGTGTGTGTAGTAACTGTTATGTTCTCATCCACAAAAATGCTGAGAGAGAGAGAGAGAGCGAGAGAGAGAGAGAGATATGGAGAAAGATAGAGTGAGCAAGAGAGAGAGAGAGAGAGAGAGAGTGAGCAAGAGAGAGAGAGCGAGAGCAAGAGAGAGAGAGAGAGAGAGAGAGAGAGAGAGAGAGAGCGAGAGCAAGAGAGAGAGAGAGAGAGCGAGAGCGAGAGAGAGAGAGAGAGAAAGAGAGAGAGGAAAGGAGGGAAACGGACTGACAGAAAGCAGGATAGTAAAATCGTTCTCAGATAAGACAAAAGGGATTCGTTGTGTTTTACTTTTTGCACTGATACCGATACCTCATGTAATATGGCCAATGGGAACAAGCATCCCATGAAAAATTAATAGAATATGAGTATCTATTGAAAACGTGTACACTGATATCACCAGAGAATATGAGTATCTATTGAAAACGTGTACATTGATATCACCAGAACAACACCACGTTAAGTTTGGCAGTGCGACGGCCTGTTAATACAACGCACACTAGACATTAATATCAAAGGACAAAAATTTATCCAAAGTACAAAATGCACACCTACCGAAGATGGATTAAATGGACAGAGAAAGTGAGATCTGACTCAGACGGCAAATTCTGTTGACTACTTACCTTCACTCCTTAATCACCCAAATATCTCTATACAAACAAAAGCAATGGCTTATCGGAAGATTTTTTATATCCAAATTAACTTACCAATATCACTAAACAAAATCCTAGAGAGAAAGATCACAACCTGTGCCATGAGATGTCTGAGAAGAGCAGAAGACAAGACCAAGAAACATGATTAGAAACGAACAGATCCCAGACATGACTGCAACAACACTTATCAACCATTACATCACACAATAGTGAATCCAATGATTTGGTCACCTGACCAAGATGCCAATCAACCAGCCAACCCTTCAAACCTACTCCACCAGATGCGTAGACTTCAATGCCAGAGGAAGACCAACATTGGATAGATGGTGTAGTGGGCACACTCTTTGTCTATGACATAACTGTTCATTGGCCTTCCAATCCAACTATAGACTATTAGCTTCATTTCCACTAGACACTCATCGTACAGCCAAACGGAAAATGGTAGAAGTTATTGTTGTTATTCTTGTTTAAAGCCCAGCCGACTACGTAGAGCCATATCTGGGCTAAATGGTAGAAGTACCCATTAACTGCACCAACAACTACTGGCATATGAACCTAACACTCCGAGCTACTGCGATCTGATAGAATCTGATAAAACAAAGACTGACACTAAATTTATTCTCTAAATGCACTTCTCTTTCCCAGTCTGGGTACAAGCAGAATTCAGATCCCTGCTCTCATTTGACTGGATACCCAAAAGCACTTCCCCTTATAAAAGGAAAAGGAAATAATGAAGCATTTTCCCCAAAACACATAAGCTATAAAAGGAAGAAGATTTAAATGTGAAGTTTTCCCACAGTAATTCCGTTATTAACGAAAGACGAAATAAGAGCAGTTACCCCCACGATGGAAGTTTCCCATGAGGGACCGAGTTGAACAGCAATCTGATGGCTGTCAACGCACTGGCACTGAGATACGCCCTCTTTTGATTGGCTGACACTGCTCGTGCACTGAGAACGCCCTCTTCTGATTGGCTGACAATGAGACACACCTTCTCTGCTACACATTCATTCTCACCGAGACAGTAGGAAAAAAATGAAAGCCTCGTGGTTTCTGAGTCAGATGAAATGGCATAACAGATGAAAGTGGCGTACCCTGTCGGGCATATGTTACCATCTTTTTTTTCTTTCTGCACCCCTACTCCTGACTTCTTTATTACACACTCTTTCTAGTACAATCTGCCCCCCCTCTCTCTCTCTCTCTGTATGTGTGTGTGTGTGTGTGTGTGTGTGTGTGTGTGTATGCGCACGTGCGCAGTGACTGGTTGACTGATTTGATCGGATTTTGCGTCAGTATCCATCGCAGGAAATTTACCCTATGGCGATAGTCATTCCAGGCATGGGGAAGCGGGGGATGGGGAACTCATCTAATTCTACACCTACACAACCAGAACAACAATCACATTATGATGGCCAGGCAAAAAGAAGGCCAGACAAATGTGGCACATTCCACGTTCTAACCAAGTAATGTAGCACACTCCGGGTTCGAATCCGCAAAAAAATTGGCAAGTGAATCCCACACTTATGCAACCGAGATCTGCTTATCAAAAAAAAAAAAAGAAAAAAAAAAAAGAGTAATCCATACTCAGAACTCCCTCCAACGCCCCAATCCCTCTGCAACTATAGTGACAGACAAAATTCAGGTCCCCATTCTCAAGGGTGTCACGGCCAAGATGTCTAGGACATCGGGGTTCCAATCATATAGTCTGGTTTCAGTCCTGTCTGGGAACCGCTTGAGGGGTAAAGAGTGCAGACTTTTCCGATCTCTTAGCTCCACTGAGTGCATATTTCCCCAGAGTCATGTTTGTGTGTATACGCACGTGAGTCATCACATAAGCAGACCTGCAAGTCATGTTAACGTTCGGTGTTCCTGGAAACGTGTTTGGTGTAAACACCCAGCAAGCATACCCATTAAAGTCTGTGCAGCAACATAATATTTGCAGCGTGTGGGTCAAACGACGTGCATGCACACACCAAAGATAAAACATCCCTCAAATCGGAAAAAAACTGGTCAAGTCATTCTAACAACCTCCCTTTTTCTACAAAAATGATAACTCAAAGTCTAAATTTTGTACTTCTTAAGATCATTGTAATCTTGAAGAAGTACTGGGCGACACAAAATGTTGACATGCGTAAAGGACAAAGACAGATCGTCAAAACAGTCAAAACAAGTTTTAAATGCTGTCAGAAATTCCCCAGAAGGTGCTGCTCTTATAACTTTCTCAGAAATGTATTTTTTGGTCTGTGTAGCTTTGACCGTGATGCCTCGATCTCCAAACTTACGCATTCACGACTCTTGAAAGATCTAAATCTTTGACCCAAGTGTAGCAAAGATCTATCAAAGAAACAAACACACACTGACACAGAAACAAACAAAAGGCGGACAAAATCTTGCCAACAGGTTTTGTTTTAGAGAAACAGACAGATACAGACAAACACACACCAAACCCCCATTCGATATGCAGCAACCATTTTTTTAAAAAGAGATCGAGAACAAAAGATCAGCATTCCCATTTAATTGAACACCCAAATGCACTTCAGCTATGAAGGGAAAAAGAAATTGTTTTATTCCCCTTGGGTAGATGTTCTCCCACCAGTTTGCAAGTTGTCCACAGAAACGCCCTCTCTCTGTATACACTCTTTATCCTCTGAATGGAAACTGCAGAGGACACAAAACTCATCCCTTTTCACCCCCACCCCACCTCTGAATTTGTTAATGGAGAGTGAGATGCAGCCTACATTTCCGGCGGAGTTTTTCGTCAGCATCCATCTGTCAATGTTTCTTTTAGTCTCTCTCTCTCTCTCTCTCTCTCTCTTGTCTGTGTTTTGTGTGTGTGTGTTGTGTGAGTGTCGAGATTACCAAAGCCCTGAAGCGAACCAAGCCTGATGGTATTTCCGCGGACATAAAAAGGAAAGGGAGCGAGATGGTTTTGGAGAAGCTGACAATCCTGTACCACTCTATGCAGCAGAAAGAAGCGGTTTCTCGCGACTTCAAAGATGCTAAGAACATCCACATTTACAATAAGAATACTGAATAGTGTTAAAGCCTTATGCGATAATCCCTCCTGTGCCCTGAAGGGAAAGTCTTCGTCAGAATAATCCTTAACAGAGTCATCATCCATGCAGCTGAGCTCATTATTTCTGAGTCTCAATGAGGCTTTCGTGGTGGAAGAGGCTGATATGGTGTTTGCCACACACCAGCTGTAATGAAAGTGTCGTGCACACAACCAGGAGTTCTACTGGTGTCTATAGATTTGACCAAAGCATATGACACCGGCAACCAGAAGGGCCTAAAGGAAATACTATGAAAGTTTGAATGCCCCTAGAAGTTCGTCTCTCGCTTACTGGTTTTTTCCACAATAGCATACTGGCCATGATGCAAGAGAATGGGGAGGCATCCAAACTCCTCCTTGTATAGACTGAAGTGAAACAAGGATGCGTTCTAACGCCCACACTCTTCTCCATCCTTTTTATAGTAATGCTGATTGATGTATTCAGACACTTTGACAGAGATATATACATCAAGCTACGCTCAGCTGGAAAGCTCTTTAACCTGTCGTCGTCATCATCATCATCATCATCATCATCATCATCATCATCATCATGATGTGCCCTGACGCATAGCGTTGGTGATCATGGCCTTCCATACGAATCTCTCCCTTGTTGATGCAAGTACATCTCCCACCCTCTCTGTCCTCGGCCACTCTGCAAGTCCATCCAATACTTTCTCTCTGGGCCTAACTGGTGCTCTCTTTCCCTCCAGCTTTCTTGCTCTGACTAGGCGCTCTAATTTCCCTTGTCTCATAAAATGTTCTATAAATGTTACTTGTCTTTTCCTAATCTTCTTTTGTTTGCCTCCTTCAAGACTGTTTCGTTTGTTTTCTTTGCTGTCCATGGAAGTTGGAACTCTAATTATTCTTCTTAGAAACCAACTTTCAGTTGCCTCAATCGTATTCTGCCTTTGCAAGCTGACTGTCAACGCCTCACAGCCGTACAACAGTATCGGTTCTATATAACTCAAGAACTCTCTTCCTTATGTTAACTGATAGGCATTTGTTACTAAGAACGCTTTTCATCTTCTTGAATAATATGCTCTCTATAATTTTCCATTGCTTTTATTCTTTCTCCCCATTTTAGCCGTGTGCGTGTGTGTGTGTGTGTGTGTGTGTGTGTGTGTGTGTGTGTGTGTGTGTGTGTGTGTGTGTGTGTGTGTTGTGTGTGTGTGTGTGTGTGTGTGTGTGTGTGTGTGTGTGTGTGTGTGTGCTGCGTGCGTGTGTGTGCGTGTGTGCGTGCGTGCGTGTGTCTGTTTTAGCGCTTAGATTTGATTTTATCAAGATTTTGCGCTATACAAATAAAATATTGTTGTATTGTACTGTAATGCTGATTTAGCTCTGCCGATTCTGCTGGCTATTTCTGATGTGCATCTGCCGTCTGGTGAGATGATCGTTCCCAGATATTAACATTTATCAACCTGTTTCAGTGTTGTGCCGTTTTGCTGTTACTTTGCATGAGTTCATGTTAAATCACTTCAATTTTACACACGGTCTCGTGAAAACACTCAAATAATGTTAACATTTAGAATGCTTCCAGAAAATCGAAACATGTGCAACTGTATGAGTCAGGAGTCTGTACTTTTAAAGAATGAACTATATCCATTTGCAAGGTCTGTCTGTCCTACTCTACTGTCTCTATCGACTGTTAATATGTCGAACCATCTGTCAGTCTGTCTGTGTCGCCCCGTCAGTTCATTTTTTAGAAGGATATGCTGATAATGGAAGGGCCACAGATTTTCTGCTGACTGATATGGCTATTGACAGAACCATGCACACGAGAGATATGATGTCTCAAGTTCAATCCCAGCCTGTGTGATAAAAACTGGCCTTTTCACTTCAGCCCATAATATGGTAAAACGTTTTGGTGTTGTCAGCTTAGTCTCTCACATGTTCTGTTCACCAAACCCATCACATCCCCGTTTTAAGTCCTCGCCTAAGCAGGCTTAAGGAATCTGCCAGATGATTACTGGCAGACTCAGGTGGAGTTCTTATACAACTGTTCGAGTGCACTGCTAGGTTTTCAACAAACCCCAAAGTCGAGTTTCTCTCTCTCTCCCTATCTCACCTCCCCCATCTTTCACTCCTAATCGTGGCGTGATCCAAATCGATACGAAGTTAACGACACACACACACCGGGGATGACTTGTCATCATCGACATTAATCGATTTGTCAACCTGCAACTGGGTACAGGGAAATTGAAATTAAACACCCCTTTCTATTCTTGGAAAGGAGGAGTTTACTTTCGGGGATTCCATGTTTTTTGTGTTCGCTTTCTCTGTCTGTCTCTGTCACTCTCTGTCGCGGTTCGGTAGTATGGTGGTATCACGACTGCCTCACACGCAAGAGGTCCTGGATTCGACCCCCAGCCGAACCAATAATTTCATGTCATTATGCTTAAGTTATATTTGTAGCGTAGATAGAACTAGCTTTGCGACGGATCCAGTGGGGCGTAATGCTATTATAAAACGCAGCAGCGCAAAAACACTCTTGCGAAAATTACAATGGATTCCAGTCAACGCAAGAATTTAGTACAAAATTGTACACTCCGGTTTCAATGTCTGAATTCGAATTATCATCATGATGTGCCCTGACGATCATGGCCCTCCGTATGCATCTGTCCCTTGTCGTCGCAAGCACATCTTTCACCCTCTCTGTCCTCAGTCACTCTGCAAGTCCGTCCAATATTTTCTATCGGGGTCTACCTGGTGCTCTCTTTCCCTCCAGCTTTCCCGGTGTGACCAGGTGCTCTAATTCCCATTTCCTTATAAAATGGCCTATAAATGTTGCCCGTCTTTTCCTAATCTTCCTTATCAATGACCTTGTGTCTGCCTCCATCAAGACTGTCTCATTTGTTTTCTTTGCTGTTCATGGAACTAAGACAGTCTTGTTTGTTTTCTTTGCTATCCATGGAACTCTCAACATTATTCTTAGAAACCACATCTCGGTTGCCTCGGCCTCGCGTGCTGACTGTCCACGCCTTACATCCGTGTAACACTATCGGTTCTGTACAAATTTCAAGAACTTCCACATCGCTTGCTCTAAACCCATCACGTTAGATTTAAGTAGCTTACTTAGGAACGATAAACTGAAAATACTTGTTGAATACATCTATGATTGCCTGCTTTCTGGAAGGCTGAAAGAATCTTAGCGATTCAAACATTCATACTCTAATTAAGGATGATGATGATGATGCTGACGATGAAAACGTGAAAGCAATAACTGTTGGAATCATTACTATCATTTCATTGCAGCCAAGCTGTGCCTTACAGTCGTGTCATTGGGTTCTTACAGCAAACAAATGTGTTCTGAGTTCTCTCTCTCAACACACACACACACACACACATATCAAGATTTCACCTGATGAAAAGTCATACAGAGCGGTGGTAGTGAAGGTGGCATTGGAGGTGGTGGTGAGGTTTCGTCTAACACAAACTTCCCCTCATGCCCCTACACGTGCGCCCATCCCCGCACACGCACACACACATTCCTTACTCACCTACACACACACACACACACACATACATACAAACACACACACAAACACGCGCGCGCACACACAAACACGCGCGCGCACACACACACATACATACAGCACCACCAGGACCTCACCAGAAGAAACGCCATGGAGGGAGGTGGTGTTGGAGGTGGTGGTAATGTTGGTGGTGGTGATGTTGGTGGTGGTGGTGGTCCTGCCGTCACGGCTGCTGTGGTCTAGGGAGCTCTGGAGGGGGCTGACTGACACCATGAAGATCCCTCTGTGTTAGCAGGCCCCCGGAGGGCTAGACCCTCCGCACTGCATCAGCTGGTAATCAAAGTCTGGACCCGTCGACAGCATGCCTCCCACACCCTTCCCCCCTCCCCTTTTCTCTGTCACTCGTCGAAAGTGTTTTAGATTGTCGACTTTTTTTTTTTAATATAGATTTGTTAGTAGGTAATCACATTTTGGTACACTGCACTCAATCCCAAATCCAGAGTATTTTGAAAGTGTTAAAGTTTTTTTTTAAGACGTCTATCTTGTACTCTCCTTTTTCCCTTGCCCAAAGGTCTTCAATTTTTTTATACACGTGGCAGGTATCACATCATGGCATATTTAGCGTCAGAATTCCCAGTCACCCTTTTTGTCCAGTCTTTCCGTACATCAGAGTCTTCCGGATGTTGGAGGTTTTTTCCCATACACGTGGTAGGAATCACATTATGGCAGATATACATTCAGAGTGTCAAATAACAAGTATGATGAAAATCATACTTGTTTATAAAATATTGCTGTCTTGTTACCTTATCCTTTTGTGTGGTAGTCCAGTGTTTTCATGACATGGAGGTCTTCATTTTTAGCCGACGAGGCAGTCAAGAGATCACATCATGGGAGATTTACAATCAGAATCGAGATACAGAGCATCCTGAAGGTGGTCAAATTTATCAAACAAACGACACCGTTCACATAATGAAAGAAAAACTATCCCCACGTCCTCAGTATCTCATGAATTTCCAGACCTTAAAAGCTGTGACACAGTTCACATTGTTCAAAGTGGATACTCGTATTCCTCACGATCTGAAACAAAAAACACAATAAAGCCTTTTAAAAAAAGGTTTTACAATATGAAATACAAAGCATTTTCAATCTTTAGAATCTGTACTTAGACATTTTCACGTATTACCAAATAGACATTTTCACGTATTACCAAACCAATCTCAATGATTCACACACTCACGATGATCCATTATCGCTAGACACAAACTGAGAGAAGCAAGTGCAAGAGTCTACAGCAGTAGAAAAAAAATATTCACATTTCCCAGGATCTGAAATAGATGCTAAGCTCTTTAAAGCACTTTTTCACATTATCATTTGCAATTTTGGAACATTTTCTCGTACTCCCTCCCTCCATGAAGCCCCAGTGATTTTTACAACAAAGGAGTATCAGTTCTCGCTAAATACAAATTCAGAACCTCAGTCAGGGTGCACAATAGTAGTCAAATCATAACAGAGGAGCAGTTTTATATCACGATGTCTTCTTAACACTGATGTCAGAAAAACTGCCACAGTATCACGTCATAACAATATCAATTGTGCCAGACGAGACCTTCAGGTTATTGATTTCAAAAGA
This sequence comes from Monoplex corrugatus, assembly GCA_030674185.1. Taxonomy (NCBI): domain Eukaryota; kingdom Metazoa; phylum Mollusca; class Gastropoda; order Littorinimorpha; family Ranellidae; genus Monoplex; species Monoplex corrugatus. Next base: position 39,191,952 of record JAPXFY010000015.1, read on the forward strand.
CAGCCGCAACTCTTGACGTATTATGTGACTTTAACCTGCAAACTCTGTAGTAGGCCTCCTCACGATACCAAGACTTTAACGCTGATACAACATTTTGTTATGAACGTCAAGTACTCCTGTACTTATGAACGTTAATAAAAATCTGAAGAAAACAAGAAAATGTGTACTATCATTCTCGAAGAATATGGATGTCAGTTTATACAATGTATGCCATCGCTTTGTTCTCGCTTGAAATTAGGTAACAGTAGATTACGGTGAAAAAAAGTCGGCATACAAATTGGCACTTAGCATTTCATACTTATTGTATACACGCATTACTTACCTGCAAGGTGTAAAACTATTTACGCAAGTTGCAGATTTTATGCACGGCAAAGATAACTCATCCAAACAGTGAACTGTCTAAGCAAGCGCAGTTCATTTAAGCAAGGTGCAGATTTTTCCACAAGGCCAAGATTTTTGAATCAATAGTGATGGGCATGCATTCTTCATGATTTTCAGCTAAGACATGCATTACTGACGTAAAGCAAAGGATGAACGAACAAATGTGAACTGTTTGTATAAGACATAAAATTATTTACGAAAGGCGTGATGTAATTTCTTTCTGCTCTCTTCTTCTTGCAACAAAGAGCAAGTTCGGGGGATTTGAATCAATTCACTTACGTGGAACCGTTTGATTAACGGGTCGAAGTATTTCTGCCTCGTTAAACACTTTCAGACTGAATTGTGCGCACGCTTTTTACACACAGGTTGTCTGGTCAGTGTAGATCAATTAAGCATATGTTATTAACAGTCCATCAGACAGCAATGGCCATCTCAGGTTGCCATTGACTCGATTTCTCATCGACTATTGCAGGACTTGTCTTGAAATTATAAAGCTTGTGCAAACTCTTACAAAATGAGAAGATTCACTAAACTTGTTCTGAAATCATTAAGCTCTCTCGAAAATCTTGAAGTGCTATATCTTGCTGAACTTATCCTGATTTCACTAAGCTTTCTCCAAAAGTCTGAAATGAGACGATTTGCTGAATTTGTTCTAAAATCGGTAAGCTCTCTCGAAAATCTTTAAGTGCAATATCTTGCTGAACTTATCCTGAATTCACTAAGCTTTCTCCAAAAGTTTGAAATAAGACGATTTGCTGAATTTGTTCTAAAATCGTTAAGCTCTCTCGAAAACCTTTAAATGCAATATCTTGTTGAAGTTATCCTGAATTTGCTAAGCTCTCTCAAAAATCTGAAATGCAGTACTTTGCTGAACTTATCCTAGTTCCGAAACTTAGAACAAGTCTGGCAAAGCATCCCATTTCGAAAATGACTGATCTCTGTCCAAAGGCTTGAAATGGGACGCTGTGCTATAGCCAGTGGTTGTGTGGGCTCTTGTCCGGGAATCATGAAGTTTGGTCCAAAAGTCTGCTAGGGGAAGATCAGTTCAACTTGTCCTCCCTCAAATCAATACGCTTGATTCACAAAACGTGAAATGCCATGCTTTGAACTGTCACTGATAGTCTCTGGGAATTACTAAACCCTATCCCAAAGGTTGAAATGCGATGCTCTGCTATGCTTAATTAACGTTTTGGTGTGTTGACTCTGGTCCTGAAACCGCTGAAATGGTTTGCCGGCTGAACATGTCGTGAAATCACGCACCTCTGTCCACATGGTTGAAATGGGATGTTTTGCCATGGTTAATTAATGTTTCCTTGCATTGACTCGGTTGCGTAAAACAGAAATTACAGCACGCACTGGTTAGCTAGCTAGCTCCTATCATGTTCGACTTATCGATTGCGTGGTTGCCTCCTCTGGAATTGTGCTTTGCATAAAAGCGTCACTGTCTGTTCAGTGCTTGTTTTGCTTTTATCGTCGATTGTTGCCAATCTCAAGTAGCTTATATATTGACAATAAAACATGCTGCTCTGTTTGTATGGCTTGGTGTTCTGGATGTCGCGCGCGTGTGTGTGTGTGCGCATGTTTGACCGCGCGCGCGCGCTGTGTGTGTGTGTGTGTGTGTGTGCGTGCACGCATGTTTGACCGTGTGCGTGTGTGTGTCTGTGTGTGTGTGGTTTAATGTCTTCTCTATTTTACATCTTATGAGTAAAAACTGATGCGACCTGGCTCTTAATATATTCTTCAAGTTCCGTGAAATCCTACTGAAATGAATTGGTTTCATCTGTATCTTTTTTAGAAGGGGGTAGGGGAGCAGAACTGATATGGTCTGGCTTCTCGCTTTTAATTAATCCAAGTTCTTTGTACGTGCAACGATACTCAGTACCAAGTTATCAAACATCCATCATATTGATGGAATTCAGACAAGACTTTGGCTGTGTGTTGTTATGACTTAGTTTTCACTGTCATTTACTTTTATATTGTATTCATCACTGCACTAATTGCTGAGATTACTATCACGTTATTGTTGTTGTTGGTTTTAATGTTAGTGACATATACCGATATACAAAACCAAGTACACAACTTGGCACTGAAGACGAAGCACATAATAACAAGATACTGATTCTCATGACTTCATCTAATCAACAGAACACTCATATTTCTGTGATGCCGGCAATCATCTCAAGCTATGACGATGACCGGACTCACTGACAGAAGAAGTGTAATAGTACAAAACATACACTTTGCCAATGTGAACACAAAGAACTCGAGTCTGTATCATAAGTGACCGACCGTGAACTTTACTAACGGTAGGGATCTTTTATCTTATAAATCAATCGATCGTGAACTTTAAAAGCACAGTTATGAACTCAGAACTCAGAACGTATGTGTATATTATAACTGTTTACAATAAACTTCTTCACAATACCACAGGATTCTGTACCATAAACGATCAGAGATAATTTTCACAATGCACAGAAACTAGTGACAACAAACGTCACGAAGTCATAGGATTCCGCATCAAGGAAAAAAAACATCAGTACTAAATTTCACAATCTACAGAAACTATAAACAACGAACTTCCAAAACCCACTGGCTTCCGTACCATGAACAATCGATGATAAATTTCACAATCTGCAAAGTTCACTTCATAAACTTTCGGGGAAGAACTTTACACAATATCACGCAGCGATGACTGCTAGCTATGGCCAAACTGTACCATTGAGCATACTCAGACGAGACGACGACTCCTCTAAGGAAACTTACTGCCTGACTGGGATGCAAAACTTTGCAAGGAACCGTTAGGTGAGGAAACGCTTCAGCAGAGCCATTAGTGTAGCTGAAGAAAAGAAAGAATGACAAAAATCCGTTATCAATGTCAAACTGAGACACTTCTATGAAGTCGTCAAAGCCGAGATGTTGTTGCTATAATGAAACTGTTACCGACACTTTAAAGGTACACACACACCTGGTCTGTCACTTTTTGATCTGAAAATAAGAAGTGGCTCCTGAACAAGCTTTCAAGAATCTGAAGAAGGTTTACGTCAAGCAACGGTCTATGACACTGAAGAGATATTCATAAAGAATTTCTGTAGAGCTTCAGGTAGATTTCAATAAATGATGCTACAATCGCAGGAAAGCAGGCATACTTACACAATATACAAACAGTTCCAATATTAGCTGCTTTTAGGCGATACTACAATCAAAGTTCGGCGAGGCAGAAATGAACTCGTCGAAGACGCTTCCCTACAGCCTTTTGTAGCTGCAGACTGCCTCGATAAATTCCGTACTGTAGCCCAGCTGAGCACTCCTCCGCGCTGAGTTGAGTAACGTTGGAGAGAAGGGAAGAACGTCAAGACAACGAATCGGTGAAGTGTCTGATGTGTGTCTGAAAGGGTCTGGCACTCTAGGTGTCGAAGGACAACCGGTCTCACCCAGATGAGTGTAGATTTGTCGGCACCCTCCAGAAAAGGTCAGGGCAAAATTGGGTCGCTCGCGCAGACTGTTTCAGCAATTTCTGTCGTCTGGCATGCCAGCTGCAACACAGACAACGTAAGATGCTAAATCAATTACCAATATCCGCAAAATTCTTCATTCAATGCGCACACACGTACACATACGCTACTTCAACAAAACCGTTTAATAACAAGACGTGCGCACACGTGTGCACGCACCTATGTACACGCACATATATTACAGTTCAGCCGGTCTGAAATATCTTATTTCTTCTTCATATCCTTCTTGCCTTCCCTTCGGCTCCCTCTCTGCTTTTCCCTTCTCTCTTCTTTATTTCCGCGAAATAACATGAATAATTAAAACCGTTTTCGTGCACACTCTGTGTTAACAGACCTTGTGATCAATCTTGCTCGTATTGTTACACACACGTTTCTCTTATCCAATACAAACCTTTCGTTTCTCCATCAAAATATTAAATCTCTTTCTCTGTGTCTCTCTTTCTCTCTTCCTCTCTGTCTACCCACTTCCCTCTCCACCTCTGCTTCTATGAACACTCTCACCAAACCAGAATTATCGTTCTTAAATTTTTGCCCCATGTAGACAAAACAACAACAACAGCAACAAAAAACAAACACCCCCCTCCCAAAAAACAACAACAACAACAACAACAACTGAAAACAAACAAAAAACATGTACACATGCCTATTTGTTTACCCAAATTCGAAAACCTGTGCTGTGCATAAATTTGTGTCACATTTTTAAACAAGTGGCCGTTTCATCAATAATAACTACTTCCCTCTTTGTTTGTTTAGTTCTTTGTTTGTTTGCCTTAATACTGATGATCCTCCTTTTCTGCTTTACTTGCACGTTTTTACTGCTTTCATTTTTTAAAAATCTTTTTTCATTTTTAATCAACGCATGTAGTTGTTTTTTTTTCGTTTGTATGCTTATATGTATAGAATAGCAAAGAAAAGTTGTCAGACAGGTCCACTAGGACCTAATGTTATACAATCCTTGAGTAATAAAGAGGTTTCAAGTTTTCTTCCGACCCACTCTTTTTTTTTCTTTTCATATCGCTCCTCTGATTTTTTTTACGCCACTCATGTGATACTACTACCCCAATACCGTTCACTTCCACTCTCCAATACACTGCGAAAACGTAATCGAATTCACCATGACGGCAAGGCAAGAAAGGTTACAGACTCTGGCACAATGTTTCACAACACTATGACGATGAGAATCTATCTGCTCTTGTTGTGTTTCTATCTCTGTCCTCTTCCCACTCCTCATTCTTTCCCTTCCTTATTTCAACTCCTTTCCTCTCTCTCTGTCTCCCCTCTCTCGTTCTCTCTCTGTTTCCCCCTCTCACATTCTCTCTTTGTCTCTCTGTGTCTCCCCCTCTCTAGTTCTCTCTCTGTCTCCCCCTCCCTCATTCTCTCTCTGTCTCCCTGTTTCTTCCCCTCTCACATTCTCTCTTTGTCTCTCTGTGTCTCCCCCTCCCTCATTCTCTCTCTGTCTCCCTGTGTCTTCCCCCCTCACATTCCTCTCTTTGTCTCTCTGTCTCCCCCTCTCTAGTTCTCTCTCTGTCTCCCTGTGTCTTCCCCCCTCACATTCTCTCTTTGTCTCTCTGTGTCTCCCCCTCCCTCATTCTCTCTCTGTCTCCCTGTGTCTTCCCCCCTCACATTCTCTCTTTGTCTCTGTGTCTCCCCCTCTCTAGTTCTCTCTCTGTATCTCCCCCTCTCACACACTCTCTGCGTCTCCCCTTCTCATTCTCTCTCTGCCTCTCTGAGTCTCCCCCTCCCTCATTCTCTCTCTGTCTCCCCTTCTCTCTCACTGTGTCTATAAGTCTCCCCCTCTCTCATTCTCTCCCCCTCTCTCTGTCTCTCCCCTTCTCTCATTCTGTGTCTCTAACTCTGTGTCTCCCACTCTATCATTCTCTTTCTGTGTTTCCCCCTCTCTCATTCTCTCTCCGTCTCTCCCTCTCTCTCGTGCTTTCTGCCTCCAGCTCTGTGTCTCCCTATCATTCTCTTCCTGTGTTTCCCCCTCTCTCATTCTCACCCCCCCTCTCTGTGTCTCCCGCCCTCTTTGTCTCAAGCTCTGTGTCTCCCCCTCTCTCATTCTCTTTCTGTGTCTCCCCCTATCTCATTCTCTTTCTGTGTCTCCCCCTCTCTCATTCTCTCCCCCCTCTCTGTGTCTCCCTTTCTCTCATTCTCTCTCTGTCTCTCCCCTCTCTCATTCTCTGTCTCCCTTTCTCTCATTCTCTCTCTGTCTCTCTCCCTCTCTCATTCTCTCTGCCTCTCCCCCTCTCTCAATCTCTCTGTCTCCCTCATGCTCTCTATTCTTCGATGGCAGGTTTTTGTTTCTGTTGTTGTACCTCTAAGATTCGGGAAAATACCCACAACAACAATAAACCACATGGTCAAGCCATTCTAACAACTTTTCATACCAAAAATAAAACAATATAAAACAAACAAACCAAAATAAAATAAAAATAAAATAAAATAAAACAAGAAATAAAACAAAACAAAATAAAATAGAATAAAATAAAACAAAACAAAACAAAGTAAAAATAACTGAACAAAAGAAATGTTTATTTATATCACGCTATTCTCACTGTAAAAATCTACTCAGCTGAGAAATTAAAACATCACAGAAAAACTAATACCGTTGCCAATACATACTGAACCTGTAATGGTCAAAGCGAATACAAATGGAAACACGATGGTTAATCCAGTCTAAAGATCTCACTTTTTATACAAGTATGCTTACAAAATTCTGCATTTGTCTAGGTCACTGTGACCTTGAAGGGGCCTCATTTGAAATAATTCACTTGAAACAGAATCTGACTTGCATCGAGGACAATAGCTGACCGACGCAACTGTCAAAAGAGATTCTGAGTAATCATTGTCAGACAGTATTAAAAAAACAAAAGCAAAACAACAACAATAAAAAAAAAAAGCGCTGTTCACACACCTTCCTAAAAAAAAAAGCTTACTTTAGACACTTTTTCGGTCCGTGTGTCCTTGACCTTGACACTTTGTCCTCCAAACATACACAATCGTGACTCCTAAAGGACCCACATCTTTGACTGAATATTTGGTAAAAGATCCATCCAGAGAGACAAGTGAGAAAATCTCCCAAACATATTTTCATAAGACTTACACACACATATTCCTCTCCTTCCCAGGCTAATATGAAACCACATTCCTTTCATTAAAAAATGAAAATGGGAAAAATTGAATCTTATGCTGTTCAGGAATATATGAAGGTCTCTCTCTCTCTCTCTCTTACTTGTTTTAACGTGGTATTCATCTTGAAATGGCCTTAGTGGTCGGCTAGCACAAAAGCAACATGAACAGAACCGATTCTCTGTCTGTCTGTCTGCTTGTCTCTTGTTCTGCTCCCTCTTTCCCTCATCTCCACTCCGAGCAAAGAAAAAGACAACAGATTGCCCACTCGGCAGCCCGATGGGATAATTTGGTTTGCCGACTGTCGGTAATGTCACGAGGTCACACTGTCTCACATGTGGATCAGTCACACACTCACCACCGCTGTTACTGCAGCAACAGCAGCTGGAATTCACGACGGTCCAGCCATTCTAACAATCTTCATTTTTGTATATACATATATACACACAAATTTTCAAAGAAAACCCATATGTCGGGTTTTTGTAATTCTCAAAGTTACTGTGACCTTGAAGAACTATTCTTATTCTTATTGTTGCTTAAAGCCCAGCCGAGTGCGTACAACCATATCAGGGCTATAACCATTTCAATGCACATATAGTACAAAAGGAAAAAATTAAGTACACCTATCAATGCATGCAATCTAAGGAGATGTCCATGGCATTTACCACTCTGTCCAATTTATCACACAGGGATTTAAAAAAATCATACCTGAATACAAATCTAAACATAAGTAAAGTAAGGGCACTAAAACATAAGAACGGGTCTAAATTACGTAAGACTACTTCTGCGTATCTCACTTTCATGGAGCCAAAAATGCACTTAATATATAATACATGTACCCAATTATCAATCCTAAGACAAAGTACGCAAGACTTTATACCGAACACATACAGGTGAATGGACCAGCAAGGCAAAAATGATAGGAAGTAATGATAGAAAGGAAAGGAACAAGGCAGAAACAAAGAGAGAGACAGAAAAGAGGAAGTTTCTAGCACAGAATTTCCAGAAGGTGGGGATATATACTGAAAGAGCCCCCGGCATCCCAACGGGAGACACGTATAAACTAAACTCAAACAAAAAATCAACAGTATTGTGGGATATTCCGGCCCTGGTCGGTTTCTTGCTATTGTTACTGTTGTTTGAAGCCCAGCCGACTGCTTAGAGCCATATCAGGGCTATAACCGCCTCAAAACATACAAAACTTTAACAGTGAAAAGAAAGAAAGAAAATTAAGTGCACATATCAATGCATTAGCGCACATAATCTAAGGACATGCCCCTGGCGTCGACCACTCCATCCAATTCATCGCACAGGGGATTTTAGAAACACACCTGAATACAAATATAAGCGTACCTAAGGACACCAAAACATATATATATATATATATATAAAAACAGGCATAAATAACTCAAAATTGCTTCCGCATATCTCACCTCCCTAGAGTCAAAAATGCACTTAATACATGTGCATTATCAATTATCAACAAAGAGAGTGACAGAAAAGAAAAATTTCTAGCACAGAATTTCCAGAAAAAGGGGATACTATTTATACTGAAAGAGCCCCTGGCATCCCCACGGGGGAAGACGAACCATCAAATGAAAACAAAACGTGATGTGAAGCGAGGGCGATGGTAGATTGTCACAAAAGTGCCAACATATTTGAAATATCGTAAGAAGTTCCTGAAAAAGTACTCTTCACAAAAATTTCCTCACAAAGTGCTGACTTTGGACAGTTTTTGGTTTTGTTTGACTCTGACATCTGTGACATGACTTCCAAACTTATGCATTCATGATTCCTCACATTTTGTTTTATCCAAATTAAGTAAAGATCCATCCGGAAACCGTTAAGAAAATCATACTAACTTCAATTTTGTCACAGACAGGCAGACACACATGTCTTTCCGACTGATACGAAACAATCTCTCCTCCTCCCCCTTCTCTTTTTAAAAGGGGAAATGAAAATAGCACTAGTTGTACATAGTAACAGTAGTTGCCGTAGCAGTAGCAACGGTGGAGCGTTAACCGCAATACCTAACTGTAGCAGAAATAGAAATAGTAATAGCCGGGGCAGTTGTAGTAATAGCGACAATAACAGTAGCTCTAGTTGCATTTTCAGCAGTACCAGTAGTAGTATCATTATTATTATCCTCATGATTATAATCATCATTATTATTCTTTTTGTTAGTAGTTATAATAGTAGTAATAGCAGTAGTAGTGGCAGCAGTAACATAATCGTCGTTGAATAACGACAGCAGTGGCAACAGTAGTAGCAGCAGCAACAACAGTTGTAGCAGCTGTCGCTGTTTTTGTCATAGCATATGAGGCAGCGTAATTTTTTTCTTTCGTTTCAAGCAATGCTTTCTCTGATGCCTATAAAAAAAATTTGCTCGCCGCCTGGACTCGAACCCGCGCATCCTAGGTGGGCAGATTTGTCAAGGCAAAGTTACCCTTCTGACGGCTGCCTTAGCCACTTGGCTTTCGGTCACCAACACATTGTGACTGATGTCTTAACCACTTGGCTATCGGTTACCAACACATTGTGACTGATGTCTTAACCACTTGGCTATCGGTCACCAACACATTGTGACTGATGTCTTAACCACTTGGCTATCGGTCACCAACACATTGTGACTGATGTCTTAACCACTTGGCTATCGGTCACCAATACATTTTGACTGATGACTTAACCACTTGGCTATCGGTCACCAACATCAGTTTCCATATACACGGCACCTGTGACGTTAGTGCATATGGAATTCGTTCCGGGCGCGGAGACGTCGTCTTGTGAATCTGAAACTGAAACTGACGCCTATATAAAACCTGTTTGGCCCCTACTGAATAGACGTTATGTTGCTGTATAGTCTCTTTCAGTGGGTGTCCATGCTGGACACTTTCGTGTTTCCACAAGCCACTGAAATCCGATTCCACATACCACTGAACACTGATATGTCTCAGAAGTTCTTTGATGTCCTGCACGCATAAGGGCACTGACAAGTCAGCACATTTGTTGACCTGGAAGATGGGGAAAATATCTACGCTTCATCATCAACCGGGCCCTATCTCAAGCAGGTTTGAACACAGGCCTTCCCATTGAAAGTCTGACGTCTCAACCACTTGGTTATCACGCAGTTCGAACACTGATAACGCCGTTGATGATGAACAAAATTATAATGACTCTTGACGACGATAACCGCCCCACCACCACCACCATCAACTCTCTGTCCAATCACAATATGACTCAACACATTTCTGAACCAACCCATCAAAAAGGTCACATTCTTGACTGGATCATTTCTCGTGATCACCACAATTCCGCTACTGACAACTGCTTAGTTCTTTCTACCCGTCTAACTTCAGCCCTTCCATCTGACCACTCTGCAATTCTCTGTTCTCTCGACATTTCTCCTCCTTCCCGTACCATGCGCACAGTGACTCGACGCAATCTCAAATCTATCGACCTCTCCACATTTTCATCTGATGCCTCCCGTCTCCTTTCTGAAAAGTCACATAACCTTGCCGATGAATTCTATACTACTCTCCACCATCTTCTGGACACTCATGCTCCAGCCACAACCCGTCCTTTACCTGACCGCCCCCCTACCCCCTGGCTCACTCATGAGATCGCCTGTGCAAAACGTGCCCGCCGCAGAGCAGAGCGCCGCTGGCGCAAATCCAAACTCACTGTACACAGGCAACTTTTCCAAGCCTCTAAAACAAAAGTATCCACCCTCATTGCATCAGCAAAAACAAGTTATTTCCAAACCAAAATCCTGAATGCCTCTTCTTCAAAAGAACTCTTTACAACCATGAATCATCTCCTTGGCACACGAAAAGATTTACCTCTCCCAACAAAACATACAAATGAAGAACTCCTATCTGTAGTCTCCAACTATTTCACCACCAAAATACAAACTCTTCGTGACAGGCTTGACAGGACACCCTGTCAACCATGCCCACCTGACCCTTCCTTCTCTGGCACACCTCTTACTACTTTTAACCCAGTCTCACAAGAAGAAATTCTCAACACAATCAGATCCATGTCGTTCAAAACCTGCGAGCTGGATCCTCTTCCAGGTTCTCTCTACGCCGACTGTCTCCCTACTCTCCTCCCATTCATCACTGACATCATCAACACTTCTCTTCAAACTGGAACTGTCCCTGATTCTTTCAAGTCTGCTATTGTTCACCCTCTCCTCAAGAAACACAATTTAGATCCAAATGAACTGAAAAATTACCGGCCTATCTCTAATCTCTCTTTCTTGTCAAAACTCCTTGAAAAAGTCGTCCTCAACCAGCTGAACTCTCACCTGTCTGCCAACAATCTCCTCAATCCTTTCCAGTCAGCCTACCGCCAGTGCCATAGCACTGAAACTGCCCTACTACACATTCTCAACAATCTCCTCCTTGCAACTGATACTGGCAAAGTCTCTCTCCTCACACTCCTTGATCTGTCTGCAGCCTTTGATACCATTGATCATGGTATTCTCCTTTCTAGACTTCATCATACTTTTGGCATCTCTGACATTGCTCTGTCTTGGTTCACTTCATACCTATCCAACAGAAAACAAACCGTTCTCATCAATGGCACTTACTCTCAACCTGCATACCTGACCTGTGGTGTTCCACAAGGATCTGTCCTTGGCCCTGTTCTTTTCACTCTTTACACCTCCCCCCTGTCCACCATCATCAACTCCCATTCTATAAAACACCACTTCTATGCTGATGACACCCAACTTCAAGACAGTGACTCACCTGATAATATACAGCGCCTGTTGACTCGCACCACTGAGTGTTACTCGGACATTAAGAACTGGATGACACACAATAGACTTCAGCTTAATGACGACAAAACAGAAGCTATCCTCATTGGCACCCGTCAGAAACTTTCTCAGCTGCCTCCTCTTTCTCCCATTATGTAACACATCAGTCCCAATTTCTGATTCAGCTAAAAACCTTGGTGTCTGCATTGACTCTACCCTCTCCATGAACAACTTTGTTTCTCAAACTGCCAGATCCTGCTACTATCATCTCCATCGTATAAGGCTGATCAGGAAGTATCTCTCTGTCGAAACAACTGCAAAACTCGTTCTCTCCTTCATAATGTCTCGCATTGACTATTGCAATTCACTCCTGTCTGGTCTTCCTGCCTCCACCATTCACATCCTACAGCGCATTCAAAACAATGCTGCACGCCTTGTACTCAAAAAGAAAAAAGCTGACCACATATCTCCTCTCCTGGCACAACTTCACTGGCTCCCTGTATCAAAGCGCATACAGTACAAACTAGACACCATGTGCTACAAAAGCCTCAATAACGCAGCCCCCGATTACCTGTCAAGCCTACTTGAGATCTATCTTCCCTCACGTACCCTCCGCTCTGCCTCCGATCCTCTGACTTTTCGCTTTCCACGCACTAAGCTCAATACCTATGGTCCACGAGCCTTCTCTGTTTCTGGTCCACTCTCCTGGAACAAACTTCCTCTCTCAGTCCGTCAGCAACCTACTTTTGTCTCCTTCAAGTCCGCTCTCAAAACTCACCTTTTCTCCTCCGCATAAAATCCTAACCTCACTCAACCCCCCCCCCCCCTCTGCAGCCTGTCTCCGCTCGGAGGGAATCACATGGTTATAATATATAATTGTATATGCTATGCTCTCTATAATTTTCCATTGGTTTTATTCTTGCTTTTATTGCTTTTATTCTTTCTCCCCATTTATAGCCATGCGTGTGTGTGTGTGTGTGTGTGTGTGTGTGTGTGTGTGTGTGTGTGTGTGTGTGTGTGTGTGTGCGTGCGTGTGCGTGCGTGCGTGCGTGCGTGCTTGCGTGTGTGTCTGCTTCAGCGCTTAGATTTGATTTTATCAAGATTTTGCGCTATATAAATATTGTAATTATTATTATTATTAGTAAAATGAACAAGGCAACCACAAACACCAGCACAACAACGACAACCATCACCACCCCACAAAACAAGAAAAACAAAATCAAAAGCCAATCCCAACCACAACGACACCAACAACGGAATTTTCCAACCGCCACAACCACAATAACAGCAGCTACCACCACCACAACAACGACAGCTACCACCACCTCGGTAACAACGGCCAGCTACCACCACTGCGACAACACCTGCCATCACCACCACCACAACAACTACCATTACCTCCGCCACAACACCAACATCAACAACGGTAACTACCGCCTTAACAATGGCAGCTACCACCACTACAACAATAACAACGGTAACCATCACTACAGGAAAAACCGCAACTACCATCACCACCACCACAACAAGAACAACAAGGCAACCATTACAACATCAACTACCACCACCACCATCACCACCACAAAAACGGCAAACACCATCACATCATGACCATCGACCACAACAACGAGAACAAAGTCATATAATCCAATCAGACACGCGTCTAATCACCACTACTGAGATTTTAATCTCCATCGCAATCACCGTCGCCACAGGCCCACATGTACAACAACAGCAGGAACATCCCCTTTTGTCTGTCTGTCAGGAACATTCCTTTCTCTCTTTGTCTGTCTGCTTCTCTCTCTCTGTGCCTATTTGTCTGTATATGTATCTCGTAATAGCAGCAGCAACTTAGCAATGGCGACTACCGTGGTGACGATGCTAGCAGTATTAGTAATAATACCAATAGTACTTGTGATGTGACTACTGGTTTGTCTGTCTCTCGTTGCAACAGCAACAGTAGTAGTAGTAATAGTGGTAGTAGTAGTGGTAGTAGTAGTAGTAGTAGTATTAGTAGTAGTAGTAGTAGTAGTAACAGGACACTAAAACATAAAACATACTTAAAACAAGCCTAAATTACCTTAATTTGCCTCCCTAGAGCCCAAAATACACTTAATATATGTACCCAATCATCAGTAGAAAGAAAAAGTTCGTAAGACTTTATCGAACGCAAGACAGGTAAGTGGACCGACCACAAGGCATCAAATAATAGGAAGACATGACAGAAAGCAAAGTAGGAAGGAAGAAACAAAGAGAGTGACCGAAAAGAGGAAATTTCTAGCACAGAATTTTTCAGTAGGTGGCGATGCTGTTTATACTGAAAGAGCCCCGGCATCCCCACGGGGGTGGGGGTGGGGTGGGGGTTTCCTAAGTCTTCCCAACGAGCCTAATAGCATGTTGAACTCAGGGCAGGAGTCGGTCAAGTTCGAAAAATCTCACAGTAATGTTTAGGACTGATGGGGGTTTGAACCCACGATTTCCCAGTCAGTAGTCCCAAACACTAACTATTTCGCCACTCGATACCAGACAAATAATCCGATCAACCTGCTGAGATGCGATATGTAGGCCTTACCACAATCACCGTCACAGCGGGACAACTATAGTAATCGTTGTTCAAAGGCTTGCAATTACGACCTCGTATGTCATGACCGTCTGTCTGACTGTCCGACACACGCACAAACACAGACACACACATGAACACAGACACTACACACGTCCCTCACAGTGAAAACTCGCACACAGACATATGGACACTGACAATGACATACCTGACAACAAAAGAGCAAATAGATGAGTTTAGCGTTGTCATTAACAGCCACAGTCACATGAACTGCAGGGGGCTTCTGACAGGACAGATGGTCTGACTACTCTCTCTTTCTCTCTCACACACACATACACACACACACCACATCTAATCCAACCGATCTGCTGAGATGTGATCAGAACCACATGCACCATCACAGCGAGACAACCCGGTCATCAACGACCGGAGGACTTGCACTTACGATTTTGTACATCATGAAAATCTGTCTACCCCTCCCCCCTCCTCTCTTCTCTCACACACACACACACACATAGAGAGAGAGAGAGAGAGAGAGAGAGAGAGAGAGGGGAGAGAGCGGGAGAGAGAGAGAGAGAGAGAGCGGGAGAGAGAGAGTTCATAGTGCTTATAGCCCAGCCGACTACTAGGGCCATATCAGGGCTAACACCACGTGAGAGAGAATATATATACATAAATTGTATATACATATACATAATTGTACTATTAATATACATATATGTTGTGTATATATATATGTGTATATATATTTTATATAAATATATATATATATATATGTGTGTGTGTGTGTGTGTGTGTGTGTGTGTGTGTGTGTGTGTGTGTGTGTGTGTGTGTGTGTGACCTTCCATCACAAAATCAGTCTTAATTAGTATTTTGGGTATTTTGAGATATACACATCGCTGAAAAGTGTACATTCTGGTGATTATTTTGGTACTTGAATAAAGCTTGTACTAAAAAAAATGTAGACGTTATGTATGTTTAAAGTCATTAAGTTGTATGACGGCCATTTTGAACAAACGGCCTCTAAAGCTTTTTTGTACTCTCCCACACATTTCCTGAAATTTCTTTATTTCGTGGCTTTGACCCGGTTTGTTTTAAATTTTAGCTGTCATTATCTGAAAGGTGCACCAAAGAGCTTTCTGTCAGTTATCACATGTGGGGGTTCTGTACATGTTACGGTTCACAAGATGAGACAAAGGTAGGTACTTTTGTTAAGACATTACCTTCTTTCTGCTACGATCAGTGCATTAAAATAACATTTTTAATTGATTAAAGATATTTTTTTCAAGAAAAAAAATTCTGTGGGCAATAAATTATAGTCCACAGAAATCAATTTGGAGAAAAAGTACACCCTGGGTACACTCCAGATAGACCCTCAGTCACCTTCTCAGCTCCTAGACTGTTCGACTGACTGCGAGTTAAGACTGAATTGGTGGGGGAGGTCTCACACACAACACACACACACACATTTATATATATATATATTATACATACCCAACATATATATATATATATATATATATATATAGAGAGAGAGAGAGAGAGAGAGAGAGAGAGAGAGAGAGTTTTCATATTGCTTATAGCCAAGCCGACTACTAGAGCCATATCAGGGCTAACACCACGTGAGAGAGAGAGAGAGAGAGAGAGAGAGAGAGAGAGAGAGAGAGAGAGAGAGAGAGAGAGAAGAAGAGAGAGAGACAGACAGACAAAGAGAGAGACAGAGACAGAGAGCCAAGAGCAAAACAGATGAGTCCTGTGATAATGATGACAGGCAGGCAACAGAAGCGAACCCACAGGACAGATCGCATCGACTCTCTCATACACACAATCACACAAAACACACATATGCACGTGCGCTCGCATAATATGCTACACCTCGCGGTGGAAAGTCACACAACGTATACGAACATACATGTACACATATGCGCTTGAGCGCACAGGCACAAACAACTGACATGAAAAATTGGTGGTGTGCTGTGGAGCCGAAATGAAAGGATCGGGATCAACGTTAATGATGGAAGCCGGTAGTTGGGACAGAAAACAAAACAAAACAACATTTTGCTGAGATGCGGTATGTAAAACAATCGCTGTCAAAACGGGACAACTACATCATGAAAACAAAACAAAACAAAAAAAAAACATCTTGCTGAGATGCGGTACGTAAAACAATCGCTGTCAAAACGGGACAACTACATCATGAAATCATGTGTGTGTGTGTGTGTGTGTGTGTGTGTGTGTGTGTGTGTGTGTGTGTGTGTGTGTGTGTGTGTGTGTGTGTGTGTGTGTGTGTGTGTGTATGTGTGTGTGTGTGTGTGTGTGTGTGTGTGTATCCGCGCGTGCGTGCATATGTGTGTGTGTGTGTGTGTGTGTGTGTGTGTGTGTGTGTGTGTGTGTGTGTGTGTGTGTGTGTGTGTGTGCCCCCATCTCTATTCTCTCTCGTTCTATCTCCTTCATGTATACATATTCTCTCTGTCTGTCTGTTTCGGTGTCCGTCTCTTCACTCTCTCTCACAAAAGCTAGTTTGACTAGACTCCAGACAACCCAGCTGCCAGGCATGATGGGAATAAAAATCCATGTTCGCATGTGCACTGTTTCCTTTCCCTTCCCTCTCCTCTCAAACTTAACAGAGATACATCATCCCATCAATCAGCATGGAAAACCACCAAGTCAACGATCACCACATAGATGCACATTTGGCGTGGTGAAACCACCCGACCAATCAGCACAGAAACTTAGGACTACATCGTCACCTTAAATTTCATAATACACTCCGGACGTAAAACGTATAATGTGTGTTCTAACTACGTACACGACTCTGTCTTTTGTAATAATGGTTTGCCTCATTCCTGAGCAATTAACTTTGATTTTACAGAAGATTTAGAATCTTAACTATAGGGGCTAAATTATTAGTGATGTACTGAAATGTATCGAGTGACCCCCAATGATGATGATAATAATAATAATAATAATAATAATAAAGAACCAAAGACCAGCAGTCAATTCAACCAGCTCAGGAGTTGTCAGGATACTGAAGTGAGCTGTAATGCTTTAATACTGTTTTCAGTTCTCAGTTTGGAAGGAATTTTCTCAAGACAACGTCTTCGCACTCGATCTGAACGTCATACAGGACTAACACCACAAATGACAATGCCAAATCATGTGGCCCATAAGGAAGGGGAGGGGGGAACCCACGACTTCCGCGTTGTCAAAACGACGATCTAACTGAACCAACAGGGCTCTTTCTCTCTCTCTCTCTCTCTCTCTCTCTCTCTCTCTCTCTCTCTCTCTCTCACACACACACACACACACACACAATATGCTGATAGTACACTCAGCCTGCTAAGCGTATGGTCCTTGACCCAAGTTGTTGTCATATATCTGTTAACACACACACACACACACACACACACACACACACACACACACACACACACACAATATGCTGAGGGTACACTCAGCCTTTTAAGTGTATGGTCCAAGAACCAAGTTGTTATCATATATCTCTAACACACACACACGTACGCACACACACACACACGTACGCACGCACACACGTACGCACCACCAGGATCAAACAGCATCATGTTAGTTTTTTCTGCTGACAACGACAGCCCATTTTCTAACATATAGTTTCCAAGATTATCAAGATCAATTTGATACAACTTCCTGATGTAATTTCGCGTTCTCTGTGGAGTTGTCTTTTTTAAAGTGATATTCATCCAAGTGCATATATCATCAGCGTACTGTACTAAAACAACACGATTTGAAAGAGCTTTAGGAAGATCCTGTATAAGGATATTAAATAAAATAGGTGCTATCACTGAACCTTGTGGAATCCCCATGTCGAGGCATCGTGAAGAAGAATAACTAGCTCCCACTCTTGCCTGAATTGTTCTATTAGCTAAAAAAGATTTAATGTAATTGAACATATTGCCCGATAAACCAACAGATTTTAGCTTGAACAATAAACGTTTATGCCAAACTTGATCGTAAGCTTTTTTCACATCAAAGAAAGTAGCTAAAACACTTTTTCTGCGGGCAAACTGTTGTTTGATCTGAGTTGTAAGTTTAACTAGGTGTTCAACTGCGGATCTTCCTTTTCTAAAACCTGCCTGGTTTACCGGAATAACGTTATTCTTATCACAGTAGTGTAAAAGTCTGTTTAAGACCAATCTTTCCATTAGTTTGCTTGTGTGGGACGTTAAAGCAATAGGTCTGTAACTGTTTTTATCGGTTTTCGATTTTCCTGTTTTTAAGATTGGTATAACTATAGACTTTTGCCAGATTTGTGGCACAGTTCCAGTAACCCAGCATTTCTGCAAAATTTTGTGTAGGAAAATAAGGTAGTTTTCAGGGAGATGTTTAATCATTTCAGTCGAAACTGCATCAACACCTACCGAACTCTTTTTGTTGTGTAGAGACAGTACTGTGTTTTTTAGCTCTTCTAAGGTGATTGGAGAATTAAACCAGAGATCATTCTGTGGTACTGGATCAGTGTAGATTGGGTTGTAATCTTCCATTTCTCTGTGATGTTTGCAGTCAGGAGATAAACCTTCAACTTTACTGTTTTTGGCGAACAGATCCACAAAAGTTTCTGCTTTGTCCATGTCTGAAGGAAATGTGTTACATGTTTCAATCATTATCGGACACCTAGGTAAGTTGGTTCCATCCTTCATTTGTTTCATTTTCGTCCAGACTTTATGGAAATCTTTGAAATCTGAAATTTCTTTTGTGCAGAATGATGCCCAATAATCTTTCTTTGCTTCAGCAATGATTTTGTTACATTGGATGTTAGCTTTTTTCATTTCGACATGATCCTCAGGTTTCCGGCTTTTGATGTAGATTTTGAATTTCTCCCTTTTATATTGAACTGCTTTCTCACATGCCTCTGTCCACCAAACATTACCCAATCGATTATTTGATCTAGAAGATTTGAGTTTCGGAATCGATAGGTCTGCAGCGGCTAAAATTGACTCTTGGAATTTAGAAAACATAATGTCTACATTTTCACTTTCATAATGTCTGTAATCTTGATTAGCTAGAGCAGTTCGAAATAAGGACCAGTCAGAACGCTTGTAATTATATTTTGGAATAATTTCAGGAGAGCTGTCTTTCATCCTGATGTTTTTGTCAGTTATGGTTATGATGATAGGTAGGTGATCGCTTCCCAAAGTGTCTCTGTGAGTTTCCCAGGTACAGGATGGTGCTAATTCTGGTGAGATTAGAGACAAATCGATGGCTGTCGCCCTGTGTTTGGAAACATCAGGGATCCTAGTGACACTACCATCATTTAGAAGGTAAAGCGAACTATCAACGATATTTTCTACCAAACGATTGCTCGTAACAGTAGAACAGTTCTTTTCCCAAAATGGGGAGTGGGAATTAAAGTCTCCACCTATTAGCCATTTACCACGCTGCTGATCTTGGATAGTGCGCAGCCATTCTGTGTTGTGGTCATTTGGACCTGTTGGTAGGTAGACTGACAAAACGTTAATGTTTAGAGAATTGCTTAATTGGACAGTGGCAGCACAAGCATGCAAATCTTCGCTTGATTTCAAAACTGGGGAAGTAAGTAAGCAGTATTGTAACTCTTTGAGTATATAAATCGCAGTGGATACCTTCTTCCCGTGATTCCCACATTCATAGACTGGAGGATAATAATAATTGGGGAAATTGGGAAGCTTGGTAGCGACAACATTCATCGACTGTAGAATCAAAATTTCACACCTATTTGATGCTAGGAAATGCTCCAAGTATGCCGAATTGGTGGAAAGGGATCTACAATTCCATTGCAAAAACTTGACTTGGGATTGTTTTCGCATTGCTGATATTGGTTAATCTCCAACTTTCTATTTACTGTTATTTATGGTCGATAATAATGAATACTTTGATTTTCTGTGTCCAGGAGAACTGGACAGAAAGAAAATTACGTAATCACTTAGACTACGAAGTAAAGAAAACAAAACTGTAGCAAAATCAATAAAAAGAAAATTACATAGTCCAACGTACGAATAACTTATAAAGGTGATAATAGATTACAAGGGATAACAAATAACCAAAAATCAAAATAATGGCATTCACGTCTTCAAATGTACAAAGTGTATAGTCTGACCGAGTCTTGATAGTCGGACTAAAACCTAGTTATTGTTTATTTTCAGCAGAAGACATGTCAGAGATGACGAGGAAAAAGTCCTGTGACATGAACATTAAGTATTGTATATGTAATACTGTTATTTCAAAACAAATTATACGGCCACCATGGTGTGTAGTTGTCAAAAGGGTGGTACTGTCCTCTGGAAAATCTGGAAGGGTGTAGCTGTGATGATCTTGATCTTGATGTTCTCCTTGGAGTCTCCCAAAATAGGTCTCGAATGTGTCTTCCAAGATTTCCTGCAATGATGCTACTTCCTCTGGTGGTGGGGTGAATGTCGTCTTTTAGAAATTGTTGAGTGGTACGAAGGTTCTCATGTGATACAAAAGAAATATTTTTCATATCAACAAGTTCAGCAGATAGAAAAGCGTTGAACAGATTTCGTTGAACCTCCATTCGGGCCTGCCGTACAGGGGCAACCTTACTAACGACTAGTTTAGATTTTGGATGTTCTTGTGCTATTTGTTTTATGCCTGAAGCGAGATGTTTAGTTGTTGCAGGGAGATCTTTGCTGTTCAATTCATGCACACCACAGTGAAAAACAATACAGTCTGCTGAATCATCAAATTTGGAAAAGGCCATATCTAATGAGCTTTTAATGTTATGAGGGTCGTTCACAGGGCACGAGTCTCCTTCAAAACCGTAAGATCGTCCCAGTCTTCTTGAGTTGACACCTTTCAACACAGAGTCGTGGACAGTGAGAACGTACGGAAGATCGTGGGTCTTTTTATGTTGTTTTGAAATATTTTCAGAACGGGATGGTGTAGGCCTATGTTTGGGAAGCGAAATGACGTCTTTAGTTGGTATGACGTCATGATGTTGTTCTTTCTTGTTTTTTATTTTATTTTCAGGCACTTTTGTTGCTTGCTGTTTAATTTTGCTGCTGGGTTTTGGTGCCTTGAGGTTTCGGGTCTGTTTGTCGTCCTGCTTGCTTGTGTGGTTTTGTTTCAGTGCCTCAGCGTAGGTGGGATGTGTGTCATGTAGATCCGTCTGTGTGTGACAGTTACGGGTTGTCATGGTGATGTTCTTTTTTTGCTGGTTAGTGAGTAGAGTAAGGACCGTCTTTTCCAGAGAATTGACTTGGTCCCGCAGAGCCAGTATGATGTTTTTTAGTTCTGCCGTACTCACGCAGTCCGCCGAGCTGGGAAGAGGCGCTGTGCAGGTTGTCCCACTCTGCGTGTCAGTGGGAGTCGTGGTCGGTGCACTCAAATAACTTGCCTATTTTCAAATTGCTTGGTGAAGTGTTAAATTACAAACAGGTCGTAAAATTCCTGGGAGTTTACATCACGTCCAAATTAAGCTGGAATGTCCATTTTGATTATATTTTAACAAAAGCGCGAAAAACCTTAAATTTTCTAAAGATAATAAGCAAATTACCCTGGGGAATGGATACAAATGTACTGATTCATCTGTCAACAGCGCTGGTCAGGTCTAAATTATCCTACGCGCAAGAAGTTTTCTTCAATGCACCCAAATATTTACTAAAAAAGATTCAGAGCTTGGACTGCAAAAGTCTTAAAATTGCACTAGGTGTACCAACTCATGCTTCTACTCTGGAAACGTACAAAGTTGCTGGAATTCTACCTTTAAACAACCATCGTGAGTTAGCTACAGCAAAGTTTGCAATTAGAACTACTTCACAAGTGGATAATTTTGTGAGCAAAGAAATTAAGATCAGGTCTGATACTGACTTTCCAAAACGAGCAAAAAACATTTCATCACAAATTACAGCCGCAACTTACATATCTGGCCTGATCAAACAGTCCAACATAACAATGGATGAAATTGCTGAGAAACCAACGATAACGCCTATCCCTACATGGGAAATGCTAAATGCCACATTTGATCTCGATTATGCAAAAGTTAAAAAAGATGATAATGTCAACATTACGCTATCCACAGCTTGTGAACACATCGATGAAAAGTACAGTACCCACCTCCACATTTTTACCGATGGGTCAGTCTTAGCAAACCAGAGCGCTGGAGCAGCCTTTTATGTTCCAAAATTTAACATTAAAAAGTCTTTTTTCATTGGGGCAAATGTATCTATATATACAGCAGAATTGGTCGCTGTTGTTCAAGCGTTGCATTATTTAATAAGCCTTCGGCCTGTGTCATTCAAAGTAGTTCTCTTTGTTGATTCAAAATCTGTATTATATGCCTTACAGTCTTTTGATACAGACACAAGACCTGACTTAATTATTGAGGCAAATCATCTAATACATTGTTTAAAGATAAATGGTTCGGAAATCAATTTATGCTGGGTGCCTTCTCATGTTGGTCTTCATGGCAACAACGTAGTTGACAGAGCAGCTAAATCCGGTGCCCTCCATTCTGAAAATTCCATAGAATTACATGTTAACACCTCGGTAAAAGAAGCTTACAACTCGCTCGAATTAGCATCATGGATTCGATTTCATGAACATTTAAATGAAAAATTTGTGTCTCAAAAAAGAATCAAACTTTCAGTTCAAAATATCTGTAAAAATTTGCAGTATTCCTCGTTATATCATTTGAGATTAATTGTTATGACATATTTTCGCATTCAACTGAACGCTTTGAAAACAAAATATTGTAACAACGTTTTATGTATTTGTGGCGAACAATTCACATTGTATCACTGTTTGTTTTACTGCAGAAAGCTTCGTTCCTTTTTACCAAAGACGTTTACACAAGGAAACTATCTTGAAACGCATTTTAAAGAAGTTGTATCGGATCAAGTTTTGTTAGTTAAAATTTCAGAATCATTGGTTCACAGTCCTGTTAATGCGTTACTTTAAGATTATTATTATAATTATGATTATTTTTGTTTTGTTTTGTTTTGTTTTTATGACGATTTTTCTTTTACATTATTGATGTTAGCGTTGTTCTAGTTTCATTTCTCTGTTCATCCATATCCTTTTTCTTAAGACCTTGCCGCATCCTTTTAATTTTTTTTTACGTCCCTTACTCTGTTCCCCTCTCCCCTCCACCCCCCCCCCCCCTTATTTCATCCTCCATGCCATTTTCCCCCGTCTAATATCACTTATAGTGAAAAGACGTTAAATCAAGCAACGAACACACGTACGCACGCACACACACACACACACACATACAATCAAGTGGCCTTCACAAAAAAATCAGACCCAAAACCCACTGCGGAGAGTGATACCCGGGACAGGTCCATTTACTGGCAGGGCGGATGAACCCCACTCCTCTTGCCTGTCCAGATCGCTTCATCAGCCATCAAACAGGATGGTACCAAACCTCCTGTCTGCGGGTACATCACATCACAGTCGCCCCTTCCCACATCTATCCCGCCTCGCCCCGCGCCGCCCCCCTCTCCCCGGCGAGGTATACGTTATCCGATCAATGGGCACAGGAAATAAGCAAGTTGACGTCGGACACAGAACGCTCACAAAATGCCCCAGGAAACCAGCCTGTCGATCCGCACAGGAACTAGCGTCAGTCTACACCGGAAACAGCTTTTCCTGTAAAGAACAAGTAACTACTTGCGCAGGAAACTGGCAGTCAATCTGCATGAGAGAATCGCAGTCAAAAGACACGAGAAACTAGCAGTTTTGAAATTAGCAGTCAATCTACATAAATAAATGGAAACCACACAGGACCCTCCCAGTCAATTCATACAGGAAACTAGCAGTGAAACCACTCAGGAAACTAGCATTCAATCCACACAAGAAAAAAAAAAGGAAAGCAGTCCATACACAGGAAACCAGCAGTCAATCCACACAGGAAACCAGCAGTCAATCCACTCATAAGAAACTAGCAATCAATCCGCGTGCAGGAAATTAACAGTCAGTCATGTATAGGAAACTAGCAGTCAACTGACACAGGAAACTAGCAGCCAGTCCACGCATTAACAACAAACAGTCAATACACACACACAGAAAACTACCTCTAAATCCACATGTAAGAAACCAGCAGTCAATCTACACATAAACTAACAATCCACAGACAGAAAACTAACAGTCGATCCACACAAAGGGAGCTAGGTGTCAATCCACACAAGAGAAACTAGTGTTCAATCCACACATTAGAAATTGGCGAATCCACATACAGGAAACTAGCAATCAATCCACACATCGGAAACTAGCAGTCAATCCACACATAAAAGAAACGCAGTCAATCTACACACAGAAAACTAGTAGTAATCAATCCACATACAGGGAACTAGCAGTTAATCCACACGAGAGAAACTAGTATTCAATCCACATGAGAGAAACTTGCAAATCCACACACATAAAACTAGCAGTCAATCCACATACAAACAACTAGCAGTCAATCCACACACAGGGAACTAGCTGTTCATCCACACAAGAGAAACTAGTATAGTGCTCAGCCCACACATCTGAAATTGGCAAATCCA
Organism: Monoplex corrugatus; assembly: GCA_030674185.1. Taxonomy (NCBI): domain Eukaryota; kingdom Metazoa; phylum Mollusca; class Gastropoda; order Littorinimorpha; family Ranellidae; genus Monoplex; species Monoplex corrugatus. Next base: position 39,216,810 of record JAPXFY010000015.1, read on the forward strand.
TACACAGGAAACTAGCAGGCAATCCACATGTAAGAAACTACCAGTCAATCAAGGCCGAGGAATCTAGCAGTCATCTACACAGAAGAAATTTACAGTCAATCCACACACAGGAAACAAGCACTCAATGTACATACAGGAAACTAGCAGTCCATCCACACATACGAAAGTAGCAGTCAGTTTAAGAACATTAACAGAAAAAAAGAACATTAACAGAAAGAAAAAAAAACCCAACAACAGCAGCAACACCAACCACCACAGCTACCAGGACATAGAAACGAGCTTTAACGGTTACTGCACAGGAAACTAGCAGTCACTCCACACACAAGAAATTAACCATCAATCCACACGTAGGAAACTAGCAGCCAAACTGCACAAAGGAAACTGACGGTCAATCTACACACAGGAAACTAGTACAGTAGTTGTCAACTACACACTAGAAACTAGCAATCCATCTACACACAGGACACTAGCAGTTTGTCTACACACAGGAAACTAGCAACCAGTACACATACAGGAAACCGGCAGTCAATCTACACACAGGAAACTGACGGCCAATCTACACACATGAAACTATTAGTCGGTCTACACACTGGAAACTAGCAGACCATCTACACACAGGAAACTAGAACCAATATACATACAGGAAACTGGCAGTCGATCTACACACAGGAAACCAGAACCAGTATACATACAGGAAACTGGCAGTCGATCTACACACAGGAAACTAGAACCAGTATACATCGATCTACACACAGGAAACTAGAACCAGTATACATACAGGAAACTGGCAGTCGATCTACACACAGGAAACTAGAACCAGTATACATACAGGAAACTGGCAGTCGATCTACACACAGGAAATAGAACCAGTATACATACAGGAAACTGGCAGTCGATCTACACACAGGAAACTAGAACCAGTATAAAAAAAGGTTAAAGGTCCCATAGTCAATATGACCGTAGGGGCGGTGAACTGTTAAAGATTCACCGTGTCTAGGGCACGGCATTATGAAAGGCGGAGCCCATCCCTCTCCTTTCGCCGCCTTTTTTAAACCTCCCCCGACCGAAGTCAGGTACCCATTCACTGCTGGGTGGACAGAGGGAGTTTTCAGGCCGGAAAAATCGAACCAGCGTTTAGCGGATTCGAACCACCGACCTTCCGCACCGCAGACGAGCGCTCTAACCACTCGACTACAGAACCAGTATACATACAGGAAACTAGCAGCCAATCCAGACACAGGAAGCTAGCAGTCAATCTATGCAGGAGACTGACAGTCTACACACAGGAAACTAGCAGTCGATCCATAAACAGGAAAATACAGTCATTCCACACGCAGAAAACTAGCAGTAAATCCACACGCAGGACACTAAGCAGCCAATCCACATAAGAAACTAAAAGTCAATCCACACTAAGAAACTAACAGTCACTTCAAGAACAACAACAGAAAAACACCAACAGCAACTATAAACTGTCATGACACAGAAGCGAGCTTTAAACAAATACACCCACCCACCACACGAGACTCAAATCCCTGTCTAGACCACATAACTAACAGAGATCGGATTGGAATGACCATTCAGTTGTCAGGGCACCATAGTCGTCTCTCCCCTCTTTTCTACCCCCCCCCCCCCCCCGCGCCGCCAAGCCAGACCATCTTGCCAATGAGCTCAGGAAATCAACCAAGTCAACGACCGACGCAGGAAACCTGTCGTACAGGAAACTGAAATGCTTCCAGCCAGGCATTCTGCTGTCCCGGTAAGCTACACTACAAAGCATGTATGACAATGTCGCTTACCATTAGATATCAAATTATGGTCTGATGTCCGTCTTAAAGCTACAACAACATAAGATTATGGTTTAACAAGAAGAAGAAGAACAACAACAACAACAATAATAATAATAACAATAATAATAATCATAACGATATTGATGATGATGACGATGATGATGATCATCATCATTTCATTTGTACAGCGCAAACAGTCCACACCAAAGCACGCTCCTTGCACTTTTACACAGTAACAGATCATAGAAACAAACAAACAAAACGAACAAACCAGTAAAACCAAACAAAACCAAAACAGAAAAAAAGTTACGATGACATTAGATAATAACAAAATCGAAAAATGAATTACTAGTCAACAAAGAATACTAGAACTGGATCAAAAAAGTTAGAATCATTCATCTCCGCAGTTTTGTACCCGTTTCTGAATGGTACACGTTCTTAAGGTATTCTGAAAGTAAGCAGACATTTGATCTGTCTTAAAGACACTGAGAGGAAGGTCCATGTTGCTGGGACAAAAACGGAGGGATCTTTTCCCGCAAATTGAAAACCAAGGCACGTTCAGACAGAAGCTCCTTGAGACATGAGTGCTTTGGAAGGTCTACATAGCAGAAGGAGTTAGTGCTAACCTATAATCATGTAAGCATGGTATTCAAATTCACACACTGAAAGCAGAGCGGCAACTTTGTACTGAGTTTGCGTTTTGACTGGTTTTATGTTTCTTAAAACCGCGACAGCATAAGATTATGGTTTGATGTTTTTTGTCTTAAAACTACGACAGAACACGTTATACAGTTACATTAAATAAACAAAAGACAAAATAAAACATGAAATCAAGACGAAAAATTATGGGGATGGGGAGGTTACGGAGCAAGGCATATCATAAGAATTAAAAGGTTTACTTATATGAAGATATGATAGCTGGTCTGAACAGATTTATGATTTTGAGAAAATGACTTGTAGTATTGTAGAGGGCTCGCTCATTTCGTAAGAGAGAGGGGGAGGGAGAGGGGAAGAGAATGAGAGAGAGAGAGAGAGAGAGAGAGAGAGAGAAAAGGGAGGGAGACGAAGGGAGACAGAGGGAGTGAGGGGAAGAAAGAGAGGGAGGGGGAGGGGGAGGAGAGAGAGAGAGAGAGAGAGAGAGAGAGAGAGAGAGAGAGAGAGAGAGAAGACAAGGGGGATCTTAAACATGGTTTCACCATCTTGTTTTCCTTCTTAATTTCTGTCTTTCGTTGACTTGATCTTCCAACTCCCTAATTCTCCACCCCCACCCCCCTTATCACTCCCAATCTCAAAATATCACTGTCTGTACAGGCGACAAAGCAAGGCAGATAGCTCAGTGGAGGACATCACCGACTTTGACAAAGGGACGCAACCAAGACAGAAAAGTAGGAAGAAAGTATGTCCCTTGCTCTTTACTCCCTCGAACAAAAGTCCTAAGGGAATTTGGAACCAGTGATTTCCCTGTGCTGGTCTCTTTGGCTTTCCCTATTTTTGGTGCCAAACGCACCAAACAAAATCGGAACAAACCCAGGGAGAATATGAAAGGACTTTACAGTGTGAGAAGGACCGGGTTGTGGTGTGGTGGAGAAAGCTTGCAGGGCGTCCGCCGTGGGGGTACTGCCGATGCAGAAGTTAATGTCCTCTTCTGTTCTGGAACCACAGGAGCTACTTAATTTGCTTTTGGAAGGTTAGGGGTTCATCTTTCCTGCCATACTCTTCTTTTTCCTTTCACGATTCTTTCTTATTTCTGCCCTCCACATCATTCAGCTGTATTTCTTCCGAATTCTCTCCTTAGCTCCTCAGAGACGCAGTATGAGGGATAAAAGCGGTCGAGCACACAAAAATCCTCTGTGTCTGCTAGGTATGCAGTTTTGTATGATGCTATATGCTTAGGGAGTGCTCGCATGAGCTCTAGCCTGTGTAAGAAGATGATGAAGCGCGAAGGGAGGCGTGACAGGGCATTGTGACGAAAATACTGTCCCGTCCCTCCCTCCCCCTCTATTTTGTATAAAATAAAAAAAATTAAAAAAGGGGGGCGGAGCCTGCTTCATATCGACCGCGCCTGTGTGTGTGTGTGTGTGTGGTGTGTGTGTGTGTGTGTGTGTGGAGAGAGAGAGAGAGAGAGAGAGAGACAGAGAGAGAGAGAATGTGTGTGTGTGTGTGTGTGTGTGAGAGAGAGAGAGAGAGAGAGAGACACAGAGAGAGAGAGAGAGAGAATGATGAATGTATGCAAACAATCCTGTTGTCCAATATGTGGTTGTGTGTGTACTTGCGGGCGCGCGTATGTGGGTACATGCGCCTGTTTTGTCCTTTGCGCATCTATGTATATACAAGGCACCAACGCTTGTACGTACAAGCACATGTGTAAGTACTGGTGCGAGATAGACCATTTGTTGCAGGACTTTCCCTCCAATGGAAGACAATTTCATTTCAATAATTCTAATTGCAGAAAATGAAAACGACTTACATTATAACAGAAGTAGAAAACATAATTAAAGGGCTAAAACTAAAGAATAAGAAGACTGAAGTCATTGTTATCAGTTAAAATAAAAAGGAATCTCATGTAAAATAACAGAAAATGACACAACAATGAGACGAGTTGACAAGTTTAAATATCTGGAATAGTCATCTCACCAGACGGCAGATGCCCATTAGAAATGGCCAGCAGAACTGGCCAAGCAAAAATAGCATTCAAGAAAATGAAAAGCATTCTTACCAACAAATGCCTATCAACTGACATCAGGGGTTTTCCAGTGTTATTGAGAACTGATACTGTTGTGGGATGCAAAGTCTGTACAGGCAGCTGAAATATAGTTTCTAAGAATGTTAAGAATTCCATGACCAGCAAAGAAGACAAATGAGACAGTCTTGAAAGAAGCAAACACAAAATGAATACTAATTAATGAAAAAGATTAGGAAAAAGACATGCAACATGTATAAAACGTTTTATAAGGCAACAGTAATAGTAGAATTTTAAAAAGAAAAAGAAGAAAAATAAATTAGTAAAAGTGGTAATAGTAATAGAAATAGACGAAAAAAAGTATTTACTTTTAATGCAGTTGTAACTGTTGTAGTAAAGGAAGAAAACATCTACTGTTGTAGTAGTAGTAGTAATAGTAGTAGTAGTAGTAGAGTAGTAATAGTAGTTGAGTAGTAGTAGTAGTAGAAATAAACAAAAAAATCTTTAACCAACAATGGCAGTAGTCAACAGTAATAGTTGTAGTAGCAACTAGCAACTTCTTCCATCAATCACCTCCATCGTCAATTCTTCTTTGGTCTCAGGAATCTTCCCTTCTACTTTCAACTGCTCTCATCCGGCCACTTCTCAAGAAAAATAATCTTGATCCCAATGATCTAAAACATTACAGACCTGTGTCAATTATTCCATTTTTCTCCAAGCTCACTGAAAAGGTGGTGCTAAAACAACTGAACGAATTTCTCTGTTTAAATCATCTCCACCATCCTTATCAGACTGCCTATCGAGCAAACCACAGGAAAGAAACCGCTCTTGTTCACATAGTCAGTGAACTTCTTGCTTTTAATGCTGGTAAAGTTCTCTTAACACTCCTCGATTTGTCCGCTTCCTTTGCTTCACGGTTCTGCTCTTTCCTGGTTCTCCTTCTATCTCTCTGATCGCTTTCAGTCAGTTCTCATCAACGGAAGTTAGTCTGAGCCTGTCAGGCATTCTTGCGGAGTTCCTCAAGGTTCTGTGCTAGAGCCTGTCCTATTCACCCGTTATACCTCACCCCTAGCCAACATCATCAACCAGCATGACGTGAAACATCATTTTTACGCAGATGTCTCAACTTCAGAAAAGCATCACCCCTGAAAATAACATTTGCCTTATCTCAGAAGCATCCAGTTGCTACGTTGACATCGAGAACCGGATGACACAAAAATAAACTACTGTCAAATGGTGATAGAACTGAAGCCATGCTCGTAGGCACCAAAAACATACTTGCCTTTTTACAATGAATACCATCCAGCGAGGTGACAACATCATCCCTCTCTGATTCTGTCAAGAACCTGGGTGTGACCTTGGACAACACTCTTTGTATGCAAAAGTTTCTAATGCAGACCTACCAACCGTGCTACTATCAGATTCGGCGCATTGGTTACTTTAGAAGATATCTTTCAACTGAGTTCGCATCTAAGCTCGTGACATCTCTTGTTTTGTCTTGATTACTGTAACGCTGTCCTTTCTGGACTACCAGCTTCTTCTCTCCTCTGTCTGCAACGCATACAAAAATCAGCTGCTCGTCTTGTCATCAGAAAAAGTTTGATTATGTTAGTCCTCTCCTTCACTCTCTGCTCTGGTTACCTGTTTTGACGAGATTTGAATATAAGCTGGATACCTTGTGTTACAAATCTATTGACCAGTCTCCTCCATCATACCTTTGTGACAAGATCAGTATTTATACGCCAACTCACACCTTGCACTCAGCTTCAGATATTCTTCCCCTTCAGGTTCCTTGTTTTAAACTATCAAACGTTCTTTTGCCGTTTCGGGACCATTTGCCTGGAATAAAGTTCCATTCTCCCAATGTCTATCACCTGCCCTTTGTGCTTTTAAATCTAATTTAAAAATCCACCTCTTTTCCAAACAGTGAATTCTGCAACTGTCTCTTTCCATCAAATTGTGTGTGTGTGTGTGTGTGTGTGTGTGTGTGTGTGTGTGTGTGTGTGTGTGTGTGTGTGTGTGTGTGTGTGTGTGTGTGTGTGTGACATGTTGTAAGGTGGCCTGTATGCGTTGATCGTATGTGTATTCTGGCGCGTACGTGCGCTTTGATTTGAATTGTCAAGATTTGGCGCCTAGTAGTAGCAGTAGCAGTAAAGAAGAAGTATTCATCGACAGAAGTAGTAGTAGCAGACAGTAGTAGAAGCAGTAGTAACAGTATAAAAAGAGTATTCATCAACAAGAGTAGTATTAAAAAAATAAAAAGAAACTCATCAAGAGTAGTAGTAGTGGTAATAGTGCGAAATAATAGCAGTAGTAACAGTAGTAGTGTAATCATTAACAGTAGTACTAGTAGCAGAAAAAGTGGTAGCAATAGTAGTAGTAATCATTAACACTAGTAGTAGTAGAAAAAGAAGAAAAGAAACAAGAAACTATCAACAACAACAGCAATAGTAGTGGTGATAGAAAAAGAAACCCGTCGGCGGTAATAGCAGTGGTAGCAACAATCATCGTAGTTTAACTAGAAACCATCGACAGCAGCAGCAGTAGTAGAAGTCGTCGTCATCGTCGTCGTCGTAGTCGTAGTAGTAGTAGAAGTAGTAGTAGAAATAGTAGTAGTAGTGACTGACAGTAATAGAAGTAGAGGAAAAAAAAACCAACTAGTCATTAAACTCTTTCCGGCGAGTATGTTATGGAGACTATGTCGTAGAGAGCAACCTCCAAATCAAAAACAAAAGCAACAACAATGAAAACGAACCTAACAACGTAATAACGACAACACTTAACACGACAACAAAAATCAAATCAGCACCTACAGGAAGCCAATCAATGAACAAACCACACTTAACAAATGAACTACCCTAAAACATTATGTTAATCTTTTTACCAAACCCTAGAAGCAAGCCACAGCACGCCAAGGGTGTCAAGACGTGGTAGTCATCTGGCACCACAATACAATGCTGTAGAACGAATCAGCATCTCCATCAGAACCAGACGTTAAGACTCAACAGAGACGACTGACAAGGGAAGTCTTGGTTGGTTGACGAACTACGACTCGCATAGTAAGAGCACACATACACACACACACAGCCCACACACTCATGCACACACACTCACACACACACACACACACACACACACACACACACACACACACACACACACACACACACACACACACACAGAGAGAGAGGTGACGAGCTAGTAACACACACACACTCTCTTCTTCAAACACACACACACTCTCTTCTTCAAACACACACACACACACACACACACACACACACACACACACACACACACACACACACACACACACACACACAACACACACACACACACCACAACAGAGTCCACACCAGAAACTAATCATCATATGGAAGTGACCGCGCGCGCAGCCTTGTTGCTATGGAAACGTGATCAAGCAAGGTACACGTCAATAGCTATTGAAGCATGTAAACTAAACGAGCAAGAAAGATGGATGGCAAGTAAGGTTTTATATATACATATCACATATCATAAGCCAAGTTGATCAGGTGTGTGTGTGTGTGTGTGTGTGTGTGTGTGTGTGTGTGTGTGTGTGTGTGTGTGTGTGTGTGTGTTGTGTGTACATGTGTTTGTACATGTGTGTGTGTGTGTGTGTGTGTGTGTGTGTGTGTGTGTGTGTGTGTGTGTGTGCCCGAGAGAGAGAAAAAGAGAGACAGGCAGAGAGAGAGAGAGAGACAGGCAGAGAGAGAGAGAGATGTAGTGATGTGTGTGTGTGTGGGGTGTGAGAGAGAGAGAGAGATGGTGGAGAGACAAAGAGAGTGAGCGAGTGAGAGAGAGAGAGAGAGGAGTGTGTGTGTGTGTGTGTGTGTGTGTGATGTGAGTGTGTGTGTGTGTGTGTGTGTATGTGTGTGTGTGTGTGTAACTTCAATAAGCGGCTTTACGTTACACGTGCTCTGATTCAGGACGGGTTGACCGATTTCCCCCACTTTACTAGTTTGTTTACTTTCGTTTGTTCGTATATTTCGTTGATTTGAGCAAATTACGTAATACCTCATTTTGGTACTCACTGGTTCTATATGTCCACTGCGCAAATCTGACAGCAATCGTTTGCCATATCTTTAACCCTGAACAAAAGCAGCCTTTACGAGGTCGACATCCTGAAAGGGAGGGCTCAAGGGCGGCCAGTCACCATTAAATACACAGTCTGATTCAAACTGACTGCTAGTGGTCACGCAAAAACAAACCCAAAACCTCATGAGAACAGAGTGAGGATGTGAATCTAATTAACGAAAGGAGACAATCCCATATTTAGCGAATTTATTTCGTTCTCTCTTGTGTGACTGTGAGCTAAACAAAGGGCAACAGTACGAAAATTTGGCTCTGTCTTGCTTCTTCAAATGACTACGTATTCTCACCATGTACAATAGTCACGACACTCCGGAAAACGCGTACTTCGCTGCCATCCTTGAAGCCACCAGTGGATAAGAGGATTAGAGATGGAATTGTTTATCAAACTATGTGTCCACGCTGCAAGGCGTGCTGTGTCGGCCAGACAAGCCGTCATCTACAGCCCCGCTTCGGAGAACACATCAATAACCGAGGACCGGTGAAAGTTCATACGAGACAGTGTGATTACTGATGTCAAAGTCAGTACAGATGATGTGTCAATCTTGGCTTCGACTGCAATAGCAGAGTGATACTTGATGGCCTTGGAGGCAATATGGATCTAGGAAATGGAGCCGACGATAAAAACGAAGGATGAATGCAGGGGCAGACAACTTACGATTAAGTTGTAATCAGCATACCTGATCACTTGATGACTGTTTATTCTCGGATATGTTGACATTACATCACACCGATATGATAATAACATTAATGGTATTTTCTTTTCTTTTCCAGATTATCTGATCATGACCGAAATGTCAAAAATATTCACATAAATTGTTGGCACAATCATACCTCCTATTCTAATTTTGTTATCATGTTTGTGGTGTTTATTTGCTTCAACGCTGCGTATTACTTTTTCGACTGCATTTTGCTTGCACGACGTACGTTTTACGTAAAACTTTTATTTTCTTCTTGTGTCTGGTCTGTTGTTTTTGTCCGAAATCTAACGGGAATTTGTTTGTTCTCAGTCTAAGTGCAAGTCGTTGCTTTAGTGCCTTTCTTGTACGTCTTTTGCTTCGTCAATCCAATACGCATTCTCGTTCTATTTTCAGGCATTTCCTGTTACAATACTTTTGGTCAGAAACCCTCAAGTTACTTACTAAGCACTAAGCTGACATCGGCAGAGTGGCAGTTTCACTGGTTGTAATGACAACTCTCCTGCACAGGGGCGAGTCCTAGGTAACCTACCGTTGGAACCTGTGATTTAAAGAACGCTTTCATCATCATTGTCTTCCTACCATCCTCCACACACACACAAGAGCATTACAACAGAAGTGTAACAGTAACCACCAGATCGTGTTTTCACAGAGAGAGAGAGAGAGAGAGAGAGAGAGAGAGAGAGAGAGAGAGAGAGAGAGAGAGAGAGAGGAGAGAGAGAGAGAGAGAGAGAGAGAGAGAGAGAGAGAGACCATATGAAAACATGTATGAATAACAAATAGATTATGTTCACACATACTCCGAGCTGATCGTGGTCCCACAGTGCTGTCTACTTAAAATGGGACAGCGGCAAAGGACTTAGATATGCCAACACACTGACATCAGAACTTAATTCCGCTAAGTATCCCAAGTCGCGCGATAGCTTAAATGGTTAAAGCGCCATGCTGAATAACAGGGATAGCGGTTCGATCCAAAGGCCAGCCACAGGTTTGTTTGCGGGCTAACTGGCTCTGTTGATAGAGCTGTGGGTTTGAACCTGATGTCTCGAATTCAATCCCGGCCTGGCCTGTTAGTTATTTTTATTTAAAGCCCAGCCGACTGTGTACAGCCACATCAGGACCACAACCCATTTGAAATCTTACTACTTCAACAAGGAAAAAGAAAAGAAAGTTAAGTACACATATCAATGCATTCGCGCACAGAATCAAAAGGAAATGCTCCTGGTGTTGACCACTCCATCCAATGTAACATATAGGGGATTTAAAAACATACCTGATTACAAATTTAAACGCAACTAAGGACACTAAAACATATACAAAATGGGCCAAAATTACCTAAAATTGCTTCCACATATCTCATTTCCCTAGAGCCAAATGTGCCCTATTATCAATCCAAAGAGAAAGTAAGCAGGACTTTATCGGACACATACGAGTGAATGGATCAGCAAGGCAGAAAATGATAGAGTGGGTATCAAATTAGTGCTTTACAATTCCCATTCTCCCTCCGTTCTACATTTCAAGCTCTTGTCAACCTACGTTTTGCGCAGGCTCAAGGAGTCTGCCACATAATTACTAATACATTTGGACGGAGCGTTTATGTAACTGTCCGAGTGCGACGAACCCTCTTGAGTACACTTCAAGCTCTGAACTTCGAGTAGTAAGCTTAATCAATAAAATTTTTGTGTGGAAATTAGACAGTGACCTCTTGTGCTAGGATTACACTGATGGATAGGTTAAGCACACACCATCTCCCATCCGTTCGACCTGACCTCAGTGATTAGTAAATTAAGATAGACGTATGAGCAGAGAGCAGCAGATTGTCTTTATGTTACAGGCTGGGAGTGAACTCGAATACTGGATCTTGATTTTACCGCTCAATCAACTGATCATCCATCTTCCTTAGGTGAAGGCAGGCCGGCGGGAGGGGCAGCCCAAGGTAGTAGACAAGCCATTCTAACAATCTTCTTTACTGCACAAACGTTATTCCAGAAAGCTAAGGTTTGCACTATTCAATGTCATTGTGACCTTGAAGAAGTATCGGACGTAATAAATCGTGACTTGAAGCGAAGACAATGGTGTTCGTCTGTCGTCATCGACAATGACCACGGCTTCATGAAGTTGCTTTGAGTCAGTGTGTCCGGAGGTGACTGATCAATCCGATCCGGGCACAGAAGTAACGTCCACAGGTTGGACATCTATGGTCGGTTACTGTGGTTGAAGGGTTTGCAGCCCTAGCTTCCCGTGCAGCTCGTTTTTCTTGTGCAGATTGGATACGAGACACTTCTGAAGTGGTAATCCGGTTTTGATTCTTCTACGCCAGACTGTACGGTCGAGGGCAAGGTTTTCCCAATTCTCCCAGTCTATGTTGAGGGACTTTAGCGATGCCTTCAAGCTGTTTTTAAACCGTTTTCTCTGGCCTCCAACTGTTCTCTTGCCAGACGCTAGTTCCCCGTAGAGGAGTTGCTTTGGAATTCTGGTGTCAGACATCCGGTACACATGGCCAGCCCAGCGAACTTGACTTTTTAAGTAAAGTGTGGATGGAGGGGAGATTGGCTCTCTCTAGTACTTCTGTATCAGGGATCTTCTCTTGCCATCGGATATTGAGAATCTTTCTGAGGATTTTGGTGTGAAAATGATTCAATTTCCTTGCGTGTCTACTGTAAACAGTCCAGGTCTCGCTGCCGTAGAGGAGAGTGGTGAGGACCACCACTTTGTACACTTTGAGTTTAGTTGTGGCCGAGATACCTCTTCTGTCCCATACAATAGGACGCAGCCTCCCAAATGCAGTGCTGGCCTTAGCTATGCGTTTGTTGACTTCGTCGTCGATATGCACGCAACGTGATAGGGAACTGCCGAGATATGTGAAGTTGTCGACTGCATGTAGTTTTGTGCCCTTGACCTCGATATTTGGTTCAGTATATGGAACACCTGGAGGAGGCTGATACATGACTTCGGTTTTCTTGGTGCTTATTGTAAGACCGAAGTTGTCGCAAGCAGTTGAAAATTTATCCATGCATTGTTGCATCTGTTCACCACTGTAAGCATTTAACGCACAATCGTCTGCGAAAAGGAGGTCACGAAGAGTGCTGTAACTGCATTTAGTGGTCGCCTTGAGGCGTCTTGTGTTGTACAGCTTGCCGTCTGTGCGGTAGCGTATATCTATTCCAGGGTCTTCTGGAGAGAAGACAATACACGATAGACTGTCACACCAGCGGAAACAGATTTTCAATATTGTTAGAAAATCATGTAAAAGTGCTGCTCATACACCTTTCTCAAAGACGTGATGATTCTAGGCACTTTGTGTTGTTTGCATGACCTCAGCCTTGCCATCTGGTCCGCCAGTCTTACGCATTTGCAACTTGTCAACGGTCTATACCTATGACCCTAACAATCTGTCATGGTTTAAGTCGACCCAAACACAGCTGAGAAAATCCTTTCACACACTACACATTTGGGTAGCGACAAGACAAGTATACTCACAGACAGATAAAAAGATGGACAGAGACAGAACCGCGCGCGCGCGCGCCCACACACACACACGCACGCACACACACACAAACGCGCACTTAATCACATGCCTCCCAGATAAAATGAAATATTCTGTCTTTTAAAACAAAACAAAACAACACACACAGACACACACACACGGCAGCGTGTTCTTTGCTCATAGTTGAAACCTGCAGTCAAGGTGGGATGTAGTCATTCAGCGTGCTTGAACTCATCACGACGCTAATGGTACAGTGAACTGTCTGGCACTGCGTGAATATGCTCTTTGTTAGTGGACGTAGAATGGATTGAGTCTTGGTGTGATGTGGTATGATGTGGTTTGTATGGTTTAGTAAGGTGTATGGTATGGTATGGTATGGTATGGTATGGTATGGTATGGTATGGTATGGTATGGTATGGTATGGTATATTGTGATGTCCAGTATGGCACGGTAGAGTGTGGTATGGTATGGTATGGTATGGCATGGCATGGTATGGTATATTGTGATGTCCACTATGGTACGGTAGGGTGTGGCATGGTATGGTATGGTATGGTATATGGTGTGGCATGGTACTGATAATGTATGGTCTGACTTGGCGTGGTGTGATATGATGTGGTTTGATATAGCACGGTATGGCATGGCACGGCACGGCACGGCACGACACGGCACGGCACGGCACGACACGGTACGGTACGGTATGGTTTAATGTGGAGTGATGTCACGTCAGAAAAAGTTTTGATTTTAGGCACTTATTTCCTAGGCCGTTTGACCCTGACCTTGGTGCCTTACCTTCCAAATTTGCACCGTCTTATGAGTGTCCACACTTTGACTAACATTGGATAAAGACCCAGCTACAGCTGCAAACATCTTGCTTACATATCTCTGATCTAGACACGCACGCACGCACGCACACACACACACACACACACACACACACACACACACACACACACACACACACACACACACGCAGGCACAAACAATGTTTTGTCGACTGATTTTCCTTTTTTGACTGGAAGACTGAAAAAAGAAAATCCTTATGAATGTATTTTTCTGTCCTGACTTCGTTCAGATTTCCAAAAGTTCCTTGATGAGAGGCGTGGTTATGTCTTGTTAACCTGATTACTGTCGTGTACGGAATTAACTAGTCGTAAAATGTGGATTTAACAAGTCGAACGAAAGGAATTTAGCTGCTTCGTAAAGACAGAAACGAAAGTAATGCTTATGTATTTGAAGATTGCAGGAGGGATGTGGAGGGAGGAACAAGAGAGGGGGTGGGGAAAGGGAGGAAGGGGGGAGAGAGAAAGAGAGAGAGAGAGAGGGAAAGAGAGAGAGAGAGAGAGAGGGAGGGAGGAGGTCGGGCTGTACACAGAAAGAGGAAAGTTTTAATCTGGCAGTTTTATTTCTGTTTACGTTGGTTTGCTTGTTCACTGATTTACTTCTTTGTTTGCTCTAGATCTAATGCCTGAAATGTTACAAATAAACAGACGAAAGTGTTTAAATCCTTTGTAAACCCGCCTAGCTGTCTTTCACGTTCAGAGAAAGGCAAATAATATTCCCACGTCAACAAACAAAACAGTAAGGCCATTCTAAGAATCCCCATTTCTATCCATAAATTAGTACAGACAACCCAGATTTTGCATTTCTCCAGGACAGTGTTATTTCGAGGAAACTTCAGTTGAAATAAAAGCTGACGTGCATCGAGAACAATAGTAGACGGTCACAACAGCGAACACTGATTTTAATTATTGTCAAAAGTTTGAGAGAAAGTGCTGTTCACATTCCATCAAAAAGTGTTGCTTTTCAGGTGTTTTTGGTCCGTGTGATCCTGACCTTCTCGCCATGACTTCCAAACAGATACACTCACGACACCTTAACAGATTACAACTTTGACCCAAATACATAAGATCACCCAGTAAAAGCTGAGAAAATCTTGCACTCATATTTCAGTCACAGCCAGCCAGCCAAACGGACATTTTTTTCCATTTTTGTTTGTTTGTTTCTTTTTTTTTTAAGGATCACTGCACCTAGGTAAATGTCATTTAGGCTCACATGTTTTGTTGTTGTCCTATTTTCCACACCACCTTAGTGGTCACAGAATCTGGCAGAGTTTTTACAATGCGATAATGATGATCATGAGGAGGATGATAACCAAGATGCTATGGAGTTCCATCTAGGATTGAGACTGCGTGACAATGTTGCACTCTAAGCTTACTATCATAACATATCCTGGTGTCAACCAGGCACGAGAGAGACACACATTTGCGGTGTTGGTCAGAAGATTTAAGCAACACCATGAAATGGATGAGACTCGACTGTGTGGTCCCAGTCTTCCCAATGAGCCCATAGCACGTTCAACTCTGGGTAGGAGCCGGTTAGTGCCAAAAATTTCCACAATGATTTTTTTGAAGGTACTAATGAGAAATCGAACCCACAACCTTCCCGTCGGTAGTCGTTACGCTAACCACTGTAACACGGCGACTGGTAAACAAGACACTAGCTTTCCTCCCATCGATGAACAATCAACTTATCTTAAACGGGGGTTGAAACCACCACCACCGCCGCCACCACCACCACCACTACCACCACCAAGAACAACAATAAATCAATTGAACCAGTAAAGTGTAGGAAGTGTCAGAGACTACTACTGAATAGGAGACTGCAGGGACTGAAATCCCATCAGTCCAAAAAATCATGGAATCTCACATACACACACACACACACACACACAATACAAACACACACACACTCTCTCTCTCTCTCTCTCTTGGGGGGTGAGCTGATGTCGAAAGTTGGAGTGGCTGCCGGAAGTTTTCTCTGTCGGCTTTTTCTTGGATATCTTTGTTTTGGTGGACTTTGTGGAGGTATAGATAGACAAGTGCTTGTGTGATGTTGGTGGCGATGTGCTGATGTGAACTTGTGGTTTGGTGTGCCCTGGTTTCAGTGTACCAGTCAAAGTACTTTTGTTTGCAAGGCTGCAAGTGACTGTTGTGATAGGCGGTGTATATGTATATCTGTAGTCTGTTCCTACCCCACGTCAAAAAGTACCCACAGAGAAAAAAAAACACACCAAATTTTGCTAGTTACCATTAGTAACCAACTTAGAGACTTCAAAAAGTAGTGACTGTTACTAAGGATGCCTTCTGCTGCACTGGAGTTTCGTGGCCATTGTGGTTCCTTTTTGTGGGTCTTCATTGGTTTCATGACCAAACGTGCCAAATTTAAGCTAGCTATGAGAATTCGTGTGCTAAGAGTTCGGACTCGGGCTGCCGGTGTCATGGTCGGTTTTGTCCTCCTGACGTTTTTCTACGGTGATCTCCTGCTGAGGTCAGGGGACATTGAGGCGAACCCTGGGCCTTCAAAAGCAAATCCCCTGAGGCAGATTCGTATCAACAGTGACAGTTCCAGCCGCCGTGCAAGTTCAGACCGCTCTGTGACGCCTGACCATGACCCAAGCTCATCCTCACCAGGTTTGGACTGTAACAATCCTGTACTCCAGAATATTACGCAGATGTTGACAAACCTGGACAGTAAGTTTGATGGCATGAAAAATGATCTTGCAGATGTGAAAGACTCTGTAAGCGGTCTCAAAGAGGATATCCAAGAGTTAAAAGAATCTGTGTGTGACCTTCATGCGGAAAATGATGCACTTAGAAAAGAGAACTCTAAACTGAATGAACGGTTGATGTTTATGGAAAGTAAGGTTGATGATATGGAGGGGCGTTCCAAGAGAAATAACTTGATTTTCTATGGTGTGCCTAGGAGAGAGGGAGAGACGAGAGATGAGTGTGAGAATGCTGTAAAGGAAATACTAACCGATCTGGATCTGCCACGCACTGCGGAATTTGATAGACTCCATAGATTAAATAACAAGCCTAACTCACCAATTATTGGTAGATGCACATTTTACAAAGACAAGGAAGGTATTATGAAAGCCAAAAAGAACCTGAAAGATAGCACCATTTTCATCGGCCAGGACTTTACCCAAAGAGTTCGTGATGTCCGCAAGAAACTGGGGCCGCATCTAAAGGCAGCTAGAGACAGTGGTAAGAGGGCTACTATGGTGTTTGATCACCTGCTCATTGAAGGGAAGAAGTTTTTTCTCAATGACAAAGATCAGCTGCAGGAGATAAAATAGTGGTATGGCCGGCCTCTAAGAAAGAAAAGTATACAGTCAACCTCTGATAATTCGTATTCAGGGTCATTTTTTAAGAGGGGTTATTCCTTGTCCATAACACCAACTTCTAATCCTGTAACTGCACGTGCCGAGATAGATGTATCTAGGATAGAGTGTGAAGCCAGTGATTTGGCGTCAGCAGTTAGGCCTGGGAAGTGTGCGCTGTATTCTGGTTGTGAGAGGGAGAGTGGGGAAAATATGAATGACAGTGGTGGTGTCCAGAATGGGAGTGTTAATGAAAGTGAGAATAAAGGTAGAGGGTCTGTGTGTGAGGGTGGAGGTGAGGGTGAGGGTGAACGTAGTATTAATGATAAGAGTATGCCTGGCAAGGGTGATAAATTAAAAAGTAATGTCGGTTCTGTTTCTTTTCTTCACTGGAATGTAAAAGGTCTTTTGTACAAACTGACAGATAAAGATTTTTTATCATATGTTTGCTCCTTTGATTTTGTTTGTCTGGTCGAAACATTTATGGAAAATGAAGACACAAGTGTTTTTCCTTCTCATGCAGTTTTTTGTAAACCAGCGTTAAAGCTTTCAAAGCAAGGAAGGAGATCGGGTGGGGTGATATGTTTGATTAGAAAGGAGTTGGTTCCTTTTGTTTCTGAACTCACGTGTGACCATGACAATATTCTTTTTCTTCTTCTTGATAAAACTCTTTTTGGTTTTGAAAAAGATGTTCTTTATATTTGTGTATATGTTCCTCCTGTCAATTCTCCATACTATTTAACAAATGAAGTTGAAAATGGAATTATATATCTTGAAGATGCTGTGGCTGACAAAGTGCTGGCTGACGAAAATGTAAACATTATTCTGTGTGGAGATTTGAATGGCAGAACAGCAGATCTATGTTCAGTTACTGATGATGATTATGACATTTCTGTTTTTAGAAATGATCACGATGATGTAAATATTACAAGAAAATCAGAAGATTCAGTTCTGAATGCATTTGGAAAATTGATTTTGGATTTTTGTGGCGCTTTTCGATTGTTGATTATGAATGGTGTATGTAATGGTGACCCTTATGGTCGTTTCACATACATATCAGATAATGGAAATAGCGTCAATGACTATTTTTTAGTCTCAGAAGATCTTTTTTCTACTATTCAAGATTGCTGTCTTTTTACTGTTTCAGAGCGGATTGAATCTGACCACCAACCTTTAGAATATTGTTTTGATGTATACAGTAATGTCATAGGCACAAAACACAATGAAACAAACAACAAACAAATGTTTATTGAGAAATTTGTTTGGAATGATGAGTATGCGCAACAATATTTTGACAACATGCTTTCTATTGAGACCAGAGAGAGAATCAGCTATGCTAAAAACCTGATAGATGAGGATATAAACAGTGCGTTACTTGCATTTGTTGATTGTGTACAGCAACAGGCTAACTGTATGAAAAAGAAAATCTATATGAATAAAAGACGCTCTGAAGAATGGTTTGATGTGGAATGCAAAACTGCTAAACGTAATGTGAGAAAGCTTCTCAGGGTGTTCTATAAGTCAAAAGATAAGAAGACAGATGGCAGTAGGTACTGTAAAGCTAGAAGAGAATACAAAAATTATTACTAAGAAAGAAAAAAGAGTATAATAATGCCATGTTAGAAAAATTGAACTCGTCTGTCAATGATCAAAAAGAATTCTGGCAAAACATGAATAAGATATGTAGGAAAAGAGTGTATCAGTCTAATGATATTACAGTTAATGGTTGGTTTAGCCATTTCAAAAGTGTACTTGAGAAACGTTCTATTGACAGCAGTGATGACCCTTTACCAGAGCTAAATAATGATTCTGATAGTGCTGCTGATAATCTTACGAAGGAAGGTCAGCATTCCTTACGTGTGAATGGAGAAAGTGTTTCTGATGATTGTTTTTTGAACTCTCCTATCTCAAAGGAAGAAGTTTTGTTCTCAATAAGAAAACTAAAGAACGGTAAGTCGTCTGGACCAGATGGTATTATTGGTGAACTTTTAAAAAATGCTGGTGATGATGTAATTGATTTTTGGTTAAAATATTTCAATAAGCTGTTTGACACTGGACAATATCCTGACAATTGGAAAGAATCTATAATCATTCCACTTTTTAAAAAGGGAGGTGTAAATGATCCGAATAACTATAGAGGAATATCATTAACAGATATTAGTAGTAAGATGTATGGTTCTATAATTAATGCCAGACTACAAAAATGGATTAATATAAATAACATTACTGGTGAACATCAAGCTGGTTTTAAAGAAAAGTATTCAACAGTAGATCATATATTTACTTTGCTGGCAATGATTCAGAAACAGTTCTCATTGAATAGAAAATTGTATGTAGCATTTATAGATTTTGAAAAGGCCTTTGATACTGTTTCAAGGAATCTATTATGGCCTGTCTTACTGAAGAATGATATCCAGGGAAAAATATATAGATGTATTAAAAGTATGTATGATGTAGTGAAAGCCAGAGTAAGATGTGGTTCAGAATTTACGGGATATATACACTGTATTAAGGGGGTTAAACAAGGGGACGTTTGTAGTCCCATACTTTTTTCTCTATTTATCAATGAGCTTGCTTTGGAGGTAATCAATAATGGTAGACATGGGGCACACTTAAATGTTGATTTTGTTGAACTATTTATTTTGTTGTTTGCCGATGACATAATTTTGTTATCAGAAACGGTCATTGGGCTGCAGAACCAGTTGAATAACCTTTGTAAAGCTGCTTGTCGACTGCAACTTAAAGTTAACATGAATAAGAGTAATATTGTGGTTTTTAGAAAAGGTGGATTTTTGTCTAGTAGTGAGAAATGGGTTTACAATGGTAAGGAGATGAGTGTTGTTAACACATATAAGTATCTCGGTTTGTATTTTTCTACAAAACTTAGTTTTAGTCATACTTGTCGGGATTTAGCAAGAAAAGGGAAACGGGCTACTATTATTATCCTTAGTAAATTATATCGATTAAATTGTAATTCTCTTAAATTGTTTTGAAGTTATTTGATAAACAAGTTCAACCGATACTGTTATATGGTGCTGAAATTTGGGGTTGGATGGAACATCATTGGAAATTGAAAGAGTACATTTGTACATGATGAAAAAATGTTTAGGGGTAAGCATTAAAACACAAACGATCTTGTTTATGGAGAATTAGGTCGATTTCCTTTGACAGTTAGTGCCTGTGTATGTTGTGTTAGATATTGGTTAAAATTAATTAGTATGGATGAGTACAGATTACCATATAAGGCCTACAAAATGCTTTTGAATATATCAAATAGAGGGAAAATAAACGGTATCAAAAGTACGTGATATTTTGAGTGTACATGGATTTCAGTATGTTTGGGAAAATCAAGGTGTTGGTTGTACTCGTGCCTTTCTAAGTGAATTTAAACAGAGACTCGTTGATTGTAGATGGCAGAAATGGAACGAGCATATAAGCAATAGTGATAGGTTTAGTCAATATCGAAAATTTAAGACAATATATGGTCTTGAGTCATATCTTCTTCTAGATTTGAATAGATTTATACGATATGTGGTAACTCAATTTAGATTTGGAATGTCTAGTTTATATAATCATCGACTAAGGCATAAAAGAATTGATTTGAATGACCTAGATTGTCCAATGTGTAAACTTGTTTTGGAAAACGATGTCCATTTTGTATTACAGTGCCCTGCTTTTGATTATTTAAGGCAAAGTCTAATCCCATCAAAATATTGTAACAAACCATGTGACTTTTCTTTGACATTGTTACTTGCATCAAAAAATGAATCTGTAATGAAGAACTTAGCCATTTTTATATTTAAAGCACTCAATAGAAGGGAAATAGCACTATCATAATACATATCTGAGACATAGTATTTGATCAAAACTATTCTATTTTTTTCATTTTACACATTGTAAATCTATGATAGGAACCAATAATTCTGATAATGTTATAAATATATTGGTTACACGGTATTGTTTACACGATTAATGTGAGATTGTAAGGTCGAGATGACAATTATAAACACTTTTCTTGAAACTGAGTGTATAGAAATTATATTGATTGCTGTTCTTTGTATGTTCACACCCCTTCAAAAAGGGGCTATGGCCTTATATTGAATAAAATTCGTGATTCGTGATTCTCTCTCTCTCTTTCTTTCACACACACACAATCTATGCATATCCAAGGATTTGTTCTGAAACCAGCCCTTCTTTACATGGAGCTTTAAAACTCTAAAAAGCTGCAAAAACCACCGAAAACAAAGAAACAAAATGCATTTTCAACTGAGTGCAAAGCTTCAGCAGTCATGAACCAATATGTGCCCATGACAGGCAGATTATGGCAGATTATACCCAGACTGGTATTCAAATCGATTAAAAAGAATAAGAAGGAGAAGAAGAAGAAAAAGAAGACAGAAGAAAGAAAGAAAGAATGGAAGGAAGGAAAGAAGGAAGGGAGAGAAAAAAGAAAGGAAGAAAGGAAAGAAGAAAAAGAAAGAAGGAAAAAAAGAAAGAAAAATGAAACAAAAGAATAAATAACATTCTACCAATCTCTTTTTGTACATTGTTATTCCACTGAACATCCTTTCTTTCTTTTACACGGCTCTCTGACCTCCTTGAATATATGTTATTCTCACTTCTGATTCCAGTTCTCTTTTTCTACAAAAATTAGTACAGAAAATCTAGATTTTGTACTTCTCAAGGTCACTGTGACCTTGGAGAGCATCAAATGAAATAAAACATGACAGCGTAGCCATGACAATTATACACTTACAACAGTGAAAACGGAGATGCTGTTCGAACAAAATCCTCAAAAAATATGCCGAATCTGATTTTAGGCGCTTGTATTTTTGTTTGTTTGTTTTGTTTAAGTCTGTGACCTTAACCTTGAGGCCATTACCTCTGAACTTAAGTATTTCCGACTCTTTTGATCTGCAAATCCACCCAGAAACAGCTGAGGAAACTTTGCCAACACAAATTGCCGATATCAAATGACCCTTTTCTCCTCTTTCTACTGTGGCTCTACTAGTCGGCTGGGCTATAAACAATATTAACTTGAACTTAAGCGGACTGGCTGATTCTTTTAAAAGAGCCGTGAACTCAAAATATCAAGTTCAAGTTCATATTACTTATAGCCCAGACGACTACTGGAGCCATATTGCGGGCCCCAGTAGCTCAGTTGGATTGAGCGTCGGATTCATATGCTAATAGTTGTGGGTTCGAATGCCGGAATGCGCTACATTAAAACTGGCCTTCTCATTGTCCCATCTTAACATCAGTGTTGTTCTGGTGGTGTCAGTATAGGATTAGGTAAGTCCCCCTTCCCTCACTTCCATGGGATGGTTATCCCCGTCGGCCATATCACCTGAGGCGGAGTGTCGACGTAAAAACCAAATCAATCAATCAATCAATCAATCTAGAGCCATATCAGGGCTGACACCTCGTCAAAAATGACACCCAGGTCAAGATAAAAGAAAACAATCAAAAAACCATGCTGACTGTTAACCTTACAAGTCTAAAATACAATTAAAGAAAACATTCAGACGTAAAATCGTATCCCGTGAAAACTACTGATCTCTTGTAAAAACTGGAAAGTTGCATCAGGAGGGACGTACGTCTCGGAAGAGGATCTTCAAAGAGTGTAGTGTTTTTGTCTCACATCGAACAAGTCCCAGCAATCTAGGAGGTGTCTGATGCTGAACGGCTCGCCACATGGTATACACCACGGTTTTTCTTCATTTTAAAAAAAAAAATCCATTCAAAAACAAGCATCAAAAACTGTGTCCTGCCAAAGGATCGAACCCACGCCCCCTGCTTTATCAACACAATGCTCTAACCAACTGAGCTAGTGGACCACTAAGAGAGAAGATGGAATGGATGAAAGAAGGAAGAACACGAAGAAAGGAAAGGAGAAGGAAAGTAATAAGAGTATAAGAAAATAAAAATGAATAAAGATAACAATGCTGAAGAAGGGGAGATAGGTATACCGATTTTCAACACACACACACACACACACACACACACACACACACACACACACACACACACACAACACACACACACGCACGCACGCACGCACGCACGCACGCGCACATCTATACACACGCACATCTATTCTTTTCTTTTCCCACCTTTCTCGACACAACCAGACCAGTCTCAGTCATTGTTTCATAATTTGCACCCATACACAACCAACTCCTCCCCCCCCACCCCACTTCCAATCCCCCAAAAAGAAACAATAAAAACATAAAACAGACAGTCAAGCCTTCTCTGTATACAAAAACTGTTAAATGTTTTGATTTTGTACCTCTTTAAGTCATTTTGACCTTGGGAGAGAATCTTCGGTTAACTTCATAGAAAAAAAAAACGACGTACATTACGAAAATTTGCAGGCCCTAGTAACTCAGTTTGAGCGTCGGATTCACATGCTAATGGTTGTGGGTTCGAATCCCGGGGTGCGCTACATTAAAAAAGGGCCTTCTCACTGTCCCATCTTAACATCACTGTTATTCTGGTGGTGTCGGTATAGGATTAGGTAAGTTCCCCTTCCCCCACTTCCCTGGGATTTTTATCCCCGTCGGCCATATCACTTTAGGTGGGTGTCGTAAAAACTGGACCAAATCAATCGATTACGAAAATTAGAGCACTTGGTCTCTTCCCACTGTGTCCGATGTCAAACTGCTCCCACACATTTTTGCCGATTTTTTCCATAAGAAAATTCTCAAGATCCGTGACAGTTTTCCACCATTTCAAAGTACTGGTTCAAACACTGTGTCGTTTTCTGGCTCACCACTTGTAAATTTCATTCCAGTTTCTGAAGACCTTGTCCGGAAGACCATTCTTAAGACTCCCCCTAAATCATGTGAACTTGATCCCATTCCAACCAAACTTCTCTTTCAACATGTGGATCTTCTCTTGCCGACCATTACAAACATCATGAATCAGTCTATTACCACTGGAATTGTTCCCCGTGAATTTAAGACTGCCATTGTTAAGCCCTTGCTGAAAAAATCTAACCTCAACAAAAATGACCTGAAAAATTACAGACCGATTTCCAATCTTCCATTTCTTTCTAAACTGCTTGAACGTCTGATTCTAGACCAGCTTTTCTCCCATCTCTCATCCCATAACCTCCTTAGTCCTCACCAATCCGCTTACAGGCCAGGGCACAGCACAGAAACTGTTCTGCTTCGTATTCTCAATGATCTTTTGACCTCCCTGGATCAAAACAAAATTTCTATTCTTCTCCTTTTGGATCTTTCAGCTGCTTTCGATACTATTGACCATGAAATTTTGCTTTCCCGTTTGGAAAACAACTTTGGAATTCAAAAATCTGCTTTACACTGGTTTCGATCTTATCTTTCAGAAAGAAAGCAAACCGTACTTGTCGACGGAAACAAATCTTCTGAGCTGCCTTTGGATTTTGGCGTGCCTCAAGGCTCTGTTCTGGGTCCTGTGCTTTTCATATTGTATACTTCTCCTCTGACCCACCTTATTGACTCACATTCCATCCGTCATGAAATGTATGCGGACGATACCCAGCTCAATCATACTGATTCTCCTTCTAACTACGATCATCTAGTTCAGTCTCTTCAGAACTGCGTTTCTGAAGTAAAATCCTGGATGTATGAAAATCGACTTAAGTTGAATGATGACAAGACTGAAGCCCTTCGTGTTTCTCCATTGCCTGCAGATCTTTCTTCTCTGCCTTCCACTATTACTGTCGGTAATACCGCTATTGCTTTTTCAGATTGCGTTCGTGACCTCGGTTTTGTCTTTGACCATAATCTCTCCATGCACCAGCACATCATCAAAACATGTCAGGCTGCATACATCGAACTTAGACGCATTAATTCTATTAGACACTACCTTACATTAGACGCAACCAAGACGTTAGTTACTGCATGCATTCTGTCTAGGTTAGATTATTGCAATTCACTCCTTGCGGGTTGCCCTCAGAAACATCTCAAACATTTGCAACAAGTTCAGAACTCTGCAGCTAAACTCATCTTCAAGGCACGTAGGTCACAGCACTGCACACCCCTGTTTCAGACACTGCACTGGCTCCCGGTTGAACAAAGAATAAAATACAAGATTTGCTGCCTTTGTTATCACATCATTTCTGGAACTGCTCCTGACTATCTCTCTGAACTCTTGACTGTCTACGTACCTTCTCGATCACTCCGCTCTTATGTGGATGACAAGAAGTTTCGTGTGCCAAAATATAACAGAGAAACTCACGGTGGTAGAGCCTTTGCAGTTTTTGCTGTTCAGACATGGAACTTGTTGCCTCAGTCCGTCCGCCACTCTAAAACTCTACCATCTTTCAAAACAAGTTTAAAAACTTACTTCTTTAAACAGTGTTTTTCCTGATTTTGGCTAGTGGGTTGATCCTGCTTGACATTCTGGATGAAATTGTGCACAATGGGGTGTATGCCAGTGTGTGTGTGTGTGTGTGTGTGTGTGTGTGTGTGTGTGTGTGTGTGTGTGTGTGTGTGTGTGTGTGTGTGTGTGTGTGTGTGTGATGTGTGGCTGTGTGTGTGTGGGTGTTGTGTGTGTGTGTTTGAAAATGGGGGGAGAGGGGTGGGCGGGGAGGGGGTGAGAGGGAGAGAGATTATTTGGTGTGTCTGTGTGGTTGTTGATTTCCTGTGGATAGTTTTTGATGAGTTTGTTTGTATTGTAGCCTGTTATTTGGTTTATATATGTATGGTTTACTGATGTAAAGCGCTTTGAGGTTTCGGAAAGCGCTCTATAAATGCACTATTATTATTATTATTATTATTGGTCACAAAAGGAAAGCTGGAGGGAATGAGAACACCAGGTAGACCCAGGGAGAAAATAATGGACAGACTTGCAGGGTGGCTGAGGACGGAGAGGATGGGAGATGTACTTGAGCGACAAGGGACAGATTCGTATGGAGGGCCATGATCGTCAATGCTATGCAGGGCACATGATGATGATGATGACATTATGGAAAATGTTATGTTGTGACAACACTGAAAACATAATGTAAAATATTTTCAAAAATTCCCGGGAAAGTGCTGTTTACACACATGCCTCATAAAGTGCTGAATTTAAGGCACTGTTCTGGTCCAGACGACCTTGACCATGGAGCATTATCCTCCCAACTTATGCATTCGCGAATCTCCCTCACCTCTGACTTGTAAAGAACTTGGTAAAGATCTAACCAGAAACAAATGAGAAAACCTCACAGACCACCTTCATCTTCCTCTGGCCGATATGAAACAATTTACCCAACCCCCTTTTTCTTTAAAGGGAGACGACCATGAAAAAGGAAACTAACGAGAGAGAGAGAGAGAGAGAGAGAGAGAGAGAGAGAGAGAGAGAGAGAGAGAGAGAGAGAGAGAGAGAGAGAGAGCAGACATCACCCTGAAGAATGTAGCCATGCCGTGTTTGGCAGGGGCAATCACTCCCCTGCTTACTTGCTTTTATCTCCCTCCCATCGCTCCCCACGCAGTATGGCATAACTCGCCGCTTTCATTGCTTACTTTCTGCATGTCAACGCAGCATGTGGTGGGCTGGACCACTTGGTTAAAACAACTGCCTGGGAAGTGAAAGGTTCCGAGTTCAATTCCCTGTCGGAAAACTAAAAACAAAAAGGGGAAAAAGTGGCGGTACACTGCGGCAACATTTCTCCCTGAGAACAATCCAATTTCACCCACTAAGTCGATTATGACAAAATGAATACAACTAGAATAGAACAATCTTACAGCAAAACAGCATAGCATAACAACCGCCTTTCACTGCTTATCTTAAACATGTCAGCACAGCTGGGGGGCATTTCAAACCACTGCAGCTATGTTTTCGGCCATTCAAAGTGTTCGCTCCCTCAACCTAACCAGTCAAAATTGTGCATTGTTAGCTACCTTTTCTGTTATGATGATGATCTTGTGCGTGTGCGTGTGCGTGTGCGTGTGCGTGTGTGTGTGTGTGTGTGTATGTGTGTGTACTTACGTGAGTGTAAGTATGTGCGCGTGTGTGTGTGTACTTATGTGAGTGTGAGTGAGTGTGTGTGTATAATTGCGTGACTGTGTGTGTGTGCGTGCGCGTGCACGTGCGTATGTGTGTTCGCGCGTGCGTGCGCGCACGTGCGTGGTGTGTGCGTAATCAAAAGTATGGCAGCTCTGTCCTTCACCTACATCAGATTTTGTCAAAGCTTTGAAGCAGTGGCAATGCCTGATCCCATTTTTTTCCCAGTCAGTCTTGCAGCTATAACTATGCCTCTTCATCTCTGGGCAGTCAATTTTCACATCTCTGGGCAGTCAATTTTCAGCGCTCTAATACACTATTTTGGCTGACCCAGTTCTCAAATGTCACAGTTTTGCAGTTCTAAATTCATTGTCTTGTTCTCTTATCCTGTTCAACAATTCCCTACAGTCAAACTTTTGGAATGCTGAAATGTATTCGTTTACAAAAATTTTTTATGTTAAAATACAATATTTACTGCTAAAAGTTCTGGACCACCACATCATTTTCCTAAACAGAATTCTGGGGCGCAAAACATGCCTTTTTCGCCAAGTTTTTAAGTGCTGCAACACATTTTTTGAACTGTCAAACTTTTGGAATGCTGTAATTTAACTTTTTTTTCCCAGCTTCAAACTAGGCTGGTTTTTTTGTTTTGTGTTTGTTTTTTCAGTGGAAGCTTGGCAGCGGGAACTAACCCCTCAGATTTTAAAGTCTTCTTGCTGTATCTAAGCTTTTTTTCTTCTTTCCTCCCGAAACAAGTTAAAGTTTTGCTGCGCTAAACACGCATTCCGCAAGTCGGTTTTAAAAAGTTAGCCCTTTCTGTCGTGCAAAGCTCGTGCTTAATCCAATTCTGCTGTCAATGATGTTCATTTTTTTTCCAACCATGTTGTTCCAATCTGTGTTTTAGATTGAGTTAACTTTTCCGGTGTCTTTGTTATGCTCTCCTCTTAAAATTGATTTGTTTCGCCTTGATGTAGCCGTAGAAATTATGGAAAACAGGCATACAAAAGTTATGTCTTTGACGTTGTGAAGCTCCCTCCCTCTTATCCACCCCCCCCCCCCTCTCTCCTCTCATCCCGACTTCATATTATGCATCTACGTTGTATTAGCGCACCCTTCTTCTTCTTCACCATCCCCAATCACTATTTCACAGCATCTTCGTCTTTTTATCTATTCCCCGTCCCATTCCTTACATTGAACAGACACCCTGAACGAAACCAAAAAAAAAATCATAACACACACAACACGCGCGCGCGCGCGCGTGCACACGGACACACACCACACAACACATGCGCGCACACACACACACCATCCAACGATAACAATCACCACCAGGAGTACACAAAGTGGCAGGCATAGTTTATTACAGGGATTAGTAGAGGCCAAGACCAGAGTCTGTTGTTCTGTTTAATCTCCATAGTTTCTTTCTTTCTCATTAGTCCTTTGTTTTCTTTCCCCCGTTCTTTGTTTACAGAAAAAGGTAGGGCATAACCGGTGGCGTAAGCGCGTGTTTCTATCTATCCGTCCATGAATGAATGAATTAATGAAGGAATGCATGACTAGATCTTAAAAATCGACAGAAAGGTAAATGATATAAAACGACTGTTCAAATACCTCATCTGTGTGACATCCATCTATCAAACCAGCATTTTCATCATGTACTCGCTTGCTTAATCAGTCAATCAATCAATCAATCAATCAATCAAGCAAGCAAGCAAGCAATGCGATCTATCGATCAGCCGATCATTCAATTAAACCTACACACAAAACGAAAGTTGGACTTTTTCATATGACTCATCCATCAATCAACTATCAGAAGACAGATCAGCTTTTTCATCCTTTCAAAACTGTAGAACATAAGGTAAGCTTTTCCATCTATCAGCTAATCAATCGGTCAAACTTCAACAGACAGCCAAACAAGACAAGATACAAGTTATCAAACAGTTCATCCATCCATCAAAAACTATAGGAAGAATGGTCAGCCTTTGAATCAATCAACCGATCAATCGTATGATCAACAAAACGACCAGCAAACAAACCGGCTGTTAGCAATATAAATTCCTATCCATTCAACTGCCCTTCGTAGTTACGTAAACTATTTGTTTAAAGATCTAAACCAACCAAGCAGCCATGCAAACATTCATGCGGACGTTATTGTTATTGTTGTTTAAAGCCCAGCCAACTGCGTAGAGCCATATCAGGGCTCAACCGCTTCAAAACAAAACTTCAACAGGAAAAAAAAGAAGAAAAAGAGAAGAAAATTAAGTACACATATCAATGCATTCGGATCCCCAACCAACCAGCCAACCAACCAAGTTACCAATCAGCACACCAGTCAATGTTGCAAGTGGTTAGCGTACCAGACTACTATCGAATGTCGTGGGCTCAAACCCCCTTCAGTCGAAAACTAACGTGGGGCGTTTCGGTCCTGACCGACTCCAATCAAGAGTTGAGCAAGCTAACTGCTATGGCCACAAAGTGCGGTACTGCTCACCTTACAGATGTGTCATCGAAAGTGTGGCTCAAATTTCCTGACCTATACCACAGAGCATGTGTCTGTATTCTCGGGCCCGGATAACTACAAAAGGATCTGTAGAATACAACCTGTCAAGCACTTTCAAGTGGATCTCCACAGCATCACCTCTCCCCCCCCCCCCCCCAATCACTTAGGGGAAAAAGGAAACAACACTAACAACGGCAGTGAATGAAAAGAAAATAGAGGAGGGGGAAGAAAACAGGAGATGAGGAGAAGAGAAAGATGAACCATCACCCTCAACGAATATCATCAACAATAACACAGCAGCAGCAGCAGCACAGCAGCAGCAACAACAAAGGCTACATTATATGTGGACAAGATAAATTCCTGCTTTATGATGAGACATTCGTAATGAATGATACTGACAAAAACACTAGAACACATGAGAATCCAGTCAGGATTTTTCCCCTTTAAGTCTATTAACTTTGAACAGAAACTAGAAACAGAAGCACACACGTGCACAGAGACATACACACACGACAGCACACTATAATCACCTCCAGCACTTTCAGCATGATCATCATCATCGTGTTCCTCATCAACATCAACAAAAAATGCAACTACAATCAGGGCAGCAAAATTCATCATCATCATCTTCGGCGTCGTCATCAGCAGTACGTTTTAAATTATCAAAAAAATCCACCACCACCTCCTCCAGTATAACAACGATGACGACGACGATGACAACACCACCACAGCCCGCTGTGTCTGGAAGCAGCTTAATTCTTGCGCTGTTATGAGACATCAGCAATGAAGGATAATGACATTTAAGACTAAGACGGATCAGAATCCAACGAATTTTTTCTTCTTCAAGGCTATGAACTTTTAGAAGAAAACGGGCATCTAAAGGAAGAGAGCGAGACAGAGCGAGCGAGCGAGAGAGAGAGAGAGAGGAGAGGTAGAGGGAGAGAGAAAAGGGAGAGGGAGAGGGAGAGAGAAAAGGGAGAGGGAGAGAAGACAGTGCACACGCGGCGTGTTTCCGTGTGTGTTGTGTGTGTGTGGTGTGTGGTGTGTGTGTGTGTGTGTGTGTGTGTGTGTGTGTGTGTGTGTGTGTGTGTGTGTGTGTGTGCGCGTGCGCGCGATTCAGATCTGTTCATTTAGATCACACGTCCTAAGGAAGGTGTGTCAATTACCAAAGGTAAATCAAGTCTCTAAAAAAAGAAGAAGAAAAAAAAAGAAAAGAAAAAATACAGATACATCTATGAAACATTCTTCAATCTTTTAAGAAATCTTAACAGCAACCACTCCGTCCCCTGTCCCATCTTTCCTCCGTTTTGTATCTATACCCATCGTGATATCATCCCCTAAAGTCTCTGTCTCTTCTTCATCGCCCACCCATCCGAATCGAGGGCGAGTGAGTGAGTTGAGAGAAGAGAGAGAAGAGAGAGAGAGAGAGAGAGAGAGAGGAGAAGAGAGAAGAGAAGAGAAAAAGAGAACAAGAGGAGAGAGAGAGAGAGGAGAGAGAGAAAGAGAAAGAGAGACAGAAGAGGACACACAAAGAGAAGACAAGAGAGAGAGGGCGGAGAGCAGAAAAAACAGCACGAAAATGAAAAAGACAAGATACTGAGACACACAGACAAAGAAAGAACGTAGAAGATAATCAGAGACAAACAGACAAGCAGACATTGAGACAGGTGAACAAATAAACAGAAAGAGAACCAGATAAACAGACACACACACACACACAGACATTCAGAGACATAATCTGACATGTCTTAACAGGATTCGACACAGGCAGACATAACAGTTCAAATGGTCTGGTGACCTTCATGTCGGGTATTCACACAGTGACACCATGTCTGACACCGTAACAGATAATCTGACATGTCTTAACAGGATTCGACACAGGCAGACGCAACAGTTCAATTGGTCTGGTGACCTTCATGTCGGCTATTCACACTGTGACACCATGTCTGACACCGTAACTGATTATCGAGTATACCACACATGGCTGTCAAGGACCTCTGTCTGTGTCTGTCTTTTTTTTTTTTTTTTTTTCCTTTTTAGTAAAAGCTACCAGAGAGACTTAATAATTATGTCCTTTATGCAAAGAATCTAAAGAAAACGAAGAACACTTTATTCTTAGTTCTCAAACATTCAGTGGTATTAGAGAAAAGTTAATCGAGTGTGATTATCATCGGCAGCCTTGCCCATTTAAACCAAGTTTATTTGTATCATCAACGATGTCTGAAACTATGAAAGTCGTCTAAAAGCACATATACGAATGGACATTTCCCACCGTTTTTGTACAAACTTCCGAAATGTAGAGAAATAGCTGTTTCATAATAGTGGTAATTATTTTATCAATTTCAGAACTATGATGTAATCATTCAGAATGTACTGCTTGTAATAATTCAAAATGCACTGCTTGTGATCATTTATCAGAATGCATCATGCTGTATGTTATTCAGATACCCCTTCATGAGGCTATAGCCTACCATATCGACCGTCCACCAACAAGCCATTACCTCCCTCTTTCTACGATCACTGAAGGAAAGCAAGCAACGTCTGACCCCGTTTACACTTGGGTGGATGACCGCCTGGGAACAACAAGTACTGTTGGCCACCTTTTATAATCATAATTATGTACTACTTGTGTTCATTACAGTAAATAATAAATAGTAGTGGTAATCATATATTTCAACATTTTGCTTCCTTTCTCTCACTCATTTCCCTCTCCTAACAATGCATGGTTTATGATGACGATGACGACGATGATGATGATGATGGCGTGCGTGCATGCGTGTGCGCGCGTGTGTGTGAACGAGACCGATTAGCATCTTGACGTATTTCTATAACACGTACTTTTATCATGTTTTCCATTCCTATCCAACCCTCTTCCTGATATTGTAAGAGGGGACTGTTGCCCTAAGTCGTACTTAGAGTGTGTGAGTATCTCACTCTCTCCCCCCCCCCCCCCCCCCCCCCATCCCAACTCTCTGGCCCCGTTTTAGTACATGTATTTCCTTCCCCATCTCTCCTTGCTGGCTCCCCACCCTTGTACTCTTGTCTCAACTATTCAGCATATACTCATGATCTCCAGACAAAGCCATATAATTACTACACCATGCATCAGACCAGACAAAAGGGAGGGCAGGTAAAGAATTTTCTGATAGCTGAAGCCAGCACCGGATATAAGCAGGGCATGGTAGGGCATTATTCATACTGTAATGATACAAGACAGATCATCATCATCACACAGAGAAACAGTGGGGTGGGTGGGTGGGGTGGGGTGAAGAGGAGGGGTGAGGGAGATGAGAAAATAAAAAGATGAGACATCATTCTGTGCTCACAAGGATAACTCAAAAGTACCTAGAAAGGGACGGAGGCAGGATACCACAGACAGACACACATACACATTAAAGACAATAAGATCCATCACCAATCCATTAGCAAGCTTTCAATGTTATGGTACATGTCAGTGAATTTACTCTGTGTTGTGTGTGTGTGTGTGTGTGTGTGTGTGTGTGTGTGTGTGTGTGTGTGTGTGTGTGTGTGTGTCTGTGTGTGTGCACGCGTGCGTGTGTGTGCGTGTGAGAGTGTGTGTGTGTATGCGTGCGTGCGTGCGCGTGTAGTGTGTGTGTGCGCGCGTGCGTGCATGTGTAATATTGGCATATTCTGTTCGGGATGACTGTTAAACATACAGCAAGACACATAAACGCAGTAATTTTGAACGTAATGAGGAGGATGCTGAAAAAATCATACCTCTAGCTAGAAGAAAAAGAAAAAAAAAAACAAAGGAAGAAGAAAAAGAAGAAAGAGAGTAGCAGAAAGAAGAAAAGGAGAAAGAGAACAAAAAGAAAAGAATTTGGAGTTGTTCGAGAGGGATTCATGGCGCTCGGACAATTCCATGTGAGCACCACCCAAATCTGCCATCAATTACCTGGAAGATTGGCAGAGCCTGCGCAAAAATCTATGCGCCGGTAAGGTCAGGAAACACTAAGCCGTCATAACCAGAATGATAGAAACGTTAAGATGGGCAATAAACAGGTCAGTTCTCAATGTTCTCGGCTGAGATTGAATTCAACATATCAGACCTTCAGTCAACGCTTTTCCTTTCTTTAGAGAGAGAAAAAAAAAAAGAAGAAAAAGAAGAAGAAGAAGAACCAGCCCACAGACAGATTTAGAAGGAAAAAATGGAGGAAAGGAAAAGAAGAAAGAGAAAAGGAAAGCAGAGGAGCAGGAGGAAGAAAATGACAAAAAATAAGGTGTAGAAGAAGATGCCCGATGGACTGAAATTTCAAAGATTAAGAATAAGACGCATAAAGGCATTTTCTCACAAACGCTTTTACAACAGCAAGAAGTTTTACCACCAACAGAGCGGACTCACTGGGAAGACTAGAATCATGCAGTCGAGTCTTACCCACTTAACGGATGTGGATCAAACTTTCTGACCAGCATCGCAGGTCTCTATATCTCTTGGGCCTGGCTGACGCCAGGATTTACTACAGAAGAAAGCGTAGAGTACAGTCTTGTCAGGCAGCAGCCTGAACTCAGAATGAATCTCCACTACATCATAATTATTTCTCTATCGTCATCATCACCACAAGATTGTGGCCATTAAAGCTGGCGTAGAAAATGGGACAGAAAAAGTGTTACCAGCATTTCACAGTCTTCCTCCCCTCCCCATTTTTTTCTTCTTCATTCTCTTCTTCTCTTTTGTGTCTAATTTTGCTTTCTTTTTTCCTTTCTCGTCCTCTTTCTCCCCCATCTCCTCCTCAATTTCTTGTCTTCCTCCTTTTATCATAGCTTAGTGGATTGGTTGTGTCCTACGTCTTGTTTATCACGTTGAAAAAAGAAGTATGGGAGAAAGGGGAAGATGAACAGGTTAGAAAGAAAGAGAGAGAGAGAGAGAGAGAGAGGGAGAGAGAGAGGAGAGAGAGAGAGAGAAAGAAAGAGAGACAGAGAGATAAAGAAAGATAAAAGACTTCTCTCTTTCTTAAGTTTGTCCTTGCTAGTCTACACATACAATGAAGCATACAAACAAATAAGACAACAATGTAAATTGAAATGCACTGATAAACGATAAAGCAATGAAACAAAAACAAAACCACACACATGAAGGAACAAAGACGGAAAAGCAGGCCTTCTGTTAACGAAAACAAACAAAGGGGCACAGTGGTTGTAAATGATGAAATGGCCATCTGCTATAATACGGTGTGTAACAGTGTTTTTATCTGGAATGATTATTCTTGTTATTTCAATAATTTACCAGAGTATTTTCATCTGTAATGATTATTCATGTTACTTCAATTAGACATTTCTGAAGCTTTAATTAGAAAAGGCAAGCGATGTGCAAGATTTGATGTTGGTGGGTATTCAGCAAGAATGTGAAAAACACTACGAAACCACAGATACGGATACAAAGACAATGACTTCAAATTTCAAAAGGCTTTACAACTGACAGATAGTAGCATTAGGTGCTACGGGACTTGTCTTCAAGGTATTTCTTGCAATTCTACACATACAAGCATATCAAAAACAACAAGAACGTAAATGTGATATACATTAATCAGGTCTAAACAAATACAAGTGAATGGTTAAAAAATAAGACATTTAAATCGTAGACATAGAAACAAAGGAAAAGAACTGAATGAAGCATTACAACACAGGAGGGAGGAGACAGGCAAGTTCTGACGCTATGATAAAAACCTTATGAACAGTAATCATGCACAGGTAGGTAGATATAGCAGACAACGGCAAAGACACAAAACAAGAAAAGACAATGCGTTCCATTATCAGTCCATTAGCAGACCTGTATCCTACATGTCAGGTCTAATAGTTGGCAGCGGTGAATAAGACGAGACTGCGTGCGTCTGTGTGTGCGTGTGTGTCTGTGTGTGTGTCTGTGTGTGAGCGTGTGTATGCGTGTGTGCGTGCGGCTGTGTGAATATACGTGCGTGCGTGTGTGAGCGCACACATGTGTGTGTGTGTACATGTGTGGTTGAGTGTACATGCGTACGTGTGTGTGCGTGTGTGCGGTGTGTGTGCGTGTGTGTGTGTGTGTGTGTGTGTGTGTGTGTGTGTGTGTGTGTGTGTACGCGTGCACGTGTGCGTACAGCTGATCAATACTATTATTATGTTCGAGATCTGTATCTATCTAGCGCATGTCAAGATGGAACACGTCAGCAGTACTTTTCAGTGACGTCTGGAAGAAAATGCTGAAAGAAGCACAATCAATTCACAGGAAGAAAAAGAGCGATGATCAAGCCATACGGTCAATCTTCATTTCTGCGTTCATTAAACATTTTCGTGTGATAAATCATCTTAAAAAGCAAGCGATCTAGGCTTCAGTTTAGTTCATATTGCTTATAGCCCAGCCGACCACAAGAGCCATATTAGGCCAACACCACTTTAAAAACAACTCAAGTTTGACTTAAAACACGATAGATAAAAACCAAGCTCATGATTATACTTTCAAATCTAAAATGAAAATTCTTTCCAATACGTATGATCATATTAGATGAAAATTATCTCATGTAAAAAGTTAATACCATATCCGGAGAAACATCTCGCCAGACGTTCTTTAATGAGTCCGCTGTACAGTGCTCATGTCTCACATTGTGCACGATCTAGATTTGATTTAGATAGTTTAACAAAAATCCGTGAAAAAGAAATGAAATTTTCCACATTTTACCTACACTCGGCAAACGTATTTGGACGGCATGCAACTTAATCTTATGTATAAATCCAGACAATTTTAGCGTGTATATTTGCTAAAATAGACAAGACTAGATTTGACAAACATGCGCGCGCGCACGCACACACACACACACACACAAACACACACACACACACACACACACACTCTCTCTCTCTCTCTCTCTCTCTCAGACTCAGAC
Source organism: Monoplex corrugatus (assembly GCA_030674185.1). Lineage (NCBI taxonomy): Eukaryota > Metazoa > Mollusca > Gastropoda > Littorinimorpha > Ranellidae > Monoplex > Monoplex corrugatus. The sequence continues at coordinate 39,253,081 of JAPXFY010000015.1, forward strand.
ACACACACACGCACGCGCGCGCGCACACACACACACATTGCGTGTATAATTTCAAATGTACCGAAACTTTTGTCTTAATTAAACAATAGGTAAACTCCACAGAAAGGTGAACTAAACAGTACAGGCAGTGCTGTTTACTTTTCTCCCTTTCGCCCTCAAAGATAACACTTTAATTCACTGTGAGCAGAACTTCCATTTCTGCTCCTTTTGAAAAAAGATACCCTGCGCCTATGGTTATGACATTTAATTTTCCCCGATTTTAGACTATGAACTTATTGATGAAAAGCAAATCCACACTTTTCAAACATAACATTACGAGTATACAAATATTCTCCATTCGATTTAATTCTAAGTATAGGAAACATACCCATATATAGTATGTGTTAGTGATCGCAATAATTTTTTTCACTTAATTGTCCAAACCCTGAAAATTGATGGCGTCACGCAGTCTTTCTCCTAACAGCACAGATTTAACCGATATCCGAGAGGATCCCATCCAAGCTGTCCAAACATTTTTGTCTGTCTGTTTGAGGACATGTCTGTCTTCTTTGTATGTTAGTGCCATATCATTTTTAACAGATAGTAGCGAAATAGGAAGTGGTGGAGGAAGGGAAACGGTTGGTCACAGTCAGGAGGATAACTGAGAAGGATAGTGAAGGGATAAACAGGAAGAGTGGGAGGGGAACACGGAGAGGAGGGGAGGAATGGGTGGGTGGTGGGTAGTAGCAGGAGAGGACAGGGAATAGTAGATAGTGATGGGAGAGGTGGGTGGGTGGAGAAAGCGAATGAATGACAAGGGATATGTGATACGGAATGGGGGGAACAGTGGGTGGCAACAGAAGGGACAGACAGGGAATATGCCCGGCGACACTGGTAGTTTATTATCCAAACCAAGTACCAGCCCGGCGACACTGGTAGTTTATTATCCAAACCAAGTACCAGCCCGGCGACACTGGTAGTTTATTATCCAAACCAAGTACCAGCCCGGCGACACTGGTAGTTTATTATCCAAACCAAGTACCAGCCCGGAGACACTGGTAGTTTATTATCCAAACCAAGTACCAGCCCGGCAACACTGGTAGTTTATTATCCAAACCAAGTACCAGCCCGGCGACACTGGTAGTTTATTATCCAAACCAAGTACCAGCCCGGCGACACTGGTGGTTTATTATCCAAACCAAGTATCAGCCCGGCGACACTGGTGGTTTATTATCCAAACCAAGTATCAGCCCGGCGACACTGGTAGTTTATTATCCAAACCAAGTACCAGCCCGGCGACATTGGTGGTTTATTATCCAAACCCAAGTACCAGCCCGGCGACACTGGTGGTTTATTATCCAAACCCAAGTGCCTAAGCCTAAAGACCATAACGGCAACATTGGTGGTTTATTATGTAAACTTAAAGACCACCCCGGCGACATTGGCGTTTTATTATGTAAACCTTAAGACCACCACGGCAACATTGGTGGTTTATTATCTACACCTGAAGACCACTAAGGCGACAATGGTGGTTTACTATCTAAACCTGAAGACCACCAAGGCGACATTGGTGGTTTATTATCTAAACCTGACGACCACCAAGCCGACAATGGTTTATTATCTAAACCTGAAGACCACCAAGGCGACAATGGTGGTTTACTATCTAAACCTGACGACCACCAAGGCGACAATGGTGGTTTATTATGTAAACCTAAAGACCACCAAGGCGACAATGGTGGTTTATTATGTAAACCTGAAGACCACCACGGCGACAATTCAATTCATATTGCTTATAGCCCAGCCGACCACTAGAGCCACATCAGGGCTAACACCACGTCAAAAACGAAAGAACAACCTATTAAGATAAAAAATAACAGATAAATACCATGCTCACCGTCAACCTTGCAAAACTAAAATGCCATTAATGAAAAACACGTAAAATTACATCAAGTGAAATCTATTGATCTCTTGTAAAAACTGGAAAATTGCATCAGGAGGGATGTCTCGGAAGAGCTCCTTTAAGGAATCTGCTGTGTAGTGCTTTTGTCTCACATCGTACAAGTCCCAGCAATCGAGGAGGAGGTGTCGGATGCTCAACGGCTCATCACACGGTATACACCATGATGCTTCTTCATTTTTCAAAAGGTACGAGTGAGTGTAGGATGTGTGACCCGTGCGTAATCTACATGACACTGTCTGTTTCTTACGGTTTCCTGCAGCAGATGGGAGAATTTCTGTCAAGTTAGGGCGGATTTGGAAGTGTTTGTTATCTGTCTGTTTATTCCAATTCTCCTGTCACAGATTTCTTACGAAACTGTGTACTTTCGATTTGACATCTGTGTAAGGGATCACGGACTTAAGACATCTTTGCCATTGTAGCCTTCTTGGCCAGGTAATCAGCCTTTTCACTGCCTCCAATACCAATATGGCCAGGAATCCACGGCGACATTGATGGTTCATTATGTAAACCTAAATACCACTAAGGCGACATTAGTGGTTTATTATCTAAACCTGAAGACCACCACAGCGACAATGGTGGTTTATGTAAACCTAAAGACCACCACGGCGAAACTGGTGGTTTATTATGTAAATCTAAAGATCACCACGGCGACATTGGTGGTTTATTATCCAAACCTGAAGACCACTACCTACACCATCACTTCGGATCTAATACATGGGGGAAGGGAGGGGGATCCCCGTGTAATTCGGAATTCAGAAGGTTTTTTATCGTGTCCAAGGCAGATGCGGTAAACACTAAGCCACACACTTTAATTTTTTTATCAATGACAATGAATCATCAATCATCGGTTCATCAACAGCACGAAAACAAAACAAAATGATCGTAAAGTAGTGGCAGATGGGCAGCATCAACTGAGTCTTAAAACTATTCTGACATTTCTCGCCAGATCATCGAAATAAAAGGAAACGACCCCAGTGCAGCGGCGGATCGTCCATCACAGTAAAGCAACTTGCTCCTTGCAAGAGTTCTCTGGCTTTTTCCACCCACACTGAGCTTTTGCTAATCACTGACTCGCGGATAGCACCAAAATAAAACGAAATTACCCAATTGTAGTGACATGACTTCAGAAGAAGTCCTTCCTTTAAAGATTAAATCGACTTCTCGTCCAAATTGGAGCTGGAAGTTTCGAGTTCGGAACTGTGTTTAATCGGGAATTATCGTGCTTGGTCAATTCCGTTCAGTTCAGTTCATACTGTTTATTGCCCAACCGACTGCTAGAGCCATATCAGGGCTAACACCACGTCAAAAACAAACAAAACCGTTAAGATAAAAGACAGTTAAAAACCATGCTCACCGTTAACCTTGCAAATCAAAAATGCCATTAAAGAAAAACACGTAAAATCACATCAGATGAAATCTATTGATCTCTTGTAAAAACTGGAAAATTGCATCAGGAGGGGCGTCTCGGAAGAGGTTCTTTAAAGTCCGCCGTGTAGTCCTTTTGTCTCACATCGTACAAGTCCCAGCAATCGAGGAGGAGGTGTCTGATGCTCAACGGCTCATCACACGGTATACACCATGATGCTTCTTCGTTTTTCAAAAGGTACGAGTGAGTGTAGGACCCGTGTGTAACCTACCTAACACTGTCTGTTTCTTACGGTTTCCTGCAGAAGATGGGAAGAACAATTCCGTAAGCGTTCCATCAAAATCTGATATTACCTGGCGGATTAATTGAGACTGTGAAAAATCCAATCTGCTGGCAACGTCTTGAGATGGGAAGAGGGGAGGGACGGAATCTATCAACACACTAAGCTGATACAATCAGAAAGACAAAAAGAGCACTAAGATGGACAACAACACTGGTCAATTTTTACACTGCAGGTTGGGGCTGGTCAAGAAATTAGATCTTGAGTCCATGGCTATATCAACACAGTCAGCCAGCCTGAATTACAGAAATTCCCCGTGGTGTGTGTAGAGGCTCGAACCAACGACCCAAGTTATCAATATGGCGCTTTGATTTGCTGTGCTAACGGGGCCACTAAAAGAGCACCCAAAATAAAAGGGAATGACCCCAGTGTGAGACCGTTCATCACACATTACTGCTCCTTTCAAGATTTCACTGACTCTTCCTATACACCATAAGTATACACCACCCCTTCCTATTTCCCGTACACCCCCCCCCCCTCCCTATTCGCAGTATACCACACCACCTCTTATGCACCTAACTGAACTCACTTGTGTGGTTCACCGACTCCCAGACAGCACCATAATTAAACAAAATCACACAAGTGCAGCAGCATGGCTTCAGAGAAACCCATCCTATAAAGACTATCTCCAAACCTTCTTCAAAGTGACGAAACTCACAAACAACTGCTTCATGTACAATACTGGAACGAAAAATTAACGGAAAAGACCTAATACTGGAACGAAATGGAAAACACCTAAGTGTTGGAAACAACACCAAACCATCGTCTCCTATAAAAAATAAACTTTTTCTTTCAGTTGACGCCAACATGGTCAGACCACATCTGGCACTGAACGTGCCCCCCCCCCCCCCCCCCAAGTGTTGCGAAATAACATCAAACCATCGTCTCTTATAAAAATAAACTTTTTCTTTCAGTTGATGTCAACATGGTCAGACCACATCTGGCACTGAACGTGCCTCCCCCCCCCCCCCCGAATTCCCTTTAGGTTATCATGGAGAGTGGTGATCAGCGAAGTTTAGACCGTCAAAGTCTACTCTCGCTCCACTTGTAAGAGGTGACATCGTTGCAATATATCTTCAGCTGTCTCGTCCCCCTGACCACCGGAAGTAGGTTGGTGAAGTTTACCAGTCTGAACTTACGGTTTATGCGTGCACTGAGCCGGCTGAGGGCAGCACAGAGCTTCATCAGGACCACTTCACGCTGTCTGAACACGAGGTCATGTTCGTCCATTTCTGTCTAAAGGATGATATGATGATGTTCGTCTTCTCGCTGTAGGAGACACTGCTGCCTGGTTGATTTTTCAGGACTCCCGTTTTTACCAGCTCATCTCGACTCTCTCGTTTAGTAAAATCTCACAATTAGTGGGGATCAACTGGAGGACTATTTTAGTCCTTTTGACTTGCTGGAACGCTATTGGTCATGAGTTCATATTGTTTATAGCCCAGCTATATCAGTGCCAACACCACGTTAAAAACGACAACCAGGTTAAGATAAAAGACAACAGTTTTCTGGAGAGCAAAGTATTGTCGGAGGTTATGAAAATGGATACACTGTGTTTTGGTTGCGGAAAAAAAGTAAAAATCATTTATCTCTGCCCACTGTTGGGTGCTATCTACGCACAGCTGCGCTGCTGCTGGACGCCTGTAGATGCTTCTACTTGCGTATACTGCAAAATCATCCACAAACAGGGAACAGTCAGAGCCATGTTGGGCAGACTTGACTATACTGTTGACCTTAATACTGAACAGTGCGGGAGAGATAATGCTCCCATGTGGTAAATCCAGCTCTTGCTCATGGATGTCGGAGCAGGTTGAGAAGCTTTTTATTCTCCAGGTCCAGGAGGAACAGACAGGCTATCTGAGAGGAAGATTCCTTGATAGCATTTGTCATTTGCTGTCTGAATCACTTATGACATCCCCCACCCCTCCCCCCAAAACAAAACAAAACAAACGAAAAACAGAACAAATCAGAACAGCAACAAACTTGTGAACTGTTGGCCTGCAGAAAGCATCGAAAGAAAAAAGAAAAAAGAAAGAAAAAACAAATAAAGAACGCCACAACTGTAGTGGGACAACATCAATTAGCCTCTCCTTTTAAGAGTTCTCTTACCTTTCCCTTTCTATTTACTTGCGAGCCATCTGCCATTTCCGAACGCATGTAATAGCAAAAATGAACAATTTATTCTGCTGCTATTTCAAAAATGGAACCTTCTTTCCGTGACTGGGCCATTTGTCCCGTACCCAAACCTCAATCTGCATGACCCATCAATCTGTCCAGCTTCTTATCAGTTGCTGAAGCTTGTTATTGTTATTGTTGTTTAAAGCCCAGCCGACTGCATAGAGCCATATCAGGGCTATAACCGTCTCAAAACATACAAAACTTCCAACAGGATAAGAAATGAAAAAAAAATTAAGTGCACACATCAATGCATTCGCGCACATAATCAAAGGATTATGCCCAAGGCGTTGACCACTCCGTCGAAGTTAGAGCTACCACTAACGTAGCTCTATAGGTTCCTAAGGCACAGAAGCCTCCGACTACGACAAAGTGGCAATCCTTCGGGCACCTGTTTCACAGGTGATCTAAGATCAGTACCTTTCTCTTCATAACTAAAACTCCAGAATCACTGATTCATGTACAGCATTAGAAAGAAAGGGAGCGACCCTGATATTTTCTACCGAAGCTGAACTAACAAACTATTGGCCCAAGCAAAGCACCGAAATGTATCGAAGTGGTCTGAGTGCTGCATACGATCATTGAATTAACGTTCCTTTGAAGATTTCTGTGACATTTCCCCCCACTGAAACTGGACAAACTCATGCATTACTAGTTCAAGGACACTATCAGAATTGAACGAAGCAACCCGAGTGTAGCGGGTAGTTGCCCCTTCAAAGGTTAATCAGACATTTTCCAACCAAGCTGAACAAAACTGTGCACTACTGACAAACGGAAAGCACCGGGATGAAACGACCTAGGTGCGGCACGAATGACAGGCCCACGGAAAGCACCGAAATGAAGCGGAACGACCCGAGTACAGCACAAATCAATGGTCCACAGAAAACTGCGAAATAAACCGGAATGACCCGAATGGAACCTGGCAGGGGCTAAGAGAAAGTGGTGATGGATAAAGATTGTTATTGCAGCTTTGTGAAATAAGTAAGGGGGTGGCGGTGGGGTGGGTGGCGCAGACAAACCATAAGTAAGGGAGAAATGTCTGGCAAGCAGGCGGTGCACACATTTGATTCTGGTTATTCTGATGTTTTAAGTCATTTCGTTCAGAATTTCACCTTGCTCTCTGTATGCATGTAATTCTTTTTGTCTCGCGCTATTCCACCCTCTCTTTCCAACCATCCCTCTCTTCCTCTTTTTTCCTTCCCATCCCCTCTCCTTCCCTCCGTCTTCCTGATTTCCAGCATTAATGTGCTCATACCACTGCCCTCGCAAATACTTTTGCTCTTGCTCTTTTGCCCCTCCCCCCTTCCTTTTTGCCATCTATCTATCTCTCCCTCCCCCTCCTTGTCTTAAACAAGAACTTGCCTATAATGAACCACTAAGGACCCTGTAGTCTCCAAATGAATTAGCTGAAACATCTCTGAAGTTTCCCACCCACTCCCCATTGTTGTTCAGAATTAAATCGACACTTAAACAGCTCTGCCAGAAGAGAAAAAGCACAATACTGCACATACGTTGACCTGGGAGATCGCAAAAACTTCCACTCTTTATCCACCAGGCGGTACCCACATAGTTTCGAACCAAGACTTTACAATTTGAATATCAGTGTTTGACCACCACCCGCACCCCCCCCCCTTTTTTTTTTTTTTAATAATCACGCATATATTGTAAATTATTGGTTTCGATTCTTAAGTGATCGGCAGAGTGGGGAAATTATTACTACAGCTGAACCATCTAACTTTCTCTAATTTCTTTATTATTTTTATTTTTTTATTTTTTGTTTCCTGACTTCTACTTGTTACTTTCTTTTCTGCTTGCTTTCTTGCCTGCTTGTTTCTTTTCCACTTTGTCTCTGACATTACATGGCAGAATAATACACGTAATTATTGTCTCTACAGACAAGACATTTGATAATTTCATTAACATTACGTGATTGTGATGATATGACTGGCTTTTTCGATGACGTGATGTAGGCTGCGTGTACGTACATGACGTTCTTTCCTTTTTCTCTTTCCGTCTATATTCTTACATTTTCAATTATGTCCTCTATTCTTACATTTTCTTTTTCTTTGTTTCTTCATTTTAAATTAACTTCCCATGAAATATACCTCGGTCGTCAGTACAAAAAGAGATGCTCCGTGCATCTCAATGCAATCTGATGCTCACTAAACACACATAAAAGGCGTGGCATTAGTAGCAGTTCTCCAACTTCTCATTAATGCATAGAATCAATCAATAATTCAATCATTCAATCAATCAGACTTTGTCAGTGCGTTATTGACGACGACAGCTGCCGAAATATCTGGCTTATTAATTCTGTCTTTTGCCACATAGCATAAACAATTTGTACCAACGAGTAATTTGCTAATGGACATAACCGTGCTAAACAGAACATAAAAGGTAAGGAGGGGGAGGAAGGTCACGAGAAAACGCTAACGATGAGAGAGAGAGAGAGAGAGAGAGAGAGAGAGAGAGAGAGAGAGAGAGAGAGAGAGAGAGAGAGAGAGAGAGAGAGAGAGAGAGAGAGAGAACATCAACAAGAACAAAAAAAAACCGAACACTTTTTTAAATGATTATAATAATTGTCATGATGGTGGTAATGAAGATAAAGGAGAATACGACGATGATGATGACGACGACGATAACGATGATGTTGACAGCAATGAAGAAGAAGAAAAACAAGGGGGAAGTGGAGAACAATAAAACGAAGAAAGACGGAAAAGAAGAAAAAAAAAGAACAGGAAAGAAAAGAAGGTGAAGACGACGATGATGATAATGACAATGAAGATAATGATTTACAAAAAAATCAAATTTATATCGCTTATTGCTCAACCAACCACTAAAGCCATATCATGTCTAACATCACGATAAAAACAATTCCAAATCTAATTAAAAGACAACAGTTTAAAACCAAATTCATGATTATTAAGTCTAAAATACATTTTAGTAAAGCTCACATGTATGATCCACACAGGATGAAGTCTACTGACCTATTGTAAGACAAAGGAGGAACATCTGGAGGAACACTTCTGAAACGATTTTATAAGGAATCTGTTGTGTAGTGTTTATGTCTGACATCCTGCATGTCCAAGAACTCGAGGTGTTTGATGCTGAAAGTGACTCATCGCACAGTATGCACTACGGTGCTTATTCATTTTTTTAAAAGACATGAGCATTCAGTTCAGCTGTGAGTGTTTAGTTTAGTTCGTACTGCTTAAAGCCCAGCCGAGTACTAGAGCCATATCAGGGCTAAACCACCTTAAAAATGACTCCAAATTTAATCCAAAAGACAACAGTTGAAAATCTAGCTCGCAATTATCCTTTCAAGTCTAAATTGTAAAATATTTTTCATATAAGATGAAATCTTTGATCTCTTGTAAAAACTTGAAAATTGCATCAGGAGAAACATCTCTGCAGAGGGCCTTTCAGCAGTCCACTGTACAGTGCTTGTCTCTCACATCGTGCAAATCTAAGCATTAAATAAGGTGTCTGATGTTGACTGGCTCGTCACACGGTATACACCACTGTGCACCTTCACTTTTTTTTTAAGGTGAGAGAATATAAAAGAATTTGGGGAATCTGTTTAAGGTCAGGGCGCACTTGGAAGAGTTTGTTGTCTTCTCTGGTTGTTCCATGTTCATGTTCATATTGCTTATAGCCCAGCCGACTTCTAGAGCCATATCAGGACTAACACCATGTCAAAAATGACAAGCCGTTAAGATAAAAGACAACAGTTTAAAATCATGCTCACCGTTAACCTTGCAAATCTAAAATGCGATTAAAGAAAAACAGACATAAAATCATATCACGTGAAATATATTGATCTCTTGTAAAAACTAGAAAATTGCATCAGGAGGGACGTCTCGGAAGAGGTTCTTTAACGAGCCCGCCGTGTAGTGCTTTTGTCTCACATCGTACAAGTCACAGCTATCTGGTTGTTCCAATCCTCCTCCTACAGATTTTCAGGTGAATTTGTACTTTGGGTTTCAGATTTGTGTAAGGGATGAAGGATTTAGACATCTTTTCCGTTGTGGCATTCTTGGCAATGCACTCAGTCTTTTCACTGCCTTGAATGCCAACGTGGCCAGGATGTCATAAAAAAAGTTAAAAGAGAGGAAACGAGTTCAAAGAATTTCAGAAGTTCTGGGTGACCAATGTTTCAGCCAGCAATTTGCCTTCAAAGTAAAAAAGGCGCCAGAAAAGATAAATGTCTTCCTGTTTGGAGTAAGACACCATTTTAGCGCCAAACCCAGAGCAGTCAGTTCGGCTGTATAGATTCAAGTTAATTATCAGAGAGTTATTGTTTTTTGTTGTTTATAGCCCAATCAACTGCGTAGAGCCATATCAGGACTATAACCGCTTCAAAACATACAAAACTTCAACAGGAAAAAAAAAATAAACAAAAGAAAATTAAGTACACATGTCAATGCATTCGCCCATATAATCCAAGGACATGCCCTTGGTGTTGACCA
>JAPXFY010000015.1:39270869-39325869 GCA_030674185.1 Monoplex corrugatus
ACACACACACCACACACACACACACACACACACACAACACACACCACAACCACACACATATCACTCCAAACAGTATAGCAGACACATCCCTCTACTTAACACGACATATACACACACACAAACGCACGCACGCACAAAGCACACACACACGGAAAACACATACACACACAATATGTATATATATATATACACATAGAGACATAAACGCATATCTGTAATCCCATATCAAATGAAGTGATTTTTCATTGCAGATTACAAACAAGCAACAACAACAAGAAAAACAAAAACAAAAACAAAACAAACAAAAAACAGCACAAAACAAAACAAAATCCCATGGTTACCAGCAATGGTGATTTAACATGGAATTAGCATATACAACAGAAATAAAACGTATGTAAACAATAATAGCTATCAGACAGCTTTAGAAAGTATAATAAAAATGTAAACCCAAAACCGCAATGTTTTCTCATTACGATTCGTTTAAGGTCTGCTTATATAATGAAAAAAATCCATTACAAAAAAAAAAGAAAATCTTTGTATTATAGTGTTTGTCTCATGGTTATCTAAGGTTTCAAATTGTCATTTTTTTTCTTCTCGTTCAAATTATTTCTTTCCTTCCTACATTGGTCAGATGTCCCTTGATTTAGTATTTTTCAAATATTTTTTTTCTATTTTTTTTATTGTTTTTTTTTTCATTGTTTACACGGGCACAGTATCTTCACGTCATGTCAAGAAATGTTATTCATGGCAGTATAAAAACAAACAAAAAACAACCCTAAAACATGAGGTAGCAAAGTTTAGCAAAAACTACACCTTAACTGCATAACAATGATGCCATATCAGGGCTGTAACCGTTTCAAAATATACACAATACTTCAACAACAACAACAAAAAATGAAAAATCAAATACACATAGCAATCCATTCGTGCAAATAATCTAAGGAGATAACCCTGGCGTTGATCACTCCGTCCAATGTATCGCACAGGGGATTTACAAAACATACCTGAATACAAATCTAAACACAACTAAGGAGACTAAGTAAAATATAAAAACCATAAATTACCTAAAATTGCTTCCGCATATCTCATTTCCCTAGAGCTAAAAATGCACTTAAATGCAAGCACCCAATTATGAATCCTAAGACAAAGTATGTAAGACTTTATAGAACACATGCAGGTGAATGGACCAGCAAGACAGAAAATAACAGGAAGAAATGGCAGAAAGCAAAGAAGCAAGGCAGAAACAAAGAGTGACAAAAAAGAGAAAATTTCTAGCACAGAATTTCCAGGTGGTGGGGGCACTATTTACACTGAAAGAGACCCCGGTATCCCCACGGGGGGATCTGTGATCCCGAAAAAACAAAACTTGACAGAAAATTAAGTACACATACCATTGGCGCAAACAATCTTAGGACATGCCTCTGGCTTTGGCCATTCCACCCCAGTTATCACGACGGGTGGAGTAAAAAAAACAATGATACAAATGCATGAAGTAGGCTACACAAAAACGAAAATAAAAACGGGCTTATAGTACCTAATATTGCCACTAAGTAATACACATTTCCTATCAGCTAAAAGTTCAGTATGTACATGGACCCGATTATCAGTCGTAACAGACAGGAAGTATGTAATAATAATAATAATAATGTTTATTTGTATAGCGCATATTCCATATAAAAACATGCTCACCAGCGCTTTACATTTCGCAAGAAAGGCAAAAGGTGATGAAAAATGTTCACAATTACATACACAATAAGATAACAACAAACATTAAAGCTATACAAATAAGAAGACACATAAGAAACCACAGAATATTAAAATTTAAACACTGACTTATGTAATGAAGAAAGATTAACAGATTTTTCATATGAATAAAGAGGCATACTGTGTTTATATATTGCTGCGTGTGTGTGCTTGCGTACGTGTGTGTGTACATGTGTGTGTGCGTGCGTGTGCGTTGCTGTGCGCGTGTGTTTGTAAGAATGTGTATGTGTGTGTGTGTATGTGTGTGTGTGTGTGTGTGTGTGTGAGAGAGAGAGAGAGAGAGAGAGAGTGTGTGTGTGTGTGTGTGTGTGTGTGTGTGTGTGTGTGTTTTGTGTGTGTGTGTGTGTGTGTGTGTGTGTGTGTGTGTGTGTGTGTGTGCTATGTTTGCATGCGTGTGTGTGTGTTTATGCATGCAATAGTTGTACATAAAATTATAATCAATATTTTGAATGAAGATAAAAACAGAAAAATTCTAATCCATATACAGGAAAAACATTACAACTTCAGTATTACAGCATTAATACCTTGACAATCAAAATTCCTTACAAATTATGAACTATTCGCATATCATACATCACAATTTACATACAAACAAAGATTTTAAAAAGTTTCTTAAAGTATTTCAGTCTCTTTCCCACTCAATTTCTCCCCTATCCCTTCCTCAGCTGTACACATACAGTGATACACACACATGCTCACTCAAGCACACACACACACACACACACACACACACACACACACACACACACAACACACACACACACACACACGCACGCACACACACACCTTGCTCTATAGGCTCTTATACAAATACTGTTAAACAGGCAGGAGAGATTAGTCTGATGACAGACTTGCAAACTAAGGCTCTTCAGGTTAGATGAGTTTGAAAGAGGTGGGTTTTCAGGTGCCGTTTGAAGGTTGAGAAACACTTAGTTTTTCTGAGAGACAGTGGTAGAGATTCCATACAATTTGGGCCAAAGACAGAGAAAGATTTTTTACCAAAGTGTCTAGAGAAAGCGAGAACATCAAACAGTGAGGTTCAGAAAAGAGCGGAGCGTTCGAGAAGTTGTAACCCTGCAGGAGGTTGGCAAGATTGATGGCATGTTCTCCGTGATAGATACAACTGAACAGAGAGACAGGCAACTTATATTGAATCCTAGCTTTAACCGGGAGCCAATGAAGTGTTCTAAGCATTGATTTCGCACTCTCATCCCTGGCTTGCGGAAACAAGGCGAGCCGCGTGGTTCTGTATGCGCTGAAGTTTAGATAGTTGATATGCATGGTGACCTGCGAATAGAGAGTTACAATAGTCAGTCTAGATAGTAGAAAGAGACAGCAAGCTTGTTGGTAGCATCAGTGGAAAGGAAGGAGCGAATCTTACCAATTCTGCGTAGCTGATAGTACAGAGTACGGCACAACTGTTTGACATGGGCTTCCATAGACAGTGTTTCATCCAGATAGAAGCCAAGGTTTCTAACAGTTTGTGAGAAAGATACATCACAATCAGAGATAGACATGGGGGCATGAGTAACCTGATTGACCTTTGACTTAGTACCAGTAACAATAAGCTCAGTTTTATCATCATTCATCTTCAGCTTGTTTTCACTCATCCACTTGGAGACATCCTCTATACAATCTCTCAGACTGCACGCAAGAGCGTCAAAATCTGATGGGGCAGAGGAGCTATGCAGCTGTGAGTCATCCGCAAAGAAGTGGTATGAGTGACCTGACTGATGAATGATAGCGCTGAGAGGTTGTGTATACATAGTGAACAGGACAGGTCCCAAGACAGAACCTTGTGGGACACCACATTTCAGCACAGATGGATTTGATTTGTGGCCAATGACAACCGACTGGGTACGGCCAGTCAAATAGGAGGTAAACCAGTCCAGAACCGTTCCAGAACAGCCAAAAGTGGTACGCAACCGCGTTATGATGATGCTATGGTCTATGGTGTCAAATGCTGCTGACAAGTCAAGCAGTGACAAGATAGACATACTCCCATTGTAAGGCTTTATGGAAAACATACAGTTCAGTTCATATTGCTTATAGCCCAGCCAACTACTACAGCCGTATTAGAGCTAACACCACATCAGAAACGACAACCAGGTTAAATAAAAGAACAGTTAAATACCATGCTCACCATTAACCTTGCAAGTCTAAAAGGCAATTAAAGAAAAACAGCCGTAAAATTATATCAGGTGAAATGTATTGATCTCTAGTAAAAATGGACCAGCAAGTAGAAAAGGGGAAAGGAAGAGATAAGCACGGCAAAGGAGCAAGGCAGAAACAAAGCGAAAGAGACATTTCCAGCACGGACTTTCCAGAAGATGGGGATGCTGTTTATTCTGAAAGAGCTTCTGGCATCCCTACAGAAAGAGCACATATCAATAGCAATGGTTATATCGTGACATATAAAAAACAATGGTTATATCGCGGAATGTCAACAGCAATGGTTATATCGCTGAATGTCAACAGCAATAATTATATCATGGCATTTCAACAGTAATGGTTATATCGTGACATAACAGCTATGGTTATATCGCTGAATGTCAACAGCAATGGTTATATCGCTGAATGTCAACAGCAATGGTTATATCGCTGAATGTCAACAGCAATGGTTATATCGCTGAATGTCAACAGCAATGGTTATATCGCTGAATGTCAACAGCAATGGTTATATCGCTGAATGTCAACAGCAATGGTTATATCGCTGAATGTCAACAGCAAAGGTTATATCGCTGATGTCAACAGCAATGGTTATATCGCTGAATGTCAATAGCAATGATTATATCATGGCATTTCAACAGCACTGGTTATATCGTGACATAACAGCAATGGTTATATTGTGGTCTGATGACAGCAATGTCTATGTCGTGCCATATCAACAATTAAAGTTATCTTGGCACGTCGTCAGCAAAGGCTATATTGTGGTATGTCGTCACTAACAGTTCTATCGTGGTCTGATGACAGCAATGTCTATGTCGTGCCATATCAACAATTAAAGTTATCTTGGCACGTCGTCAGCAAAGGTTATACTGTGGTATGTCGTCACTAACAGTTCTATCGTAGTCTGATGACAGCAATGTCTATGTCGTGCCATATCAACAATTAAAGTTATCTTGGCACGTCGTCAGCAAAGGTTACATTGTGGTATGTCTTCACTAACAGTTCTATCGTGGTCTGATGACAGCAATGTCTATGTCGTGCCATATCAACAATTAAAGTTATCTTGGCACGTCGTCGCAAAGGTTATATTGTGGTATGTCATCACTAACAGTTCTATCGTGGTCTGATGACAGCAATGTCTATGTCGTGCCATATCAACAATTAAAGTTATCTTGGCACGTCGTCAGCAAAGGCTATATTGTGGTATGTCATCACTAACAGTTCTATCGTGGTCTGATGACAGCAATGTCTATGTCGTGCCATATCAACAATTAAAGTTACCTTGGCACGTCGTCAGCAAAGGTTATACTGTGGTATGTCGTCACTAACAGTTCTATCGTGGTCTGATGACAGCAATGTCTATGTCGTGCCATATCAACAATTAAAGTTATCTTGGCACGTCGTCAGCAAAGGCTATATTGTGGTATGTCATCACTAACAGTTCTATCGTGGTCTGATGACAGCAATGTCTATGTCGTGCCATATCAACAATTAAAGTTATCTTGGCACGTCGTCAGCAAAGGTTATACTGTGGTATGTCGTCACTAACAGTTCTATCGTGGTCTGATGACAGCAATGTCTATGTCGTGCCATATCAACAATTAAAGTTATCTTGGCACGTCGTCAGCAAAGGTTATACTGTGGTATGTCGTCACTAACAGTTCTATCGTGGTCTGATGACAGCAATGTCTATGTCGTGCCATATCAACAATTAAAGTTATCTTGGCACGTCGTCAGCAAAGGTTACACTGTGGTATGTCATCACTAACAGTTCTATCGTGGTCTGATGACAGCAATGTCTATGTCGTGCCATATCAACAACTAAAGTTATCTTGGCATGTCGTCAGCAAAGGTTATATTGTGGTATGTCATCACTAACAGTTCTATCGTGGTCTGATGACAGCAATGTCTATGTCGTGCCATATCAACAATTAAAGTTATTTTGGCACGTCGTCAGCAAAGGTTATACTGTGGTATGTCATCACTAACAGTTCTATCGTGGCAAGTCAATTGCAGTAATTATCGTGGTATATCAACAGGAATAGTTATAATGAAATGTCGACAGCAATGGTTATATCGTGATTTGTCAACAGTGACCGTTATATTGTGCCGACTCCATAGCACTGTAAATTATTTATTTTCATGCCGACAACAATGGTTATCTCTCGGCAATAAACGCACACACACACACGTTCAAGTTCATTGTGCTTATAGCCCAGCCGACTATCAGAGCCATATCAGGGCTAATACCACGTCAAAAACGACGACCCAATTAAGATACAAGACAACAGTAAAAAATAAACATGCTCACCGTTAACCTTGCAAGTCCAAAATGCAATCAAAGAAAACAGACGTGTGTGTGTGTGTGTGTGTGTGTGTGTGTGTGTGTGTGTGTGTGTGTGTGTGTGTGTGTGTGTGTGTGTGTGTGTGTGTGTGTGTGTGTGTAACCACCTTAAAGTTAATCCCATTTCGCCAACAGCTGTTACCTCATGCTGACCTAGTAGTAACGACTAGTTTTCTCATGACTAGGGGTTTAAGTCTACCTATCCTTTATTCAGCGGTCAGTCATGCTCGACTCTACGTCCAACGTTCATAAAGAATGCGAGATCAATGTCACATCAATTCACTTGTTAACTCGTACATTTTAAGAATATTATCAAACACTTGTTAAATGTATACAAAACACAAAACGCTAAAAAAAACAATCACTATTCGACTCGCATTCGATGTGAATGTCAGTACTACGTCATACGCGTAAATACGTGCACACACCTACACATATGCTATGATGCACACACACCAAACGCAAACATGCAATCTTGTCATTATACGTATACAAATACGTACAGTTAAAGTAAACCCAGACACAGTTGGGGTGTGTATTGTGTGTGTGTGTGGTGTGTGTTGTGTGTGTGTGTGTGTGTGTGTGGGGTGCGTGCGTGCGTGCGTGCGTGCGTGCGTGCGTGCGTGCGTGCGTGCGTGCGCGCGCGCGTGTGTCTGAGAGAGAGAGAGAGAGAGAAGAGAGAGAGAGACGCACACACAATAATTTGGCTAAATAGATGTTAAAGTAAATGAAACGCAAACCCACGTCAAAGTATTTTTTTTAAACAGACAACAACCACAATAGAGGTGCATCAACAGCAATGGTGGGACACACACGCACACACAAAATAAAGCTTTTATCTTTTTTTTTTCAACTGTGAGAAACTCCAAAAATCACTGTACCATGGAAAAGAGGACGTTTTATTTTCTTCTTGGTATGGCTGATTTTTGGGGATGGGGGATGGGAGGTAGTCAATGTCGGTTTGTTATCGTTTTAAATTATGCGATGTTTATGTGTTGGTGACTGGCTCTATGCCTGTCACGCCCGTTTTTTTCCAGCACGAAACATAACAGCAGCCTATTAAATACAAACAGAAAAAAAATCGGCAACATGTGTACTGCGTGCCAGTAAAGCTTGCAACAAACACAAACCACAGGACCATTAGCGAAAGGTTGGCTTTTTTGCGATTCTTGAAAGCCGTATAACATTGTTTACATGTAACAAAAAGAATTACCTTATAGTGCATAGTAAGAAGGTGAATGTCCTGCGAACAATATGCTCACTAGCACAATGCCACGCATTAATCCGCTTCTGCACATGCTTTAATCACATAGTACTATTTGTGTTATAGAAGACGTGTACAAAAATTTAAAAAAAACAGTAGCATGGATTTAATTACAAACCCATGGACGTGCGTGTTACAAAAATGAAAAGGGGGAAAAACACAGACGAATATTTTGATTGATCGAATAAATGGACAAGCACGATACTGACAAAACAGTATTCCACCGTTCATTATATATAGGCGCAAATTCCTTTGAAATCCTAATTTCAAAGGGACTAAATCTGTTACTTCCACTGAGTGATCTGACATAGTTGCTGCAGTCAACGTGTGCAACCTCTGTAGTGGACGATTCTTAGCTCTTTACATGCATGAAATTGACCATGGACAAAACAGGACGAGCATAATACTGGCAAAACAATATTCCACCGTCCATTATAGAGAAGGGCAAATTCTTCTGAAATCCTAATATCAAAGGGACTCACTCAGTTATTTCCACTGAGTGATCTGACATACTGTAGTCAGCGTGTGCAGCTTCTGTCGTTGACGATTCCTAGCTCTTTTACATGCATGAAATTGACCATGAATCGAAGCCATGAATAATGGATAGCAGCCTGGATTTAAAAAAAAAACTGTACGTCAATCGTACTCAGAGGCAGCAATTACGGTAAAGAGGAATTTCTTTTCATAGCATGTTACTGCTTGTATTCTGTCCCTATGCTTTTGGTCTTCATGTCATAGTCCTTTACTTATACTGCATTAAATGTGTACCGCGTGCCTCAGTACACGGGAATAAATACTTTCCCGATGGACCGTGTATCCCACCCCTACTCGCAAAGGATTATCCCCTCGAAAAGCCATCTTTTTTAATATCCCACCCTTACTCGCAAAGAATTATCCCCTTAAAGAGCCATCTTTTTTAATCACCTAAACATCCATAAAGATCAGTCAGTGCCATAGTTCAGCCTGACATACACATTTATCTACTTTAGTTTTTTTTGCACTTTTGTGCTCAATTCTTTACTTCTGTGATTATGTACTATGGGTAAAAATGTACAGTAGATATAGTAAGCCCAGCTTAGAATCGGAGATTACAAAAGCGATGTTGGTATACTTCATTCTGACATTCCTGTACCTATCCTATAGTTCTACCGGTTACTAAATATGATTTCATATTTCTTATGGCGTGAGTCATAATCATACATACAGTGGGTTTACTTTTTGAAGTTCGGGTTGCTCTTCGAGGAAGAGAACGTCGCCGCAGTGCCGCGCCACCCGTTTTTACTTGTTTTCATTTTTGTTTTGTTTTGTTTTGTTTGGTATGCGTGTATTTCTGTGTACTCACGACGCAGACTTGTGTTAGGTCAGTCATATGAAAGTGTGATATTTCATTTGTTCCGGTTTCAGCTAAAAACGATAACCCAAACTGGCTGTTACATCAATCCACATTAGGTGTTACATGGATTTTGTGTAGAGATACGACGTAAATTAACCTATCCCGAATACCAGCCCTGCCTCAAAAGCCTTACTCTCACGATCGGTTTTCTCAGTGAACAGATTACCAACTCCACGAGTGATGTTTTGCAGGGTTGGGGTAGGGTTCAAATTTTGTGCACAGACTCTTGAAAGGGTGAGGGGTTGGGGCTTGTGCACAGACTGTTGAAAGGGGTAGGAGTAAGGTTAGTGTTATGACCAATCGGTGTGTAAGATTGAGGGCGAGAACAAGCCGGGTTTTCGACGCGCAAAAAAATATGGTCGCAAACTTAACATTTCCCGGGTTGTTTAATGGTTCTCATTTGATCATTAAAAATAGTGAAGTCCAGCCGTGCATTCATAAAAAAAATCTGTACCACTGAGAGACAGATACAGAACTGCACCATTTCTCAAAAATACATCCCTTTTTTTTTACGCGTGTCCGCCTCCTCCAGCATCAATGTTTCTGCCCCCGCCCCCCCCCCCTCCTCAACATGTATCGTGGTAAAACTAAAGTGGATAATAATGGTTTTAGAATTGGCATTTCTCAAACTGAAGATCATAAAGATGTAATAGGCCTACCGTTTACAGTTGCACATTTTCCTGTTTTCAGCACGAACAGTGGAATTATTGATAACTTGGGACACTTGTTTTTTCTTCAAACTGATGACTTGTCTACTTCTTCTTCTTCTTCTATCGCTGCATTAACGGGTTTCTTGTTACACTTTCGTCCAAAAGCACGCACGCACACACACACACACACCCCAACAGACATACACATAGACAGTGTGACATCCGAAAAGTTGAACGCAAACGAGTCAGAATACACACACACACAGAGTAACAAGTACACATACAACAAACAATCGAAGGACGTCACAAGTCGTTAAGATCTATGTTTCATTTAAAATTAAAGCAAATAAAAAGACTCACCGGTATCTTGCAAATGCCGAAACAGGCAGGAAACAGTCAAATGTAATAATTATACAAACCCACAGAGTCACTATCACTGGAAGCTGTGGTCGTTTCTTCATCGTCCCATGAAACCTTCCGCGACGGGGAAAATTTTATATTGATACTAGGCTACTAGCAACAGTTCAGTTTCTCTCTTTGCATTGCTGGATGATAAAGGATCAGAACATCCCTCTTCCTTTAAATACATACTGCCAGAAACGAAAGTCAAAGTAATCTTCATTGTGCAATGGAAAGACCTAGAACTAACTGCACCTGTCTCCAACTAAAAGGGTTCGACACTGACTGAGCAAGCAAAGCGGAAGAAAAGTTCAAAAAGTGGTAAGCCTTCTTGCATCAACCTCACGCTGTTTTAAACGGGCGAAAAGTAGGTGAAAACTCTGCCAAAAGCCGGAACGTGAAATGACAGGCGATTGCATTAAAAAAAACAAAAACCCAACAGATAGTCAAGCCATTCCGACAGCATTCGTTTTTCCTTGAAAAAACAAAACAAAACAAAACATAACAAAAACTAACAAAAAATCTTTTTTCCAAGTACTTTTACAGACTAATTGTGAAACGATTTGTGTGTGTGTGTGTGTGTGTGTGTGTGTGTGTGTGTGTGTGTGTGTGTGTGTGTGTTGTGTGTGTGTGTGTGTGTGTGTGTGTGTGTGTGTGTTTTCACATGTGTGTGCGGATGTATGTATGTGAATGTGTGTGCGTGCGTGCAGGTGTGTGTGTGCGCGCGCGTGCGCGCGCGCGCCTGTGCGCTGGTGTGTAACTTCACGTGTGTATGCGGATGTATGTATGTGTGTGTGCGTGCTTGCGTGCAGGTATGTGTGTGTATGTTTGTGCGTGCGTGCATGCGAGCGCGCATGTGTGGGTATGTGTGTGTGTGCATGTGCGAGTGCATGTATCTGTCTACAGGTTTTCTCTGCATGCATGTGTGTGTGCGCGCGCGCGCATGCAAGGTAGGAGAAGGAGAGAAGTCACATGGATTGTTGCGAATGCCGTACATATTCGTTTCCATAAGAATAACACAATGCACATGTATAACTACTGCAACCGACAGAAAAACGCCTCGAGAAAAGCAACATCAACAACACTGCAAAGTAGCTAAAGGAAAAACACGCTCAGAACGTGCCTGCAAATGAAGATGAGGTAAATTCACTCGCGGATGCTAAAAATTGGAGCACCCAAAAGAATACTGTCATCTTTTTTTTTTTTACAGTGAGGCGCGCGCGTGCACACACACACACACACACATTCGCACATGCATACACACACGTGCGCACACACACGCACGCACATACATACGCACACACATGTGAACACACACACCACGCGCACAGGCATGCACACACTCACATAAGCACACACACAAACATACACACACCTCCGATCGATATCAAACAATGTCCCTTTCTTTCAAAAAACAAAACAACATCCGACACAGTTATCCGGCACACTCTGAACCTGAACAAAACCCCTGCATACTGGCAAGGTTTCGAAATGTCGCAGTAGATGGGGAGAGGGGGGGGGGGGGAGGACAAGACCTAATAAACACTGACTGACACCACCAGCAGGACTGAAGCATTAAGATGGCCAGCGAACAAGGCAAGTCTTTGACGTTACTGGGCGGGACTGACCACAAGACATGGACATCTTGAGTCCACTGCTTTAGCCCTGATGTGGCTCTCTACGCAGTCGGCGGGACTTCAAACAAAATAACAATAAGTCCACTGCTTCATCAAAAGAGCCAGCCAGCTCGCGTTCTCTGTCAGAGAATCAAGTAATCATGAGAGACACAGACAGACAGAGACAGCCAGACAGACAGACAGAGAGGCAGAAACAGAAACGGACAAAGATAAAAAAAAATATATAAAAAAAGACAAAGCATATCAATCTGAATCAAGGTTGTTGCCATCCAGCTCCCACCCCCTTCCCACCTCGGTCCCTAGGTCACAAAGGATAACTGATTTTAAAACGTCCGGACATAATTACTGGTACTGACATCAGCACAAAAGAACATACACGTAACACGCCTCGAACCGTTAGTTTCAAACTGCAAACTCTAAGGGGAGATAATCAAGACAGATTGGGAAGGGTGCTGATCTGTCTGTAACGGGCAAGGAAGGGTCACCTTGCTTGTTGTTCACCTAGAAAGATAAGGAGTGACTGATTGAAGGTGTGTGTGTGTTTTCTTTTCTTTTGTTTTGTTTTGCTTTGCTTTGCTCTCTCTCTCTCTCTCTCTCTCTTCTCTTTTAATAGATATCTCGGCTCAGATAAAAGAGAAACGCAGTAAAAAGTTTTCATGGGTCTATCCGCACAAATTTTAGAAAGACAGTTCATGAGGACACTTCATATTCCTTGAGTTCATGTTACACACACACACACACACACACACACACACACAACACACACACACACCACACACACACACACACACACACACAAAACGTGCCTTAACAGACGCACAAATGCACAGCAGCAAGAAAACATGATAATGACGACTGGCACATTTCTGTTCCGAGATGAAAAGAGATAATAACTTAAGTTTCAAAGGATTTTTCTTCTCCTTTGAATTATCCTTCATAAAGGATTTTTCTTCTCCTTTGAATCATCCTTCATAAATATACTTAACGTGACTCTAGAGTGCAAATACATTCTCATAATGAACAATTGCTGCCTTGGAACAAAAATGAACAGGTGTGCTGTCGACATCGTAAGAATGCCAACTATGTCAGATCATTTAGTGCAGTTTTTAGAATGAAAAGTCGTGTCAGGGAAAGTGTGCTTGTAAATTCTTTAGCAATTAAATTTTCTTCTTTTTTTTTATAAGGTAATATGACATATACACTCAAGCAATTTCACATGTGCACAAGCAAACACGCGTGTGAACCTTGCGTACTTGCATGCATGTGCACGCAGTCTGTCTGTCTGTCTGTCTGCTCTCTCTCTCTCTCTCAGGCTGTGTGTAGAGTCGTAAGAACTAGCTAAAAGGCATGTCCACTAAGACCGAATGCTACTATTCTTGAATAATTAATATCTGATGTCTGATGTCTGATGTCTGAACTCTCTCTCTCTCTCTCTCTCTCCTCTCCCTCCCCCTCCCCCCCCCCCCCTCTCTCTGTCTTTTCCCCCTTCCCACACACATAAACACTAACTCACACAAACATATCAACACATTCACATACATGAGCACAAACACATACACACACACTCAAACACACACACTCACACAAACACACACACAAAAACAGGCATACAAACACATATACTGAGACTCACCACACAAACACACACGAACACTGAAACACACACGCGCGCGCACATTCGCACACATACGTATGTATAAACACAAACACACACTCATACCCACACACACACACACACAACCAACTTAAAACACACACACACACACACACGCACACACACACACACACACACATTTCCTTGTTCTTGTTTTAGCCCATGTTTTGCGCCGTAGAAAACAAAGACACCAATTGTTCTTGCATAACGTACACACTCACTATGAGCATGCATCTGGAATAGGTGGAAAGAAAATGCTTCACATATGGGGAAAAACAGACAGGAAGAAAGAAAAAAAAAAAGAGGAAGGAAACGAAGAAAGAGAGAATAGAAAGACAGACGGAAAGAAGCAAGGAAAGAAAGAGAGAGAGAGAGGGGGGGGGAGGGCAGAGCAGCAGAAAGAGCGAGTGAGTGAGAGAGAGAGAGAGAGAGAGAGAGAGAGAGAGAGAGAGAGAGAGAGAGAGAGAGAGAGAGAGAGGAAGGAATTTTGTACAACTGGGATTTATCGCACTCGGACAATTCCATATGTGCTCCGTCCAAATGTACTAGTAATTACTCGTATCTACCCGACACCTTATATCTGCGCCAAACCCTATGCGCTGGCAAAGTCTTGAAATGGGGAGAGGAGGGGATCTCTGAAACACTAAACAACAGAATAATGGGACTATTAAGACAGACAGCAAGGAGGCCAGTTTTTTATGCTGCATCTGGAATATTATTGAAGAGAACAGACATTATAAAACACTTAAGTGGCATAGAACACTAAAGTGACACCACCAGAATGACTGAACCATTAAGAAAGACAAAGACGGCAAACAGGCCAGCTTTTTATACTGCAGGCTGGGATTGAACCTGTGACCTCAGATCTTGAGTCCACGGCTCTACCAATGGGCTTATCAGCCCGCCGAAAAAAAGGGAAACATGTAAAACACCTTACCAGACGTTTCCTATTTCGAAAAAAGAGCTGAATTACAGGGGTGAAATTGAAGAATATAATGCTAAGCTTAAACGACAGTTAAGTCGATTTTCAGCAAGATTGCTTATTTTTTTGTGGGTTTTTTGGTAATTTTTTATTCCTCCATCATTGCATATTGATCAGTTTGGGTCATTCTTTGCATATAACGTAGAATTTGTACGCTGCTACGACGTTGCTACGATGATGTTGTCCGTTCCCTCTTTGTATCACATGCATCACCATGTCAGTTCACATGCATGGTGTTGCTGATCTTTGTTATATGTAGTCTTTGACGGGTTGGTCTTTATGTTGTCCCTTTCTTCGTTTGTTTACTTGTTTTTCGTCTTTCCTTCATTCCATCCCTTTTTTCTGTTTTGTTTTCTCGTTGTTGTTTGTTTGTTTGTTTGTTTTCCCGTTGGTATACACTTTACGTAGACTAATATGTGTGTTTCGCTGATATACGCCAAACAGATAATATTCACATGTTTATAATATAGAAACGTTTAGATAAAGGTAAAGAAAAGGAGGGAAACATACACACACGCACACACCACACACACCACACACACACACACACACACACACACACACACACACACAATATATATATATATATATACATACAATACACACACACTCTCTCTCGCTCACACACACACACATGCAGAGAGAGAGAGAGAGAGAGAGAGAGAGAGAGAGAGAGAGAGAGAGAGAGAGAGACAGAGACAGAGACAGAGAACAAGAACACGCATTATTTACCAAAGCGCAAAAAAAGAAATATATGAATGCTTTTCTACATCCAGCCCCAAAGACCGAGAGAGAGAGAGAGAGAGAGAGAGAGAGAGAGAGAGAGAGAGAGAGAGAGAGAGAGAGAGAGAGAGAGAGAGAGAGAGAGAGAGAGAGAGAGAGTCAGTACTAGATCCAAGCATCAAATCAACTCCTCCCAATGCCTTCCCAAACTTAAACCCAAAGCACAACAGGCGTGAGTGGTCTTTCAGGTAAGACACAGGACTCCCTATCGGAAGGCCTGCTTCGATACTGCCTGAGTTCCTCCTTCTTGGTGGGTAAAGGCTGGAGATGTTTTTCCGATCTCCCAGGAAAAGGTGTGCACAGACCTTCCAGTGCCTAAACTTCATCTTAAATATATGCATGCAAAACATGAAATATAATAATAATAATAATAACGAAGATTTGTTGAGCGCCTTTTCTCGACTGAGCTCTAAGCGCTTTACATCGATACAAGTTATGATAATGACTAGAGCAAATCAAACAATCACTAAATCAAACAAGCAAATGAATCAACAAATGAATAAAACTCAAAAAGACATGCTCGCAATGCCCCCTCCCCCCCTCCCCCGCACACACACACACCCCACCTGCACAAACTGGCGTGCCGCACGCGCGCACGCGCAAGCATGCACACACACACACCCACCCACACACACACACACACACACACACACACACACACACACACACACACACACACCGCTCCAAAGACACATGGAAAATATAAACACTAGAGGTAAAGTGGATTGGGGGCAGCGGAAGGGGGGGGGGGCACTGAGGGGATTCCAGAGGAGGGTGGGAGGCTGCGTAAGATAGAACCGGGATCAGTGTTGCTTAAATAAACAGGAGAGATGCAGTGGATTGGGGGCAGCGGGAGGGGGGCGGGGCACTGAGGGGATTCTAGGGGGGGGGGGGAGGCGGCGTAAGATAGGGCCGGGTCAGTACGTTAAAGATCCTGGCAGTGTCTGTTTGTTTGTGAAGACAAGAAGACATCTAACATACACCTCAACTGAAGACAGAGCAGACTGTGCAACAACACACCGCCTGCAAAGTGAGAACAAAACAAAATACATACATACCTCCGAGAGAAAAATGGATGAAAAAAATGAAAATGTACGACATTCGTGTCTTTAAAGTGGAAAAAAAAAAAAAGAGGGAAAAAAAAGAAGAAGAAGAAAAAAACTTGTCCAGACGGATAATCACTGATATTAGCAGAACAGAAAACTTCCCTTCACACGAGTTTCAAACAGCGAACAGAAAGGGGAGATAACCGGGGAAAGGGGGGGGGGGGGGGGGCAACTGGAAAAGTAGCTGATCCGTCTGAAACAGGCAAGAGAGATCACCCTGTCGGTCATCCAGAGAGACACACTACAGTGACTGACGTACCCTTTTTTCCCCCTCCCAAATGACAGACATCTTGGTTGAGATAAAAGAGAAAAGTCTGGTAAAAGTTTTAACTTAAAACGGCTCTTTCGGAACAGTTTTTAAATTAAAACGGGGTCTTTCGGTACTTTTTTTTTAAATAAAAAAAATAGACAGTCATATCAGAGATCACTGTGAAACTGTTCATTTACATTTAAAAAAAAAAGTTTATGTGACATTTACACACACATAAAAATATGTGCTGAGCTCATCCACGCAGGCATGTACACATAGACACACACACAAACACACACACACACACTCTCTCTCTCTCTCATATATGTATGTACGTACGTACGTACGTATGTATGTATGTATGTATGTATGTATGTATGTATGTATGTACGTATGTACGTATGTATGTATGTATGTATGTATGTATGTATCTATACATATATATATATATATTATATATATATATATATATAATGAGAGAGAGAGAGAGAGAGAGAGGGGAGAGAGAGATACATGTATATGTGTATATATATATAGTTAAATATATAATATACACATATACATATACATATATATTTATATATAGAGAGAGATACATGTATATGTATATATATATATATATATATATATATATATATATATATATATATATATATACACACACACATATACATATACACACATATATATATCAGCTAATCTCCAACCAAATCATTTCCATTATTTGTTTTGTTTCATCTATCAGTAAAGGTCTCTCCCTCCCCATCGAACCCCCACCCACCCCTCTCTCTCTCTCTCTCGACGGCAGACATGTAAAATTGCCCAAACACTGTTGTATTGTGTGCTTTCTGTACCGTCAGAAAATCAAAATCAATTATTGAAAATTTTCTCCCAATATTTGTCTCTATGCATATACAGGGTGTGAGGGTGGGGTGGGGTCGGGATATAAACATTCTGCGCGCATATACCAAACGATTTTCTTTACATGTGCCGCAAAAACTTTACACACGATTAATGAAATGCTTACTCAAATTTGTCAAATGAACGTATTTTTTAAAGTGATTTGTTCTTCTATATTCACATCCTCACACGTGTAAAGCCAAACATTTAGAACAGCCAACGTTTCGACCAAATCAAACAGAGCTAATAGATCACATGCAAAGAATCACAGTCGTTAAGCTAACCAAACAGCCTAAGAACTTTTTACCAGAAAAGCAAACAGTAATCAAACACACCCGCGCGCGCGCGCGCACACACACCACACACACACACACACACACCGTCGTAAACCATTCATTATCAGATTAACATCAATGTTGTATTGATGACTCGCATACATGTTTTTCCTTCTATCCTATTCCAATCACTCTTCCAACCCTCCTAACCCTTTTTTAAGCTTTTCCAATAATAATATAAAAAAAATAATGGTGGTACGTGGTTTTGATGGTGGTGAAGGTTATAGTAAGTTTAATAAGCAAGAATGACTACTAATACTGATAGAGCACCCAAATCACCTCAAGGGAAAAAATTGTCAACTACAGTTACGGCCCTTGATGAAAAAAAAAAGACTGACCGAATAAGGACACTGGGACAAACTGTCAAAAAGTCGGGGTTTAAGTTGGGACTGAATAGTGAGAGGAAGGGATGTATAAGGTGGGGGGTAAGTGGGACCAGAACTGCGAGGGAAGCGGGTGAAGGTCAGGGCGATAAGAAGAAATGACAGTGACAATGACACTGTAGGTAGAAATCATTTGCAAAAAGCGACTTTTCTAACTCGCCGCTGCTAACCTACCTATCTAGAACTAAAACTGCTGAAAAACAATGCATGGACAATTCAATAATATAGGACGTGATTTCAAAAATGAAATACGTAAGCAGTGACCAAATGAAACAACTTTGGACGAGCAGCTCCAGAACAACAAAAAGGATTTGATGATAACCATATCCTTCATTTTGACCACAGGATTGGCTATTTGAGGCATACCCCAAACAAACGAACGAGAAGAAGAAACACCCCCCGCAAAAACAAAAAAAAACCCACACACACACAAAATACAACTGTAATGCATAAGAAATCAAAGACTAATACCACATGCAAAAAACAAACAAACAAACAAAAAACATGTGAACAGACTTATAGGAAAACAGCAGCACTAATAACAAAAGTAATAATATGCATGTGCACATCACATTATGGATGGCAACTAAAATCAGCTGCTGCTATCCCAATATTATTTCTAACATCACCTCTGCCAAGGACAAAAATATATTAAAAGAACGATCCAGATCTAGATACATGTCGGAACAGCAAATCCCAATAACAATCCCACTCGCCTTCCCCTAAAAAAAAAAAATAGACGACGAAGAAGAAAATGTACCCCACCCACCCACCTACGCACACACCACACACACACACTCATGCACCTTTATAAGACAAAGCAATTCTGACCTTATCTTTCAAAAAGGAAAAAAAACGAAGGGCAAATACTCACGGAAGAAACTGGAAACGAAGGGAGCTAATCCATCAGTAAGGGATAAGCGCGATCACAGCGATGTTATTCTGGAAAGACAAGGTAACAACATTAGAAGGGCGATCCCACGATTGTCACAGATATCCAAACAACGTGTAAATAAAGAGTGAAACCAAAATGACACGACACAGCAAAATGATAAACAAAGAAATCACTCCACCCCCCACCCCCACCCCACACACACAAACAATGTATGTATGTGTGTGCTGCAACAGCCTGAAATGGACATGTTTGTAAAATACTTGCTGTTCAACATTCCTAACACCCATTGTTTCTCCTTGTAAAGATCATGTGTTATTGGTAAGCATACAATACTTGTGTATTCAAACATGCCTATGTGCATGTGCTCTTGCTCGTATAAAGCCACACACAGACACATAATTCAAATATTCGAAGACACTCTCTCTCTCTCTCTCTCTCTCTCTCTCTCTCTCTCTCTCTCTCCTCTCTCTCTCTCTCTCCCAACGTGTGCTTTCTATCTTTCTCCTACGTCCCGTCACAGACAGTCAAAAAACGTGCACTGTCATCTTGTCTATTTCAACACATGTAAACCGAGTCTGGCAAAATCACGCATATTCACGAACACTCACGCACGCACACACACACACACCACACACACACACACACACACACACATGCATATATACGTATATGTATATATATATATATACATACATGCATACACTATCTATATACATAAGTGTGCACCCATATATATATACTTACACAGGTGCGCACCCACACACAGTATCAGTGTCTGTTCATTTGGCTTGTACAATGGTCAATATCTAGCGTACATAGACTCAACCTGTTCTCCATGCGATTATTCCGGTAACAGGTGTCTGGATTTTAGTTGTTTTTTTCCCCTGATGTCAATGTGTATAAAGCATCTTTTTACATGCTCAGTGATCAGCCTCTCTTATTCATAATTTTTCCACGGAGTATTGTGTCAGTGTGTGTATGTGTGTGTAACATATGACATTGACATACCTGAGGACCAAATTTCCTCCCTGTGTGTGTGTGTGTGTGTGTGTGTGTGTGTGTGTGTGTGTGTGTGTGTGTGTGTGTGTGTGTGTGTGTGTGTGTGTACGCGCGTGTAGATTTGTGCGTGTGTGTGTGCATGCAAGCGTGCGTGTGTGCGTGTATGTGGGCGCACGCACGTGCGTGTAGACTTGTGCGTGGATGTGTGCATGCAAGCGTGCGTTCGTGTGTGTGTGTGTGTGTGTGTGTGTGTGTGTGTGTGTGTGTGTGTGTGTGTGTGAAAGAGAGAGAGAGACAGACAGACAGACAGAGAGTTTGTATGTATCTGTGTGTGTCCGTGTATGTCTACGCGTAAGTGTGTGCATTTGTGTGTGCGAGTGTGTATATCTGTGTGAGTATGTGTACATTCTCCCGAAAGACACACAAGAAACAGGTCACACTAAGGGAATCGTGCATATTGAGCCCACGCAAA
This sequence comes from Monoplex corrugatus, assembly GCA_030674185.1. Taxonomy (NCBI): domain Eukaryota; kingdom Metazoa; phylum Mollusca; class Gastropoda; order Littorinimorpha; family Ranellidae; genus Monoplex; species Monoplex corrugatus. The sequence goes on from JAPXFY010000015.1 coordinate 39,291,249, forward strand.
AGCCCCCCCCCCCCTTCTCGCTGTGTGTGTGTGTGTGTGTGTGTGTGTGTGTGTGTGTGTGTGTGTGTGTGTGTGTGTGTGTGTGTGTGTGTGTGTGTGTGTGTGTGTGTGTGTGTGTGGTGTGTGTGATCAGCGACACGCAAGAAACACATCAAACTAAAAAATCGTGCATTATTATAAAGTCTAGTAAAAGCCTGTGTTTGTATGTGTGTGTACGCAAGTGTGTTTGTCTATGCGATGTGTTTCCTCCTGAAAGACACGAGAAGCACCTCAAACTAGTATATTAATAAATAAATAGATAAAGAAAGAAAGAAAGAAAGAAAGAAAGAAGCACTTCAAACTAACTAAATCATGCACACTGAGCCTGGTAAATGCCTGTGTGTATGTGAGCGCGCGTGTGTGTCTATGTGTTCTCCTGACAGACACACAAGCAGCAAGTCAAACTACATTAATCATGCATATTGAGCCCAGTAAAAACCAACACCCCATTCCTCTTTCTTGTATCTTTAAGGCACAACATGCATGTTTCATGAATAGGGGAACGAAAGGATTCCATACTAAGATTTAAAAAAAATGGACAGGAATAGGAGAAGAATAGCAACAAGAAGAAAACAAGACAAAACCCACAAAAAAGACACACACACACACGCACGCACGCACGCACGCACACACACACCACGCACGCACGCACGCACACACACACAACACAGACACAAACGCACTCATACACACACATGCACGCGCACACACAGTGACATACACACTATTTCATCCAGACAGACATACAAAAATTCTGTTTACAGTGTACTTGAAGGGATATCAATGTCGAACATAACCATTTCTATATGCATACCGAACCTGAAAGAACACAGCAAGACGGACAGGCAGTCCGACACACACGCACACACCATGACAAACAGATACACATTTACATACGAATATGTGACAAACAGATAATTCGTTCTTAGACACACACTCTCTCTCCGACTCTCCCCCTCTCCCTGTCTGTCTCTCTCTCTTTCTCTTTCCCATTGTCTTCCTATGTTATTTTTGTTTGTTTTCTTTTGTACTCTTTGTTTGAATTTTCAAAATTTTGCAGTATCCTACTTTTGTTATTTTCAATACCAGTAGATTAGCAACGGCAGATATGTAATCTGGCTTATGTGGTAATAACTATACCGTTGGAAAATCCATTTTCATTTCCTTTCATTTTTCATTTCATATTTCATTTCATTTCTCTGGTTTCATTTCATTTAATTTGATATCATTTTATTTCATCTCTCTCTCTCTCTCTCTCTCTCTCTCTCTCTCTCTCTCTCCTCTCTCTCTCTCTCTCTCTCTCCATTTCACTTCATTCATTTCTCATTGATATCATTTCATCTCTCTCTCTCTCTCTCCACTCCTCTCCCTCTCATCTCCTGACAGACATCAAGAAACAAGTCAGCAGTGCACACGCACCAAGGAATCATGCATGCAGAGCCTGGATAAAAACAAAAGTGCCACTCCTTCTTCCTGTATCTCTACATTCTACATACATGTTTCATGAACAGGGAGGAAAGGGCCCTTCCAAGACCTACAGAAGAAAAGAAAAAGATAGAGGGGAAAAAAAAAAAAGACTGAAAGAATGAAAGAAGAAGAAGGGCAAAAAAGAAGAATCAGAAGTAGGAAAAAGAAGAATCAAAGAAGAAGGGAAAAAAAGACGTTGAAAAAAAAAACAGTCATCGTGACGTAGCGGTTAGCGCGACGGACTAAAGACTGGAAGGTTGTAGGTTCGAATCCCATCAGGCCTATCAAAATCACTGTGAGACTTTTCGGCTCCAACCGTCAGAGTTGAGTGTGCTATTAGCATATTGGGAAAACTGGGACCACATAATCGAGCCTCATTCACCGCAACGAATGCGTCATAGAGGGTGTTGCTCAAATCTCCTGACTATTATCACAGGCTTCTGTATCACTCCAGCCTGGCTGACTTCACGATGTTTTGAAAAAAAATGGTAGAGTACAGCCCTGTCACAAAGTCTCAATCCATAGTGGAACTCCACAGCATCAGGATTATCATCCTCATCGTCATGCATGTCACAGCATTATGAAAAATTGTCTCAGACTCGTGGCATTAAAATGGCGTACAAAATGGCTAACAATTTTTTTCTCACACACACAGTGACAAACACTTCTGACCGATCTATATAGAACAATCTCCCTGTTTTGTACACTAACTACTGGAAGAATAGGGAAAAAAGGGGAAAGGGCAAAAACCGCGTGACAATGCCAACACAGAAGGCCAAAAGGGAAAAGAAACGATGTTTAAGTATCCATAGTCCAGCAACTCTTTTAACTCTTCTCCATAAACTTTCACTCTCTCACCCCATCTGTCTGTTTCCTTGCAGGAAAAGTTTGAAATTCAAAGTTTGTTCGTGAGAAATTTATCATATTTGTTTAATTCCGTATGTGCTCCACTCGTACCTGCCAGCAATTCTCAGACAGACGCCTCCAGCCTCTGCTAAACCTTATGCACTTGTAAGGCCTTGAAACATTGGGGGAACTGGACTAGTGAAACATTGACAACACCAGAATGAGTAAAGCATTGGGATGGGCAACGAGCACTTCAATTTCTATGTTGCCGGATGGGATCATGTTTCTATCTAAAGAGCCTGCTAGCCTGCTAAACAAGCCGGTGGATAGGGTGAGGAAGTGAAAGAGTTAGAAAGCTGGTAGATAGGGTGAGGGAGTGAAAGGGTTAGGATGCTGGTGGATGGAGTGAGGGAGTGGATGGAAGAATTACAAATCTCGTGAGGGAGTGAAAGGGTTAGGAAGCTAGTGGATAGACTGAGGGAGTGAAAAGGTTAAAAATACTTGCCTATCAATTAACATCAGGAAGAGAGTTCTTGAATGTTATACAGAACCGATAATGTTAAACGGTTGTGAGGCGGGGACAGTCAACAAGCAAAGCCAGAACAAGATTGAGGCAGCCGAAATGTGGTTTCTAATAAGAATGTTTAGAGTTCCATGGACAGCAAAGAAAACAAACGAGACAGTCTTGATGGAGGCAGGCACAAAAAGACCATTCATTAGGAAGATTAGGAAAAGACAAGCAACATCTATAGGCCATTTTATGAGGAAAGGGGAATTAAAGCATCTGGTCACAACAGGAAAGCTGGAGGAAAATACAGCACTACGTAGACCCTGGGAGAAAATATTGGACGGGCTTGAGGGATGGCTGAGGATAGAGAGGGTGGAAGATGTGCTTGCGCAGCGGCAACAAGGGATAGACACATATGGAGGGCCATGATCGCCAACGCCATGCGGCAGGGCACATGATGATGATGATGATGATGAGTGTGAGGGAGCGATATGGTTAGGAAGCTGGTGGATAGTGAGGGAGTGAAAGGGTTACGAAGGCGGTGGATAGGGTGAGGGAGTGAAAGGATTAGGAAGGATAGGAAGCTGGTGGATAGTGTGAGGGAATGAAAAGGTGAGAAAGGCAGTGAGCAGACGAAAAGAGTGAAAAGGTTCGGAAGCAAATGGATTGACAGGATAAAATGAGGTGTCAAAGGGTTAGACAGCTGGTAGATAGAGTGAGGGAGTGAAAAGGTTAGAAAGCTGGTAGATAGGGTGAGGGAGTGAAATGGTTTGGACGCTGGAAGATGGAGTGAGGGAATGGAAAAATTAGGAAGCTGGTAGACAGAGTGAGAGAGTGAATAGATTGAGGGAGCATAAGGGTTAGGACGCTGGTGGATGAATTGAGAGAGTGAAAAGGTCAGGAAGGCGGTGGTTAGAGTGAGGGAGTGAAGGCGGTGGACAGAAGTAGAGAAAGAAAGGGTTAGGAAGCTGGCAGATTGACAGGATAGGGTGAGGTGTGAAAGAGTTAGAAAGTTGGCAAAGAGGGTGAGGGAGTGAAAGGGTCTGTAAGACCTTTGCTTTAAAATCAAGTAAATAATCAGCTGACTGAATATACATGTACATGTACTTAGGGCAATTTGGGGGAAAATGCTGAAATTTGAAACGCTCTAAGTAGTACTATTTTTCGCATAATTCTCGGAAAGAGAGAATGCTTAGTGAGTATTTTGGTTTTAGAATGAATAATCAGCATATTGAATAAATATTCTTTTGGTGATGTTGACAGACTATCTCGTCGATCAGAAAGATAAGTAAGCATACTGGTCCTCACTGCCTATACAGGTCTTCATCTGGGATACAAGACCATCCTGGAGGCACATATTCTTCAACAAACACCGCACAGGAAGGAGTCCTGCGCCCTTGAGTCCTGCCTCCTCCGATCTCTCTTCCGCAGCATGACAGCTGAGTGGAAGAATAACGAAGTTGGTGGATAGAGTGCGAGAGTGAGAGTGTTAGGAAGCTGGTGGATAGACTGAAGAAGCGAAAAGGTTAAGAAGGCGTGGGTAGGATGAGGTAGTGAAGGCGGTGGGCAGAAGAAGAGAGTGAAAGGGTTAGGAAACTGGTGAATTGACAGGATAGGGTGAAGTGTGAAAGGGTTAGAAAGTTGGTAAAGAGGGTGAGGGATTGAACGGGTTAGGTACCTAGCAGATGAGGTGCAGGAATGAAAGGTTTGCATAGCTTATATCTCAACTACTACTATAGAAACCATTTATCTGACAAGTGGATAAGGGAAAAAAAAACTTAAGACAGGCACTTTCAAAGACCAAAATATCCTAAAATTGTGTTTTGGATCGATCAAAACGTCTCTGCACAAACCTTTTAAGCCCTTCAGCAGAAGCTTTCAGTGGTTGGCGTGTTTAATCAATTGATTGAATAAACATTCTTTTGGTAGTTCTGGGGCAAAAAGGGCGGGGTTTGGAGTGCTTCACGTGGTACCATTCTTTGTGCTTCGTCACGAGGGTGAGGACTGTTTAGTCTGTAAGACCTTTGCTTTAAAATCAAGTAAATATTCAGCTGACTGAATATACATGTACTTAGGGCAATTTGAGGGAAAATGCTGAAATTTGAAACGCTCTAAGTAGTACTGTCTTTCGCATAATTCTTGAAGAGAGAGAATGCTTAGTGAGTATTTTGGTTTTAGAATGGATTTTCAGCATATTGGATGAATATTCTTTTGATGATGTTGACACACTATCCCGTCGATCAGAAAGATAAGTAAGCATACTGGTCCTCATTGCCTATACAGGTCTTCATCTAGGATACAAGACCGATCCTGGAGGCACATATTCTTCAACAAACACGCACAGGAAAGAGTCCTGCGCCCTTGAGTGCTGCCTCCTCCGGTCTCTCTTCTGCAGCATGACAGCTGAGTGGAAGAATAACGAAGTTGGTGGATAGAGTGCGAGAGTGAGAGTGTTAGGAAGCTGGTGGATAGACTGAAGAAGCGAAAAGGTTAGGAAGGCGGTGGGTAGGATGAGGTAGTGAAGGCGGTGGGCAGAAGAAGAGAGTGAAAGGGTTAGGAAACTGGTGAACTGACAGGATAGAGTGAAGTGTGAAAGGGTTAGAAAGTTGGTAAAGAGGGTGAGGGATTGAACGGGTTAGGCACCTAGCAGATGAGGTGCAGGAATGAAAGGTTTGCATAGCTTATATCTCAACTACTACTATAGAAACCATTTATCTGACAAGTGGATAAGGGGAAAAAAACTTAAGACAGGCACTTTCAAAGACCAAAATATCCTACAAGTTGTGTTTTGGATCGATCGAAACGTCTCTGCACAAACCTTTTAAGCCCTTCAGCAGAAGCTTTCAGTGGTTGGCGTGTTTAATCAATTGATTGAATAAACATTCTTTTGGTAGTTCTGGGGCAAAAAGGGCGGGGTTTGGAGTGCTTCACGTGGTATCTTTCTTTTTGCTTCGTTCACGAGGGTGAGGACTGTTTAGTCTGTAAGACCTTTGCTTTAAAATCAAATAAATAATCAGCTGACTGAATACATGCACTTTGGATAATTTGAGGGAAAATGCTGAAATTTGAAACGCTCTAAGTAGTTCTGTCTCTCGCATAATTCTTGAAGAGAGAGACTGCTTAGTGTTTTTTGTTTGTTTGTTTGTTTGTTTTTTGTTTGTTTGTTCAAACAAACTCTAAAATCATTGGTCTATTGGTCTTGCATTTGAAGTACGATGTGCAAAGCAGCTTCCTCAGGCACTAGATCTCAATAGCTTAAATCTTCTTCTAAGAGACAGCAAGCAGTATCCAAATGTTATATCCGTACAGAAGGATGAAGACAATACCCGATCTAAACAATCTGTACTTGGTGGTTAAGTTGATGGTGCTGCTTCTCCAGGATGCTGCTGCTTCTCCGGGTGCTGCTTCCCCAGATTCTATTCATTCTGGCCATTGCTGCCATTGTTCTTGCAGCGCTAAAGTGCGTTCCAGCCGTACTGCTGCCGTCTTTGGTCAGACTGCTCCCAGGTTCTTGACGCTATCGACCTCTTCAGGTTTCTGCTCATTCGTTTAGGCTTCTATCCCACTGCTGATTGTTCTGTTGATTATGACTTTGCTTTGAACAAGTCCGGCAATAACAGACATCTTCGGCATTTCCCTGCTGTATGTGGTGTGGAAAAAAAAAACAACACCTCTTCTTGCTAACTGGTCAGAAGATAAGTGATGTTTTGAGTTCTTGTACAGCGCCTCGATGACACGACTGGATTGTTTTTTACTTTAAAGCCTCTCGTGACTTGCCAGAGGCCATCACACAAAACTCTGTTCACTATTTTTCTTGACTGAATAATGGAAAGGGAGGCAGAGAGGAAGGAGAAGAGACATAGATTAAAAAACACGGGAAACGGCCATCTGGGGGAGGGAGGGGAGAGAGGGAGAGAGAGACAGACAGACAGAGACACAGACAGACAGAGAAAAAGACAGAGAGCAAATGAGTTGGAGATTAGAGAGAGAGGGGAGAGAGATACAACAAAAATTAAAAAGATGAGAAAGAAAGAGAGAGTGAGAGAGGGAGGGGGAGAGAGAGAGAGCAAAAAGAAGGAGAGAGAGAGAGAGAGAGAGAGAGAAGAGAGAGGAGAGAGAGAGAGAGAGAGAGAGAGAGACTGACACATGGTTTATTGTGAAGGCCACCGACCTATACACAAACCAGGATTGTGGGGAGGGGATTACATTGTTAACAGAGAGAGAGAGAGAGAGAGAGAGAGAGAGAGACTGACACATGGTTTATTGTGAAGACCACCGACCTATACACAAACCAGGAATTGTGGGGAGGGGATTACATTGTTAACAGAGAGAGAGAGAGAGAGAGAGAGAGAGAGAGAGAGAGAGAGAGAGAGAGAGAGAGAGAGAGAGAGAGAGAGAACTGACACATGGTTTATTGTGAGGCCACCGACCTATACACAAACCAGGGATTATGGGGAGGGGAATTACATTGTTAACACAGAGAGAGAGAGAGTGAGAAGAGAGAAAAGAGAAGAAGAGAGAGAGAGAGAGAAGAGAGAGAGAGAGAATGCCAAAATATTCCATTCCACCGACACAAAGAAACTGTACTGTGTAAAAATAAAGAAACATACAGACAAATAACAGACAGACAAATAAAACAGACAAATAACAAACAAATAAAAATTAAATTAGAATATCTTGACTGAATTTTGACTGCATAAAAAATACAGACAACCCATCAAGTCTCACAGTGCTGAGAAAAGCCGAACATTTACCAATTCAGATAACGAAACTGATACAATGGTCTCAAAACATTTCTCTCTCTCTCTCTCTAACACACACATACACACACACACTCTCTCTCTCTCTTAACACAAACACATACAGACACACATCACACACACACACACACACACACACACACGCACCACGCACGCAGACACACAAACATGCACACATCTCTCTCTCTCTCTCCCTTTAACAATCACAAAGATACATTCTACTCTCTCTTTCTCTCTCTCTCACACACACATACACACACTCATACACTCTCATTTTAGCAACCCGTTACTTATTATTTTATTACATTGCAGGACGTTCAACGATCCAGGGGACAAAAGGGATAACTATTCCAGACACTAATGTCATCACAGCCAGCAATAGTGTTTCATCGATTCTGCCAATATTGACAACAGGATCATGGTCATCATTCCACCTAACAAAGGAACGCCTCATGCAACACACTGCAGGCCACTGGCAGCAGTTTCAGTTGATCCTGTACCTATGGGGACGCCTGGGGCTCTTCCTGTCTAAAACGTGTCCATAACCTTGTGCACGCTCTGTGAAAAACTCTCTCTTTTAACCTTGTGCACACTCTGTGAAAAACTATCTCTTTTAACCTTGTGCACACTCTGTGAAAAACTATCTCTTTCCAATATCTTGTCCGCATCATTCGCTTTGTTCTTGCCTTTTTCTCCTGTCGCTTCACCCTGTCTCTTGAACACTTCACGTCTCAAAATTGCTGGAGGATGACAAAGAACGATCTTGTCAAGCTGTCAACTTCACACACACACACACACACACACACACACACACACACCACACACACACACACACACACATACACAGACACACATACACACACAACACAACAACACACACACAACAACAACAACAACTCTGAAGAATCATGCAAATCTGCTGGCCACACACCAACTACAGCCAACAGCTACTTGCCCAATGCAAACTAGAGCGTATGGGCACTATTATGTTGGATGTACAATGGAGACGGATTGGGCACATCACCCGCACAACGTAAGATAACATTATCCAGACTGAACTTCAATGGACACGAACGTTTGCAGTTTGAAATTCGGGGTCTGTTTAGGAGGGATTCATCACACTCGAACAATTCCATACACGCTCTACCCAAATCTGCCAGTACTTACTTCATGATACATCCTGTGTCAACTTGGTCCGACAGAGTCAGACATCTGCGGTGTTGGTAAGAAGATATGAGCAACTCTCAATGACAAATCCGTTTTCCCAAAGAGCAAATAGCATACTCGACTATGGATAGGAGCCGATTGGATATGAAATGTTCCAAAGCAATTTTTCCGACTGACAAGAGATCGAACCCGTGACCTTCCATCAGTAGTCTGCTGTGCTGACTACTTCGCCACGTTGACTGATCAGAAGAAAATTTTAGTCTGCTCAGCTGGGTAACTAGCGCCAGCTCATCTGATTTATCCATTAACTGGTGTCTATCTGCCGCAATCTGATTCGCCTGGTAACCCGACAGCCATTTGACATTAGTCTGAATTCCACGTTTGTTCGTCGACAGCTAATACAGAGTGGGACCTACTCAGAGTCAATGAACACTTTACAATACAGACTGATCCACAGAAATAGTGTGACGGTCCCATCCAATAGACTGGCAGAGACATCATACATCAATTTTCTACCGAAAGGGTCCTCGCGTCTGTGGTCCTCTGATTTGCCCAGTAACTAGTGTCTATTTTTTAATTTGTCCAGTAGTTAATGTCTAGTGTTTGATTTGTCCAGTAGTTAGTGTGTATTGTTTGATTAGCCCGGTAGTTTACATGTACTGTCTATTGTCTGACTGGCCCAGCGGTTAGTACCTATTGTTTGATTTACCCAGCAGTGTCTATTGTTTGATTTGCCCAGTAATTAGTGTCTATTGTTTGATCTGCGCAGTAGTTAGTTCTATTGTTTGAATTGCCCAGAAGTTAGTCTATTGTTTGTTTGATTTGCTCAGTAGTAGGTGTTTATTGTTCGATTTGCCCAGTATTCAGTGTTTATTGACTTGCCCAGCAGTTAGTGTTTATTGTTTGGCTTGCCCAATAGTTAGTGTCTATTGTTTGACTTGCCCAGCAGTTAATGTCTATTGTTTGATTTGCCCAGTAGTTAGTGTCTTTTGTTTGATTTGCCCAGTAGTTAGTGTTCATTGTTCAATTTGCCCAGTAGTTAGTGTCTTTTGTTTGATTTGCCCAGTAGTTAGTGTTCATTGTTCAATTGCCCAGCATTTAGTATTTATTGTTAGACTTGCCCAGTAGTTAGTGTCTATTATATGATTTACCCAGCAGTTAGCGTCTATTGTTTGATTTGCCCAGTAGTTCGTGTCTATTGTCTGATTTGCACAGCAGTTAGTGTCTCTTGTTTGATTTGCCCAGCTGTTAGTGTCTATTGTTTGATTTGCCAAGTATTTAGTGTCTATTGTATGATTTGCCCAGCAGTTAGTGTCTAATGATTGCCCAGTAGTTTGTGTCTATTGTTCATATGATTTGCCAAGAAATTACAGTTAATCGTTAATCTGATCTGTCAAATGTTCGTGTCTACTGTTCATGTGATTTTGTCTAATAATGTCTCTTGTTTTTCTGATTTATCCATGGTGGCCATTGTTACTCTGATTTTCGGGCACTTACCGTATCGTTTATCTGGTTTCCCAGTGCCTATTGTTCGGTTGTTCGGTTTATTTCGTAGTTAGTATTTATTGTTTACTTTGTCCAACACGTAGTGTCTATCATATGATTTTCCTAATACTCGCGTCAGAGTTTTTCATGTCACAGATTCTACTTGTCGGTGTGTTATGAACCTCCGATTTGCCATGTATCAGTGTCTTTGTTCATATGAGTTTCTTGATGATCAGAGCCAAACGTTACCTTGATTCACCTTTGTGTCTGTGACTCCTCCGTCCAGTATCAGGGTTTGTCTGGAGATTGCTCAAAAGGGCGTCCGTATTTGGACAATTCCGTATGTGCTCCACCCAATTCTGCGAGCCATTACCTGGCGGACCCCTTGCGCTTGCCCAGAACCCTATGCGCCAGCAGGGTCTCGAATTGGGAAGGGGGGAAGAGATCTTTGAAACGCCATGCTGACAATACCAGAATGATAGAGAGAGAGAGAGAGAGAGAGAGAGAGAGAGAGAGAGACAGACAGACAGACAGACAGAGAGAGAGAGAGAGAGAGAGAGGAACAGAGACAGACAGACACAGAAACAACGAGACAGAGACAGAGAGACGCACACAGAGAAACAGAGTGGGAACAGCAGCCTAAAACCACATGACAATACTGAGAAAGACGGGGAGCAAACAACCCGTTTTTACGTTGCGCGCTAAAATTAAACTCACGACATCACCTTGAGTCCAGGGCACAGTCAAAAGAACCACCCAGCCCCTGAGGGTGTTGGAACCCAGCCTCAACAAATCATCTGACACATCCATTATGCGGTGTCTGTCTTTTACCATCTAACTCTCCTGACAACAAAGTGGAACGTCACGTCACTCTAATTTCCATTTCCAATCGTTGACACCCAATATCAAGAGACACAGATTTCCAATTCAATGACGCTGTGGCACCGAACGTTTTCCGGTCAAACGTTAAACATAATAAGTGGGATGGTCCACTCACCATCTGATTTGTCCGATAACAAAGAAGTGGCAATTTCACATTATTCAAATTTCCACTTCCAATCGCTGACACATGATATAAAGAAACACAGTTGCAATTCACTGACTCCATACGCTGTCGTTTGTTCGAAAGGGATTCATCACACTCGGACAATGTCATACGTGCTCCACTCAAATCTGCCAGTAGTTATCTGGCAGAATCCTTGAGCCTGCGCAAAACACTACGCGCTGCCAAGGTCTCGAAATAGGGAGGGGAACAGGATCTACGATACACTGATACCACTCGAATGTTTGGCACGTTTGAAGATGGGAGCAAACAAACTAAACTTTATGTTCCAGGGTGAGACTGAATCTTGTGCTCCTTCTTTCCGTCGCTGTGTAGTACATGTAGGAAATGAGCTCAAATTTGAAATACTGGGAACACTAATTTGGCCCGTTGTGTTACATGGAAATGAAGGACGGACTCTTAAAGCTGCAGATGACAACAGAATCAAAAGTGCAGAGATGTGGCTCTACAGAAGACTTCTAAGAATAAGCTGGACCGAAATACGAACAAACCAACATTCTGGAAGAACTGAACGAAAAACCTGAACTTTTAAGCCTGGTTAGGAAAATGAAAATGAAATACTTTGGACATGCTATAAGATATCAGAACTGCCATGTAATGAAGACTGTGGCCCAGGGCAAAATGGAGGGCAAGAGACGACAGGGAAGACCGCCGACTTCCTATGTAGAGAACATAGCCAAGTGGACGAAGTTGCCGAAAGATGAAATCTACAGGACTGTAGACAGAAGGGGATGGAGACAGCTGACGGGGCATCACGAATGATGTCGCCGACAGGTGAATAGGTGAAGTACATGCTAAGGGCACATCTGGCGGTGAATATGGCTGCTATGGGGCTCGGTGATCAGAGCAAGTTGTAGTCGGCCATATATTCTGTCAATCCACCTGATACAGGCGACGTCGCTTCAGCTGACTCTCGAGACATGAGATTTCGAGTCTATGGCTCTGTGACTGGGTATGTAGCACCTTTTTTTTTCCAATCGAGCGTTAAACACAATGAGGGCGATGGCCCACACATCAGGTTGACAGGGACATTATCCATTCATTTTCTGACCGGCTGTGTCTACATTGCACAAGTTCTCTTTTTTAACATGATACCTAACTTTGTTAATTGGGTGAGGATCGCTAGATAATTGCATCGCTGTTGTTGTTGTTGTTGTTGAGAGAGAGAGAGAGAGAGGGAGCGAGAGAGAATGAGAGAGACAGAGAGAGAGTGTGTGTGTGTGTTGTGGTGTGTGTGTGTGCGCGCGCGCGCGCGCGGCGTGCGTGTGTGTGTGTGTGTGTGTGTGAGTGAGTGAGTGGATGAGAGAGAGAGAGAGAGATGTGTGTGTGTGTGTGTGTGTGTGTGTGTGTGTGTTGTGTGTGTGTGTGTGAGAGAGAGAGAGAGAGAGAGAGAGAGAGAGAGAGACAAAAAGACAGATAGACAAAGAGAGAGTATCCGTGCCTAAGTACGTGCCGCTCTCTCTCTCTCTCTCTCTCTCTCTCTCTGTGAAAGAGAGAGAGAGAGAGTAGAGAGCGCGTACATGCGTGTGTGCAAGTACGCACGTGCGTGCATGTGTGTTTGCGTGTGTATTTGTGTGCTTTCCCCGATCTCGTCTCCTGCGACAGGTTTAGATCATTTACAAGATGTACAACCGATAATTACTTACTAATTGCTAAATGAACGCGAGTATCAATATTCTGTCTCTCTCTTTCTCTGTGTCTGTGTCTCTCTCAACCCCTCTCGCTCTCTTTCTCTTTCTCTCTCCTCTCTTGTCTCCGCACTCCCCACTCCAACAAAGCAAGCAAGCTCACAATGCAACGATAATTCTGTTAGTATTTGACGGTTTTGCCCTCCCAGGAAGAGTTTCAGATCCTTCCTGGATATGACTGTCTGGTGATCTACAATGTCATGAAATTATCCAGCACCCCCCCCCCCCCCCCCCAGAATAGACAGACTATGTAGACTGTGCAGCAACATGCCGTCTGCGCAGTGTAGACTAACCAAAGTGCATAATACATGATCCGAACAAAAGAAATCAGAACGCTGAAAGGAAAAAAAAAAAGGAAACTAATATGGATCATTTACAAAATCTATTACTGATCAACGTTTGCGGAATGCGTTAGGACCATCTCTCTCTCTCTCTCCGTGTCTGTCTGCCTGCCTGCCTGCCTGCCTGCCTGTCTGCCTCTCTCTCTCTCTCTCCACGCAATATGCCCTTACTCTCCCAAAGTAAGCTAATGCTACATTCTGTTTCCCATTCGACCCATTTTCCCTGGGATCAGGTTAACATCAGTTATTAAATCTACAAGTCAAAACGGTTTGCCAAATGGCCACAAAGACCACACACTCTCTCTGTCTCTCTCGTCCTTCTCTCTTATCCCCGCCTCTCTCTCTCTCTCTCTCTCTCTGTCTCTCCCTCTCTCTTTCTCTGAAATTAATCTCAAATTACGACAATTTTCCCCTGTTTCATTGGTGATGTTTTGTTTTTGTTCTGTTGGTTTTTTTACGGGTCAAGTTTCACATCGTTTATGATACCTAGCTCTGATAACTGTTTGCTAAATGCACTAATGTTACGTATGCACACATTCACTCTCCCTCTTTTTCTCTTTGTCCGTCTGTCTCCCTCCCCATTTCCCATTCTGTGTGTCTGCCTCTCTCCCTCTCTCTTCCTCCCTCTCCCTACTCCCTCTCTTCTCTCTCTCTCTCACTGCCCCGTCTCTTTCCTTTCTCCTTTTATCTATCATTCTTGTTTTTTTAGTTATTTTCTCTGAAGTTTCATGTGTATATATTGAAATCAAAATGCTGCCCAGTCAAAAATGTGCAACTCCAAGGAATGACAGATTCATAAAATTCACGCAGAATCGTCAAAAACAGAAACAAGACAATACAAATCAATATAACTAAAAGACAGTCCAACTATATAACTCATTCGATACGAACCTGCTGAGCGCCTTGATGGTACTGCTGCGAGACTAGGACTACCTACTGACGACAACATTCAACAGTTGGATACGTGAGATCTGCAACACCACGTGGCAAGATCAAATATACAACCATGAAGTGCTGAAGAAGTGTGGCTCGCCAAACGTTGAATGTCTACTCATTAAGCGCCAGCTTCAATCGACAGGACACGTATAGAAGACAATATCCTAAAAATATTCCTGTAAAGGAGACCTGAATCAAGGTACCATGACCAAATAAAACTACTAAGCGACAAAAAGACCTTATGAAGATACCAGCTGTCACATCTGCATCATGAACTGGGAAGACATCGCCCACACACTACAGAGTAAACAGGCGACAGGAATCCACGCAAAGTTGAACAACACCTGAACAGTGCACAACAGCTGCAACGAGTATTCCACACTAAAGGAACCAGCGGAAGCAGAACCCTAGACCGCAAGTTTATTTCCGATGCAGTGCTTCGGAAGAAATGTGCTTCCACGATCGGTCGTGTACCCCACACGAAGACCCACACCAAGCACTGGAGACTAATATGCATGCTCATCCGTCGGATCGACGAGAGAGTCCATCATAATTCTTTTAATAGGAACTATAACTGTGGTTTGTGTTTGCTTCTTTGTTTATGTTTATGATCTGTGTCACTTATAACCATGTCGACCAAAGAGGACCGTCCCATGATTGAATATGATACCAAGTGTTAGGGCTTGTTGATTTGTTGTCTTTTGTCCACATGTTTAGTTGCAAATTTGTTGTCTTTTGTCCACATGTTTAGTTGCAACGTGTTTTGCGTGTGTCGTCTAATTCCTTGAGCTTCGACGATTACAAAAAATAAAGAACGGCTGTCATTAGAACTGTTTTCATAACAAACAGACAGGCAAACATGGATGGAGACAGGAAAAGAGAGGCAAACATGGATGGAGACAGGAAAAGAGACAAAAACAGACAGATGAATACATTAAACAGATACAGGAAAGGACAGATAGAGAGGCAGAGAGGCAGACAGACACTGAAATAGAACAGACTGAGCTATTCAAGCAGTGCGCGGACTGGAATCACTGCTCCCTTGTTTGAAAAGATACAATTTTCAGAACTGGTATTTGGAGTAGTCTCCATTCAGCTGGCCCAGAACTGCGCGTACACACACACACACACACACACACACACACACACACACACACACACACACACACGCACACGCACACGCACACACACACTCACTCACTCACTCACATACCCACATGCGGACGCTGCACACTCTTCCTCCTGTCTGTCTGTCTGTCGGTCTGTCTGTCTGTCTTCTGTCTGTCTGTCTCTCTCTCTCTCTCTCTGTCACAGGCATGCAAAGGTAGAGAAAGAGAAACAGACGGAGAGAAAGAAAGAGACACACATACACACAAGCTCTGAGGATCATTTTCAAGTCTGTAAGTCAAAGAATGAGAACGAGCTCAAAGAAAGCCGATTGAAATAATCCTCCCAAAGGGCAAAATAATGTAAATGTGTGCGTGTGCGTGTACATGTTTGTATGTGTATGTGTGTGTTTATGTATGTATGTATGTATGTATGTATGTATGTATGTATGTATGTATGTATGTATATAATTATGTATGTATGTATGTATGTATGTATGTATGTATGTATGTATGTATGAACGTGTGTGTGAGAGAGAGAGAGAGAGGGGGAGAGAGAGAGAGAGAGAAACAGAAACCATGCGTGCATTCTTACGTGTGCCCCTCATATTTGATGAAACTGAATCAATACAGTATGCAGGCTCTTGCAAAATTCAGCTGTGGCATTTCAGATATTGTGACATATTCAGAAAGACATAAAAACCCCGAGGAAAAATTTATAACTGGTTTATGTCCACCATACGAAATCGTTTACTATCATTTAGACATAATAAAAATCTAGTAAGTTTTGATCGTCATGATTTTTCTTGTTTACAAATGGAGGCTGACTGCATGAAGAAACTCGCTGTATTTCTGTATCATTCTGCAACTTAATGATTTTCTATAAATATGTAAACATCGAGATTGCATCACTACACCTGTCCAATCTAATGTAATATTTATGATTATACGTGTGTAGCTGCAATATAGTTCACACTACCTTGTAAGATATGTTATGGCCTCTTTGAACAAACCATCGAGCTCAGGTTCAGGTTCATACCGCTCATAGCCCAGTGTCCACAACCACCATCACCACACGCGCAAACCATCACATACATCATTATTATCCTATAGGCAACACCGGCCTTCTGCACCAGAACTGAAGTGGACATTTCCAAACAGAAAACGAGACTCGACGACGAAGCAGACAGCAGCATAAGAAAGTAGAGGGAAGGGAAGAAGAACGAAGAGAAAAGAATGAATGAAAAGATTGTCAAGTCATTTCAACAATCTTCCTTTTAATAAAGAAAACATTATAGAAAATGCAGATGTTGTGCTTATAAAGATCAATGTGACCTTGAATAACCTTCAACTAAAATATAAGTAGACATGAAGGGAGCACAATGGTACATTTCACAACAATGAAAGCAGATGTAAAAACATAAGAGAGTTCCCGAGAAAGTGTTGTTCACTTACTTGCCTTGAAAGTTGCTAATTCTAGGCACATTTTTTGAGGGGGAGGGGGTCCGTGTGACCCTGACCTCGGTGTCTTACCATCCAAACTTATCCTTCCCTCAGTTCTTAGCAGTCTGCACTTTTGACCATAATTTGTTAAGTGTAACGATCCATCCATAAAGAGTTCCCGAGAACGTGCCGTCCACAAAAACCTTCCATACGCGTTGACTTCAAGCACTGGGTGAAAATCAACTTGGCGCCAAAACTCAAAATTTACGCTTTCGGCGACTCCTCAACGATCTACACCTTCGATCCAAATTTGGTAAAAGATCCATCCAGAAACAAGTGAAGAAATCTTGCAAACATGTTTCATGTCACAGACACAAGGAAACTGACAAAAAGAATGAGAAAAAGAAGAAGAGAAAGGAGGGAAAGAGGTGAAGCAGAAGGCAACACAAAGCAAGAGGAGAGAAGATGAATAAGATGGGAAGGACAAAAAAGCAAGGATGCCCTGAGCCATCTCTAAGTGGCCGGACATCAACGATCATCGTCCGGCTCTTCACATCCCAGCCAGATAGAATCCTCTTGCACTGATCCTTCATCGATCAACCTTTAAGGATGATTTGTAGTTCTTCTCTGTCTCTCTGTCTTTCTGTCTCTGTCTCTCTCTCTGTCTCTCTCTCTCTCCCATATATGGAATGGAATGGACTGGATTGCTATCAAGTTTCTGTCACAACAGATTTTGACCACGTGTAATGCGGGCTGCTCTCTCGGGAAAAGCGCTAAATACCCGAGGAGGTGATCATTCGAGTTTTCTTTTTCTTTCTTTTTGTTCTTTTTTTGAAAGATCAGTTCAAGATGTCTTTTCTTATATAGGGATTAGCTGAATAATCTTTGAAAGGTCGCTATCTATAATTCTTCAGTGATCGCAGTAGAGGAAGTCATAAACAGGCGATGGAACGTTCTTGTGGAAGATCAACAGACGCGAATCCTCCCATACGAATGGCCAAATAAATGAGAAGATCATAATCTTTAGCTTTAATGTAATGCTGAGCAATCGAGGTCATCAGAACGTATAATCTCCTAGTGATAAATAAGACAGAGATCTCTAGCAAGAGCTGAACGTTCTAAGCCTGCGCAAAACCATATGCTCTGACAAGGCCTTACTGAAGGGGGCTTGGCGGAGATCTATGAACTACTAAGCTGACAGAAGAAGATAGAGGAGGACAGAATAAGAGGGGGAAAGGAGGAGGATGAAAAAGAAAAAGACTTGAAAAAGAAAAGAACAAGAAAGATATAAAGAGTAGAAAGAAGAAAAAAAAGAGGAAAATTAGAAGGAGAAGACGGGAGAGTGGGGGAAAGAAAAGAAGAATGAGAGGAGCAGAACAGAAGTAGACGAAGAAAAAGATAAAGACAATAAATAGGAGATGATGGGCACCACAGTCAAACGGTTAAGACATCGGACTTCCAATTGAAGAGTCTGAGTTCAAACCTACCTCGTAGCGTCTGATGGGAAAAGTATGGATACTTTCCCGATCTCCCAAGTTCGAAACTACCTCGTAGCATCTGATGGGAAAAGTGTGAATACTTTCCCCATCTCCCAAGTTCAAACCTACCTCGTAGCCTGCGATGGGAAAAGTATGGAAACTTTCCCGATCTCCCAAGTTCGAACCTACCTCGTAGCGTTTGATGGGAAAAGTGTGGATACTTTCCCGATCTCCCAAGTTCGAACCTACCTGTAGCGTCTGATGGGAAAAGTATGGATACTTTCCCGATCTCCTAAGTTCGAACCTACCTCGTAGCTTCTGATGGGAAAAGTGTGGATACTTTCCCGATCTCCCAAGTTCGAATCTACCTCGTAGCGTCTGATGGGAAAAGTGTGGATACTTTCCCGATCTCCCAAGTCGAACCTACTTCGTAGCACTGATGGAAAAAGTGTGGATACTTTCCCGATCTCCCTATCAACATATATATAATACAGACCTGATAGTGTTTCAACTCCGTTGGAATGTATACGCACACACAGCACCAAACACATAACATAAAGATCCTGTGCGCCATGACAATGTTTGATGATTTATGGGAAACACGAAGATGATCAGCACGCCTACACAGAAAATAGAGCATGAATGCCATGATGGGGTAAAAACAAAAACAGGCCATATACGTTAAAGTATATATACGAACACACAAGACACAAGAAAAAAAAGGAGATGACACTCTGAGCCATCCATGACCATCGTCCAAATCTTAAGAGCAAGACCAGACAGAATTAATCCGCTTAAATTAATCCTTTTTCAGGTAACTCTCCAGAAAACACACACACACACACACACACACCACACACACACACACACACACACACACACACACACACTCTCTCTCTCTCTCTCTCTCTCTTTCTCTCTCTTTCCCTCTCTTTCTCTCAGTGATCTTTTATTTATAGGACTAGGGTTGTTTTGTTTTCCTGTGAAAATATTCCCAGCAAATAGAAGTGTAGGCGTGCAAACGTATGTTTCGACATGATTTTCCAGCACCACAGACTAACATTTTCCAGTTAACTGACTGGCACTTTGCGCAAATGCAACAAGTGCTATCTTTCAATTCAGCTGGAATTAAGAATCAGATGGAAGAAAAGTTTGCAGCGTTGAATGACACAATCTCACATTTCTTTATTGCGTCGAAGAATTGAGAGAGAACAACGTAATCATGCTAGATAAACTGGAAAATATATATAGAGAAAAAATAATGGAAACCCTGGAACAAAGTGCAAAGTCCTGCAACCTGGTATTCATCAACGTGGATGAGAGTGGGCGGGAAAATCAATACACAAGCACCCGGATCATAGTCGTAATCCTGAACAGCCATTCAGATTCACCGAACTGGCGCCAGACAGATATTGCCCAAGTTTTACGCATTAGAAAGACACGTACCAGGGAACTGGTCCCCACCCATCTTAGTCCAGTTTTGCCGCCGGACGGATAACATGACGGTACTGGATGACAAGGAGCTCAGAACCCCCCCCCCCCCCACTCCCCGGTGGGGATGCCGGGGGCTCTCAGAATAAATAGTATCCCCACATTCTGGAAATTCTGTGCTAGAAATTTCCTCTTTTGTGTCACTCTCTTTCTTTCTGCCTTGTTCCTTTGCTTTCTGTCATTTCTTCCTATCATTTTCTGCCTTGCTGGTCCATTCACCTGTATGTGTTCCATAAAGTCTTATGTACTTTTTCTTAGGATTGACAATTGGGTACATTATTAAGAGCATTTTGGCTCTGGAGAGGTGAGATATGCGGAAGCAATTTTAGGTAATTTAAGCCCGTTTTTATATGTTTTGGTGTCCTTAGGAATGCTAAAATTTGTATTCAGGTGTGTTTTTTAAATCCCCTATGCGATGAATTGGACGGAGTGGTCAACGCCGGGAGCATGTCCTTAGATTATGTGCGCAAATGCATTGATATGTGTACTTGATTTTCTTTTTTTTCCCCGTGTTGAAGTTTTGTATGTTGAAACGGTGGTAGTCCTGATATGGCTCTACGCAATCGGCTGGAATTTAAACAGTAATAACAATAACAACAACAACAAAAAGGAGCTCAGAGTTAACTTGAGAGACAGTGGTTTCAAGGTAGCCTCAGATCTCACCACGCGCCAGAAGGAAATGATAGAATTCTACAAAGGGCTCGGCAAGATAGCCTTCTGTTGTAACGCCAAGTCACATGTGACAGACAGGCAGCAAGAATCCATACATCACAGCTACAACGAGCCATACTATACTTCGGTGACAGCCCAGAATGAGGAGGACTAGCCATAAGCACAGGACAACAGGCACACAAGAACAGATAGGAGCAGATAGCGGTGGTCTTGGACCAGGCAGTAAACCAGAAACACCATTAAACACCAGTACAGAGGTCAGGCAGGCAGGCGGCATGTTGTGCAAGAGGACAACGTGGACAAGCGGGAGACAAGACCACATGGCAGAGACAGCAGAGCACAAATTGTAAGTCCTGGGCTGCTGAGAACTTACACTCGGCCGGAGAACATTTCAGTGGCAAAGACGACGGTTGATCAAGAAGACAAGAATAACTAACAAGATTGTGATGACAGTTTGTATCTGGATCCAGGTCATACAGTGACGTGATGAGGAATACCGGGTATCATAGCTCAGAACACAGAAGACGTATTTTTAAAAAGAGTTCCAGTGAACAATATTCTCCCACCTATAAGTCAAACAGGTCCAAAGTCAGACACCAGCAGTCATCAGGAAAACATCATTCAGAGTCAACTGTCCAGCATGGTGACCCCAGTAAGTACGACAGGTGTGACATAAACCAACTAAAGACGAAGAGAAACAGTCTGATGCTGACACTGATGACAATGAGCCCAGTGAGGAAGACATCTCACACGATTTTAAAGAAAAAACGGATAGTTAGGACAAGGACAACATGGAGTATGACAGGACTGACGGTGACTTGTCAGATGACAATGACGGTAATCAAGCTTTACTAGAAGTGACAGTGAACACTGACAATGTCAACCAGGATATGACATTAATTAATGTGCAAGAAATGACAGTGAACAATGATGATGTCAACCATGATATGACATTAAGTAATGACAGATCGAATGAAGACAATCACACAGATGACGAAATACAAACGACAAAATGAAAGACAACAGAATGAACAATCTGTGTCCCACATAGGCATTGGCAGTCATGACGGGACAAACCTTGCGACTATACAGAGAGCGAGTAGTGACAAACCGACAAACAACACAGTACTCAAAATATGACTCGAGGTAAATCTATGGCCATGAGCAGCGACCAGTGCGTGCTGCAACATGTGCACGAATGAGCAATCAGGTCAGGGGAAAAAGCTTCCTCAAGATCGAAAATTTAAAGCAGCATTGTAGACTTTTACAAAACAAACAAACAAACAAAAGCACAGCCTAATGATCAGACAAGAAACATATCTCGGCATCCTAGCCCTAAATCCAGATCAGGCAGTGTCTCAGGTATCAAGAAATAGGACAAAGACAGGTCAAGTTAGATTTGTTAATTATAATGTGAATGGACTTTCGCAAAAAATAGATAATAAGGATTTTGTTAGTTCCTTCCTTCCTATGATTTTTTGTGTTTGGCTGAAACATTTGTCGAAAATGGTTTTGATTATTCGCTATCTAGTGACTTTACAGTATATACATCAAAAGCTAACAAACTGTCCTATCATGGAAATTATTCCGGTGGTGTTATTGTTATGTGAAGAAAACCAGTTGCTTCTTTGTTGAACGAATATAAGTGGAAACGAAAATACTGTAGTTATAAAGATACGTAAAGGTCTGTTTTTTTAAATATATAAAAACACTGCATTAATTTGTACAGACATCCCAAAATTTGATTCTGTTTATGGAAGAGCCAGAAAGATATGTATGGTATAGATGTATTGGAACAGATTATTCTTAATTTGTGTGAGCCATATGATGGTTTCTATATTACGTTAATTGGACATTTTGACTGGAAAACAGCTTGTGACAACTACTTCTTTAATGTAGACAATAGAGATTTTGAAGCAAATGTTTCCACGGACAATAGATTCCTTAGAACGTCACAAGACAGCTGTGTAAATACGTCTGGTAACCAGCTACTGGATTAATGTAACATTTTTAATGTATTAATTTGAATGATCTTTGTGTGAGACAGGAGGTAATGATGGTTTTATGTACATGTACACTGCATCATCTGGGGCAAGTACTGTAGATTTTTTTTATTGCATCTATTAAGCTATTTTCAACCAATGGTAACGGTTGTAGAAATTAAGAAAGATGTTGTTAAAGAGAATTTAAGTAAACCACATCAGGTTGGAAATGAGCTCTGTATGAAATGCATATGATACAATGAGCTTCAAGACGAATTTGTCAAAAATCTGAAAAGCAAATATACCCAAAACAGACTTGAGACAATCACAAAGTGCATGTCCACGATCCATTGTTGTGGATACGGCATTAAAATGTCTTCATACAGTGTTTAGACGATGCTACCGCTTGTATGCTCAAAAGATGTCGTGTAAACAAGAACAACAAATCAGAATGGAAGCAAGAAAAAACAGGGAAGTATAAGAACATTACAGTATCTAAAAATGTAGAAAAAAAAGAAGACATGATTTTGTGTGTAGAAGCAAGAAATAAATACAAACGATTACTAAAGATGGAAAAAAAAACTTTCAGCAAACAAAGAAACAGATGGCACTGTACTATGGCAACCTGCTTTCACTAGGGGGGGGGGGGGGGGGGGCGCCTTTCATGTCAAATAATTCAGTTGTGACGAAAACAATGTGTCCAGTCCAAACCCTCCCTGTCTCTCCTTTCCTCTATCTCTAGCAACAGCAAATGCAATTACTCTTCATTCATTTTGTATTATGTCTCATACTGTTGATCAATCGGTGATTTTTTTTGTTTCGTGTTCATAGTTCTAAGCAGATGTGTAGATTAGCAACGGCAGGTTTGAAAAGAAACAACGCTTTTTAGCCAATATCTTTTACCGCTGGAAAACAGTTTCTCTCTCTCTCTCTCTCTCTCTCTCTCTCTCTCTCTCTTCCTCCCTTTTTCTCTCTCTCTCTCTCCATTCAACAGCTTTGCTCATTGCCTAACACCACGACCATTTCGCAGCACACAAGCGGACTGAAAAGTAACCACTGACAGATATAAAATCCAACATTGTAACGGCTGCGCTGGTTTTCTGAAAGGTCAATATGTGGAAAACCCAGCACAGACGGATTCAATGGGTTTTCGTGAAAAGACAATAACAATAATCGTCCACAAATCCCGAAGGACAAAAAAGCCGTAAGGGAGTTTGGTTGCATCCTTTTCTAAAAAGGTCAAAACTCAGCAGCTCTCTGGTTATTTGGAAGAATGGACTATTCCTTTGGGGGATTAGTTGAATGATCTTTGAAAGGTCGGTATCTATAATTCTTTAACGACCTCGGAGAGAAATTCGCACATATGTGAAAGATTTTTTTTTTGTTATTATTTTTCTGACCTATTATTTGCACTGCTTCTGTGTTATTACCCTCACGACTTTCATTTCGGTTCTCCAACACATTTCCGACACCACTAAAATTGAGGTAGCCATCAGAACAGGACATGAAGGGCCAGAGAATCTGGAACTTTTTTTTTTTAACTGATATGGATCACGAGAATAGGGATGCTAGTAAAAATGCTGCGGTATCCCATTTCCTATTGACACTGCATGACAGGGCTGTGTTCTACGCTTGCTTTCGCGAAATGTCGTGATGTCAACCCGGGCTGAGAGACAGAGATATCTGCGCTGTTAGTGAGAGAATTTACGCAATACTTAAATGACGTATCTGTAAAGTCAATGAGACGCAACTGTGTGAAACCAGTTTTCCCAGTGAACAAACACCACGCCTAATTCTGGGTATGGTATGATCGACGGCCAAAAATAAACCTCACAAGTTTTGGAATGACAAGGGTTCGGGTTCGTAGGCTGGTAATTCTGTTGTACTAATAACTTAGACACACTGACTGGTGGAATGATACTTTTTAGAATATCAACAGTGAGCAACCTGTCCGTGTGAATGGTCATATACATGAGAACATCCTAACTTTAATAATGATGATGATGATGATGATGATGATGATGATATTGATGATGATGATAGTAGTAATTTCATTTATACAGTCCATGTCAAAAGCATGTTCGTTCCATTTTACAGGAACAGAACAAACAATGCGCGTGCACACAAACACATACACACTCTCTCTGTCTCTGTCTCTCTCTAACACACACACACACACACACACACACACACACACACACACACACACACACACACACACACACACACACACACACACGCAGTAGGAGTCATCGATACAAAATATCCGTCAGAGATCCCTGCCCTCCTCCCCACCTACTCAAACAGAGGATTACTTAATCTCGTAGAAAGATGATTTGAAAACAAAAAACCAGACCTTTAGTTACGGCACATGGTCATGCAAATAAAAAAGATCTTATTTTCTCTCCTTGATGTACGGCTGTTATAGAAGCAGAAACAATTTAAGTATTTAATTTTAAGGCTCTTATGGGATCAGGTGCTGTACAAGCAGTCATCATCGCCATCATCATCATCATTAGGGATAGTAGTTGTAGAAGTAGTAGTAGCAGCAGTGGTAGTATCATCATCATTGTTATTTAACAATTTATATTAATAATTCAATAGTAATTATTAGGATAGGTGATTATAATTCTTTTCGTTATTATCAATTTGTATAAAAAAATTCAATAGTAATCATCATGATAAGTGCAATAATTGAGTGGTTAAGACACTGGTCGTTCAATGAGTAGATCTGGGTTCGAAGCTACTTGAGTACCAGCTGGTGGGTAAATGCTGATTTTTCCAATCTCAAAGACCAATACATGTGCTGACTTGCTTTGTGTCTTTAACTCCTTTGTTTGCTTACGCACGCAAAACATTAAATACACATGTTAAAGATCTAGTCAGCTAAGTCAGTGTTCGTTAACTTACGAAATCATGAGAACACCCACAATGCATCCCCCGAAAGCGGACTATGTTTCAGTGGTGGGGTAAAAAATACCCATTAAAACCCGCTCGTACGTTTGAATACAAGGGACATTTGCAGCCCACGAACGAAAAAAAAAAAAAGCACGCGCACACATACAAATACAAACACACATACATACACACATGCACACACACACACACACACACACAGAGAGAGAGAGAGAGAGAGAGAGAGAGAGAGAGAGAGAGAGAGAGAGAGAGAGACATCATCATCATCATCATCAGAGAAGAGTAAGAGGCAAACGAGTGGCTGAATCCTCACCACGATGATCTTCAGATGGTCAATATTCACCAACTCTCATGACGACGGCTGTGACACTGAGTGGATTCTCACTTCTTGATATGACGTTGTTCGGCTCATTCGCCCAATTAAAAAAAGGGGGGAGGGAGAAAAAGAGGTGGAGGGGGGGGGGACCACCAACAGGGAATTTTGTGAATAATCTTCTTGCCCGTCAGTATATAACAATTATATCAAGAGAATGGTCAATACGATGAGCAGACGTCACTGGCTTTCTATGACGTCAGTTCGATTTGTGTAATACCAACAATTGACGTCAATGAGTCTACAAACAGTCCGATGACGCTAGAAGCAAAAAGACTGGCTGAATGATCTTCTGGGAGGTCACCATAGGATAAATCTTTACAAACGAAGACAATCACCACGGTGAACGGCTGCCATCTTCTAGTTAAGACGTCGTTTCAGGCTGTATGAATAATAATACAAAGAATCCTCCAAATATACAGAATGAAATATCACCAACAGGGAATTACGTGAATGGTCTTCTTGAAAGTCAAGATGAAAAAATACCCACATCGAAAATGGTCATTAACACGAACAGACACTTGTTGTCTTGCTATGACGTCGTTTCTTTCTGTGCAATACTGAGCGCCATACTGTACTGCTGCGAGCCTGGAGTACCTACCTACTAATGACACATTCAACAACTGAACGGTTCCACCAAAGATGTCTGCGCAAGATCTGTAACAGTTCAGTTTCTCAATACAACGTCTCCCGAACTCGGAATGAATTCCGTGTGCACTGACGTCACTGATGTCTATCGTGTGATAGAGAAGATCCAAAATGATCGCGACACAAGTCTTATTGCCTGCACATCATCTGCACATTATTCTTAATAGGATGTTTGTTACATGATTCATCAAGCTGATTGTACGATAAAGTTCGCAGTCTATAGCCCCTGTTTTCTTTGGTAGTGCAATGAAACTTAATTTTGACATATCTTTGCGGAATTTTCAGGTATCATAACTTTCATTTAGGAGGAAAGTTATTTTTTCAATACCGAATTCCTCCAGGGCTTCAATCATCTCTGTAGTAATATTGTCTGGTCCTGCACATAGCCCTATGTTTTAAAAAAAGTGGCCCAACCGAGGGCTGAACCCATAACTCTTGCGTTACGAGCACGGTCCTCTAACCTCTGAGCTAATGGGCCACTCTACAATATCGCATACCAAGACAAAGTGTCCATCCTTAAAGTTCTGAAGAAGCGTGGCTTGTCAAGCACTGAGTGTCTACTCAACAGATGCCAGCTTTCTTGGACACCAGACGTTGTCCTTGCTAAAGACAACCGCATTCCAAAGATGCTCTTATTACGGAGTGCTGAAGCATGAACACTGTGACCAAGAAAAATCAATAAGAAGACAAAAAGGATAAATTCAGCGACAACTTCAGATGAAAAGAAGGAAAAGAAGAAGAAGAAGAAGATCCTTGAGTGCCTGCCCCTTTTACCGGCATCCCATTTAGCTCATTTTACCGAATCAATCTAGATCAAAAGAAAAATGCTACATTTGCAATGTCTCCAAAATTTTGCAATCTTTGACTCCCAACCCTGCATCTCTTCTTTTGAGTATATTGAAGAAATGTCTCTAATCGTAACTGAAATCATGAATATTCTTAAAATACAGATGTTGTGCAACGAGTCCTACACAAATGAATAATCATCATTATTAGCTGAGGCATCAACACCTCCAACTGCCCGTAACAGAGCGTGCATGTGCTAGCGACGGCAGAGCAACCAGGGCACAATAACATTTGTGACCCGTTATCACAAAAGTGGACAAAGTCACTGGTGTCAAGCCAAGCAACAGCCCATTAAACTTGTTAAAGATCGATCTGGGTGATTTTGAGATTTTTGTTTCCGTGTATCTTGTAACCCTAAGAATATCACATACTGTGAGTTCAAAGTAAAATTTGGCCAAGAAATATGTTAAAAAAATGTCATTTTAAAATGATATATCACCTTCAAAATAAACCAGTCATTAAGCGAAAATCGGAGTTTACACAGCGCAGCATTTACAGTAATCAAACTATATAGAGCATCGGCATATCTTACCTCAGTATACAACAACTGCATCCGAAAGTTCTGAAAGTTGAGAAAGTTTTAACAATGACTGCTTAAGGAAAAGCTGGCAAACTTTGCGCCTACCTTTAAATGCTACTTTCTCAAATTGGACACATCTTCACGTACTCTGTTTAAATATATAAACACCATTTGAAAAAGCATTTCTTCTACTTTTCAGTAATAACCATATTCTTTATACCCCAAAACTGAACATTGGCCCCTTTTGTGAGAATGGGTCACATTTATACAGCGCAAGAACTGCCGAAGCAGAACTCGGAGCTGTAAGACTCCTTTCCATGGAGTGCCTAGTGGAAGAACATGTCTCCAGGACTGGCCTTCTGACTCACACGAGGACCCAGAATGCCTGTTTATCTGTTGGACTGACAGGAGGGTCCCTCATCACCATTACTATGACGTGATTTTGTTTTGTGCAATGTCAACAACTATCGTCAATAACTTTAAAAAGATTGCAAGAAGTCAAAGACGAAAAATTGGCTGAATAGTCTTCTGGATGATCAATATACGACTATTTTTTAAGGAGAATGGTGATCATAGTGAACGGATCCTGTCTTTCTGACTACGATGTTGTTTCAGGCATTATCAATAATGAATGTCAATAACTCCAGAAGATCCCGAAATAGAAACCACAAAAAGACAATCTGGTGAATGATCTAATGTAGGTACACTTTATTGTCTTACAGTGACATCGTTTCGTTTCGTGCAATAGAAATTATCAAGATCAGTAATTCTACTGATCTCGATGAAGTCAAAGACAAAGGGAGTATACTAATGACCTTCAAGGTCAATATACGATAAATCTCTCATTAGAACGGTCATGACCTTGACTAGATCCAGTTTGCCTGCACTGATGTCACTATCAATAACAATCAAATATTATACCCTTAAGATCCCAAGACAGATCCCCACCCAAAGAGAAATTCATCCCTTTCAGACAATTTCAAATGACCTTCAATCCAAATGTGACAGTTATTATGTGAGAGAGTCCTTCAGTCGCCATAAATCCTGTGTGCAGCAAGGTCTTTAAATGGAAAAAGAGAGCAAGGTCTTGAAATGAGAAAAGAGAGCGAGTTAAACGGGTCCCAATAACAGCAAACTGACACCACCACAACGACTGGGGCTGTAAGATGGGCGGGTAAACAGACCAATTTTATGCCACAAGTTGGGATTACTCTCGAGACAATCAGAGTCCATGAGTCTCTCAACAGAGCCAGCAGTCATTCATATGGATTTGCCGAGCATTCGGTGAAAGGTCTTTAGATTGTCAATATGGAAATAATTCTCCAGTAAGGAAGGTCATGAAGATCATCCTCATCCTCATAACTATGATGATGATGATGAGGAGGAGGAGGAATTGTTGCTATTATTATTGTTGTTGTTGTTACGTCATTATCATTATCATAATTGTAATGGTTGTTATTACAATCATTGAATTGTTGTTAACATATATTATCACTGTTGTTATGATGATGATGATGATGATGATGATGATGATGATGATGATGATGATGATGATGAAATATGACGACGACGCTGTTGACGTTGACGATGACGACGATGATGATGATAATGACGACGACGACGATGATGATGATGATACTTAGTTTTTTATAGTGTTATTCTCTAAACTCAGTTGGACTTACTGCACATTCCACATGATCAATTTTTAGGGAGCACGGAGAACACAAGCTGTTAGGCGAGCAGACCACATTCCACTGTTGTTGTACGCGATGAATCTTTGGTGGGCATACATGGTGAGCGTTTTCATGTTTCTTTTAGCCAGCGAACACTGAAACGAGTTACAGGATTTTGAACAAGCATATTTGATATTCTGCATGCGTGCACACACAAAAGGGGTTAGACACTGGTATATCTGCACATAAGTTGACCTGAGAGGTCGAAAAATTCCCCACCCGTCAGGCACAAGGCGGAAGTATTAAGAACTGAACCTAGGACCTTCCAAAAGGTAGTCCGACATTTACCCAAACAACTATCGTTCACTACAGCCTATTTTTCCCTATGATATCGTTTCATTTCGTGTAGTAACAATCGATATTAATAATTCAAAAGAGATCCCAAACAGCCGAAAGCAAACGAGTGGCTTAACGTTTCAAGGAGCTCGTATATGACACATCTCTGGTAAGAACGGTCACGATCGTGACTTGATCCCATCATCTTATACTTCAGTAGTCATCAACAGCAAATACATACAATCCCCTTAAGATCCAGAAGATGATCCCCCCCCCCCCCCCACCCACCCACCCAGCTGGGAATTCGGTGAATGGTCTGTTAGGAAATCAATATGAAGATAATCCTTCTTGTCGTGAATATCGGTGCAGCCTATTGTCTCTCTATAATGTTTCGTTTCGTGCAATATCATCAACCAATAGCATAGCAGTAATTCTTTGAGATTCCGGTGGAACCAAAGGCAAAGACTGGCTGAATGCTGCTCAGGAAGGTCAATACGAGGCAAGACTATAATGAGGATGGTCACGGATGTGACTTTGGTTCTCCAACAAACCTCCAAACCCACCCACACTGAGGCCATCATGCGATCAGGGCAAGAAAGGCCGTAAAGTGAGGAAGAATTTTTTTCACAATGCTGCAATGATCAGAATGAGAATGAGAGTAATAATGCTATGAAGCTGCATTTCGAATTGACACTACGCCATGGGAATGTACTCTACACTAACTTTCATAAATGTACCCTGGCGTCCACAAGATCCGAGAGATACGGACACATGCGGTGTTGGTCAAGAAATTCAATCAACATCCTCAAGGATGCGTCCATAAAACGGACGAGACGCGACTGTGTGATCCCAGTTTCCCCAACGAGGCCCACAGTACGCTCAACTCTAGGTAGGAACTGGTCAAAACTGAAAAAAACTCATATTATTCTTTTAGATTGGTGGAGGTTCAAACCCACAGTCAGTGATCCGTCGCTCTAATCATTTGGCCATGTTAACCTGTAGATCCTAGTTCCTGCTATGGCATCAGCTGGAACAGTATCGATAATCACTGCAGAGATATCCAAAGATAAACAAACAAACACGCAATGAAATGGTCTTCAACAGGATCATAGACACCAAATCCTCATTGTAAACGACCATGGTGAAGTGTGTAGATCCTATCTTTTAACCATGATGTCGTTTTGGACAAAGCTTCTCATCGACGGGCACGGTAGGCCACGTGGGTAAATTTCGGACTTCGAATCGGAGGTGGAGCGTTTGATCCTCTTAGACACTTTCATCTGGTGGGTAAAGGGTGGACATCCAACTGGGGACTTGGTGAATGATTTGGATTCATATTTGTAAGTGTGTTTGCTTTCTTCATATTTCACTGTCGTCACAATGTATTTATCACGTGATATTCTGGCTGCCCAGGGAGAACAAGTCGACATATCACAGTCCCATCCCTTTCTATTACGTAAGAGTATGCCCGATCTTGTGGGAGGTCAATAACAATAATAATAAACAAAGAATTACCCAGTGAGGTTAGTCATGAGGATGTGTACATCCTATTGTCTCGCTACTCCGTAATTTCGTTTTCAGCAATACTGATATAATAAATTCGGTTCTACTGGGACAACAAAGGAGCCAGAAGCAAATTACTGGCTGAATCATCCCCATGGTGATGTCCAGGAAGATCGATATGCGACAAAATCTCTCAGGGCTTTGATCATGACAGCGATTAGATCCTCCCAGACAATGTCAATAATGAACAAGTCATATGATAATTATATGACAGCACATGTTTTGCGTGTATTTTTTTTTCTGTCCTGTACTGAAGATGGATCAAACAAGCGGTTGTTTTGGTTGGAAATAACATAATCGATAGTGACAGTAGGAGTATTACGAAGACCGAATCTGTTCTGGGCGTAGCCTTACTGACAGCTTACAGCCCTAAGAGGGTGACGTGAGAGGGGATTGACCAACAGGCCCACATCTCAACTAGTTGTACCAGGCAGTGTATCCTCCCACAGCGTGGGTTTTTCCTTTTATCTTTAATATGACGCTTCACTTGGTAAACACGAGTGTATAACTGAAAATATACGTGTAAGTTGTTGCATTACAGTGTAAAAATTCCTAGTTTTAATAACTTTCACTTCAAAATTTGCGACCTTCCATCACAGAATGAGTAGTTTGTCACCAAGTGATCATTTTTAGTTTATTGCCGAATCTAAATGTAATGTAATGCTCTCTCTTAGTTGGTATAAAAAAAAGCCTTAAATCGGATGTTTACTTTCTGAGACATGGTATCTCTCTGATTCGCCAGTTTAAGAAAAGCAAGGAAATCTGGTTCACAATTTCAGCAATAAATCTTCCTTCCAAAACGAGACCAAGAAACCAGAAATACCAGTTCTGTTGTTTTTCCGTTATTTTTTTGTATTTGTTGTCTTACTTTACGCTTGACAAAGGGCGCTTGGCCGAAAACGTGCGCCTGTCTTGTCGGGGTAACTGACTGTTGAAAACAGGAACGTTCCTTAAAAAAAAAAAGAAAGAAAGAAAAAAAAAACCGCCCCTAAACTGTTGGGTGGGTGTTTCCAATTAATATCTTAAAAGGAAACAAAAAAATGTATATTAGGAATCTACGGGTAACAGCATATGCAAGAAATTTCACAGTATCAATTCACATCAAATTACTCAAATCCAATCCACCCTTGAGTGTGCCTTCTATGTGAGGTGACAAACGACTCTTTCCATAATGGAAAGTCACCTTTTTCAATTGTCTATCATAGATCCCATCATGAAAATCACCTTAACAAGGATTCACAATTACCTGGAAATAATCGGATAGCGAGAATGATCACGAAGAAAGGTAAATCCTAACATCTTGCTTTGACGTCGTTTTTTTGTTTCTTGTTTGTTTGTTTTTGTCTTTTTGTTTTGGTGTTTATTTGTTGTTTTTTCAATGATGAGCAACAATTAACATAAAAAATTCTACATTGATATCAAAAGAGCTTAAGGCTGCATACGCTTCAGGACGTTCAATGTCATTTCTGATGGGGACGGTGGTGAAAGTAAGTAGACCCCTTCTTCTTGCTATGACGTCGTTTCAGGCAATAACCCGACCCACAGAAGGAGCAAGCCCCCAACAGAGGATTAGACGAACTTCTCCATAAAGTCAACGGCCAGGGAGGGCAGAGGCTCTGTCAGTTCAACGGCCTTGTGTTCGTTACCAGAGCACGCCACCTAGTTTGACGACTTCGGTTGAGATCAACCTTGGACAGCGATAGGCTCTGCCAACGATAACTTGGGTCAAAGGTCACACGCCTCACATACTTTGTATAATATAGCTCAGCATCTTCTCTCTCTCTCTCTCTCTCTCTCTCTCTCTCTCTCTGTGTGTGTGTGTGTGTGTGTGTGTGTGTGTGTGTGTGTGTGTGTGTGTGTGTGTGTGTGTGTGTGTGTGTATGAGTGATGAATGTGAATATGTTAAACAGAGAGCAGACAACAATTGGGTCAAGGGCCACACGCCTAATAGGCTGAGTGTACCTTAGAATACTTGTCATTGTCGATGACGACAGACGAACACCGACCTAGAATAGCATCCTGAGTGTGAGTGAGTGAGTGTGAGTGTGTGTGTGTGTGTGTGTGTGTGTGTGTGTGTGTGTGTGTGTGTGTGTGTGTGTGTGTGGTGTGTGTGTGTCTGTGTGTGTATCTGTGTGTGTTGTGTGTGTGTGTGTGTGTCTGCGTTTGTGTCTGTAGGCGAAAGAGATGATGACAACTTGGGATCACACGCCTAACAGGATGCATATACCCTAGCTCAGCAGCTTGTGTGTGTGTGTATGTGTGCGTGTGTGTGTGCGTGTGCGTGCGTGTTGTGTGTGCGTGTGCGTGCGTGTGTGCGTGTGCGCGCGTGTGTGTGCGCACGAGCGCGTGTATGTGCACATGCGCATTGTTAATGAGCGAATACTTTGATTAATTCATATTATATTGCTCTTCTTTACACCTCGTTATCATAGTTCCCAATACCTGCGTCACACTGATTCCTACTACTCATTTTCATTTCATGTTTTGTCTTAAGTCTTTTGTTATTTGTTCGAAAGTTTAATTACTATGTTCTAACCCTGTAAAGTGTAAAACACCACGCTTATGACATGGACCATTTGTGCCATATAAATGAAAACAGTGGCAGTAATAGCAGTAGTAGTGGGACGAGTAGTAGTAGTAGTAGCAGTAAATCATAATATTCGTTGTTATTATTATTAATATCATCATCATTATTCTTATCATTATTGTTATCATCATCATTATCTCATCATCATCATCATTGTATATTATTATCATCATCATCGTTATTATTATCATTATTGTGCAGTCCAGCATATGCTGTGACCCGTCGTTGATATATTACATATTGTACTTTGATATTCCATTAATGTAGCGTGTGCTTGAGGGATAAAGATTACAGTTTAAAGAGAACATCACGATTAAGCGACCACCCAAGACCGATTTAAACACAATTATACATTCTAAAATGTTCGTATCATTACTTCTTTTTTTCTATACGGTCTTGACCGATATGTGGAGTATAATCAAGTGGAATCTTTTTCAGTTATTTTTTTTAAATGTTACGTTGTTCGCCTCAGCAACATATTTTCAAAGGGTCACAATAACGTCTGTGTTGTCAGTTAAAGAGTGTTTATAACGTTACGGGTTGTTGTCTTATTGCTAAGGTTAGACTGAGTATTTTGCAGTTGCATCCCTCTCCACTAAACTTCAATGAATTTGTTTTTTTTAAGTCTTTCGATGAGAGAAAAAAACCCAACAACAACAACAGCGGTTTGTGTGCCAGTATACATAT
>JAPXFY010000015.1:39330869-39338369 GCA_030674185.1 Monoplex corrugatus
CCATAGTCTTCAATACATGTATACTTTTATTATTGTAACCGAGACTTTTTCAATATCACAGTGACCTTGAAAAGTACAAATCTAGATTTTGTTGAACTAGTTTTGCTTGAAATGGAAATTGTTAAAATGCCTTGACCATTTTGTTTTATTTTGTTTTCTGTTTTGTTTTATTTTCCTTATTATTCCAATCACTTTTCTTAAAAGTCAGTATTATGAAGCAAAGTGTAGTGTTGTCTTAATGATATTGTCATAGCGATAATTTAATGAGTAGCGTGCTGGTTAAAGTTTTATGTCCTATAGGGTTTTGTAATGAGAACAGCATGTGTTATGAAAACAATTTAAAAATTGTCTTTGTTTTAAAATGGCCTATAATCTTTTTATCTAAAGGAAGACTGTTTCATACTGACTGGAGATGTGTGTGTTGTGTGTGTGCGTGTGCGTGTGCGTGTGCGTATGCGTGTGTGTGTTGTGTGTGTATGTGTGCGTGCGCGCGCGCGCGCGTGTGTGTATGTGTCAGTGAGACAAAGGGAGACACAGAGAGAGAGAGAGAGAGATGAGAGAGTGTGTGATGTGTATATGTTTGTGTGTGTGCATGAGTGTATGCATCATGTGTGTGCGTGTTTGTGTGTATATGTGTCATGATTTTCTCAGCTTTTCATCGGTAGACTTCATCAGCTTTTCATCAAAACTGTAGACTGTGACTGCCACAGTGGAGTCAAAACCTGTATTAGTTTTCTTCTTGTGTAAGCAACGCTGTGTATTGTTTGGGTTGTAGCGAAGCTCTTCCATCGTGCCATCACTTCAACTGAACAGGGTGATAGTGGGACCCGGTTTGTTCACAGTTCCAATATTTGTTTGTTCCCCTTCAAATTCCTTCACACACACACACACACACACACACACACAAAACACACACACACACACACACACACACACACACACACACACACACACACACACACACACACACACAAACAGAGAGAGAGAGATACATACATACATACATACATACATACATACATACATACATACAAACATACATACATACAAATATGAATATACACATACATGTACCACACACATAGCACACGCACACACGTTCGCCTGCACACACACACACACGTGCGCCTGCACACACACACACACACACACACAAAACACACACACACACACACGTACGCGCGCGCCTGCATGCACACACACGCGCGCGCGCGCGCGCGTGTGCGCTCGAATAACTGTTTTCGCACATATGAATTTACGATCAACTGTCTTATTTAATTCTTTGAAGTCTAATAAAAATGTTAATTCTTTTGTAGTATCCTGTGCTCTGTTTTTTTTTTTTTTTTTTTGGGGGGGGGGGTTTCAACATAAGTAACAACCGTAGATATATAAGCTGGCCCATTATCTGTATGTCTGGAAAATAAAGTTCCGTTTCATTTCATTTCATAACTAACGCCACTATTATTAAATAAGACACACATATGAATATGGCGGGTGTCTTTGGTGTTCGTTTTGAAGCGAGAAGACGAATCCCGTGGTGCGAAGGGTGGCAAATGCTCACAAAGTTTGAATCCATGAGCAAAAGATTTACAGATGTGTGTACATGATTCAGTACATACAGACAAACAAACTTCTCCTTCTCTCTCTCTCTCTCTCTCTCTCTCTCTCTCTCTCTCTCTCCCCCCCCCCCCCCTCCAGTCGGTATGAGGTAACTGGAAAGGTATTTTCGAAAAATGAAAAAAACCGAGACGGTTAGAATGGCTCAACCATCTTTCTTTTTTGTTTTTTGTTTATATTTGTTTTGTTTGTTTTATTGTTGTTGTTGCTGTTTTTTGTACAAGACAATCAAATTTAGAAAGTAAAATTTTTTTCTCTTTTTTCTCCTCGTCTTTTTGTTCTTTGTCTCTCTTTCTTTCTTTCTTCTTCTTGATTCTTCTTTTCCTTCCGCTCCTCCCTTTTGTTCTTTGTATCCCCACCGACATGCTATCATCTCATCAACATGTGGTCCTTTAACCGATGGTCAGACAGAGGGTTGGATTGGAGGAGGCGGGGGGAGGGGGGCTGACGGAATGCAGCAGCCCAGAGGATCCTCCATCTCTGTGGAGTGCGGCAGCAGGCAGTTCAGACATTCTGAGGCTGGTTCATTACTGGACGCTTGCCACCCAACTCTTCCTCTACCGAATGTCATGCACTGCACAAACATGTCCTCCATGCTGTTGTTGAAACATCTTTATCAACACAGCGGGTGTTTGTATCTCTCGGAGCCGTTTGATGCCATGTCAGTAAAACCTACTGCAGGAAAGGGTGATGGAGTCAAAGGGTTAAAAGTTTGCCTTGCCTGCATGGTTGACAATGCAGGATACTCGTTGAGAGAGTGCAGGAGTCAAAGGGTTAAAATTTCTTCCGCACACCACATTTCCCTACAGTCAAAAATGCACTTAATATTGAGAGAAAGTTCTCAAGATTTTAGCGAACATATACGTATACATCTGAATGGACCAGCAAAGCAGAAAAATGATAGGAAGAAATGACAGAAAAGAAAGGAACAAGGCAGAAAGAAAGAGAGTGACAAAAAATAACAAATTTCTAGCACAGAACCTCCAAAAGGTGGGGATACTATTTATACTGAAAGAGCCCCGGCAAACAAACGGGGGGTAGATTAATCTTTATCAGCCTTGAAGTCGTAAATCATAATGAAACGTCATATCATCCAGACAGTCTTAAATTAACCTTTATCTACCGTGAAATCGTAAATCAAAATGAAACTTCATATCACCGAGACAATCTTGAATTAATCTTTATCTACCATAAAATCGTAAATCATAATGAAACTTCATATCACCGATACATTCTTAAATGAACTTTTATCTACATTCTTAAATGAACTTTTATCTACATTCTTAAATTAACTTTTATCTACATCCTTAAATTAACTTTTATCTACCGTGATATCGTAAATCATAATGGAACTTCATATTATCGAGACAACCTTAAATTAGCTTTTATCTACCGCGAAGTCGTTAATCATAATGACTTTTTTATCATCGAGACCATCTTAAATTAACCTTTATCTACCGTGATGTTGTTAATCATAATGAAACTTCGTATCATCAAGACAATCTTAAATTAACCTTTATCTACCGATGTTGTTAATCATAATGAAACTTCGTATCATCAAGACAATCTTAAATAAACTTTTATCTACCGTGAAGTTGTAAATCATATTAAAACTCTGCGTCATCATCAGCACTCTCACTTTCCCGATTATCGAACAATTGTATCCCTACCAGCTCTCCACTCCCGGGGGATACCGGCGGCTCCTTCAGTATAACATTCTGTCCTAATTGTGAGTCGGTCAGTCAGCAGGTGGCACAATGGGTTGAATTAGTAATTACTTAACTGTCCTAGTCCGATGAATCCCACTTGAAAAAAAATCCAACTTGTGACCATGTTAATTTCATTTTTTGATGACCTAAGTGTTGGTTTCTTCTACAGCTATATTTTGTGGATATCGCCTTTACGTCAAGGTTGTCAGTGTCCACGATATATGTAGGTTGTTGCAGGGACGTCACGGTGGTCTTCAGTTGTGTTGATGTGTGTATGCGTATGGCGTGGGGATGTAGACTGTTTATACGGTCTGAGTCCACGATTAAGAGAATAATGTTGTTGTGATATGAAGAAATCCAACATTCAAGCCAAAGTCCTCGCCATAGAGGTTGGAGCAAGGGGGCTGATGGGCACATCAGTCTATGATTTCATGAAACAGCTCTCGGTTTCTGGAAAAGAGAGGTCGAAAGCCCTAAAGGCAATGGCCGAAGCAGGTGAAAAGAGATCAAGCTGGATGTGGTCAAGGAGGAACAAAAGTGAACTTCATAAGACTTAAAATTCCCCCATACATTGCCAGTGTGGTACAGCTAAGCAGCCAAGCCAAAATAGCATTCAAGAAGATGAAAAGCGTTTTTTTTCCCAACAAATGCCTATCGACATCAGGAAGAGAGAAGTGTTATATAGAACCGATACTGTTATACGGTTGTGAGGCGTGGAGTCAACACGCGAAGTCAGAGCAAAATTGAGGCAAGTGAAATGTGGTTTCTAAGAAGAATGTTGAGAGTCCCATAGACAGCAAAGAAAATAAACAAGAAATTTTGAAGGAGACATATACAACAAGATCATTAATAAAGAAGATTAGAAAAAGGCAAGCAACATTTATGGAATATTTTATGAGGAAAGAGAAATTAGAGCACCTGGTCACATCACAAAAGCTGGAGGGAAACACAACACCAGGTCGACCCAGGGAGAAAATATTGGACGGACTTGCAGGGTGACTGAGGACAGAGAGGACGTAGGGTGGGAGATGTACATGCAGCGACAAGGGATAGATTTGTATAGAGGACCAT
Source organism: Monoplex corrugatus (assembly GCA_030674185.1). Classification (NCBI taxonomy): domain Eukaryota; kingdom Metazoa; phylum Mollusca; class Gastropoda; order Littorinimorpha; family Ranellidae; genus Monoplex; species Monoplex corrugatus. The sequence continues at coordinate 39,335,267 of JAPXFY010000015.1, forward strand.
GGTCGCCAACGCCATGCAGCAGGGCACATGGTGATGATGATGACAGTAGTGACTCGGCCTTAAGATGCCTGACAACATTGGATGTGCAGGTTCGAACCGAGTGATAGAAATATTAATAAAAAAAAACCCAACAACAACAACAAAAAAAGGAGCAGAAGGGCATCCTTTGAACGTAAGGAACCCAAAACACTTGTTTGACAGGGGCTTCTCTAAGGACTTTCTGCTGTCCAGCTCTCCCCAGCGCTTCTTACAATTTTATTATATGACGTCCTAAGTACGTTGAATTAGAACAAGCACTACTGATCTTCTTGAAACGCAACATAACGGCAGTGCAGTCTCTACTGGTTGGTGGCCTCATGGGGACTTTTTTTAAACCGGGCCTTGGTTGCACGCAGGTATACGATAGATCTCATGTCCTTTATCAGTCCTTTTGTTGTTTTAATCTCCATTACAAAGAGACTGTTTTAGTGTGCGTGCACGCGTGCGCGCGCGCGCGTGTGTATGTGTGTGTGTGTGTGACATAAGTGAGTGGACAAGATTTTGTCAAGTCTTAATGGATTACAAAAATTTTGACAAAACTGTGGACTGCTCAGGTCTCGTGAAACCGCAGATTTGCAAAGAAAGGCTTCAAGGCAAAGGTCATGTGGGAAAAATATGAAACTAGGACTTTTCAAAGTAAACTGTCTAAACAGCACTTTTTCAGAAACTAATGATAACATTTACATCTGTTTTTACTCTTGTGATATCATGCCATGTCATTGTCCTCGATTCAAGTCAAGATTTATTTCAATCAGAACGTCTGCAAGTCACAGTGGCTCTAAGAATTACAAAATCTAGATCTCCTGAAATCAAGTTTGCATAAAGAAAGGGGAAAAGTTTGAATTGCCTGCCCATTTTATTAAACAATTCTGTATCTTATCTCATTTGAGTGTGTGTGTGTGTGTGCGTGTGCGCGCGCGCGCGCGCGTGTGTGTGTGTTTTGTGTGTGTGTGTGTGTGTGTGTGGTGGCGTGCGTTGCGTGCGTGTGTGTGTGTGTGCGTGTGCGTGTGCGCGCGCGCGCGTGTGTGTATGTGTATGGTTTTGCTTTGCTTTTTCACTGATATTTCTCGTGAAATCTTTGGCATTTCGACTGCAACAGACTGTCCCTAAGTTTAAAGTAGGTGTGTTGGTGGAACCAGGATAACCTGCGTGAGGTCAAGGCCACCCTAAAGTCTCACAGAAAACAGAACAACCTCCTCTCCCCCAACCCCGACCCCTTTCCACCACCACCACCACCACCCCTAAAAAGGATGGCTTTCTTGCATGCTGATTCTCCATCAAGAGCTTTACTTTAACCACTCCAGGGACGGCAATGACAGAGTTGCTTGTAATAAGGATGCAGCTGATCCTTTTGTTCAGCTGCCCACTCCCATCCCCCATCCCATTTTTCCTCCGTTTTATATCCACACCCTGCCTGGTCCCAACCCCGCCTGGTCCCAACCCCCAACCCTGTCTCTGTCTGCTTGTCTCTTTTTCTTCAACCAACCAACCATCTATTTATCCATCCAAACCCGCATCCATTCATTCATCCGTCTGTCTGTCCATCTAACAACCCTTCCATCAGATATCTATCATCTGTCCATCTATCCACCCTTCCATCATATATCTATCATCTGTCCATCTATCCACCCTTCTATCATATATCATTTGTCCATCTATCCACCCTTCCATCGATATCTATCATCTGTCCATCTATCCACCCTTCTATCATATATCTATCACTGTCCATCTATCCACCCTTCTATCATATATCATTTGTCCATCTATCCACCCTTCCATCAGATATCTATCATCTGTCCATCTATCCACCCTTCTATCATATATCATTTGTCCATCTATCCACCCTTCCATCAATATCTATCATCTGTCCATCTATCCACCCTTCCATCAGATATCTATCATCTGTCCATCTATCCACCCTTCCATCATATATCTATCATCTGTCCATCTATTCCACCCTTCCATCATATCATTTGTCCATCTATCCACCCTTCCATCAATATCTATCATCTGTCCATCTATCCACCCTTCCATCATATATCTATCATCTGTCCATCTATCCACCCTTCTATCATATATCATTTGTCCATCTATACACCCTTCCATCAGATATCTATCATCTGTCCATCTATCCACCTTCTATCATATATCAATTGTCCATCTATACACCCTTCCGTCATATATCTATCATCTGTCCATCTATCCACCCTTCCATCATATATCTATCATCTGTCCATCTAACCATCCTTCCATCGTATATCTACCATCTGTCCATCTAGCCACCCTTCCATCGTATATCTTCATCTGTCCATCTATCCACCCTTCCGTCGTATATCTATCAACCATTTGTCCATCACCTATCTTTCCATCCGTCTATCCACCAATCTACCTATCTATCCAACCGTTCGGCTCCCACCCATCCGCCACCAGTTCATCCTCTACAACATGAATTTTTACACTTATCCCGAAACCGTTTCATCCTCATTGCTCCCCCCCTCTCTCTCTCTACTCTCTCTCACTCTTTTTTCGTTCAGCCACCTCAACACACACACACACACACACACACACACACACACACACACACAAAATACACACACACACACAAAATACACACACACAAATACAGACGAAAGAGATAGGATATACAAAGAAAGAAAGAAAGAGAGAGAGAGAGAGAGAGCGCTAGAGAGACACAGATATAGAAACAGATAGAGCGAAACAGACACTCAGAGAGAGACAGAGAGAGAAAGGCAGACAGAAAGAGACACAGAGACGGACACAGACTGAGAGAAACAGTGTACTACGAGTAGGAATAGTGTACTCTCTTTGAAATTAAAGGCCCTTTCACAGAAAACAAGGGAAACGAGACGGTGTATGAAACAATCAAACGTGAACAACATATCGTTAAAAAAATAAGCTTGAGAGAGAGAGAGAGAGAGAGAGAGAGAGAGAGAGAGAGAGAGAGAAGAGAGAGAGACAGACAGACAGACAGACAGACATAGACACAAAGAGAAACAGAGAGAATTCGAGTGGGAGCAGAGAAGAGTTAGCATACATATACACA
>JAPXFY010000015.1:39343369-39395869 GCA_030674185.1 Monoplex corrugatus
GTGTGTGTGTGTGTTTGCGTGTGTGTTTGTGTCCATGTGCACGCGTGCGTGTGTGTATGTATGCAAGCGATTGTGTGTGTGTGTGTGTGTGTGTGTGTGTGTGTGTGTGTGTGTGTGTGTGCGTGCGCGCGCGCTGTGTGTGTGTGTGTGTGTGTGTGTGTGTGTGTGCGCGCGCGTGCGTATGCTTATATTTCAGGATTAAACCTTAATACACATCTTATTTCAATTGCCGTTTCGTTGTTTGTTTGTTTATTTGTTTTTTGTTTTTTTCCTTTTTCGTTTTTGCTAATTTGTTGTTTTTTGTTTGTTTTTTGTTTTTTGGTTGTTGTTCAGGTGGATTTCTTGGTTCGTTCATTACCTGTTGGTTGATTAGTTTGTCGTTTGCTTGTTCGGTGTGTTGTTCTTGTTTGGTTGTTTTTCTGTTTGTTTACGGATTTGTTTGCCAAAGTGCAATGTCTGATATTTATTCGTTTTTCATGTGTGTTTGCAGAGGAGTACAATGTCAGATATTTTATTCGTTTTTGTTTTCGCATTTCCTACCCCTTCAAGGTGGGCTGCAGCCTGAATGCATAAATCTTAAGAAGCCTGAAGGTTTGTTTGCTTGCTCGCTTACTCATTTGCTTCCTTGCTTGTTTATTTGCATTCTGGTTTTTGTTGTTTATGTTGTTGTTGTCGTCGTTAGTGTTGATGTGATATTTGCATGTTTTGTTTGCTTGCTTCCTTTCTTAGTTGCTCGCTGTTATGTATCTCTCTCTCTCTCTCTCTCTCTCTCTCTCTCTCTCTCTCTCTCTCTCTCTTCTATTTTTTTTTCTTTTCTTGAAATTATTACAAAATCATCTGAACGAATACGTTTTAAATTTTTGAACGCGTTCCATCCACCAACACCACCAACACTAACGTCCCCTTCCCCCGCCCCCTTCCAACTAAATGACTTTTTTTTTAAGGATCACTGCAAACAGGGAGGTTACCTTTGTGTTCTTCTTTCTTTTTACCCCCGTCCCATTTTCTACACCACTTCAATGGCCACAGAAGCTGGAACAATTTTTATTATGCGATGATAATGATGTCGATGTGGATGAGAATCATGATGCTATGGAGCTCCATCTAGGATTGAGACTGCGTGACAGGGTTGTACTCTACGCTTACTATCATAATATATCCTGGCGTCAACCAGGCCTGAGAGATACAGACACCTGCGGCGTTGGTCAGAAGATTTGAACAACACCCTCAATGACGCATTACGCGAAGTGGATGACACTCGACTGTGTGGTTCCATTCTTCCCAATGAGCCCATAGTACGCCCAACTCTGCTGACGGACTGAGAGAGGAAGTTTGTTCCAGGAGAGTGGACCAAAAACAGAGAAGGCTCGTGGACCATAGGTATTGAGCTTAGTGCGTGGAAAGCGAAAAGTCAGAGGATCAGAGGCAGAGCGGAGGGTACGTGAGGAACATAGATCTCAAGTAGGCTTGACAGGTAATCGGGGGCTGCGTTATTGAGGCTTTTGTAGCACATGGTGTCTAGTTTGTACTGTATGCGCTTTGATACAGGGAGCCAGTGAAGTTGTGCCAGGAGAGGAGATATGTGGTCAGCATTTTTCTTTTTGAGTACAAGGCGTGCAGCATTGTTTTGAATGCGCTGTAGGATGTGAATGGTGGAGGCAGGAAGACCAGACAGGAGTGAATTGCAATAGTCAATGCGAGACATTATGAAGGAGAGAACGAGTTTTGCAGTTGTTTCACAGAGAGATACTTCCTGATCAGCCTTATACGATGGAGATGATAGTAGCAGGATCTGGCAGTTTGAGAAACAAAGTTGTTCATGGAGAGGGTAGAGTCAATGCAGACACCAAGGTTTTTAGCTGAATCAGAAATTGGGACTGATGTGTTACATAATGGGAGAGAAAGAGGAGGCAGCTGAGAAAGTTTCTGACGGGTGCCAATGAGGATAGCTTCTGTTTTGTCGTCATTAAGCTGAAGTCTATTGTGTGTCATCCAGTTCTTAATGTCCGAGTAACACTCAGTGGTGCGAGTCAACAGGCGCTGTATATTATCAGGTGAGTCACTGTCTTGAAGTTGGGTGTCATCAGCATAGAAGTGGTGTTTTATAGAATGGGAGTTGATGATGGTGGACAGGGGGGAGGTGTAAAGAGTGAAAAGAACAGGGCCAAGGACAGATCCTTGTGGAACACCACAGGTCAGGTATGCAGGTTGAGAGTAAGTGCCATTGATGAGAACGGTTTGTTTTCTGTTTGATAGGTATGAAGTGAACCAAGACAGAGCAATGTCAGAGATGCCAAAAGTATGATGAAGTCTAGAAAGGAGAATACCATGATCAATGGTATCAAAGGCTGCAGACAGATCAAGGAGTGTGAGGAGAGAGACTTTGCCAGTATCAGTTGCAAGGAGGAGATTGTTGAGAATGTGTAGTAGGGCAGTTTCAGTGCTATGGCACTGGCGGTAGGCTGACTGGAAAGGATTGAGATAGATAGATAGATAGATAGACAGACAGATAGATAGACAGATAGGAGAGAAATGTATGGACATGATTTTCTCAGCTCTTTGTACATAATTATAGACATTAGAAATCTTTACTAGATTTTGTTCACAGCTGTAGACTGTTCAGTTTCAGTTTCAATTTCTAAAAAATGACGTCTCTGCGCTCGAAATGAATTCCGTATGCACTATCGTCACAGGCGCCATGTGATGGAGAAAATCCAGAATGATCACGGCACAAGCCTTAAGCCTGCATGCATATAAACCCAAGAGCTGGCCAGGTCCTGAGTAGTGTATCGACCGGGAATAGACTGTTCAGGAACAAAAACAAAACAAAAAAACAAACAAAAACAATAACAAACAAAACAAAAAAAACCTTTGGTCAAGATGACACGAACCCAAAAGTACCGAACATCAGCGCTTTTTGAGGAAGGTGGGTAATCAGCACTTTCTCGGAAACGTTTTAACAAAATTCGAAATCTGTTTTCCCTGCTAGAACAGTCTACCGTTGTCCTCGATGCAAATCAAGTTTCATTTTAACCCAAACTTCTTCGCGATCAGTATGACGTTCAAAAGTACATAAATCTAGGTTTTACTATAGGCCTACTGCTTTTTGCACAAAAAAGGGGACTGTTAGAGTGGCCTGACCACCTTATTCATATTTCAATACGATTGGTTCCCCAAATTAACCTCAGTACACTATGCACTTGATCAGCGTTACCAACCAGATATTCCACCCTTGATTAAGAGCGGCAGGCACATCGCCATGACCACCTCACGCACGCACACTACACACACACATACACACGCACACACACACACACGCACAAAACACACACACACACACACACACGAGAAGTCAAGGACAGTCGGACCATTGGAGTTCGAACTGAAATATTCATCTTTCGCCTGGTTGCCCCTGTCCTAAGCATCAGCAGCTCAGAAAAGGCAATACAGCGGGAATTAATTAGTCAGGGTCAGCACACTAGCACACAGCACCACAACCACAAGACTGCAGCTTGGGGTGTAAAGGAGCGAAGGGGAAACGGAGAGAAACACATGATATATTAAGGGAAAGGAAGACATGCAGAGCGGAGTTTGCAATATGGAGTTTGTTCAAGAGGGATTCATTACACTCGGACAGTTCCGTATGCGCCCCATCCAAATCTACTTTGCAATATGGAGTTTGTTCAAGAGGGATTCATCGCACTCGGACAGTTCCGTATGCGCCCCATCCAAATCTACTTTGCAATATGGAGTTTGTTCAAGAGGGATTCATCACACTCGGACAGTTCCATATGCGCCCCTTCCAAATCTACTTTGCAATATGGAGTTTGTTCAAGAGGGATTCATCACACTCGGACAGTTCCATATGCGCCCCTTCCAAATCTGCCAGCGATGATTTGGCAGATTCCTTGAGAATGCGCAAACCCTTATGCGTTGTCAATGTTTTGAAATGGGAAGAGGGTTAAAAGGACCTATATAACCATTAAGCTGTCATCACCAGATCTATGGAAGCAATAAGAAAAGCAGCGAACAGGCCAGTTTTTAATGTTACGGGCTGAGAGTGAACTCGAAATATCATATGAGTCCAAACCTCTATAAAAAAAAAATTTTTTAAATAAAAAAAAAAAAACTGACCATCCCACCTAGAGACAGACAGAAAAACCAGTATCACGACCATAAGACCACGGAATGCGTGGAAAAGAACAAGGGAAAAACAGAAACAGACAGAACAATGAATGGTGACCAGTGTTATATAATGCCTGCAAGCCTTCCCCGGAAACATGGGCAAAAGAACAAATTACACAGCAACACAATGACAAAATAATCCAAACTATGCAAAACTGAAATACGCTGAGGCGTAAGTATACAAATATCGTAACGTAGGTCATAGAGAACTAAAACACAATGAAACATGACTGCATGAATATTCACAGATTAATACCTTCGATCGTTGGATAGACAGACGGACAGAGAGAAGGGAAGACAGACAGAGACGGAGAAACAGAATTGAAATGTAAGTTTATTTCTCAGCGATGTAGATTCTGGCAACAGGATCACTTACACATCTGCCGTTGCTAATCTGCCTATATCAAAACAACAGAAAAATATAATACTGCAAAAGAACAAGAAGTAAAAATTAAACAAATACAGTGAAAGGGAATCACTTAAAACACTTGAAAAAAGAACTACAAGTAAAAATTAAACAATACAGTGAAAGGGAATCACGTAAAACACTTGAAAAAAGAACTACAAGTAAAACTTAAACAAGGAGAGTGAAAGGGAATCACGTAATACACTTTAAAAAAGAACTACAAGTAAAACTTAAACAAGCAGAGTGAAAGGGAATCACGTAAAACACTTGAAAAAAGAACTACAAGTAAAACTTAAACAAGGAGAGTGAAAGGGAATCACGTAAAACACTTGAAAAAAGAACTACAAGTAAAACTTAAACAAGGAGAGTGAAAGGGAATCACGTAAAACACTTGAAAAAAGAACTACAAGTAAAACTTAAACAAATACAGTGAAAGGGAATCACGTAAAACACTTGAAAAAGAACTACAAGTAAAACTTAAACAAGCAGAGTGAAAGGGAATCACGTAAAACACTTGAAAAAAGAACTACAAGTAAAACTTAAACAAGGAGAGTGAAAGGGAATCACGTAAAACACTTGAAAAAAGAACTACAAGTAAAACTTAAACAAGGAGAGTGAAAGGGAATCACGTTAAAACACTTGAAAAAAGAACTACAAGTAAAACTTAAACAAATACAGTGAAAGGGAATCACGTAAAACACTTGAAAAAAGAACTACAAGTAAAACTTAAACAAGGAGAGTGAAAGGGAATCACGTAAAACACTTGAAAAAAGAACTACAAGTAAAACTTAAACAAGCAGAGTGAAAGGGAATCACGTAAAACACTTGAAAAAAGAACTACAAGTAAAACTTAAACAAGGAGAGTGAAAGGGAATCACGTAAAACACTTGAAAAAAGAACTACAAGTAAAACTTAAACAAGCAGAGTGAAAGGGAATCACGTAAAAACACTTGAAAAAAGAACTACAAGTAAAACTTAAACAAGGAGAGTGAAAGGGAATCACGTAAAACACTTGAAAAAAGAACTACAAGTAAAACTTAAACAAGCAGAGTGAAAGGGAATCACGTAAAACACTTGAAAAAAGAACTACAAGTAAAACTTAAACAAGGAGAGTGAAAGGGAATAGGCAGAGTGAAAGGGGATCAGGTAAACAATTGATCAGAGAGGTAGAAGAAAAAGAGAGAGAAAATGAGAAGGGGGGGGGGGGGGGAAACAGGGCGGGTCCGGAGGGGATAGGTGAGAATGGAGGATAGTGGTCAAGCTGTCTTCACAATGAAGATTGAAGACGAGGAAGGTTTAGCTCAAGACGAAGGCACTGACCATTCGGAAGGGTCACTTGTTGATAATATCATCCAGACCACTATTTTCGGTCTTCTTTCATTATCGTTGCATAGGATGTGCATGTAATCGTGTTTGATGGTTTTCATATCAAGATAAATTTTTCATCAAAATGTTCTTGCTTTTAACCAATCTGTCGCTGTGGATTCGTTCACATACTCTTTCAGACAAAATGATAAACTGATGCCCATTATGCAGCATGCACTTGGTGCACGCAGGATTTCTCAGGGCAAGAAAAGAGCTGTCCCTTGAAAAATTCTGTACACACACACACACACACACACACACACACACACACACACCATACACCACACACACACACATACACACACACACACGTATTTGCTTTCACAGATAAACGAAAATATACGCAAACAGGAAAAAAAAATTGAGAAGAGAAATTGAGAAAGCAAAGCGCTTTCCTCGTTGACGTTAACTGGTATTTAATAGGGAGAAAATTCCGATCTGGGCAAAGGGGAAAAAGTAGATGAAGAAGAAAATGTACATCAAAGTGATTGCCAGCATTCAAGCAAACAGGAACAAGAAAAACACAAAAACAAAAGCAAAAAACGTATTTGATGTAATAAAAGAAGACAGGCGCAAATTTTCTGCCAACTGACCTTTGTCAAACGTACAGAAAAGACAACAACAAACAAATACATGTACACAGAACAGGTCGAAAACAGCGAGGCTTTGCTGATGTTTCGTCGATCAGATGAAAATAGCTCTGATAGACACACAGACAGACATTATATGAAGATAGATAGATAGATAGATAGATAGATAGATAGATAGATAGATAGGTAAGTAGGTAGAAAAGGTGGAGTGAAAGACAGCACTAGGTAGACCCTGGGAGAAAATATTGGACGGACTTGCAGGGTGGCTGAGGACGGAGAGGGTGGAAGATGTGCTTGCGGCAGCAAGGGATAGATACATATGGAGGGCCATGATCGCCAACGCCATGCTGCAGGGCACTTGATGGTGATGATAGGTAGATAGCCAGGTAGATAGACAGATATAGACAGACAGACAGATAGATAGATAGATAGATAGATAGATAGATAGATAGACAGATAGATAGATAGATAGATAGAAAACCAAAATTCCATTCCAAGATATTCAATCGCAATACGTCAGTCAGTCAGCCTGCTTGTCTGTTTATGATCAGCTTTATCGTTTAATCCTTCACTTTATCTACTAACTTCTACAGAAGAACCCGGGAGAGTGATTGAAAAGGCTCATTCAACGATGCATGATCTATGAAGCTGATGTTTATAGTAAGGAAGTGAAAGGGTTAATGTGTAGACAGGCTGAAAGCATCTGACAGTGAAGTCAGATCTATAGAACGTTTGCACAGAGAGAGGTGAACTGGTCAGTCGTGTTGGAAGGCAAATGGGATTGGAGAGAGTCATCATCATGGCGATACTGACCAGCCTTTTACTTCTCTATCATTCAGAGGAAGAAAGGGCGCGCGCGCGCATGTGTGTGTGTCTGTGTGCGTGGCGTGCGTGTGTGTGTGTGTGTGTGTGTGCGTGCGTGTGCGCATGTGTGCGTGTGCGTATGCGTGGCGTATGAGTGTGCGCGCATGAGCGGGCATCGCTGATCCTCCCTACCCCCCAAATTTAGCATAAGAAGCTGCAGCCAATCATTAATAAAACTGAGATCCACAGAATGCAGACAGTGATGGAGTTGAATTCCAGCGGCAACCAGGAGAACTGATTACAATTTTGGTACAACAGGTTATACAGTATTGAGAGTTGGTCTAAATGATACAACAGTTTATAGTATTGCCAAAAGTATGAGCCCTGGTTGAGAACTCGTCTAAAGATACAATAGCCTACAGAAATGCCAAGAACATGCGTTTGGTCGTGAACTGGTCTGAAAGATAGAATAGATTACAGTATTATCAAGATATGAGTTTTGGTCGTGAACTGGTCTGAAAGATAGAATAGCTTACAGTATTATCAAGAATATGAGTTTTGGTCGTGAACTGGTCTGAAAGATAGAATAGCTTACAGTATTATCAAGAATATGAGTTTTGGTCGTGAACTGGACTGAAGATAGAATAGATTACAGTATTATCAAGAATATGAGTTTTGGTCGTGAACTGGTCTGAAAGATAGGATAGCTTACAGTATTATCAAGAATATGAGTTTTGGTCGTGAACTGGACTGAAAGATAGAATAGCTACAGTATTATCAAGAATATGAGTTTTGGTCGTGAACTGGTCTAAAAGACATAGTATTGCCAAGAATACGGGTTTTGGTCGTGAACTGGTCTGAAGATACAACTTGCAGTATCGCCAAAAATATGGGTTTTGGTCGTGAACTGGTCTGCAAAGTACAATAGCTTACAGTATTGCTATGAGTACGGGCTCTGCTTGACACTGGTCTGAAAGGAACAAAAGTTTATGGAACTGCCAAAAACGGCGGCTTTGGTCAGTAATGTGCACGAGGAGATGATGAGAGGTCGGGGGATCACAATGGCGTGACGTTACCTTGACCTGCGTTTCATTCATTTTTCTTCCTCTCTCTCTCTCTCTCTCTCTCCTCTTTTCTACCTCACTTATTCATAGCAAATACTGTATCTGACCGGTTTAGACTGACCTAACCTCTGACTTGACCTGACCTAACCCGACCTGACCTCTCTTTCTCTTCCTCCTCTTCTTCACTTTTCTCCTCAACAGTCAATCTACCACCGTCCAAGGGCGCTTATAAAAAATGCAAATAAGTGGAAACTCCCATTCAGCCTGGCTCCATATCTGAGCAATTATTGTCATCATTTGGAGGATTAGTATGTAGTGTGCCACATGTGTTGGACCAGAACAGCAATGTGGTGTGGGTGACCCTGCACTTTCTTGACATCGCTGGCCCCTACAGACTTCATGGTCACTGGAACTCTGACTGAATGAACTCGAGTTTTGGTTGGGTGTGGAGAGTGAACTAAATGAGATCAATGCCACTGAATCGCCACCAGAAGATTGGACAAAATAATAAATAATCATGCATATACAACAAACAACTGGACAAGTAGATGTGTGGTAGAATACACATAAATGAATACTAAAAAAATGAAAAGAAAACAACATTCAAACTATCTGACTGACTGATTGACTGACTGACTGACTGTAAACAAACATACATTATAAGGCAATATAGAAAAACAAAACAAAAACAAAATAACGGGGACTGGGGGGGGGGGGGACGACTAGCACAGAGAATAAACGGTCTGTAAAGACAGAGAGGGGAAAGATGACAGACAGACAGACAGAGAAGTCCAAACCATATCAGACTTTTCCAGTTAAAAAACAATCACTTTCCCGTAGACGCAACCACAGCCATAGTAGCTGTCATTGCTATTGTTGTTTAAAGCTCGGCTGACTGCGTAGAGCCACATCAGGGCTATAGCCATAGTAGTAAAAATACGATTTTATTTGCACACTGCGAAACTACAATACCACGGGTGATGATAACAACAATAAAGACTCTCGCCAACAGTAACAGCAACAAAACACAAAACAAATCAGTCAAGACAGACAAACCAAGCAACAGGCACGATGGTTGAGTAGTCAAGACGCCACATTAAACTTTGAAATGGAAGATCTGGGTTCAAATCTTCTTGGGACAGCTCGATGGATAAATGATGGAGATTTCTTTTCTTCCAGTCAACATATGTGCGGATCTGCTACTGCCTGAACCCTCTTCCTGCTCACATCAAATATGTATGTCAAAGATTCTGTAAGCCATGTCAGTATTTGGTGGCTTATGGAAGCACTAAAACACCCAGCGTACACTGACTCTCACTAGATATGGAGTATGCAGACTGTACAAATATACAATGCCTGCAGAGCGTGGACCAAACAACACGTGAGGTATACACGTATCCCAGAAAGACTGGAACCAAAGATAAATAAATAAACAAGCAAAAACTAAACAAAACCTTCAAAACCAAGCCTAATTAAGCCAACCCAAGCCAAAACAGATACAGTGGAAACCTGATATAACAGGGATGATGGGACCAAATCAAAATCCCTGTTATATCAGATCCCTGTTATATCAGATATCAAGGGAAATAAGGACTGATCAACTATCCCTGTAGAATTTCGAACTGACGGCAAATCTCTGCGAGCGATGCTTGCTTTTTCTCGACAGCCTGGATGATCTCATATTTCTTCTCAATTGAAAGGCATTTTCTTTTACGTTTGTTGTCAGCGGTGGCCATTATGAGCAATAGCAATGAGAATCAGAATCAGCAAGAAAGCTAAGAAAATAGAAAGATAAACAGTAGATCTAGGCCTAGATCTGGTCTGGTGTAAGTGTGCAGTAAGCTTACAAACTGAATGATGGCGCAGTCAGTCACTGACTCAGTGGCCTCAGGCCTACACGCTTGCGCGCGCATCACGCTCGCATTGCGAAGCGTTCTTTCAGTGTACAGTACACAGTATACCAAGGCTAGCCTAGATCTAGATCTAGGCCTACTGCGTGGCGTGCTGAGTCTAGGCCTAGGCCTTTCTGCTGCAGAGCCCGTCTCGGCATCCCTGCTATAACCGATCGAGCCCTCTTGTCTCCCTGTTATTGCCGATAAGTTTTAATAGAGACAAAGAGGAAGAAAAAATGGGGATTGAAAAAAGCCCTGTTATATCCGGATTCCTGTTATAACCGGTCCTGTTATAAATGGTTTCCACTGTATAACTCTGCTGATGAGATTTTACGAGAAATAGAAACAACAGCCACGTCGACTTTTCCTGTCTAAGAGTAACTACAACACTTTTCATCTTTACACAATCAAAACTGCAGGGGATATAAAGCTAACAGTACTACAGTTAGAACAAAACAGCAACAAAGGTTCTTGTCAACAAACAAACAAAACAAAACAAATCAAAAACACTAGACAAGACGAAACAAGACCAAAACGAATAAACAAATCAATAAATATATCCAGTAAAATTTAAGAAGACAACCAAAACAATATTGAAGGCGTACAGAATCCCTGGCCGGCCGTGTCAAAATTTCCTATCTAAAAACAACCAGTTTTTCCTTTCTTGACACAACCCGACAACCATAGTTGTAAAGCCAACCGGTTACCACAGGTGGTCGAAACAGCAACACAAAGTTCTTGCCAACAAAGACCTCGACAGGTGGTAACAATGACGTCAGTTTTCATCAACCTGCTGACAGTGTGAGCCGTTCGGTGTGTTTCGCAGACACATTTAATAGCCTGGGGAAAAGTTTGGGTTTTACGTATTTACCCATCCCCTTTCGGTATCCTCTCAATTTGCCTAATTTCCTTTTAACCACTTCGTAGATTTAATTTAATAATGTGTGTGTCTGCTGTTTTCGTTTTCGTTAATTAAAGAAATGTTCGTGTCCAAACGTGCGAGTGTAAGTGACGACGGGTTTACACGAGCATTTGCTTGAACGAGAGAGAGAGAGAGAGAGAGAGAGAGAGAGAGAGACAGACAGACAGACAGACACAGAGAGAGAGAGACAGAGACAGAGAGGGGAGATGGGGAGAGAGAGAGAGAGACAGAGACACAGAGACAGAGAGGGGAGAAGGGAGGGGGGTGTGATGTTGCTGAGTGTCTGCAGTAGTGCATATTATCATGTGCAGTGGCAAACAATACAGGAACGCTAGACGCCATTAGTGTCTGGGCAAATCACCTATATTCATCCGCATATAGATTACTCCACATCCCCCTTTCCAAGTGGAAATGGACATTAAACTGAAACTTTAAATCAATTTCCAACGAAACCCGAAATGCAATTTGAGTAAGACTGAAATACAATACAATGTCTTTGCATATTAAACTGAAACTCTAAATCAATTTCCAACGAAAACCGAAATGCAATTTGAGTAAGACTGAAATACAATACAATGTCTTCGCGTTTCTTTCTTTAACAAAAATGAGCAAAGTTCAAACTTTAAGGTAGACTGTCCTTTCATTTATCAATCACATCTACTGTGTAATTGTTTTCTTATTATAGGTTCAGTCTATCTGGTGGCTTGATCGTGCGACAGGACCTGCGTAGCTGTGGTGCTTCAGGTGCTGGAGGCTGGCAGGTGACATCTTCCTTTGGACCATTCTGGTCAGGTGTTGGATCAGGGCCATCCACTGCAAGGTTAGGTGATTCTGTGGTCAAACACTCACCTTTGGTGGTTGAAATTTGTGTGTACCGTGGGATAATAGATGTCTTCTGTTTTCGACGCTGAGTGCCCAAAGGGGTGGAACATCGTAGGACCTTTGGCCATGAAGTTTCACAACAGTCCCTGGTTCACCTTGTGGTCTGACCCAGACAGGTTGTCCTGGAGAGAATTGTGTGGCTTCACGTGCACGATGGGCTCTATCAAAGTTCCGTTTCATGTCCCACTTCCTCCTGATCTCCTTGTCTTTGAAATGTTCAGAAGACTGGGACTTGAGCTTTGAGGGTGCAATGGGGACTGGCGTACGAAGTTTCCTGCCCATGGAGAGTTCAGCTGGGCTTGTTCCATGCTGGAGAGGGGTTGCTCGGTACATAAGCAATGCTTTGTATGGGTCGTCTGACTTTTTCAAGAAGTTCTTGACAGTTTGAACACCTCTTACTGCCTCGCCATTCGCCTGCGGTAATGGGGGCTACTGGTGATGTGATGAAACCCATAGTTCTTGGCAAATGTAGCAAACTGTCCAAATGAAAATTGGGGTCCATTATCTGACATGACGATTTCTGGGATTCCATGTCTTGAGAACATGTGTTTCAAATGCTTGATCACATTCTCTGAGGTAGTTGAGTTCAGCAGTGCCAGTTCAATGTACTTTGAATAGTAGTCGATGACTAGAAGGAACTGCTTTCTGTTGAGGTCAAAAATATCAACCCCGACCTTTTGCCATGGGTAGTCAGGAACTGATGATGGAAGTAGAGGTTCTGGAGGAACCTTCCTTTCCTGGACACATACTGGGCAGTTTTCAACCAGAGCTTCAATCTGGGAAGACAGCTTTGGCCACCAAACAGTTTCTCTGGCAAAGGCACGGCACTTGACGATGCCCTGGTGACCAGTGTGAATTTTCTTCAGAATATCATGTCTCAGAACTTCTGGGATGATGAGTCTGGAGCAATGGAACAGTAGTCCTTCTTGAAAACTGATGTCTGCACGAGCCGACCAATATGACTGCATGAAGGGTTCATTTGGGCATGTACTTGGCCATCCATTTTGACAATATCTGATCAGCTTCTGACAAAGTTCATCCTTCCTGATCTCCCGTTTGATTTCATCAAGACGCTTCTCTGATGCAGGGATGTTGGAGATGACTTGGTTGACTGTCAAACTAGCATCTGCCTCCAGTTCCTTGTCATGTTCATCAGGCATTTGTGATGGGGCCCTGGAGAGAGCGTCTGCAGTAGTGTGATTCTTTCCTCTAGAATACTCTATCTGGTAGGAGAATCTCATGAGTCGCATCCTGAACCTTTGGATGCGAGGAGACAGCTCATCAAGATTCTTTGTCTTCAAGAGTGCCAGAAGAGGTCGGTGGTCTGTCTCAATTGTCAAATCCTTCAGTCCAAAGATGAAATCAGCGAACTTTTCGCAAGCCCAAGTCACTGCTAATGCCTCCTTTTCCACCTGTGCGTATCTGTGTTCAGTAGGAGTCAATGACCTGGAGATGAAGAACACTGGCTTCAAGGTTCCGTCTTCTTGGAACTGGCTTAGAACAGCGCCCAGCCCATAGGAAGATGAGTCTGCAGAGATTCTTGTCTTTCGGTTGGGGCTATAATGGGCCAGTGTTGGTGCAGAGCTCAGCTGCTTCTTGATGCTTTCAAAAGCTTCTTCTTGTGGACTGTCCCAAGTCCACTGATAACCAGTCTTCAGAAGGTCACGAAGCGGCTTGGTAGTGTCTGCTAGATTGGAGCCAGCAAACTTTGAAACTTGGTGACCATTCCCAGGAGACGTCTCAATTCTCTGATGTTGGTTGGTCTTGGAAAGTTTTGAATTGCCTTGACCTTCTCAGGATCAATCTGGATACCCTCCTTCGATATGACATGTCCAAGAAATTTCATCGAAGACTGAGAACTCACACTTCTCAGGATTTAAGGAAAGTCCGGCCTCAGTCAGTTTCGTGAGTACTGCTTTAAGTGAGGTGTCATGCTAATCCTCAGTCTTCCCATGTATCAAGATGTCGTCCATATCAGACACCACTCCTGGGATGTCTGACAAGAGCTGGGAGACCATTCGATGGTAGATCTCAGGGCCAGAACTGATTCCATATGGCAGACGGAGATAACAGTATCTCCCAAAGGAGTTATAAAAGTTGTGAGTTCCTGTGACTCTTCTGAGAGAGGAATCTGGTGAAAGCCATGGTTACAATCCAGCTTTGTGAAGATTGTAGAACCATGGAGTTTACCGAGGAGTTGTTCAATTGAAGGCAGGGGAAAGTTTTCTCTCTTAACTGCCTCGTTTAACTTTGTAAAATCCACACAAATGCGTATCCTACCACCTGATTTTGGGACAATGACTATGTGTGCGCACCAGTCAGTTGGGTTTGTGACTGGCCTGATCACACCCATCTGCTCCAAGTTCTTCAACTCTTCTTTCACTTTTTCATGCAGTGGTAGAGACAGGCGACGTGGTGACACAACCGAGAAGGGTCGTGCTCCTTCGTTGAATTTGATGGTTGTAGGACTTGTCTGCTTCACCAAGTCCTGAAAACAGCTGTGGGAAATCTTCTCGTGCTTCTTCCTTGCTGATTGAGTTGACTTCGGTCAGCAATTCCAGTTCTCTGATGGTAGGGCGACCCAAGAGTGGCTCCTGTAATCCTTGAATGACATAAATGTCATGTGTCACTGCCTTTCCTCTGCATTGCAGTATGGCTGAGAATGTTCCTAGAACTGTAAGTTTAACTCGACCTGGACCATAGAATTTCTTTCTAGTGTTCAACAGTTGTACCGTCTTTAGGACTAGTTTCAGTGGGACAATTGTCACGTCTGCACCACTATCAAGCTTGAATAAAGTGTCTTTCCCGTTGAGCTGGACAACTTTCATGAAAGCATCACTGGTAAGTTCACCTACAATCACTCCTAGGTCTGAGTCTTCCTCTTCTTCATACTACTGCTCGACCAGTTTAACATTCTTTGTACGACAATAGGCTGCAAAGTGTCCAGTTTTGCTGCATTTGTGACATCTGGCAGACTTTGCTGGACACAGGTCTCGGTTGTGCTGACCTTTCCCACAACGGCTGCACTTCTGACGTGTCTGGTTTGACTGTTCATTTCGTGTTTCTGCATACTTTTTGTGAACAGTGGCTTTTGGGTGCTTCTTCTCCAGTCTCACACGTTGCACTGAGCTTTCAGAGCTGCTTGCCATAGACTTCAGCTGCATCTTTGATGCCTCTTGAACCTTGCAGATTTGAATTGCTTTCTGTAGGTCCAACTCTTTTTCCTGCAGTAGTTTTTCACGGACAGTGTCATCCTTTATGCCGATGACCAGTCTGTCTCGGATCATTCTTTCTTCTTGGGCAGCGAATTTGCAGGGTTTTGCCATCTTCCTCAAGACAGCCACATAGGACTCTACTGATTCACCTTCTTCTTGCTCTCTGTGATGAAATTTATATGATTCATAAACTTCATGGGAGGAGCTCACGCAGAATTTTTCAAAGGTCTGTATAACAATGTCAATGTCCGTCCTGTCTGCTTCACTTGCGAATGGAAAGTTTTCATAAAGCTCTTGCGCGTCTTCACCTATACAAGCTAGAAAGACTGCACACTGATATGGCTTCTCTTCCTTATCTAGCCTTGAAGCTATGGAGTAGTTCTTCCATTGGCGTTGGAACTTTTTCCAGTTCTGCTCAACATCACCCTGAACCTCTAACTTTGATGGGACAGGTATGTTGGCAGTAAAACGTTTCTGCTGGCTGTTGCACATTTTCATTCATGACTGTAATCTAGTCTGCGTCAGCCGGAACAGCGAAAAGTTCAGAGTACGGTAATGCTTCGTTTACACGAGGGCAACTAACTAGGCAACAACGGCAGTTGGCAGGTTTGGCAACTTGTTGCCACGTTGTGGCAACTTGTTGCCACGTTGTGGCCTAGCAGTTGTCTGCAGTTGTCACCTTTTTGGATTTTCCCGATTCCAGTTGACTCGGCAGTTGTCATGTCCAAATAGTTGATAGATCAAACCGAAAACTTCGAGGTGCAAGGCAACTGTTTTGCGGTTGCCTGCGGTTGGCAGAGCGTTCACACACAGTTGTATCTGTTGCCTCGTGAGGCAACCTATACGAATTGGCGCCAAAGCCAAGGCCAGCGTGGCAGACGTGGCACGCTTCACGGCGTGTCCCGCTCGCTCGCTGTGCGGTTGCGCTGATAGACAACTGCTTGCCAACTAGTGGCCTAGGCAGTTGTCTCGCATGCCAACCGCTTTCGCAACTTGGTCAGTCGCCGTTGGAACAGTATAAAAGGCGGGAGTTTTACTGACAACTCTCATTCATTTTGAGCTGCTGCTACTGGAGTCCACGACTGAATTTTTCTCCATTTTCATCGCTACCATGGATTCTTCTGAATCCGAGGCGTCACTGTCTGCGGTTGAGGACGTGGAGGAGCTGGTAGAGCGTGAGCCTACCCTACCCCAGAAAGGCAAAGGAAAGAGGAAAGCAGTCAGAGTCAACCTGACTGAAGAGCAGAGGGACCTGGCCATAGAGTTCCTGAAGCAACGGCCCTACATATACGACAAGAACGAGCCAGACTACAAGGACTACCCTAGAAGGAAGCGGGAGTGGAAGTATCTTGCAGACATACTGGGAGTGACGCCGCAAGTTTTGGCCGCATGGTACAAGTCGATGAGGACCATGCTTGCTCGGGCCAAGAAGGCACGCTCCAAGAGTGGTTCCAGTGCCTCCCTCTCTGCAGGACTACAATCTCTGGAAACAAGGATGGGGTTTATGCTCCCCTTCATCCATGAGATCTCCCCCAAGACCATGGGTGGAGGAAAGCGGAGAAGAGGTTCTGCTTCAAGTACCGGCTTGGACCCCGAGTTGGCTGGCCCAAGTTGTCCTGTGCCTGCAGTTACAGCCATGTCCACTCAAGCTGCCACCACTTCTGCATCTGCGGGTCAAAGGCCAGCCTCCAAGCATCCGGATATGACTGCCATGGCAGAGTACTGTGAGTACCTGAAGGGGGAGGTGGACCGCATGGTCGCACGTATGCCCACCACCAAATCCCACTTTTGGAATGCCATGGCGGCTCGGGCCGAACCCCTGGACCAGGCCAGGACCAAGGCCCTTGAGGACGAGGTGTGGGAGGTGGTGAAACAACATGTGGATGCCGCTGCTGCCATGGCCCCACCCCCTACGTGCATCCAGCCTTCGAACCCTCCCGCCATCCCCGTGCGGCCTGACCCCTTGGAGTACCTGCTGGACAGTCCAGTTCGTGTCAGGCAGTCCCCACGGAAGCGCACCCCCAAGAAGGCCCGTCTGTCTGCTGGCCCCTCTACCTACAGCACCCTCAACCTGGATGACGTGGACATCGGTTTCGAGTAGCAGCACTCCTAATGCAAAATACGGCCCTTTTCAGGGCCAATAATTGTTCAAAAGAGATTGAGCCACCCACCCCCTTCCCCCATCCACACACACACCGCACCTCACCCCCCCCCCCCCCCACACACACACAGACAGACCTGGGAACCCGTTCAATTTGGGCGTATTTTACACGCCTATTTGATAAAAATGCGATTAGTTTAGTAGGACTGCCAGTGTGTTTTTTTAAAAAAAAAAGGTTTATAGATGTAGAATGGAATTGATCTTTTTGCTGGACTTTTTTCTTTATGTATACACATTAGCACAACTTAACAAGCCTCTCTCTCTCTCTCTCTCTCTCTCTGTTCTAGTTTACACATGTATACATGTACCTACATTGAAAAAATAAAAACGTCCGTTTGTTTTGGGTGTGGGGTTGTATGTGTGATTGGGGTGGGGTGGAGTGTGCTGTGTGTAGTGTCTGTGCGTCTTAGGGGGGGAAATGGTCACAGAAGGATAGGTAGTTTTATTTAACATAATTATTTTCACATGCACACTCAGAGAGAGAGAGAGAGACTGGGAGAGAGAGAGGGGGGGGGGGAGGGAGAGACAGAGAGATACATTGACTGAGAAACAGACAGATAGAGGGAGAGAGTGACAAGTCAAATCTCTTGGGAATTTTTAGGTCCTGAAAAGGACCAATGATTGGAGGTGATGCCCAAAGGCATATCACTGCACAGGATACCCCGGTGAAGCAGGAGCAGGGTGAGGGTCAGGACTTGCAGCTGCGGCGGGCCGGTTGACATGGGCTTTGTCCCACTGCCAAGGGACAATCCCTGCAGGACTGCCAAAGAAGTCTGTGAGGATCTCCCTGACCTCCTTCCCAGCATTGGTGGCACGAGCTGCTTGTGGCTGAGGCTGGTCAGTCCAGATGACTTGCTCCCTCCAAGAGCCTGGGATTACGTCATTCTCTGCATCTTCCGTGTCGGCTGCGTCCGCGGGTGGGGGTAGTCGCTGTAGCAGAATGTTGTGAAGTGTCACGCAGCACTGGACAACGTCTCTCACGCTGTCTGGCTTGAGTTCACAGGTACGCAGCAAGACCCTGAAGCGTTGGGCCAACAATCCAAAGGCATTCTCCACCACCCTTCTTGCCCTTGACAGCCTGTAGTTGAAGATGAGCTCAGAGCTTTGCATGCTGTTCCTGGAGTAGGGCTTCATGCAGTAGTCCTTCAGAGCAAAGGCATCATCACTCACGATGAAGTAGGGAACAGGGGTGGTATCCTCAGGATCATCTGTGAGCGGACATGGAACTGGCCTGTTGATGGAACCGTCCTCCAAATCCTTACTTAGGTCACTCTGCAGGAAGATTTGGGCGTCGGACATGTGTCCTACTCCACCAAGCTCAACCCACAGGAACCTGTAGTCTGCGTCCACGAGCGCCAGCATAGGGATGGAGAAGAAGCCCTTGTAGTTGTGGTACATACTGCCTGTGTTTGGGGGCTTCTTGATGGCCACATGTTTCCCATCCAAAGCACCCATGGTGTGGGGCATGTTCCAGCGGGTGTTGAACTTGTCAGCAATGCCTTTCCAAAAGTTCTCTGTCCAGTCATCAGGGAAGGCTTCCAGGTTGTAGGCCTCTGTGATGGCCTGGCACACCTCAACCAGGAAGCGGGAGATGGTGGCAACCCCAACACGAAAAGCGTACGACAAGGAGTGGTAGCTGTCTCCAGTGGCCAGATACCTCAAGGTGACCGCAAGCTTCAGCCCAGGCTCAATGGCCATCCTCATGTTGGTATCCTGCCTGGTGATTCGTGGCCGAATGCTGTCCAGGACTTCCAGGAAGACAGGCAATGTCAGCCTTGTGTAGTTCCTGAACATGGCGTGGTCTATGTCTCTCATGGTGACATCCAGCAGGGTGTAGTAGTGGCCAGTCTCCCTCCTCCTTTCCTCGGTGAGGTAGTTTCTGACCCAGAGTGATCTCCTGCGCATCCTCAGGTCCATTGCAGCGAGTCGTTGCTGAAAGTAGACGAGTTCATGCTGCACCTTGAGCATCATCAGCGGCAGAGCAGGATCCATGGTGAAGAATCAAGATGCAATGAAGTGCCTCCCTCCAACTGCCTGCTTTTTATACCTTCAGACACTTTCAACCCACGTGATTGCCACCAGTTGCTGTACCAGTCAAGAGCAGTTGTATCATTAGTTGTCAACTCCTCGGAACCTCAGAGGCAACTGTGGGCAGTTGCAGTGGCAATTGCCATGATTTTTGGCAACTACGTTTCAACTGCAGCCCAGCGAGCGGGCCACACACACAGCGCCAGTGACGCAAACAGGGGGCGGAGCGTAGCTGTTGTATGGTAGTTGCCCGTACCGTTTACACTGACGGCAACTAAACCAGTTGCCTGCTATTAATAGATCACAAGGCAACTGGCTGGGGCCCGAGTTGCCTAGTAAGTTGCCTTCGTGTAAACGTAGTATAATCAAAGATGCCTTTGCCACTAGACCACCAATTAGAACACGTTAAGATGACGACTACAGTGCTGTGATGACAAAATACTGCTCTAAGAAGATTAATGACGTCACGGACTACTTTCACGTTCTTTTCACTTTCAGCGTTCTCTTGCCACTTTTTCAAATAAGATTTAATGGAAATAAACAGCAAAGCGTCTCTCATTGAAAGAAAAAAATCAAATCTTTTGTGGGTGTTTTAGATCGGAAACGTTCACTGTCTCTTCTGCAAGAACTTGAATGAATTCTAGCCCTAGGCCAGTCCCTCTGACATTACAGTTGACACTGACGTGACTGACATCGACTGAAACATTCAACTCCGCTCAAAGGACGAAATTTTCCAAACTACTTTTCAAATCAAAACGCTCCCACCTGATATCCAACTTCTGACACCATGTGATGTTGCTGAGTGTCTGCAGTAGTGCATATTATCATGTGCAATGGCAAACAATACAGGAACGCTAGACGCCATTAGTGTCTGGGCAAATCACCTATATTCATCCGCATATAGATTACTCCACAGGGGGACTTACAGTTTGTTTCCATTGTTTCATAGTTGATAAACAAACCGAAATAAATTGAAATCAATCACACACCTTATCTAATGTGGCTGGTTTTATGATGTCACTGTGCTGGCTGGGTGCTGTCATGTTATTATCATTGTTATTGTTTCGACGATCATCATCATCATCATCATCATCATCGTCGTCGTCGTCGTCATCATCGTCGTCGTCATCATCATCATCTATTATCATTATTATTATGACTATCATCATCATCATTATTGTTGTTGCTGTTATGATGATGATTATGTTTCATTAAATTGTATTATTCATTAATTTACTTATTTATCTATATATTTATTTATTCATTTGTTTATTTAGTTATTTGTTGTTGTTGTTGCATTTGTAATCCGAACCGAAGTGACTGGGAATGTTCAAGCAACCAGAAACCAGATATATATGAATACAGAATGAGAACGCGCATTTAATAAACGAAACAAGACAGGCGCAATCTTTCCAGCCAGCTGGCAATTGTTCAAGTGCGCACAGAGGAAAACAAAACAGTCATTAGATCTAGAACAAAAACAACAGACAAGCTAACCGCCCTGGGAGTTGATGTAACGGGAAAAAAAAGTAAATTCCATTACGATATTTGTTCACGTTTTACTGTTTATGTTTGCGGTGATAGTTGGTTTGTTGTTTTTCTTCTTTTTTTCTTTCTCCTTCTTCTTCTTCTCCTCTTCTCCGGTTCCTCTTCCTCCATTGCTTTCTTCTCCTTTTTTTTTTTTGCTCCTTTCCTCCTCCTCCTCGTCATTCTCCTGCTCTTCCTCTTTTTCCTCTTTCTCGCCTTCGTCCTCCTCCGTCTCCTCTCCCTCCTCCATTTTCTTCTCTTCTTGTTATAATGTTTTTTATTTTTCTCCTTCTCCTCCTTCTTCCAATCATCCTCCTTCTCTTTCTTCTTATTTTCCCTTCTTCTTTTTCTTCTCCTTCACTGTCTCCTTTTCCTCATCTTTCTTCTCCTCCTGCAAGTTATTCTTCTCTTCATTTTCCACCTTCTTCTGCTTTTCTTCCTTCTTCATCCCCCCCCCCCCCTCAAACTTTCATTTCTCATCGTCCTCCCTCTTCTTCTCCTCCCCCTATTCCCCTTTCCCCTCTTCCTTCTGATTGTCCTCCGTCTCCTTATCCTCTTCTTCCTCCTTCTTTTTCTCTTCTTCCTTCTGCATATTCTCCTTCTCATTTGCTCTCTCATTCTCGTCCTCCTTTTCCAAGTTCTTTTTTCTTCTTCTGCTTGAAATCCTCTTTCTTCTCCT
Source organism: Monoplex corrugatus (assembly GCA_030674185.1). NCBI lineage: Eukaryota > Metazoa > Mollusca > Gastropoda > Littorinimorpha > Ranellidae > Monoplex > Monoplex corrugatus. The sequence continues at coordinate 39,365,090 of JAPXFY010000015.1, forward strand.
CCTCCTCTTTATTGTCCTTCTTCTCATCTTCCATTTTCTTATGTTGATGCACTTCCTCTTTCTTTTTTTCCTTCCTCCTATTCTTTTTCTTCTTCTCCTGTTCCTTCTCGTCCTTTTTCTCCTCCTCCTTCTCCTCTTTGTTCTTTTAACTCCTTCTCTTCCTCTCTCTCCTTCAACCCCTTTTTTTCCACTCCTTAACCCCCCCTCCTTCTCAGGCTTCTTGTCCTCCTCCTTTTCCTCCTCCTCCTCCTTTTCCTTTCCTTTCTTCTTTTTCCCCTCCTCATCATTTTTGTCCTCCCCCTCTTTCTTTTTTTTCCTCCTCCTCCTTGTTCTTTTCTTCCTCCTTTCCCTCATTTCTCTTCTTCTCCTCTGCGCTCCTTCCTCTTCTCCTCTTTGTTCTCCTTCTGCTCCTCCTTCCCTTCTCTGCCTCCTCCTTCTGCTCCTTCTCCTCCTCTGCTATCTTTCCTTGCCTTATGCTCTCCCCTTTCTGTTACTCTCTATGGATGCAAGATCAATAGTAACATAATATACACAAAACAGAGAATGTTTACTGAATTGATCTTCCATAACCGGAGTTACTGTCTAGGCCAAAAGTTCGTTATCGTTCAAATCACATGCACGCGCCTGTATGCAAATGAGCGAATGAAGACGAGGAGACCCCGAAATGGCAAACAGGGTAGACGTGACTCGACTAAAAGGAAAGTAAACGGAGATGAGTTATTGTGATATGGTGAAATACCGTCCACATCAAAACATGACCCCTCGGTATTTTTGGGAAGCATTTGTCCAAAAAGGAAACAGATTTTTTTTCTTCTTGAGGACAGATTGTCGTATAATGTGTTTACGACATAAGAAATGTTTTTATGTTGAAAGCGTTTTGTTTGGTTGGTTAGTTATTTTGTCCATCGTCTTCATCATCATCGTCATCATCATCGTCGTCATCATCATCATTTGTATCACTCATTTTTATCATTCTTCTTATTACTATCATTGTTGTTATTGCTATCATCATTCATTATGATCATTATCATTATTATCATTGTCAGTAGTACTAGTTGTAGTACCACTATTTCTAATACAATTAGCTGTTTACTTTTTGACTTTTTTTACGGTGAAAACACACACACATACACACACGCGCGCGCGCGCGCGCGAACACATATACGGACAGACATACACACACGCGCGCGCGCGCAGACGTTCAAGCACATACATACATACAGTTCATACACTGATCGAGACAAACATCATTTCTGATAATTGTATTAGATACAAAGAAACAGGAGTTGAACTGATAAAAAGACTCCAGAAAAAAAGTATGCCTTCAATATTCGACCGCTGTGTATCCGACACACTACGTTCAAGTAGCATTCTCGCTGAAGATAACTTTACATGTTGCAGAATACGTGTATGATTGCCTGCAATTCTACAAAATGTAAGATTCGTAGCTAATCGTATGGTACATTTATCATCCTATTGATCTGACAAATAACAGCATGAAATGTGAAATGATTAACTGCTGAAATTATTGACTGTTGTGTCAACTCATTATAACCAATCTGTGTTTCAGAGCCCTTTCCGTTTAATTTTATTCATTTGTTTATTTATTCATTTTGGTATACGAGGTATGTGACACTCAGCGGCGTACGTGTGTGTGTGTGTGTGTGTGTGTGTGTGTGTGTGTGTGTGTGTGTGTGTGTGTGTGTGTGTGTGTGTGTGTGTGTGCTGCGTGCTCTGAGTGTTTGTGTGGTGGTGTGTTTTCAGGACATTTTCTGACTTTGCCCGTACGTGTGTCTTTATATCACGTATTTGTTATCATCTATGTTGTAGGCTGCGACTTTTATTGACTGAGTCTACTGTCAAAGGTAATCGAGGCAGACAGTCTTCTATGTGGAAAACTAAACAACATGTATACTGTCATATATGTTTGAGACTGTAATCCGTAAAAACTTTCATTTGCTTAGTAAACGATCAGAAAACGGCATCATTATTTATTTGCTTGTGTTTAATCGTATCTGAACCAAGCTGAATAATCACCGAGGAATTTTTTTTTTGGGGGGGGGGTAATTTTTAGTTTGAGCTGGTGTCCATTAACATTTCGACACGAAAATTAGCTGACGATAAAAAAAATTACATTTATAGCGTTGAGCTGGTACAGTTTACACATACAGATAAGGACATACTTCAATAAGATGAAATCATCTAAATCAATAGACATATGTACTTGGTGAAATTGACTAACAAAAACAAAACAACAAACAAAGCAACAAACCGACCAGAACTCTGTGAACAAACGGAAAAAAATCCTCCAGGGGCAGGACTGGAGTAAGGCAATTTTTAGTGGTTTCTAGTACTGGCCTACTGATGGTAACCATTCAGTATGTGACCAGAATCAGGCCCTGGTTCTGCATCAAGCTGGCCAGTTTTCTAAAGTGACTGTCCCACGAAGAATTTAGGTCTCCGCTTGTCTAAAGGACGTGCCACACTAGGCATTAAGCTGTCGGTTTCTCTCTAGAGGGTAGGCCACACTACGCCTTGAACTTTCGTCTTCTCTAATAGGTGCATTATTCTAGGAGTTGAGCTTTCGGTTTCTCTGAATGCTGTCTTACACTCTGCGTATGCATTAGGCTGTCCGGAGGTGAAACACCGTACACTGGCTTCTCTACATGCTGCGTCACGTTCTGTATGTGCAATGAGCTGTCAGCGTTTCAATTGGGGTGGCATACCAGGAATTAATTAAGCTACCGCCCTCTATAAAGGCTTATCACTGAGCAAAGACCTGTCAGTTCTTTGACGGATACGCTCAACAAATGATTAACTCTTCGACTCCAGAACCCTATCCACAAACTGCAAAAACTTAACCCTTTGACTCCCTCACCCATCCACAAGATTCCTGGAGGAAGCTGGAGGCTAGGGTGATGAAATCAGTGGGTTATGTTTTTGCTTTGCTACCGAGGTTGACAATACAGGATGCTGGTGGACAGGGTGCAGGAGTCAAAGGGTCAAGCTTTCATTTTGTGACGGTCACGCTATGCATGAAGCTGTTGTTTTACTAAAGGGTGTGTCACAACAGGCACTAGCTTTCTGTTTCTATAAAACAAAAACAAAAAAACAACAAAACAACAAAAAGGGGGGGGGGGGGGGATGTCACACCATGCAGCTGTCAAATTCTCAAAAGGATGAGATACACCTAAGGGCGTTCCACGCTACGCAAATATATCAAAATGTCAGCTTATCTAAGGGGTGTGTGCGCATCAACCACTAAGCTGTCAGCTGCTCTATTGGATAGTCATTCTTTTTAGTTGTCGCCTTTTTTTAAAAGGTATACTACATGTACATTATTCTATATTCTAAAATACACTGGTCATGTGTCACGCAACAATATCACAGACCTCATGGCAACCATCTTTCAAGGAAAAACAGTGGAAAAAGGAAAAAAAGGCAGACCTCCAGTCTCATACATCGAGAAGATAACCAACATCAGTGGCCTAAATATTCAAGAAATCGTCTACATAAGTCAAATCAGAGCAGCCTGGAGGGATGGTGGTGTAGTTCAGCGGCTCAACACCGAACCGGTGACGCCGACAGGTGAGACAGGTGAGGTGAAACTACGTTATTATACATTAAGAGATCTGGTTTGCGTAAAACTTTTAGCCTTTCCAGTCTGACTGCACAGTCGATTCTGGCTAAAAAAACAAAACAAACCAAAAACAAAACTGTGTGTACATGGCCTCCAACCTACCAGCTGTGGATGGGTACCTCACTCTACTCAGCAGCTAAATGACCCTGCTTAGAGTCGCTGATGGTCACGTAGAAATAAAGCGGAGAGAGACATCAGTCTCATAATGTTGGCCCTGGAAAAAAAACTGATGTCTCCTTAGCCTCATTCTTCCACAACCTCAGGGTTATAGGACTGTTTATATTTTAACCGTGAGCATTGAGCTTTAGGCTTCTGATACGTTTGTCTCTTAATCTCTTTTCATTTCCCGAACATCGGGCGGCCGCGTGCGTAGGTGCGCTCACGTGCACATGCATGTAAGCGTGAGAGCGTTTATACTTACCTATCTACATACATACATAAAGACAGGTTAATTAGATAGATAATACATACATACATACATACATACAGACAGACAGACAGGCAAGCAGGCAGGCAGACAGATAAAGGAGGGGGGGAGAGATAGAGAGAGAGAGAGACAGACACAGAGAGAGAAAGAGAGAGAGAGAGAGACAGACAGACAGACAGAGAGAGAGAGAGAGAGAGATTCTTCAAAAGACGTGTGGTCAGCGTGGTGAGTTCATATAGAATAGGAGAGTGAACAGCCGCTCTAATATAGTCATTATATAGGCTTTGAGTGACGTCTTAGCCGACTGCTTCAATTGATAAACAGAGCTGAGGACTCGATATGAGATGATCTTAAATTCAGCCTGTCCCCACAGCATAAACTATTATTATTTGGCTAGCTGTCCATCTTAATGGATACGCCAATCATTTTTTTAAACTTCATTTACCAACAAGTAGCACAAAACATTAACTGATATATTCGCTGTCCATGTTAATGAATTTCCCATTATTTTTTTTTTCTTTGAGATATTTTATTTTTGATATGTTTTGTTACTATACCACTTTTGTGTTCCTTGTATTCGATCAATTTCAAGAGGTTCACTTACTCGACATCCATTTTGGATAATGTGTCGATAATTTTCATGAAGTAATTTTGGCATTTGATGCAGAATTAAGATCCTGTCTCCCATGTAGTTCCAAGAACACTGGGCTGCTTGATGTGTGTACATTTTAATGTTTATCATTCTCAGCATCTAATCCTGGCCCGCTGCTTCAGTTAATTAGCAGAGCTAAAGACCCAACATGTGATGGCTTTTAATTCAGGTCCAGCCCATAACATGAAATACTGATTAGGATGCTTGATTTCCAGCTTGATCAATGTGTTAATAATTTTTCTGAATTTATTCTCAACATGTGGCATAAAACATTGCTTGGCATGCTCCTTTCCATCTTATTAATGCCGCAATCATTTTTTGACGATATCGGCTTTCTGTTTGTTATATCTAAAGACGAAGGCCTTCTAGATTTCCATCATAATCATTGTGCCAGTCATCTTTCATGAATATAGTTTTTTTCTTCCATGCAATCCAAGACATCGTCCTACTCGATCTGAATTCTATTTTATTATCTGTTTTCTGTTTGATCAAGAATGGAGGCCATGTCATCTTTTCATCTCAAGAGAGTGGGTTGTTCTCTGTCCACCTTGATTAATGTGTCCATCATTTCGGATACTGTCAGCTATCTATTACAGCCAGCCTACCTCAAGATCTTGGGCTACTCGATGTCCATACTATTTGGTGTGTCGATCATTTCTGATGAAAACAACTTGGTGTTTGGTGTGGTATTGGGATCCTGGCTTCCATGCAGTTCAAGGACTGTGGTAAATTTTAATGTGTCAATTATTCTCACGAGCGCTTTGAATACGCAGGCGCGGCCCGCTGCTTCAATTAATTAACTGAACAAAGGATCCAGCATGCCATGGTCTAGAGCGTAGTTCCCAGCCCTCAACATAAAACATGAAGTGCCCAGCGCGCTGTCCATCTTGGTTATGTGCCTATTATTTCTGAAGATGTCAGGCTAGCGTTTGATGCAGAATTGAATCTTCTTCCTTCTTCACCTTGATGTTGTTTTTTCGTCGAATCCCGACTGAGGAACATGCAGACAGGTTGGTAGGCGTGGCGGTTCTTTTGTTGTTGTTGTGTTGTTGATGTTGTTGTTGTTGTTGTTGTTTTCCCCAGGTATTTTTCGCACTACGAAACTAAACTGACTACTGGCGTATGTTTCAAAAAGGACGACAAACAAAAACCCAATTACACATACGCTGGGCATTTTCGTATCACTCTGCCGAGTTGTTTCGTAGAAAAGAACTGATTTTGACAATAACAACGATGAAATTTACAGACGCTAAATCTTCATGCAGAAACTATGTCAAAGCGCGCACTCTCGCTGTCTATTCACTCGCACTGACAAAAACTGCTTAAGGATGCATGCAAAGGAAAAGCACAAGCATACTGGAAATGGGAGAACTGAGATCGTGGGTGTGGAAGGGGAGAATCACTACTAACAGAAGGTTATAAGTTACACCTGAAGGAAGAAAAGACTTTGTCGAAAAGACGGAAGGTCATTCCAGCTGTACAGACCAGACAAACAAAATGAACGGCAACCGACAGTGGAATATCTGTATCAAAGAAGTTGTAGACAAATAGTATCTAAAGCATAACGGATAGATCAGGGAGGGATATAATCCGGAGATGATGCCAGAGATTAGTAAGTACAAACCCGTTAATAAACTTGCTATCCCATCCGTAGCTGACAAAGGCCTTACTTTTCTGAAGACCTTCTGTTGTCTAGCTCTCCCTAGAGTTTCTTTCTACCCAAACAAAAAGATTTGATCAAGTCTCCTGTACATAGATTAGATACCCCTGCCAAGCCTGTAACGTTACAAAATTTTAAGGCCCAGCAGGGCACAATGATCTCTCCAGACCTTGATTACAACTATAATCATTAGTATAATTGTCGTTTATCGAAGCTGTACATCTGTTCTGTCTGTACAACAGGCAGCACCAGGTTGTGAATGAAACGAAGAAGGAAAAACGTAAACAGCTTTGTGATGAACACTATCTACTCTGAGTACGTCGCTTGTGACGATGGTGATACGAGACACCGACAAACGTGAATTGATACAGACAGCATACTCGATTAAATCATGCATGTACTGTTTGTAACTTTCCTCCAAGTACCAACCATATTTTTTTTCCAAAACATGTTTATTTACACGTTACCCATCTTTCAATCTTTGCAGCCGTAAAAAGAACATAGGGAGGAAACTGAAGAGAATGATGACAGGTTTTAGTATTGAGACGGTATGTGCCGAGAAAAAACTGTTCCATCGTAGAATATTATGTTCCAGTGTCAATAAACACGCACAACACACTCAGTCACAACTTTTCAATGAAAGCACCCTAGTTTTTCCAGTGAAACCAATAGCATACTTACAGTTTGACAAAACATCCACAATAATTTTCAGCTGGCTTCATAGAGGACTATGGTATCATGATTTTGTGTTGCAGCTTATGCCTTGATGTCTAATAACCAACATCCATCCCAGAATCAGATACAAACACCAGTTTCCAAGAGAAAACCCGCGAGTAGACATGTTGCTGGGTACTTCCCCAGCTCCTTCCCAGCCATAAAAATTGGGTTATTTTTACATTTAAGTACTCTGAACCTGAATGACAAAGGGAAATCATAAGTTTCCTAAACTTCAAAAACTGAGCAGGTATAATAGTTTCGTTGTTTTGACATGTTAGTTTATTAAAGCAATTCTACAAAGAAGCTTGTAAAAATTGACAAATTTCTCCTGAGAATTGGCAGAAATGGTGTTTCCCCAAATTTCTAAATTTCAAGGTAACACTCATTTCTTATAGGCTCAGTCGCCATTATTTTGGTCACTTAATTAACAGAGCCAAGGACTCGTTGTCTGATGGTCATGAGTTTTGTCCCAGCCAATGACATAAAACACTAATTAGGCTTCTTACTGTACATCTTAACGACCCCACCGAAACTGGGGGGAAAAAACGACCACATTCATCGTCAGATATGTCTGACCACGTAGAGGCGAAGAAAACAAGAAGCTCGAATGGATCGATCATTTCTTAACGTTCATTCCCAGAACATAGCATAGGATATCAATTCATTGGCTTGCCCACTCTCCATGTTACTGAATGCCTCTATCGTGTCCTTGATGATGATGTCAGCTTTGCGTTTGTTTCATCCTGTCCATTTTGAGATATTGTCTTACACGATGACCATCTTCCTTTTTATGTGTCAGTCACTTCTTTAGAAGAAGCTTTCTGTTTAGCGTCATAGCAAAGTGGCCAGTACATCGAACTTCTGATCGGTGAATCTGGTTTTGATCTTGACAGGGTACCGTATTTTTCGTGAGCTAGTTGGTTCATGTGACAGAACCGTGGACTCACTTCAAGTCTGCAACATTCAAAACTGGCCTGTTCGCTGCCCATGTTAATGTTACCGTCATTCTGTTGGATCAGCTTCGTGTCCCTTCCATCCCTTCCCCATTGCAAGACCTTGCTAATAAATAGGATTTTTGCGCAGGCTGAGGGAGGCTGCCAGATAGCTGTTGGCAGATCTGCGAAATTCCGAATTCAAAACAAATTCCAAACTTCTTGTATGTTATGACAATTTCCTTCTCGATGTCCATATTAATTAACGAGTCGGTTATTTTTGATGATGTCAGGTTAGTGCTTTGATGAAGAAGAACTGAGGTCCTGTCTTCCATGCAATTTAAGATGATGGTCTGCTGTGTAGAGTGGCTATCATTCTGGTGGTGACAGTTCTGTGCTTTATGTGTAAATAAAGTCTTGTCTTCCCTTCAAGAGGCCAGTGGGTGTAACGGCAGAGTTTTCACCAGATACTGTCTGCACGGGTTCAAGTATGCTTCAGGAAAAAACTGCTAGAATCGCCTTTAGTCTATCCAGTTATAAATGGGCAAGTAACTCTATTAACAGTTGAGTAAGGTAAAGCTGCAGGAGAGAGGAGATGGACATGTCCTCATTATACTGACCCTGAGAAAACTGAGGTGACTAACCTTCTCATTCCCTATGACCTCAGGGATATGGAACACCTTTTACCTTCAGTCTTCGTCAGATGTAAAGAAAAGTGGCTTTCTTTTTTTTCCAAGACAGCTGAAGTCAGGTACAGAAGAAAGAGGGTGTGTGTGTGTGTGTGCACGCGCGTGCGTGCGTGAGAGTGTGGTGGTGTGTGTGTGTGTGCACGTGTGCGTTTTTTGTTGTGTGTGTGTGTATGTATGTATGTATGTATGTATGTATGTATGTTGTATGTATGTATGTATGTATTTGTAATTATGTGTGTATGTATGTTTGTGTGTGTTGTGTGTGTGTGTGTGTGTGTTGTGTGTGTGTGTGTGTGTGTGTGTGTGTGGTGTGTGTGTGTGTGTGTGTGTGGCGCGCGCGATGTGTGTGTGTGTGCAGTGTGTGTGTGTGCACGCGCGAGCGCGTCAAAAAAAGTTATTTTAATAATGTCAGCCACGTTTTTTCCATTTATTCATCAACGTATTTTCCATTTTTAACTATTACGATATATTTTCCGTAAGGATCATACATTGGCGTTTATGTCAGACTTTGAGATTTAGGTAAAACAAGAAGTTTCATTTTCATTCATATGTACACACGTGACCCACACTGATCGGGTGTTTTCAAAGCTTTCCTTACGCAGAATAACACCACCAAAAAGATACAAAATCAGACGGAACATCGTTTCTTCTTAAGTACAAGAAGAAGAAAAAAGAAAATATGAAGAAAAGATTCACGTGCTTGACAAAAACACATGTTAGAATATACAACGTATATTCAACTTTTCTCTGTAATGAATGTATGAGGAAGGCGGGTGTACCGCCGAAAATTTGGGAAATTTTTACATTGATTTGTTGCCTTTTCTGTGCACATGCTGCTTGAATTATATATATAGGGGAATGAGAAGGTAGTCACCTCAGTTTTCTCACGGTCAGTATAATGAGGACGATGTCCATCTCCTCTCTCCTGCAGCTTTACCTTACTCAACTGTTAATAGAGTTACTTGCCCATTTATAACTGGATAGACTAAAGGCGATTCTAGCAGTTTTTCCTGAAGCATACTTGAACCCGTGCAGACAGTATCTGGTGAAAACTCTGCCGTTACACCCACTGGCCTCTTGAAGGGAAGACAAGAAGAAATACATGCTGTTGAAGAAAGCTAAAAAAAAATGTACATGTCCTAGAGGGAGGAAAACAGAGAGAGAAAAAGAGATGGAGGGTGGAGAGGAGAGAGAGAGAGAGAGAGAGAGAGAGAGAGAGAGAGAGTAGGAAGGGAGAGAGAGAGATAGAGACAGAGAGAGAGAGAGAAGAGAAGAGAAGAGAGAGAGAGAGAGAGAGAGAAGAGAGGAGAGAGAGAGAGAGAGAGAGAGAGAGAGAGAGAGAGAAAGACAGACACAGACACAGACACAGAAAGAGAGAGATTTCGCTTTTCCTCAGTAATGTAAATCTGAAAGAGGCAACAATGCCAGAATCCATGAAACTTAAATTGAGAGAGGGACATAATGGAGACAATTACTAACTACAAAGAGAATTTTAGAATAGCTGGGCAAAATGCAAAAAGCCAACACTAAAACAAAAAAAGTTTTCGAAGAAAACCGCTAAAATTGTAAATGTCCTTTCTTTCTACACGTATGTAGTAGAATTAGTTTTCTCTGTAATGTAGATAAGAAAGAGTAAACATCAAAAAAATCCTCGAAATAGACAATGAAAAAGTAACAGAACTTAGAGAAAAATAACCAGCTACACAGACAATTTTACAATGACTTCTTCGTAATACAAACAGAAAATGGTCAAGCCATTCTAACAGTCACCTTTTACATACGAAATTCATAACAGAAAATCCAGATTTTTTTCAAAATGACTGTGACCTCGTAGAAACTTCAACTGAAGAACTTGATGTGCATCGAGGACAATGATAGACCACATGAATAAGAATTAAAAAAAAAAAGATTTTAAATACTGTCAGAAGTTTCCGAGAAAGTGCAGTCTACACTTTTTTGGAGGGGGGTGGGAAGCAGGAGAGTCCTTATGACTTTGACCTCCTTATCCTCCAAACCTAAGCACTCGGGATCCCTCATTATTTCACACTTTTAACCTAATTAAGCAAAAATCTATTCAGAAACAGCTATGAAAATCGTGTTCGCAGCTCTCTCTCTCTCTCTCTCTTGTCTCTCTTTCTCTCTCTCTGTCTCTCTGTCACACACACACACACACACACACACACACACACACACACACACACACACACACACACACACACACACACAATCTCCCGGGTTAATATAAAATGACCTCTCTTTAAAAAAAAAAAAAAAGAGAGAACAGATATGTAAAGAAAACCAAACCAAACACAAAACAAAACTTAAAAAAAAAGCAACAAAACAACAAAAAAAAAATATTCACGGGGAAAAAGTACATTTTTGCAGAAAACATTCGAAATGTATGATGACCAGACAGAATCTTTCAATTTTAGTGACTTTGCTTTAACTCGATAATAGGCATCCGAAAACAGGAAACACTATTACCAGAATCTGTAAAACATAACTGAGAGAAGGACTAGAACGTAACACAGACAAATTATCAGCTGCAAGGAGAATTGTAGCATGTCTAGGTCTTCTCTTTCAATTTTCAGTAGCTTTACTTTTCCAAGGGGTAATGTTGCGATCAGAAAACAGGAAACACTCTTTACAAGAATCCAATAAAACATAACCGAGAGAAGGATAGTAACGTAACAGACAAATAATCATGCTGCAAGGGAAAATTGTAGCATGTCTAGGTCTTCTTGTTGCTTAATCGGAAGTTTCGAATCTTTGTTCAAAAGGGATCTTAACGGGCTGGCTGGCTTTTGCAACAGAGCAGGGAATCTCAAGATCCAATATCTCGTGTTCAGTCCCAAGACTCAAATATGAAATTCTGGTTTTTTTTATTTGACATTTTAATTGCTCAATATCATTCTGGTGATATCAGGTGTCACAGGTTTTGCCTCACCACACCACCCCCTCCTACCCCAATTCAAGATATGGTCAGTGTAAGGGGTTTTGCGCAGGCTGAAGTAGTCTGCCAGATAACTGTTGGTAGATTTAACCTTTTGACATCCCTCATGTTATCCATCAACTGAAAAAGCTTAACCTTTTGACTCCATCACTTATCCACCAGCATCCTGTAGAAAGTTGGTGATAGGGTGAGGGAGCCAAAGGGTTAAGTTTTTGCTTTGCTAGTATGGTTGACAATGCGGGATGCTGGTGGGCAGGGGTCAAAAGGTTAAGTAGAATCGCAAATGGAACTGTTCAAGTACGATAAATCCCTCGTTTATAGACTAAAAAAACTCAAAAACTCAAAAGGGATTCATCACACTCGAATAATCCTGCATGCACTCCATCCAAATCGAGACTATAATTAACTGGGAGACTCCTTGAGCACGGCCTTGAAATGGGGAGGGAGAACGGGGCCCATTTAACACAAAACTGGCTGGCACCACCAGAATGACTGAAGCATCAAGATGGGCACACCTCTGAGCAGGACTGACTCTTCAGCTCAAAAGCATCCCGGCAGTGAACGGGCCAGTTTTTCGTGTTGCAGACTGCGATTCATGTTGCAGACTGGATGAATGAGCTCAACAAATCAAATCATCAGTCCACGACTCTATCAAAAACAAAAACAAAAAAAACAACCCAAACTAAAAAACATACACACACCCAAAACCAAAAACAAAAACAAAAAAACAAAAGAGAGAGAGAGGAGAATGGTTTCGAAGAAAGCACTGTAATGCATATGTTCAAAGAGAATCTTTTCAACGAGTGGTTTTACCTCTCCTCTATAATCATAATGCACATCAGAAAGGGAAACGAGTGCAAGAACAATCCATAAAACATAAGACAGATACACAGAAGGGAGGGAGAGATATTACCAGCTATAAATATGCAAGAGAAATATGCGCCTGTTTGCGTGTGTGTTGTGTTCCCAGACAAATAATTTGCATTGCTCGCATATCGTCTTTTGTGGCAGTGAAGGGTTGATATTTAAATAAGCATTAATTCTAATGGATTTCGGACAAATATTCTCAACGCCTCTCTCTCTCTCTCCTCCCCCGTCTCTCTCTCTCTCTCTCTCTCCTCCCCTCCTTCTTTCTCTCTCTCGATCTCTCCTCTCTCCTTCTCTGTGTGTGTGTGTGTATATATATATATATGATTATTATGAATATGTGTGTGTGTGTGTGTGTGTGTGTGTGTGTGTGTGTGTGTGTGTGTGTGTGTGTGTGTTCGGTATGTGTGTTGGGTTTGGGTGTGTGTGTGTGTAAGAATGTTCAGTAACTCTTGGAACTGTATGCAAGTATATTTACAAATGTATGCAAACATGATAGCTAGACTTCCATTTGATGTGTGCCTGTAGGCATGCGAGTGTGTGTGCGCCTGCGCGAGTGCGTGTTTGTGCAAGTGTATATACGTGTGTGTGAATGTTCAGTAACTCTTGGAACTGTATACACACAAATACATACAAAAAATCCTGATAATTAGCTTCAATTTAATGTGTGTCCGTCAGTGTCTGTCTGTCTGTGCCTGTATGTTATGTGTGCCCGTGTGTGTGAATGTTCAGTAATTTTTGGAACTGTATGCAGGTATATTTACGAAGAAATGTATACAGCAGACATTTGAAATTGATAATGGCTAGACTTCCTCTGTGTGTGTGTGTGTGTGTGTGTGTGTGTGTGTGTGTGTGTGTGTGTGTGTGTGGTGCGTGCGTGCGTGCGTGTGCGTGGTGCGTGCGTGTGTGTGTGTGTGTGTGTGTGCGTGCGTGCGTGCGCTTATGTGTGTGTGTGTGTGTGTGTGTTGTACGTGTGTATGTCCTCGCGCCCGCGTGCGTACATGTCTATGTATAGATCGATTTTTGGTAACTGCATGAAATATATGGTGACAATGTTTGCTTAACAAATATAGAGGAGATAATTGAAATTCATGCTGAGCAGATTTCGATTTGGGGTAGCATAGCTACAACAATGACTGCTACAAACATTATACTGACAAACTGCTACAAACATTATACTGACAAACTGCTACAAACATTATACTGACAAACTGCTACAAACATTATACTGACAAAGTTCTTATATGTCCAACTGTGTCAAAGATCTAACTGGTTTTTCATTTTTCGGAAAAGAATATAAAAGATGATTAACCCTTTGACTCCTGCACCCTGTCCATCAGCATCTTGCATTGTCAATCATGCTAGCAAAGCAAAAACTTAACCATTTGACACGCTCACCCTATCAACCAGCTTCATGCAGAGTTAAAAGGTTAAGTTTTTGCAAATGGTGGATAGGGTTCAGGAGTCAAAGAGTTAAGTGTACGCACAATGATACTGAAAATCTTTGTTATTGTAGTTTTGGCGAAAGAAACTGCAATACCATGAAACAGTTTGACAACATGATCGTTGACTGTATTTGAATAACGTTTGTATGCTCTCCCCATTTAATGATCATAAGTATCTGGTGAGATAGAATCACCGGTTTCATATACTCAATCTCTCTCTCTCTCTCTCCTCTCCTCTCTCTCTCTCTCTCATACACATACACACACATACCCACGCCCTCGTGCACGCACCACACACACACACACACACACACACACACACCACACACACACACACACACACCCCACACACACACACACATACACACACACGCGCGCGCGCACTGGGTATGTTTAACTGAGTACACTGACAGTATGTGGAATTTATACCGGACGCTCTCTTAAAACACATTCTCCAGTAGTACCTGTTCTTGTTAACGACTGTGACGCAAGACTTATGGCTGTACTGCAGTGGTGTTAATGTCTCACTCAACCGTGGGCCTGAGGGTTAATCATACGAACAATTAACTGGAAATTCTTACAATGAGAGAGACTTGGGGGGGGGGGGGAGAGACAATGAGAGAAGAGGGAGGGATGATAAAGAAAAGGCAAAGATAGAGATAGAGGTGGGAGAAACGGAGGGATGAGACAGACCCACACAAAGGCAGAGACACAGAGAGCAAACACACCCACACACCTCCCCCCCCCCACCACCACCACACACACAATAGTATTACCATAGAAGAGCAGGTAAATTACTCTACACATATGCCTCAAGGGTCGGTCCTGTATCCCACAGCTGAATACCCATACGCCCCTCTCATCTGTCGGATCTACAGAAGGCTCCATCACTGTTCACCACCTCACCCTATTCTCACTCCCCCTGGCTCCACAGAGATGGAGGAGGAGGGGGAGACCAAGGGGAGAGAGTGAGAGTGAGTGATTAGTGAGAGAGAGGGGGGAGGGAGAAGGGGGGAGAGAAAGAGAGAACACTGATGTTAATACAGACATATTACTGAATATATCGGGGGACGTGGTGGCGAACAGAGGGAGAGACAGACAGAGTACATAGTGTGTGTGAATGTGTGTGTGTGGGGGGTGCGTGCGCGCGTACGTGCGTGCGTGTGTATGTGTGTGAGTGCGTGTGTGTGTGCGTGCGTGCGTGCGTGTGTGTGTGTGTGTGTGTGTGTGTGTGTGTGTGTGTGTGTGTGTGTGTGTGTGTGTGTGTGTGCGTGCGCGAGAGAGAGAGAGAAAGAGAGGGAGAGGGAGAGAGAGAGAAAGAGACAGTTTTTGTTTGTTTTTGTTTGTTTGTAGGGCTGTATGTGTATGTGTGACAGAGAGAGGGAGAGAAAGAGAGAGAGAGAGAGAGAGAGAGAGAGAGACAGACAGACAGACAGACAGACAGACAGAAGACGTACAAACAAGAGACAGTTAACCAGACCCACAGAGATAAACGGACAAAGAGAATAGATAAACTGCGTCAGACGCACATAGAATAAACACACACAAGCCTGTCACCACTAACAGAAAAAAAACTGACCAGATGTTACGTATTTTCAGATAAATTGTTTGCCTGTCACACACAACACACACACACACACACACACACACACACACACACACACACACACACACACACACACACACACACACACACACACACCACAAACATGAACACACACAAACATAAACACACACATACACAAACACACACACTCACACACACACTGTAAACACACACTGTACACACACACTCACAGACACAAACACAGATACACACTCACAGACACAGACACACACACACACACACAAGAGCAGGCCCAGTGCCCCACGGCTATGACCCGACTCTGATAAGGCCACCATCGCCACCATCATAACCAACCAACCTCCACCACAACCACTACAACCATCATCATAACCAGCCACCACTGCAACCAGTGTTTGCTTAATACATCGATTATGTCGACTCAACCTCCCACCACCACTTCCCAACCACACAACTATCACTCTCAATTCCATCGTTATCAGGAAAAAAAACATGGCAAACCACTAGAGAACAATTAGAATTAATATTATCAGCAAAGAAAAAAAACAACAACAGGAAAATCAGAATTAATGTTATAAAAATGGCAAGCAACTACAGGAAATTATGGGAAACGAGAATTAATGTCACACTACAATTAAAGTTATAAAACAGAAAACATATGGATTATCATTACAGGAAAATAAGATTGATTTAAAATTGTCATGAAATACGGAAAACCATAACTAGAAAGTCAGAATTAACGTTATCAGAAATAAAATAAAATCCTTGATAAATCACTACAACAAAATCAGAATAATTATTTTGGAAAAGAAAAAAACAACATAATCGGAGAGAACACATGTGGCCAACCACAACAGAGCTATCAGACTGAATGCTTACACTCGGGCAGAACTGGTTGGTGTGGTGGTATAGGTCTCGTCTTTCAATCGGACAGCGGTTGTTCGAGTCTGGCTCAATAAAATGTTTGTGTACAGATCCAGACAGCTTGGAATGAGTCCCTAACCATGATCAGTGTTATTTTCCTCTTATACTAAAATTGTAGCCTGTGGCAGTACATTTTATCGTAAAATACCAATCTGTATAAGCATATTTACATACGTTTCAGTGAACTGATGATAGGTGACTAGTTCTGAGAATTAAAACACTTTTTTTGTCAATGTATTCATAATCTATCATGAGTCAACAGGAGACAACTCGGCAAACAAAATGACAGTGACGTGAAACTTTCTGTTGCTTTCAAAGTCTGCGAGGGCGAGTAAGCTGAACATAAATGTGAGGGGAAAAAAGAAAAAAAAAATCAAAACACACAAAAACAAACAAAATACGAGTTCAAACTAATTCCTCTATGTATTATTCTGAAAATCTTTAGCTTTATGTAAATCTATAAATACATCTGTATTTGACGTTTGTCTTTTGAATAAAAACGAGTTGTTTCTAATTTACGTGGCGTTAGCCCTGGCACGGCGTTAGTGGCCGCTTGGCTATAAGCAACATCAAATTATACTGATTTATATCAATACTTATGACACTTACAGGGCGCCATATCTTGGTATAAAAGCCACATCAAAGCGCGCACTCTCATCAGTCACACATGCATTTACTGGCAAAACTCAAAAATACAAAGTACGTACATACCGGGAGGGATGGGCAGGAGGGGAGAGGGACGAAACGGCCAGCACGTAAAAGGAGAAAAAATACTCTATCATCCCACTGCAGTCATCACTAATTGTTCTGGAACTATTCAAACAAAGTCAGGTTTACCTGCTTTGAAGCTAATGAACCTTTCAGAAGGGGAAAAAATCACTACTGTCTTTCACAATGCGTGAGGTCAAAAGAGTCTGGCATCATATGGGCGCGCGGCATGACGGGATGGGACAGCAACATCCGGGACAGCTGATGTTACCACCATAATCTCTTCACGCAGCACGGAACGCAACAGCCAGCACAGTGGGTAGGCCGGATGATCTCAAAGAAGAGCACTCAGTCCCGAAAGCTAAGGTTAAATACAGGCTTGGCCGCGACCGAAAATTATGGCTGAACGGTTGGGTCATCCACAGCTGCAAAAACTAAGTTTGGGCTTCTCATCGGAGGATCTGAGTTTGAATCTCTCTGGCTACCACCTTTTTATTGTTGCTCAGCCGACTGCGTAGAGCCATATCAGGGCTAAAACTGGTTCAAAATATACAAAACTTAACCGGTTCAAAACATAAAAAACTTGGAACAAAAAAAAAAAAAAAAAAAAAAGAAAATTAAGTACGCATATCAATGCATTCACGCATATAATCTAATGGCATCCCATGGCGTTGACCACTCCGTTCAATTTATCGCATAGGGGATTTAAAAAGCACACCTGAGGACAAATTGAAGCATACCTAAGGACAACAAAACGTATATAGTAACGGGCCTAAGTTACCTAAAAGTGCTTCCGCATATCTCACCTCCGTAGAGCCAAAAATGCATTTAATACATATACCCAATTATCAATCATAAGAAAAAGTGCGTAAGACTTTTTTTATCGAACACATATAGGTGAATGCGCCAGCAAGGCAGAAAATGATAGGAAGAAATGACAGAAAACAAGCAAAGGAACAAGGCATAAAGAAAAAGAGTGACAGAAAAGAGGAAATTTCTAGCACAGAATTTCCAGAAGGTGGGGATACTATTTATACTGAACGAGCCCCCGGCATCCCCACGGGGGGACGGGTACCACCTAACGGCTAAAGGGCCAAGACTGTTGGTACCGTCTGGTGGGTAAGGGGCAAACAGTTTTCCTCTCTCCCAGGTCAACCTATGTGCACATCTGCTACTGTCTGAGATCTTCTGTATGCATATTCACGGAGACTATCAAATACGCCGTTTAAGGTCTTGTAAGCCATATCAGTGTTGTTTTTATTGTTATTGTTGTTTAAAGTCCAGCCGACTGCGTTGAGCCATATCAGGGCTATCTACAACCGTTTCAAAAACACATACAAAACTTGAACAGGAAAAAAAAAGAAAAGAACATAAGTACACATATCAATGCATTCGCGCACATAATCTAAGGAGATGCCCCTGGCGTTGATCGCTCCATCCAATTTATCGCACAAGGGATTTAGAAAACATACCTGAACACAAATTTAAATATACCTAAGAAAACTAAAGCATACATAAAAACGGGCTAAAAATACCTAAAATTGCTGCCGCATATCTCGCTTCCCTAGAGCCAAAAACGCACTTAATATATGTATCCAATCATCAATCCCAAGAAAAAGTACGTAAGACTTTTTTTTATCGCACACATACACTTGAATGGGCCAGCAAGGCAGAAAATGATAAGAAGAAATGACTAAAAGCAAATGAAAAAGGCAGAAACAAAGAGAATGACAGAAAAGAGGATTTTTTTCTTTTCTTTGCACAGAATTTCCAGAAGATGGGGATACTATTTATACCAAAAGAGCCCCCGGCATCTCCACGGGCGAGGGAATGTCAATGTTCAAAGGCTCACGGAAACAAGTTATACCAGCATGCACGCCCACTGACTGCAGAGTATGCAGACTGTGCAGCAACAGAACACCCGCTCATTGAGCGCCAAACAACGTCCATACACATATATCCATAACAACACTTCTTGGAACAAAATGAATACATAGAACAGTGAAAACCTTTACGTTGATTAAAGCAGCAGGATTCTTATCATGCTGGTGCAGTCTGAGTTCACTTTAGTTTACTCAAGACGTCGTAATAGAGCACAGACGATTCTATATCCGTTTAAACTATCAATGCTGTGTGACGGAAGGATCTAAATTAACCACGGCAACTGTCATAAGCCTACACATACAGCCTAGATGCCTTCTTGACACAGGTTTTGTGGTTCCCGATAAGGTTTGCAATTCTATGCCTCTTTTGTTCATGCTCTTGTCTGTCATTCATGTCATCGAAAACACTGTGTATTTGTACAGTGACATCACTGTGGGCTCGTGGCACGTGTTGCCAACAAAGATTATAAATCAAACATTACATTCCGTCTAAACTGTAAGTGAAGATTGGCCAGTCTGAGAGGAGGTGTGGACAAAATGCGCTCTGTCAAACAGTCGCCGTGGTGTAGTGGTAAGTGCAACGGATTACCAACCGGAAGGTTGTGGATTCCAATCCCTGTCAGTCCTTTCAAACGATTGTGAGATTTTCGGCCCTTACTGGATCGGCCCCAACTGGCTCTTACCTAAAGCAAAATATTCTGTGGGCTCATTCAGAGGAGCCGGGCCACACAGTCCAGTCTCATCCATTTCACAGACGCATCACTGAGGGTGTCGCTCAAATCTTCTGACCAATACTGCAAGTGTCTGTATCTCTCGGGCCTCGTTGACGCCAGGATGCATCATGATAATAAGCGTAAGTTAAACCGTGTCATGCAGTTAAATCCTAGACAAATTTCAAAACATATGGTTATCATTCTTATCGTCACCATCATCATAGTATTGTAAAAACTGTCGCAGTTCTGTGGCCATTAAGGTGGCGTGAAAAAATGTACCAAAGGAGATGAGCACAGAGAAAACTGCCCAAGTGCGATGCCTTCCCTCCCCTCAAACAAACACGATAAAAACAAAAACAAAACAAAGAATGTAAAAAATACAATCTGCAGCTGGGGTTAAAATACATTCTGTAGTAGGGGGTGGGGGGGGGGAGAGATATTGTCTTGCGTGTAAGACCCACATGTACATGGTGTAGGAAGCGTGGCGTGGGAGGCAGTGAGATTCGTTCGTTTTTTAATTTAATGATAGTACTGAGAGAAGGGATGTACGTTTCTGAGAGGAAGTGTGGGATGGTCGAGGAGGAAGAATGAGAGAGTGGAATAAGCAAATCAGCGAGAGATGTCTACGGTCGATGAACTTGATTTTAACGACTCTGATGGTGGTCTGTGAGTTCCTTCCTGCAATGGGAACAGCAGCCGCAGCATAGCAACCCTCTTTGTGAAATTCTGTCAAAGTGCAGTTTGAGTTTTGAACTTTCGTTTGTGACTAGCAATAAGAGAAACAGTTGGCCACTGTCATGATCATCGAAAATTGTAAATACAAATCTGCCATTTGAGCATAAAGGAAGGAGATTAGACAGTATCACTATATCAGAAAAAAAAGTGATGCAGTAGGCATACAACCGGCTTAAGTCGTCTGCAAGTTGAAAATGGCCAGTTCAATTGGTCCAGTCACATGGACTGCAGCAGCAGCTGGTGGTGGAACTACCTGATCAAATTTTGTGAAAATTTTTACCAAACATTGTAAAGTTCAAAATTCCATCAAACGTTAAGAAGTGCCAAATTCCATCAAAAGTTGTGAAAGATGGAGGACATCATAGTGAACCTGGATTGCCTGAGTAAGAAAGACGAGAAGGGTTCTCAATCCCTTTTGATTAAAGACTCGCGTGGAGGTGGCCGACAAAACAGATCTTAAATCGTCAGAAACACAGCTGACTACTTTATGGTGAGAGACAGACTGTCCATCAGGCGAATGGCATCAAAACGCAACTGTCTACTTCAAGGTAAAGCCAATCTCTGTCCATTAGGCGAGAGCAAGACGGAACTGAAACAGAAAAAGAAGTGCTGTCAGCATGATCCGTTCTGTTCAAATACATGACTGTGTCTTGTTTGTGCAGTAACATCTTAGTCAGGTGGTGGGCTCGTGGCCCGTGTTTACAAGCATACGCATAACCCGAATGTTTATGTCTGTGACTGTAGCAAAACTGTAGCTGGAGATTGGCCAGCATTGAAGAAACCTGTACGTGTAGACAAACGCACTTTTTCTTGTAAAACTGAGCTCACTAATTGCTTTGTGGAAAGAATGCCAAATGACAGACGTCATTAACTACTGACCCAATATTTAAAGTCTCCAGCTCAAATTCCAGCGTTTCAACAAAGACATGGACTAGATGCACGTTTCTTAGATGCAGTAATTGTCCACTCGTGTACGTATAAACAACGGCGCCAAACAGAACAATGATCATGTGCGATGCGAACTGCTATGTCACTCCACAGAGCTATCAGATTTTTAAAAAATATGAAAAAAATACAACCAACATCGCTATTTTGATTTCAGTTGAAAACATCTGGCTAGCTCTTACTGCCCCTACTATTGTCTTTTCTGTAGCGTTTGAAATACTGAATTAAAACACAATGTTTTACAGCAAACGGGCGACAAGTTAACAAAATATTACACTTCAGAACACGCCACTGCTCATTCTTTGCCCATCATAATATCCAAACTGACATTTTTGGGCTACGTTGTGTTTAGCGGATTTCATACGCATTAAAATAGGCTATGTTTATTTCAATGATAGACTGATATATTATATGTACAATAGTGTGGATTTCATACGACAATAAAATAGGCTATGTTTATTTCAATGACAGATCGATATAAAACAGACATCATAATTTGTTAGTAAATTTGGCGGAAACTTAAGACCTTACCAGCATGTTGGGTTTATCCCGAGGCTTATGGCCTACGTCATAATCGTTTTCGATTTTTTTTCACTATAAGCAATCTGTAGTATTGATTTATATGGAATTTACTCTGAGTGTAGAAACTCTGAGTGTAGAAACTGTCTCGATAAACGCCAAAATTGAAACATAATGTACCAACTGTTTTGGAGTGGTGTCATCTTTGTGTTTCGCATAGATTCCAGACCCTACTGCCTTTTCACTCCAAAAAAATTTCGTCTGCATGGAGTTCAGAGTGGAGCGCTAAGATGGGCAGTGAACAGGACAGTTTTTGTTGTTGTTGTTGTTGTTGTTGTTGTTGTTGTTGTTGTCGTCGTCGTCGTTGTTGTTGTTGTTGTTGTTGTTGTTGTTGTTGTTGCAGCTGTTGCTGTTGTTGTTAGGCAAGCTGGGAATGAACTCGATACATGAAATCTTGGGCAGTCTCTGGCTCAATCAACTGCCACTGCCAGCAAGCCCGACTGCGTAGAAGCACGTCATGACGGGACTGCAACATATGGGGCTGGAGAGCCGTCAGCGTGATCACCTTTGTTTACAGAACATGGCTGAGTCGTGTTTGTGTGCTGACGACACAGTTTGGTGTTAGGTTCGTGGTGGCACGTGCTTGCGTTCATGTAGTCATAAGACTTTTATTGTGTGTTTCATGGCTAGTAAAACCGTGCGTAATTGAAGCTGACATGTTGTGTAGAAACGTGTGGGGCAACATGAACTTTGTCTTGTCACTGATATGACGAATCGCTTCGCTGACATCTTGCCAAATAATGAATAATTACATTATTCAAAGCATTCAACATACTACAACCAAAGGCTAAGTTAATCAATAAACTCCTCGACTCGGTGTCTGGTATGTTTAAAATTCTAGTCTCATCATCATCATCAAGTACCTTGCCACAAGGCGTTGGTGATCGTGGTCCTCCATATGCATCTATCCCTTGTCGTCGCAAGCACATCTTCCACCCTCTCTGTCCTCAGCCACCCTGCAAGTCCGTCCAATATTTTCTCCCTGGGTCTACCTGGTGTTCTCTTTCCCTCCAGCTTTCCTGTTGTGACCAGGTGCTCTACTACCCTTTCCTCATAAAATGTCCTATATAAATCATAGCCAGCCCAAACAAGAAAAAAATCTAGTCTACCACTCAAAAAAATAAATGCACTCGTTGTGCACATCATTCATTGCACTAACTTAGTTTCCATCGCCTATATTTGTTCAATACGAGAAGCACTACCACCGTCTCCTTTGTAAGGCTGGATTTCGACATGCTATTGCTTAATGCTCTGCCAGTGTTGAACTGTTGTTATGCTCGTATGTATTTTACAGAATACTGTTTGTTTAAACCAAAAATTGACCTGCTGCACGATTTCGAGTGTAATGTTCTGTTTGGCGCTTTTCAGCTTTAACTTAGTTTAAGAGACAAAATTACTCACTGGCAGATGTTTAAGAACCGACAAAAAACAGAAAATCACTTCGACATGCACTAGTCATTGCCTTATCACTCTGCACAGCTGTTTGGTAGGAAGAACCATTGAGTCCACTGTTTTGATTTCAGTTGACACTGTTTTGGTCACTATGGTTACTTCCATTCCTATCCATTCAGCAGCGTTTGAAACCCTGAATTAAATCTTCCAGTCCTTTTACAATCCGCTAAAATAGTTAGTTAGATAGATAGATAGATAGATAGATAGATAGATAGATAGATAGATAGATAGATAGATAGATAGATAGATAGATAGATAGATAGATAGATAAATAGATAGATAAGTAAAAATAAGAAAACGTTGCATTTGATTAGGAAACATGTCGTTGCTCACTGCATACTCATCTTAAAAATTACACCCCTTCAGCATATCCACCAGCTTACGACATGAAGTTGGTGAAAGCTGGTGGAAAAGGTGAGGCAGTGAAAAGGCTAATGTGACAATTATTCTGGAGTGGTGTCAGTTTAGTGTCTGACATAGACTCCAGATCCTGTCTTTTTTACCCCTGTCTCAAGAACTTGCCAACTGATGGTTCCGTTGACAGAGTGCCAAATTACAGGGCTGAATACTGTAAACACACTGCGACAAAGGAGAAGACCTGGTTGGTTAAATCAATACACAGGTGTGGACTCAAGATCTCAAGTTTTTTTTTTAATCTGCATGAGATTCGTTGCACGCAGACAAATCCATCCAAACTTCACAGTAATTATCCTAAAGATTCTTCCTGTTCAGGCAAATCCGTATGCACAGCGACATCTTGACAAAGAAAAGAGACGGGATCTAGAGTATATGTCAAACATAATAGTGGTTTTGTGTAAACACACTTTCAAGCTTCATCATATTAGCTAGGTGCTCGAAGTTGGAAATCTGTCTGAGAGATGCATAGCATGTGGACAAACCCATCCAAATCTACTTGATGTTAGCGAAAATACTTTTCGTTTTCAGACAAAACCGTATGCACAGACAACTTCGTGAGATGGTGGAGAGACAGAACGTAGACTGTATTTCAACCATTAGACTGAAACTGAACTGATTATTCTGGAACAACCGGCACATTAGGATGGGTGTGCAATGAACAGATCCATTTTTACTTTCAGGGATGGTAATCTGAGTTCAAGAATCAGACACCGAGTCTGTAAGTTTACTGATTTAGGCAAGTAGGCCAACAGCAGGTTTCTTAAATCATTGTAGTTGAATTCTGAAATAATTAACGATAGCTGTGCATCAATCAGCACCAATTTCTGTGTTTAACCGTAATAATGAACAGCCAGTCCAATTCTCTATATCCATTATTTGTTAATCCAGGTCACGTTTACCGAGTTACTTTGTTTAATCCATAAAATGGCCTGCTGTAGGTGTCTTAGGCGCAGTGTTCTGATGGGATTTGTTTCAGCACTAAAAGACAAATTCATCAATTGGCAGACTTTCAAAGTCTCCCAGCCTATGCGTGCACTGCGTTCGGCAGTCTTTCTTTCTTTGGATGTTTGCACTAAAATTGTTGAAACAATAGATGCATGACGCGGTGAAAGTAGACAAGCCTCAAACAGAAATGCCCATAGTCTCAGCATCTCTGTCCTGGATGGGTGAAATACAGCAATCTTTCTTTTTTTTTATTTTATTATTTATTCAATTGTGTTTGTTTGTTTGCTTGTTTGTTTGTTTGTTTGTTTGTTTGTTTGTGTTTTTGTTTGTTGGTTGGTTGGTTCATTTATTCGTTCGTTTTTTTTTCTGAGAAATAAAATGTCCATCGGAGGACTTTTCAAAGATCATAACCAACAGAGAACTAGTTGTATACATGCTGGTCATTATTTTTTAAGGTATATTTTATACTGATATATAGGCTACATTATACATTTACACACACACACACACACACACACACACACACACACACACACACACACACACACACACACACACACACACACACACACACACACACACACACACACACATGGAACATTACAAAATAGCAAAGAAAAAATAAGAATCACTGTCAGACAAGAATTACACTACTGTGAACAGACATACTAACGGAATGGTTCAGAAATGGCTCAGGAGCAGGAGACAGTCATGCTGGTCTTTCTTGTACTACCGTGCAAGAAAAAAAGAGAGAAAAAAGAACCGCCACTATAGCCACACTACAGCATACATAGTGAAGCATTTCAACTCTTAAGCAGAATATGGAATTTCCACCTGCAAACGATATGAACTTGGAAGAGCACCGCAGTTGAGAATTATGTTGCAAGCGGTAGAAATTTATATAAATTTATTCAACCTGGACCTTTCCATACGCGCTCCATCCAAATCTGCCGTAGTTATATAACAGACTCCTTGAGCCTATTCAAAACTCTGAGCATGGGCAAGGCCTTGAAACGGTGATTAGTGGGGGGTTGGAGACAGAATCAAGGTCTTGAAACGGTGTTTAGTTGGGGGCTGGATACAGAATCTTTGAAATTCTGACACCATCAGAATGACAGGAGTAGCAACGTTGGCGGTGAACAGAAATCTTTTTAAACTGTGAGCCAGTATTGAACTCCAAACACCAGATCTTGATTGAGTCCACAGCTTGTATCAAACGAGTCAGCTAACCCATGACGCCAACAACGAGTCCACAGACTTAAAACGTAGGTCAACCAAGGTCTAGTAGGTTTAACGTGTTCACCCCTGTAACTTGGCACTTTGTCAACAAAGCAATTACTTGGATCAGTTACAAGACAAAGTGCTGCTGTCCACACTGTACTCCACAACTGGCCAATCTCCAACAGTTCTGCTCGCCAAAGACGTAAAATATTCAATGCATATTTATAATGACCCTGCAGTTCCACGTTCGTGCTACGAGATTTCCGCCACTACCAACCAGCAGGCCGTGACGTCACTGCACAACCAGGACACAGTCAGGTAAAGTAAACAGAGCTAAACTGGCTGTGAGCTGATGTCCTGGATGTGGCTGTCCCACCATGAGGCATTTTCATGTTAGCATGATCGCTGGCTCAGTTGACAGAACAGTGAACTCTAAGATCTGATGTCAGGAGTTCAATTCCAAAACCAACCAAAACATAAAAACTGGCCTGTTCCCTGCCTATCTTAATACTTACAAATTCCACGAAAGAGAGATTTTGGAAGGGAACTGGCGACAGAACCTGGAATCTACATCAATCATTAAACTGACATCATTCCGGAATAACTGCCATATAAATCTTTTCATTCCCTCACTCTACCCACAAGCTTCTAGGTGAAGGCTGGGTGATAAGAGCGAGGCAGTGAAAGGATTGAGATGGGGATGTAATGAGCAACGACGCATTACTTTATTGCATTTTTGCGGCCTCTTTTGACGTTAGATGAAAAGACACCAGCAGCATTTCAAACGAAGCAGAATTGGTCCCCAGACAAGATAATCACGCTTCCAAAATGACCCTGACTGAACAATAAAATCCAAAGGGCGGTGATGATGATTGCTTTGTTTTATTTTTGATGTTGTTGCCCCCCACCCACCCATGCAAGTAGTCTAGCAGAATGACACAACTGAAAATAATGTGTGCGCAATTGGTTTGCTTATTGGCTAGCAATTTAAAAATGTTCTCCGACTGACAATTTTGTTTCTTAAGTGGAAGTAGGATGGGGTGTGTTGTAAAACCACCACCACGAAAAACAAACAACAGATCGTTGTACGTGCCGTTGGCTCAAATGAATAAAACCTGTAGACCCGGGTTTGATGTCTCTAGTTCAAATTCCACCTCCCTGTTTCTTTCCAATATAAACAAAAACCAGGCCCGTTCACTGTATACCTATCCCTATGTGGCAATTAGTCTGGACGGAGCAGCTTTATTTCAGCGTTCGACATACTACCTACTTCCCATCATTTTACAGTAGTGTTTGATGTTGGATTGGGTCCATATCTCAGCTGTCTCTCCTCTGTCTCAAGATATCGTCTGTGCATGCGGTTTTGTCAAAACGCGAAAAAAAAAATTTCTGATAATTGTTGGCAGATTTAGGTCGATTTGTCTGTGTGTGATGAATACGTCTGACAGATTTCAAACTCTAAGCATGCAGCTGATGTCTGGTAGAGGGGATGGTGGTTAAACAGTGTTGTGCGCTTGTGCCGACGTGCTCACAGAAAAGAGGAAATTTCAAGCACAGAATTTCCAGAAGGTGGGGATACTATTTATACTGAAAGAGCCCCCGGCATCCCCACAGTGGGAAGCAAATGATATCCGATGGAAAAAATGAGAATTAAAATACTGCGTTAATGCGCGTTAGCGCGTACAAGCTCACACGCACACGTACATGTATGCATACACGCTTGACGATGATAAGGTGATATGTACGATCATAAAGTGTTGATCTTTATCTCAGAATATTACAACCAACCTGTGTCACATCGCCCTACATTTGGTTCACATGACAAATAAATGTGTTCTGAGTTCTCACGTGCTCAAGCATGCATACCTCCGAACATACACCTGCATATACCTTTGAATATACAGCTGCATATGCATATGCAGTCACTCACGCTTATTCACATATACACACAAAAGACACAAGCATGCACCCTCACACACACAAGAAAGCGCGGACATACATACACACACACATACACACACACACACATGTGCGCGCAAAGAAGCAATCTGCATCAGTTTCTACAATTTTTTCTATACAGCTTAAGCAGGATTCACACATCATTCATAGAAATATGCACCTTGTTAAGCTACACACGTATATTGTTTTTTAAACTAAACCTTAAAAATGCAGAGCCCATTAGTCTATTAATGGATGGGCCATCTAAGAAAAAAGTAAACAAGCGAAAGAAACAAACAAGATGGTCAACCCACTTTAAAAATCTCCCTTTCATGCCAAACAAGCAAACAAACAAAAAATTCCAGATTTTATACTTGACATGTAGAAGGTCAATATGACACTGAAGACGTATCAGACTAAATAAAACTTGACGTGAAGCGAGAACAATGATAGATTGTCACACGGTGAAAACAGAACGTAAATATTGTCAGGAGTTCCTGAGAAACTGATGTTTTTACACCTAACTCAAAGTGCTGATTTTAGCACTTCTGAGAGGCCCGTGTGACTCTGACGTTGGTGTCTGCCATGATTTCCTAACTTAGGCATTGTAAAAGATGAATCCATCGGCACTGACTCCATCACGACTGGAAACGCACAACGGACCATGATTAATGACCAGTTGGAATTTCCGTGTGCGTGTGGAAGGAGATTCACCACCAAACGCGGCATGAAGATCCACAGGACAAAAATGGGCTGTTTGAAGACACATACGAACCAGCAGCAGCGCACTGCGATAGCAGGTGAGACGTTGGATGACCAAGGCCAGGAATTAAACCATAGTGCCAAGGACATCCACGCTGACGGTTCTGATGCGGATTTTGCACAAGCTCTTAACGCCAAACGTGGAAAACTCAATTTGCCGCCTGCCGGTGCAAAAGAACAATGGGAGAAATTAGATGAGGAACTTGTCCTTAAGCTGAATGCGCTAATAGGGAACAGTACGCTGGAACACAAACTTGACACATACGGAGACATCATATACTCTATCTGCAGGGACACTTATGGAGTGAAGCAGCCAAAGACAAAAACGCCTCCCCAGAAATCCAGAAGACAGCAACAGATGGAGAGCATCCGGAGGGAGAAAAGGAAGCTTAAAAAGCGAATGAAAACTGCCTCAGAATTCGAGAAGCAAGGGCTCCTGGAACTCTGGAAAGATCTGAAGGCCAAACACAATGCTCTCAGCAAAGTGGAATCAGCAAGGCGAAGAAAGAGCAAAAAGAAGAAGACTCAAGATCGTTTCTTCAAAGATCCCTTTGACTTTTCAAGAAAGCTGTTTGAACAACCCAAATCAGGGACTCTCACAGTGGGCAAGGAAACCCTAGAGCAGCATCTCAGGGAAACATATTCCGATTCTCAGCGCGAGGCACCACTTGAAATCCAGAATCTGGTTTGGCCTGCAGCGCCAGAAGGAAAATTCAATAACAAACCACCAACACTGGATGAAGTGAAGAACGTAGTAAAGAAAGCCAGAGCCAAGTCAGCACCTGGACCAAACGGAATACCATACCTGCTCTACAAGAAATGCCCAAAAGTGCTCGAGTGGCTCCACAAGATGATTCGATCAGCATGGAGGAACCAGAAGATCAGCGACCAATGGATGAGAGCTGAAGGAGTGTACATTCCGAAGGAGCAGAACTCCAGCAGCATCAATCAGTTCAGGCCAATATCACTTCTGAACGTCGAGGGGAAAATCTTCTTCTCTGTTATGGCAGCAAGATTGACAAAATACCTGACTGAAAACAAGTATCTGGATATGTCAGTCCAAAAGGGAGGCATACCAGGAATGCCTGGATGCTTGGAACATGCCACGTTGATTTGGGATGCCATCCAAAAAGCAAGAACAGAGAAGAGAAACATTGACGTAGTTTGGCTTGATCTGGCGAATGCATATGGATCAGTTCCACACGATATGATCCAGCTGGCTCTTGAAATGTATCACATCCCAGAAAACATCCGAACAATGCTGAGGAAGTATTTCCAAGGGTTCTCAATGCGGTTCTCTACCAAAGAATACACCACGGACTGGATAGACCTAGAGGTGGGCATTGCAATGGGCTGTGCAATCTCTCCCATACTGTTCGTGTTGGCAATGGAAGTCATCTTGAAAGCTGCAATGAAGAGTTCAGGTCCAGTGAATCTGGGAGATGGATACCAGATGCCTCCTCTGAAAGCTTTCATGGATGACACAACAGTCTTGTCCACGGATGAGGAAGAGACACACCAAATCTTAAAGCAGCTGGATGAGCTGGTGGCCTCTTCAAGAATGAGGTTCAAACCTAAGAAATCCCGAAGTCTCTCACTGCGAAAAGGAAAAGTGGCAGATTCAGTCAAATTCATGGTAGCCAACCAAGCCATCCCCACTGTCACAGAAGAGCCAGTAAAAAGTCTCGGAAGATGGTATGATGACTCCCTGAAAGACACAAAAAGGGGATGTGAAACCAAGCAAACAGCAGAAGAAGGCCTGAAGAAAATAGATAACTGCGGACTGCCAGGCAAATACAAAGTCTGGTGTCTACAGTTCATGCTGATACCAAAGCTGCTGTGGCCACTGCTAATCTATGACATTTGCACCAGCACAGTCGAAGCAATGGAAGCCAAAATCAACAAATACACAAGAAAATGGCTCGGTGTCCCACCTGGTCTCACTGATGTTGCATTCTACTGTCGTCAAGCAATGCTGAAGCTACCTCTCA
>JAPXFY010000015.1:39400869-39405869 GCA_030674185.1 Monoplex corrugatus
CATTAGATCCCATTATTAGACCTATACAGCAAATGACAAAGATACAATACGACAAACTAAAACCGACAGACAAACAGACGGTCAAACAGATAAACTGACACAGTCAGAAGGATACACTAAAACTGACAAAGAAACGGTCGGAGAAACAGAAAAAAAGACAAACAAAGACTTCTACATTTTAGAAATACAACAAAAGAAAGCAAAAACGAAAACAATACCAACAACAACAACGCAATAGTACCATCATTACAAAAAAAATAAATAAATAAAGACGGCTTGTCTCATAACCCATGCACCACAGCAGAGTGAGGTGGTAGATACCTCAAACTTTGTCAGGATCGGCATTACGCTAAGTATATATATATATAATTATATATATATATATATATATATATATATATATATATATATATATATATATATATATATATATATATTCATCTCCTCAGGAATTGGGATGGAAGAGACCTCAACTTTTTGTCGAACCCAGCATTAGGAGGGCGGTGCCCATCTCCCCATGTTCGCTGTTTTATATAATAATATAATTATAATAATAATTAAAATATTTATATAGCGCAAAATCTTGATAAAATCAAATCTAAGCGCTGAAGCAGACACACACGCAAGCACGCACGCACGCACACACACGCACGCACCACACACACACACACACACACACACCACACACACATACACACACACACGCGCGCGCGCGCGCGCGCGCGCGCATGGCTATAAATGGGGAGAAAGAATAAAAGCAATAAAAGCAAGAATAAAAGCAATGGAAAATTATAGAGAGCATAGCATATACAATTATATATTATAACCATGTGATTCCCCTCCGAGCGGAGACAGGCTGCAGAGGGGGGTTAGGAGGAGAAAAGGTGAGTTTTGAGAGCGGACTTGAAGGAGACAAAAGTAGGTTGCTGACGGACTGAGAGAGGAAGTTTGTTCCAGGAGAGTGGACCAGAAACAGAGAAGGCTCGTGGACCATAGGTATTGAGCTTAGTGCGTGGAAAGCGAAAAGTCAGAGGATCGGAGGCAGAGCGGAGGGTACGTGAGGGAACATAGATCTCAAATAGGCTTGACAGGTAATCGGGGGCTGCGTTATTGAGGCTTTTGTAGCACATGGTGTCTAGTTTGTACTGTATGCGCTTTGATACAGGGAGCCAGTGAAGTTGTGCCAGGAGAGGAGATATGTGGTCAGCTTTTTTCTTTTTGAGTACAAGGCGTACAGCATTATTTTGAATGCGCTGTAGGATGTGAATGGTGGAGGCAGGAAGACCAGACAGGAGTGAATTGCAATAGTCAATGCGAGACATTATGAAGGAGAGAACGAGTTTTGCAGTTGTTTCCACAGAGAGATACTTCCTGATCAGCCTTATACGATGGAGATGATAGTAGCAAGATCTGGCAGTTTGAGAAACAAAGTTGTTCATGGAGAGGGTAGAGTCAATGCAGACACCAAGGTTTTTAGCTGAATCAGAAATTGGGACTGATGTGTTACATAATGGGAGAGAAAGAGGAGGCAGCTGAGAAAGTTTCTGACGGGTGCCAATGAGGATAGCTTCTGTCTTGTCGTCATTAAGCTGAAGTTTGTTGAACGTCATCCAGTTCTTAATGTCTGAGTAACACTCGGTGGTGCGAGTCAACAGGTGCTGTATATTATCAGGTGAGTCAATGTCTTGAAGTTGGGTGTCATCAGCATAGAAGTGGTGTTTTATAGAGTGGGAGTTGATGATGGTGGACAGGGGGGAGGTGTAAAGAGTGAAAAGAACAGGGCCAAGGACAGATCCTTGTGGAACACCACAGGTCAGGTATGCAGGTTGAGAGTAAGTGCCATTGATGAGAACAGTTTGTTTTCTGTTTGATAAATACGAAGTGAAAAAGGAGAGAGCAATGTCAGAGATGCCAAAAGTATGATGAAGTCTAGAAAGGAGAATACCATGGTCAATGGTATCGAAGGCTGCTGACAGATCAAGGAGTGTGAGGAGAGAGACTTTGCCAGTATCAGTTGCAAGGAAGAGATTGTTGAGAATGTGTAGTAGGGCAGTTTCAGTGCTATGGCACTGGCGGTAGGCTGACTGGAAAGGATTGAGGAGATTGTTGGCAGACAGGTGAGAGTTCAGCTGGTTGAGGACGACTTTTTCAAGGAGTTTTGACAAGAAAGAGAGATTAGAGATAGGCCGGTAATTTTTCAGTTCATTTGGATCTAAATTGTGTTTCTTGAGGAGAGGGTGAACAATAGCAGACTTGAAAGAATCTGGGACAGTTCCAGTTTGAAGAGAAGTGTTGATGATGTCAGTGATGAATGGGAGGAGAGTAGGGAGACAGTCGGCGTAGAGAGAACCTGGAAGAGGATCCAGTTCGCAGGTTTTGAACGACATGGATCTGATTGTGTTGAGAATTTCTTCTTGTGAGACTGGGGTAAAAGTAGTAAGAGGTGTGCCAGAGAAGGAAGGGTCAGGTGGGCATGGTTGACAGGGTGTCCTGTCAAGCCTGTCACGAAGAGTTTGTATTTTGGTGGTGAAATACTTGGAGAATACAGATGGGAGTTCTTCATTTGTATGTTTTGTTGGGAGAGGTAAATCTTTTCGTGTTCCAAGGAGATGATTCATGGTTGTAAAGAGTTCTTTTGAAGAAGAGGCATTCAGGATTTTGGTTTGGAAATAGCTTGTTTTTGCTGATGCAATGAGGGTGGATACTTTTGTTTTAGAGGCTTGGAAAAGTTGCCTGTGTACAGTGAGTTTGGATTTGCGCCAGCAGCGCTCTGCTCTGCGGCGGGCACGTTTTGCACAGGCGATCTCATGAGTGAGCCAGGGGGTAGGGGGGCGGTCAGGTAAAAGACGGGTTGTGGCTGGAGCATGAGTGTCCAGAAGATGGTGGAGAGTAGTATAGAATTCATCGGCAAGGTTATGTGACTTTTCAGAAAGGAGACGGGAGGCATCAGATGAAAATGTGGAGAGGTCGATAGATTTGAGATTGCGTCGAGTCACTGTGCGCATGGTACGGGAAGGAGGAGAAATGTCGAGAGAACAGAGAATTGCAGAGTGGTCAGATGGAAGGGCTGAAGTTAGACGGGTAGAAAGAACTAAGCAGTTGTCAGTAGCGGAATTGTGGTGATCACGAGAAATGATCCAGTCAAGAATGTGACCTTTTTGATGGGTTGGTTCAGAAATGTGTTGAGTCATATTGTGATTGGACAGAGAGTTGATGATATGTCTTGTGTCATAACGGTGAGTGTTGTCATAGTGGACATTGATGTCACCTAGAATGATGAGATTTCCAGGTAAGAGGCAGTAGTGGTCAAGCAATTGGTCAAAGTCAGAGAGAAACGTGGATGTGGTGAGTTTGTTGGCAGAGCTAGGTGGGGGTCGATAGACACAGGAGAAGGTGGTGGGGTGAGGGGTGGATTGGAAGGATACTTCAACGTGCTCGAAAGAAGGATGGGAGAAAGGCAGAGACTGCGAGAAAGATAGGCGGGAATGGAGTGAGTCGTTGTAGAGGATGGCGATACCGCCACCTCGGGATGAACGATGGAAAGAAGCAAGCCTGTAACCACTCGGAGTGAGGCTAGCATGTATAGGTTCGTGACCAAGGGGGTTAAGCCATGTCTCTGTGATAAAAGCAATGTCAACATGCTCATCTACGATAAAATCAGCAATGGCAGGAGAGGAAGATACTTGCAGGTTGGTGTGTGGGTTGGTCAGTTCACAACACTTAAAATCCAGAGAACGCAGAACACAAAGGTTTGGAAGTTGTAGCGTTGGGCGAACACAGTAGGCTAAGATGTAAACACAGTTCACAGATAAAATGTCCGACTTGAGCGGCTGAATTAAAATGATGAAAAGTAGGTATAAAAACTTTAAAATCAGATTATCTGGTAAAATATTCAAAATTTTAAAAAAATATTTACATCACCGTGTGTCAGGATTTCAAAGCAACAAACTGATACAAAATTCAATGCATAAAACCAAATAGAACCACGATAAAATCACTGTAAAACACCACACACACTTTTGCTGCCTGCTGGCGCGACATCTACTCACAATTTTATCTTTTCCATTGAAAGCTGGTTAGACTTGAGACCACCACGCGCACAAAGTTTTATTGTGTGGGAGTCGAACCCGTGCAGTCAGACTGGAAGACGAGAGTTCTACCTCTTCGCCAATGAAGCAATGAAGCACTCCATCGGCCAGGCCCGCTCGACAACACGAAAATAACGACATAAATCGATCAACGACAGACTCTGTTTATAAGCTATGTACATCATATATACAGTACTTACTGTCTGTTCGCCATCAAGCGATCGGATTAGCTGGCTAACGAGTTTAATCGAACACACACACACACACACACACACACACAGGGGGACGAGTAACACACACACACACACACACACACACACACACACACACACACACACACACACACACACACGCTCTCTCTCTCTCTCTCTCTCTCTCTCCCCTCTCTCACTAGTCTCAGTCCCTCACTCTCTCTCCCCATACCCTCTTTCTCTCTCTTCCCCCTTTCTCTCCCCATACCCTCTCTCTCTCTCTCTCTTTCCATTTGTATGTTATTTGCGATGTGACTAGACGAGTGATATTTACGAGATTTCATCAAACATACGGTTGAAAATTACCTTTGTATTTCACACTCGTTCATAAGGGGCAATGGCCCAGATGACTAAATTATCTGGTCTGCTCTCTCTCTCTCTCTCTCTCTCTTCACTCTCTCTCTCTCTCTCTCCCACCCTTCTCCCCTGTCTTTACTTATAAAGAGCACCCGTGGCGAAGTAGCTGCGCGACAAACTACTGATCAAAAAAAAAAGTTGTTGAGGGATTTTTGTGCATAGGTTGGCGTTTATCCAGTTATGCCCCAACTGCTACCAAAAGGTTTTTCTCTTATTTTTTTATTTCTTTAATTTTTGTTATTGTTATTGTTGTTGTTTGGTCTTGTCCTTGTTGTTGTTGTTGGGATTTTGTTGTTGTTGTTGT
>JAPXFY010000015.1:39410869-39415869 GCA_030674185.1 Monoplex corrugatus
TCGATGGAATGATCATATTTCCTGGGGTTTTTTGATGAAATTATTTTCTAAAAATGCAGAAGAATAAGAAGAAGGGCAGAAGATGGAGAAGTAAGAGTAGGAAAAGGAGGAGGAAGAGGAGGAGGGGGAGGAGTAGGAGGAGGAGGAGGACGAGAAGAAGAAGAAGATGATGATATTGATTGATTGATTACTTGAGTGACTGATTGATTGATTGATTAATTGATTGATTGATTATTGATGTTTCGATGATTGTTCCAACGACAACGACGGCAAGAACGATGATACTGGTAAGAAAGATACTGGCGATGAGAAATAGATGTTTTTTTTATACCAGATATAAGAAGGAAATGACGAAGAGAAGAAGAAGAAAAACAACAACAACAACAAAAGAAAGAAAGAAAGAAAAAGATGATGATGATGATTAAAATCACGACAAATAAAACAAACGGTTGAGTGAATTGGGATGGATGGATCAATGGATGGACGGACGGACGGACGGACGGTTGGATGGATGGATATATAAGTTGGCCAATGAAGTTTTTAATGAGCTGATCAAAAAGAAGAGGAACAACACGGAAAAATACAGATGAGACTGCTGCTAACTGATCAGCTGGCCACTTGGGAGTTTTCGACAGTTTCTGGCAGAAAGCCTGGTTAAAAGCGAACTTCTGCAACCTCTTCAACTTCTTTCACAATCTGAAGGACTCGAGAGAGAAACTTCAGGAAAATCCTTGAATGCTCCGCTGATCAAACAGAAACTGTCCATTTTCCCACACTCTCCTTCGCAAAATGTATCTACATAAACGCGGAGCAGTGGTTTATTTGATAAACACTTGCCTAGAATACACAAAGCTTGACTTTAATCCCAGTGAAAATTTTCGCCATCTTCCTTTTGGACTTAAGAATAGTTGTCTGTGTTTTCGCTTTTTGGATGAAATGATAAAATGAGGCTCCG
This sequence comes from Monoplex corrugatus, assembly GCA_030674185.1. Lineage (NCBI taxonomy): Eukaryota > Metazoa > Mollusca > Gastropoda > Littorinimorpha > Ranellidae > Monoplex > Monoplex corrugatus. Next base: position 39,411,825 of record JAPXFY010000015.1, read on the forward strand.
TGTGCACCATGTATTTGCATGTAAAAAGATCCCTTAGCAACAAAAAGGTTGTTCCTGGCAAAATTATGAAAAAAAAATCCACTCAAATACACATACACACGAAAAAATGTTAAAGTGGCAAATACAGTGCTGACGTTCTTCCTCGCAGAGGAGCAGCCCAGATTTTTGCCCCCCAAAATCCATTGTTATCAGGGGGTAAAACATGAAATCCATTCCAATCCAGTTCAAACGAAACAGAATATGGATACATTTGGATGGTCTACTGTATTGTTAATATATGATGTGGATATTCTACATGTAGCTTTCGTCCCTGTTGCGGCGCCATGTGTTTAATGATTCACTAATACAAGCAATCCTACGAAAAATCTCTCTCTCTCTCTCTCTCTCTCTCTCTCTCTCCACGTCTGCACTTATTTCTGTGGCGATATCGGTCTAAACCTAAATTCACCATTTTTTGTCATCTTTATCAAAGCCAAACATAAACTGTGTAATAGACTAATACGTAGATCTAGTGATTACACTATAATTTAAAGACACTTTGACAAATAATGCCGAGGACATTTCATGCAAAACATATCTTAACTAAAAAGAAACTCAAGATTTACTATCAAATGTAATAGGGATTGTTGTGTTCAAATATAAATCAATATCTGTGCGTCGCTTTAGATAGGTAGATGTAGATTAATGTGCAGTGCCGCATGCTGCTTGCCAGTGCGTTCTTAGGCGTTGATAGCCTACAGATCTAGACTCATTCAGCAGCAGAAATGAAAAGAAATAAATGTCTGCCACATCAAATCAATGTCATATTTTGAATACGAATTTTGAAAACGTAGACTAGTTGCTATCAGCTCGGAGCTGCTGGGAAGTTGTAATTTACATTTAGCTCTAAATTTCATGGAACTGTTTCTTGATTTTAAACAACATCGCAATCGGCTAGATCTAGACTAACCTCGCTGAGAGCGGCGTCATCAGTCTCAAAATCGTAGGTCGTGGCCTAGATCTGGATGAAAAGATGGGCTTGCGCTTCTTCCCAATTAGCTTTTGTCGGGTAATAAAATTCAAAATGTTTTCGATCTTACCGGTAGATTTCTTTCAGTCTTGATGACTCCAATGAGCGAATGCTGTGTATCATTTTCCCTTTGATTTCTCCCTCGATCGAGGCAATGTCGTCTTGAATCAGACATCTTGAATTGTAAGCAGACGTCGTTTAATATCCATGCGCGTAGCAAGCGCTAATATAAGGCACAGTGACATTCCGAGTTAAAAAATAAGTCGTGGAGAGAAAGAAAAAAGTGCAAATCGTAAAATAAGCCGTGGAGAGAAAAGAAAATAGCGAATCGTTCACTCGTCGGTAGCTTTCCAAAAATTAATTCACTCTAATTCCAAAGAAAGAACGCAAGCGGAATAAAACTACCAAAACCATATCAGAAAATTAAATCGTTATTGTTATTTGTGTTTAAAGCCCTGCCAACTGCGTTTTAACCGTTTGACTCCCGTACCCTATCTACCAACTGCAAAAACTTAACCCTTTGACTCCCTCACCCTTTCCACCAGCTTCCTGCAGGAAGGTGGTGGTGGAAAGGTTAGGAAGTCAAAGGATTAAGTTTTTGCTTTGCTAGCATGGTTGACAAAGCAGGATGCTGGTGGGCAGGGTGCGGGAGTCAAAGGGTTAAAACACACAATACTTCAACAGGAAAGAAAGAAAGAAAGAAAAGAAAATTAAATACACATATCAGTACATTTATCACATAATCAAAAGAGATGCCTCTGGTGCTGACCACTCAGGTAGAAATGACACAAAGCAAAGGAACAAGGCAGAAACAAAGAGAGTGACAGAAAGCAGGAAATTTCTAACACACAATATCCAGGAGGTGGGAGATACTATTTATACTGATAACCCCACAGGGGGGGGGGGGGGGGGAGGGAGGGGAGAAAAAATTAAATAGACATTTGACAGGTGTACTAAATAATAATTTTAGACTATATGAGAAATTTGTTTTGATATTCGCAGACGCATGCACGCGCTCTCTTTGTTCGTGCCTGTTTATCTCTCTTTTTCTCTCTCGCACGTGCGCGCACGCCCGCCCCACACACACACACACACACACACACACACACACACACACACACACACACACACAGTTCATTGGTTCACAGTCCTGTTAATGTGTTGCTTTAAGTTTATGAAGTTTGTACTTCAGTGTTAAATTTTCTCTTCACCTTGTTAATGTACATTGTTAGTGTTAAGATCTTGTTCCATTCTTCTATTTACCCACTTACTTATGTCTCTTACTCTGTCTCCCCTCTGCCCCCAATCCAAATCCCCGTCTAATATCACTCATAGTGAACAGACGTTAAATCAAAGAACGAACGAACACACACGCACACACACACGAGGACTTAATCATCCCCACCCCGACCCTACACACATACGCCGCAGACCAGTCTCGTGCCGATCTGACTCGCTTTCCATTTTTTTCCAGAATGGAGCAATCGGCGAATTATCACAACATGCTTTTCCATCTTCCTTCTCCCTTGCAGCAAAATGTCATGCTTGCCAACGAAGACAGCTATAATTAACAGAATAATGAATGAACCGGACACAAAAAAGCATTTCAGCACGCAATCCTTTTCCTCATGACGTAATATCACAGCGCTTCTGTTTCTTGTTACGAAAGGTAGTTGATTACTTCATTAACAAATATGTGGTCATTGATAAAATAATTGTAATCAAAGAAGCGCAGGTCAAGCAATTTTCTCACGGCGTTACGTCACAGTGCCACTGTTTCTTGTCATAAAAGGTAGTTGATTGCTTGATGATCGAAAATGGTGATTAATAAAACAAAAATGGTAATTAAATGAAGGATAGCTCAAGCATTTTCCTCATGACGTAATATCATAGCGATACTTTTTCTCGTCACAAAAATAGTTGATTACTTGATAAACAAATATGCTGATTAATAAAACAAAAATGGTTATATCAAAGAATGGTAGGTCAAGCCTTTTCCTCAGGGCGTTATATCATAGCGATACCGTTTCTTGTCACAAAGATAGTTGATTACTTGATAAACAAATATATTAATTAAATAAGAAATGTAATCAAATGAAGGATAGGTCAAGCATTTTCCTCATGACATAATAAAACAGCGCTACTGTTTCTTGTCACAAAATGTAGTTGATCACTTGATGAACAAATACGCTGATTAATTAAATAAGAATGGTAATCAAATGAAGCGCAGGCTGGTCGGTTAATGTTATGCGTGGCGTATGACTTATGCGATGATCATTGTGGACCTTCTCGATCACGTGGCGTCTGTGGCTTCATTACATGCGACATTTTTGCCATGCGTGGAGATGCAATCGTTAAAAACTGAAACTGACTTAGTTCGTCCGATAGTTGGTTGGTTGGTTGGTCAGATTGTTTGCTTGCTTGCTTGTTTGCTTGCTTGTTTGCTTTGTTGGTCGTTTGGTTGACTGGCTGGTTGCTTGGTATGTATGCTTGCTTCCTTGCTTGCTTGCTTGCTCAGCGGTCGGATAGTTAGTTGGTTGGTTGGTTGGTTGGTTGTTACTTAACGTATTATGCTGCTGCAGCTGAGATCAAATTGGTTTCGAGTTTTTGGAACACAGACAGACAGACAGACAGACAGACAGACATACAGAGATAGAAGGACACATAGAGAGAGAGAGAGAGAGAGAGAGAGAGAGAGAGAGAGAGAGAGAGAAAGAGAGAGAGAGATTACAAAACAAAACAAAAAACAAAACAAAAAAAGAAAAAAGAAAAGAAAAGAAAAAAAAAAAAGAAAGGTAAAGGGCACCTGAACAGAAAACAAAAGCTAAAAAGAAAACAGTAAAACAAGACAAAAAAAAAAAGGCATGAATAAAATAATAACAACAACAACAAACAAACAAAAAAGAAGAAAAACAGAAGAAAAAGAAAGAAAGAAAAATGTACTCTTTCGGAGTTCCTGACAAAACACCACTGAGAATTACATGTCTCACGCAACAAGCAGTCAAGAACTGGCAACAGTAATCATAATACACTGAA
>JAPXFY010000015.1:39418369-39443369 GCA_030674185.1 Monoplex corrugatus
ATATATATATATACTCACTGACAAACAGACATACGTAGAGACAGACGGATACACAAACACAGACAAGCAGACACTCGTTCAAACACATATGCGTGCACGCGCGCACACATACACACACAAACACACACACACACATACACATACGCAACAGATAAACACACACACAAACATACACACACACACACACATCCAGTCCAGTCGATCGATTGTCCTAAGTCGCTTGAGTAATCAAACATCCAACACACAACTGTAGACGTGGAATACGTGCAAAAAACCCCGAAAAATACAACAACGATGATGAGTGTGTTATGAATGAAAATGAAAGCAACAAACAACAGCAACAAATATCAACACAGAACAAAAGCTGACACAGCAAAAAGATTAAGTCTGTATGTCAATATTCCGTCTGTATGTCAATAGTCCGCAGCTATTTATTTCACGTACAGTAATCAACACTATGCAACGCCAAGGTGCACGTGTTTCCATTCTCTACAAGTACGAGTAAAAGGCTACGCGCTCTACAGATACAGTAGGCAAGTGGGCTAGTTGGTAGAGCCATGAACTCAAAATCTGATATCTTGAGTTCAATCCCAGCCCGCAAGATTAAAAAAAAAACTGGCCTGTTCGCTGCCCATCTTAATGTTTCCATCAATCTGATGATGTCAGTTTAGTGTTTCATAGGTCGCTCTTCCCCTTTCCCCATTTCAAGACCTTGCCAGTGCGTAGGGCTTTGCGCAGGCTTGGAGAGTCTCTCAGATAACTGCTGGCAGATTTGGGTGGAGCGTGCATGGAGTTTTCCGAGTTCAGTGAATCCACCTTGAACAAACTCCAAACTCCCAAACTCTAGATGGGTGAACGTAAGACTTGCAATCGGAAGGTCCTGGGTTCGATCCTCTGCCACCACTGTGGTATCATGCGTTTATGCTGTAGTGACAGGTAGGTGAACGAACAGGCGAAGACTTTCAACTAGATTAAATTAACCCTTTGACTCCTGCACCCTGTCCACCAGCATCCTGCATTGTCAACCATGCTAGTAAAGCAAAAATTTAAGCCTTTGATTCTATTCTCTCAACCTGCAGGAAGCCGGCGGATAGGGTGAGAGAATCAAAGGGTTAAGTTTTTGTAGTTGGTAGGTAGGGTGCAGGAGTCAAAGGGTTAAGGAAACAAAATCGTTCTCCATAAGAGGGTCATATGTTACCGTTAATACCCAATAGTCCCCCCTTCTCTCCAGTGTCCCCAACATCAGTGATATTCCTTGGATTGTCTGCTAATATACATTATGATAATACGACTGACTTACTCTACACCTTGAGACCTCCCTGAGCCTGTTCCATAAAGGTTGGATTTTTTTTTCTGATCTCCCATATCAGTATGAATGCAGACTGCCAGTGCTTAAAGTGCAAGTGTGCAGAATATCAAACATGCACGCTAAAGATCTTACAAGTTATATTCTTATTCTTACTGTTTAAATCCCAGCCGACTGCACAGAGCCATATCAGGGCTATAACCACTTCAATACGTATACAACATGTGGTTAGGGAGAAAAATAGGAAAAGAAAATTAAGTACACCTAATGATGTATTCGTGCATAAAATCTAAGAATATGCCCCTGGTGTCGACCACTTCATCCAAGTTATCACCAAAGGATTAAAAAAAACAAAAACAAATCTGAATGCAAATGCAAACATAAGTAAGGACACTACAACATTATATCAAAATGGAGTAAATTACTTTAAATTACTTCTGCATATCACATTCCAAAAATGTAGCCAATACATGTACCAAGTCATCAATCTTACGGGAAACTATATAACGCTTTACAGAACACATACAAGACAATGGACCAGCAAGGCAGAACACGATAGGAAGAGATGACAGAAAGCAAAAGAAGCAAGGCAGAAACAAAGAGAGTGATAGAAAAAAAAAAGAAATTTATAGCACAGAATTTCCAGAAGGTGGGGATATTGTTTACAATGAAAGAGCCCTCAGCATCCCCACGGGGGAAATCCTGCAAGTCATGTGCGTGGCTGGCTTATGGAAACATGAAAATACACAGCATGCACGCTCATCAAAGATGCTGACTGTGTAACAACATAGTGGAATGTGGTCAGCACGCCTAACAGCTTGAGTTCTTTGTGCTCTACTAAAGAGTCTCATTACGTATAATGCACAGTGGGTCCAAATGCGTTTGCAGAATAACGCTACAGAATAATGATTTATACTGATAATACTCGCATTGTACACAGCCCAGAGCCCAGTTGCACGACACGGTTCAATCTGCTAGATGCATTCTAAATGTAAACATTATTTCGAAGCTACATCAGCTTACATCCTCATGAAAACAAATATTTTGACGCATTTGCGTGCTAGAGGGTTCCCTAAATCGTGATGATTTCGTTTTTTTTTCTTCTTGTTCTTTTTCTTGTTCTTGCTCTCGTACTTGTTCTTCTTCTTATTATTATTATCATCATTATTATTATCATCATCATTATCATCACTGTTGTCATTACTATTATCATCATTACCACCACCACCACCACCACCATCATCATTATTATCATTATTGTTGTTGTTGTTGTAATAACATTATCATTATTTTTATCATAACTATCATCATCATCATCATTAAAAACATCATCAACAATAATTAATCGCATATTGTGCTACATTACCACAGCCCATTACAAAGGTACTCTCTACCTGAACTGAATAGTTTTCCATTTTCCTTACAAATTTCAAAGGCTTTAAAAAAAAAAAAAGCCTTGTTCAACAAGTAAAAAAGCTTTGTTCAACAAGTAAAATAGCCTTGTTCAACAAGTAAAATAGCTTTGTTCAACAAGTAAAAAAGCCTTGTTCAACAAGTAAAGCCTTGTTCAACAAGTAAAATAGCCTTGTTCAACAAGTAAAAAAGCCTTGTTCAACAAGTAAAAAAGCCTTGTTCAACAAGTAAAGCCTTGTTCAACAAGTAAAGCCTTGTTCAACAAGTAAAGCCTTGTTCAACAAGTAAAGCCTTGTTCAACAAGTAAAAAAAGCCTTGTTCAACAAGTAAAGCCTTGCTCAACAAGTAAAAAAGCCTTGTTCAACAAGTAAAGCCTTGCTCAACAAGTAAAAAAGCCTTGTTCAACAAGTAAAGCCTTGCTCAACAAGTAAAAAAGCCTTGTTCAACAAGTAAAGCCTTGCTCAACAAGTAAAGCCTTGCTCAACAAGTAAAAAAGCCTTGTTCAACAAGTAAAGCCTCGTTCAACAAGTAAAGCCTTGCTCAACAAGTAAAAAAGCCTTGTTCAACAAGTAAAGCCTTGTTCAACAAGTAAAAAAGCCTTGTTCAACAAGTAAAGCCTTGCTCAACAAGTAAAAAAGCCTTGTTCAACAAGTAAAGCCTTGCTCAACAAGTAAAGCCTTGCTCAACAAGTAAAAAAGCCTTGTTCAACAAGTAAAGCCTCGTTCAACAAGTAAAGCCTTGCTCAACAAGTAAAAAAGCCTTGTTCAACAAGTAAAGCCTTGCTCAACAAGTAAAAAAGCCTTGTTCAACAAGTAAAAAAGCCTTGTTCAACAAGTAAAAAAGCCTTGTTCAACAAGTAAAAAAGCCTTGTTCAACAAGTAAAGCCTTGCTCAACAAGTAAAAAAGCCTTGTTCAACAAGTAAAAAAAGCCTTGTTCAACAAGTAAAAAAGCCTTGTTCAACAAGTAAAAAAGCCTTGTTCAACAAGTAAAAAAGCCTTGTTCAACAAGTAAAAAAGCCTTGTTCAACAAGTAAAAAAGCCTTGTTCAACAAGTAAAAAAAGCCTTGTTCAACAAGTAAAAAAGCCTTGTTCAACAAGTAAAAAAGCCTTGTTCAACAAGTAAAAAAGCCTTGTTCAACAAGTAAAAAAGCCTTGTTCAACAAGTAAAAAAGCTTTGTTCAACAAGTAAAAAAGCTTTGTTCAACAAGTAAAAAAGCCTTGTTCAACAAGTAAAAAAGCCTTGTTCAACAAGTAAAAAAGCCTTGTTCAACAAGTAAAAAAGCCTTGTTCAACAAGTAAAAAAGCCTTGTTCAACAAGTAAAAAAGCCTTGTTCAACAAGTAAAGCCTTGCTCAACAAGTAAAAAAGCCTTGTTCAACAAGTAAAAAAGCCTTGCTCAACAAGTAAAAAAGCCTTGTTCAACAAGTAAAAAAGCCTTGTTCAACAAGTAAAAAAGCCTTGTTCAACAAGTAAAAAAGCCTTGTTCAACAAGTAAAAAAGCCTTGTTCAACAAGTAAAAAAGCCTTGTTCAACAAGTAAAGCCTTGCTCAACAAGTAAAAAAGCCTTGTTCAACAAGTAAAAAAAAGCCTTGTTCAACAAGTAAAAAAAAGCCTTGTTCAACAATGATTTGCATGCATCATGCACGTGAAGGGTAAAGGTTGTCTTAAAATCCTGAGATCGTCGGGAAGTGAGGTTTCAGAGACCTGAACTCTTGTAATAATGATAACAACAACAACAGCAACAACAGTACCAAACAACAACAATGATAATAGTATAATAATAATAATAATAAAGAAGAAGAAGAAGAGGGATGATGTTGAATGCCACTGTTCTCCAAACACTTCTGAAGTTGCCGTACAATACAGATAAAAAGTCACAGTGAGAGTGAAATACAGAACCACTGCTCTCTCTCTCTCTCTCTCTCTCTCTCTCTCTCTCTCTCTCTCTCTCTCTCTCCACACACACACACACACACACACACACACACACACACACACACACACACACACACACACATCCTCTCTCTCTCTGTATATACATATGTGTGTGCGTGTATACACACACACATATGTATATATATACACACACTTCTGAAGTTGCCGTACAATACAGATAAAAAGTCACAGTGAGAGTGAAATACAGAAGCACTGCTCGCTCTCTCTCTCTCTCTCTCTCTCTCTCTCTCTCTCTCTCTCTCTCTCTCTCTCTCTCTCTCCACACACACACACACACACACACACACACACACACACCACTCTCTCTCTCTCTCTCTCTCTCTTTCACGAATCAAGAGCCAACATTATGACGAGAACAGCTAAACACCCTTTTAAAAACTGATACACCTGTTCTTACAAAATCTAATTATATGTACATTCCAAAGGATTTAGGATTACGAATACTGCCATTTATAATAAGACCTAATCCGGCAGACTTAGGCAGCTGCATTCCATCTTCAGATTTTTTTTTTTTTTTTTTTTGCGCCTGTTTGCAGAGGATGAAGGTGGCTATGTCAGAAACATACTGCAACATGAAATAATCCCCATATAATGAGACATAACAGCATTTTGATGTGGCCCCTCTGTTTTGGCTACAGACAATGACAGGCGATGATTATGTTCAACACTGGTAAAGTTTTGAGTCAATATCATGAGTAATGAAACAAAAATGTATACACGCACTCACGCCCACACAAACACTCATTTCCTCACACACGCCTCCTCACACACACATAGAAACACACGCACTCACACACACACACACACACACACACACACACAACACACACACACACACAAACACACACACACACAAACACACACAACACACACACACACACACATACACAGACACACGTACGCAGGAACACGCACGCACGCACACACCCCACACACACTAAGTTTCACGCAATGGATGATGATGATGATTATGATAGATGATTATGATGATGGTGGTGGTGATGGTGATGGTGGTGGTGGTGGTGGTGGTGGTGGGTGGCGGCGGCCGTGGGGTGGGGGTAGTGATGATGATGATGGTGGTCGTCGTAGTGATGATGATGATGACGATGATGGTGGTGGTGGTGGTGGTGATGGTGATGATGATGATGATGGAAATGGGGAAAATCCCAAAATGTCAGAGAGAGAGAGAACGAGAGAGAGAGAGAGAGAGAGAGAGAGAGAGAAGAGAGAGACAGACAGAGATAGAGAGACAGAAACAGAGAGGCAGAGGCAGACAGACGTACATAGAAACAGAGACAAACAGACAGACAGAAACAGAGACAGAGAGACAGACACAGAGACACAGACGGTTAGATAGGTGGGGGGCAGGTTATACAATCACCCAATATCGCACCCTGGAATGGATGGATGTTGATGACTATAATGATACTGTTGATGACCACCACACAACAGCGGTTCCTTTGCATTATTCATGGCGGACTTTAGTGCAGCTTAGTGCACAGACAACAATCACAGTAGTGCATTTCATTATTCATGTCGACCTTTTTGACTCAAAGCCTGTGTACACCAAACCATAGAGGTCCTTTCAATTATTCATCGACAACCTTTCTGTTCAAAGATCGAACACCAAGCACTGAGCATCCATTTCAGTATTGACTGCTAGTAACAAGCTTCGTCAAATCGGGACATAAACCCTACAATAAACCTGAGGGTAGTAGGTTCATAACACAAAGACGTAATTATATCGTAAGTAGCGTAAGTGGATCATCATCATCATGCCCTGCCGAATGGCGTTGGCGATCATGGCCCTCCATACGAATCTATCCCTTGTCGCTGCAAACCCTCTCTGTCCTCAGCCACTCTGCAAGTCCGTCTAATATTTTCTCCCTCGGTCTACCTGGTGTTCTCTTTCCCTCCAGCTTTCCTGTTGTGACCAGGTACTCTAATTCCCCGTTCCTCATAAAATGGCCTAAAAATGTTGCTTGTCTTTTCCTAATCTTCCTTACCAATGATCTTCTTGTGTCTGCCTCCATCACTACTGTAAGTGGGTAAATGTTGTAAAGTCCTAGTTTCGATCTGCCTAAACACACTTCCATCCCGCCTGGTGGGTGAAAGATGGAGATTTTTTCCCTGATCTCCCAAATCAACATTGTATGCAGACCTGCCAAAGTGCTTACCCCCCCCCCCCCCCTCGTGTGTGTGCGCGCTAAAGATCCTGTAAGTTATGTCAATGTCAGTGGCTGACATGAAAACGTGAGAACGGCCAACAAGCATACCCACTAAAGATATACAGCGTGCAACAATGGAACGTGGTCAGGTCGCTTAATGGCTTGAGTTCCCAGTGTTATACTGAAAGTCTGAGCATGTGTGTTGCGAAATGAATTCCACTGATTCTGGAGAACATTGCTGTACAAAGACGTTATATAGCGAGAACAGCAGCAGCAACAGCAACAAGAACAACAAAGACAATAAACAACAGTGATAATAATATATAGATATTTACGCTAATTCCAATTTTGTTCGTTAGAATCATATGCATGAATATATATGGGTATGTTCATGTGTTTATATATGTGTATAAACAATGAGTGAAAATAAGTGCGCATGATAGATATATATGTTAATATATGATATTGTCGTGAATCATGTACTTGAAAATGATTTTTTAACAATCAAAAACAAACAAACAAACAAAAAGCAAACAAAAACAAAACAAAAAAACAAAACAAAAACAAAAACAACAACAACAACAACAACAGGACATTAACTCACATTCTGCGAAGCTTAGGAAGGCAGTTAAATTAAATTAAAAGATAAAACACACCACACACACACACACACACACACACACACACACACACACACACACACACACACACACACACACACACACACACACACATTAAAGAATAACACAAAATGGTAGAAAACAGGATAAAATTAAATCAAATAAGCTCTAGTTGGCGCAGAGGTAGAGCTATCGCCTTTCAGCCTAACTGCACAGGTGGTTTAATTCTGTCTCACAAAGATGCGTGCAAGTAGTAAGCGCGACGGATTATCGCACTAGGAGGTCGTGGACTCGACTTCCCATCATTCCAAATGAATGTTATTGGCTTCGCCCTAGAGTTGACAGAGTTATGGAATCACTGGGAAGACTGGGACCACACAGTTGAGTCTCATCCACTTTACGGATACGTCACTGAGATATTAGCTGAAATATTCTGATCAACATCGTCAGTATCTGAATCCCTCGAGCCTGGCTGACATTTAGATATACTATGAAATTAAGCGTTGAGTAAGAACCATGCAGCGAGCACATGAAAGAATCATGCTTGGCATCACCTGGAAAGATCGCATAGAGGCTCAGTGGATCAGAGAAAGAACAAAAATGAGACATCCTAGAAACAATCAACAAACTGAAATGGAACTAGGCAGGACATCTCACCAGGAGAATGGACAATCGACGGCACTCGCAATAGAGGAATACAGAAAAATAGATAGAGAGACGACTTAGATGGATTTGACTGGAGAGGAAAAGCGCTGGAATGAAGTGAATGGAAGTAGCTGGAAGGCCTACGTCTAACAACAGACTTTTGATGGCTTAAAGATAGATAAAAGTCCTGTCACGCCGTCTCAATCCTAGGTGGAACCTCCTTTTATCAGGAAACCATCGACCATCGCAGAGTCTCCTCTAGCAGATGGCCCCATAGTGAACTGATATCGCTGGCTCCTGTGGCCATTCCTTTTCTCACACTGGACAGAGCAGCAGGGAAGTTTCAGTCTTTCTCTCCTAATTTTTGTATCTGGTGTTTGTGATCGTACACTTGACAAAGGCCAGTTGGCCAAAAATTTGCGCCTGTCTTGTCTTGATGTATTAGATACGCGTTTTTATTCTTTTTTCATGTTTTTTTTTTCTTTCTGGATCACTACAACGTCGGGTGAAATGTCCGAGACTGTACGGCCCTTCATTGCTCTGATTTTGTGGAGACCTCAGTTTAGATGTCCTGTACTGCTTCCATATCTGAGGTACATCCAAGTTGGGATCTTTGGTATCAGTGGTTCATTGGGGGCTGTCGTTAGCTGGCCGTAGTGAAAGTCTTACCAAGGGATCTCACTCGGTCTGGCCCCATCACTGAGCGATAACTGTTCTTACTACGAGGCTTAGCAAGCAGTGATCTTAATACGTTTGTTACAGCAGGTGCTGTTGAACTCCATCAAAGTGATCCAGCTGCATTGCAGGGTTTCCTTTGGCTGGTGGCCTCATAATGAACTGATATCTCTGGCTCCTCTGGTCTGCTTGGCACTGTGCCTTTGACTGAATGAACTTGGGGGTTGGTGTGGCGTGTTTCTGAACCGGAATGAACGGCGAATGATCAACACAGAAGTTGGGATAGGAGCAAAAAACAAAACAAAACAAATACAAGACAAAACCAAAAACACAAAAAACACCCTCACCACCACCATTAACAAAAACCACACAGGTCTTGTTTTCAAAGGTGGTCTATTACAGCACATGATTCCACAACGCTTAGATTTTATGCGCAAATGCATTGATATGGGAACTTAATTTTTCTTTTTTTTTCCTTCCTGTTGGAAGTTTTGTATGTTTTGAAGCGGTTATAGCCCTGATATGGTTCTACGCAGTCGGTTGGGCTTTAAATTAAACAGCAATAACAATAACCACATGTATCCACAACGTTTAGATTATGTGCGCAACTGCATTGATATGTGTGGTTATTTTTTCTTTTTCTTTTTGTTGTTGTTGTTGTTGTTGAAATTGTGCGTGTTGTGAAGCGGTTAGAGCCCTGATATGGCACTACGCAGTCGGCTGGGCTTTAAACAATAACAATTAATAACAATCCACAACACTTGCTTCTTCTTCTTTTTCTTCTTCTTCCTTACTGGCCTTGAACTTGAATCTCCCGTGAAGACCATCTGATACCAGAAACCAACAGGACCTCGTCTCACCCCTATTAAACACTCTCATTCCCTCACCCTATCAACCAGCTTGCTGCAACGAAATAGCTGATCTTTCTGACGACTACCCGCGCTATCAGGACTCTTAAGTCAGTCAGCACACATTCACCGATCAGCATAACGACTTTTTAATCAAACCTTCGCGTGTGAGTTATATATTCCAGGTACCGCTTAGTCCCAGGAAGATCGCTTAGTCCCAGAAAGATAGGAATGGGTCTTGACAGATATCGAAACTATGAGCAAGGTCAAAGACATGATGGAGACACATCACACCCATCGTTCCTCTCTCTTTCTCTTCCTTTCATTTTCGTTTTCTTTTGTCTCTCTCTCTCTCTCTCTCTCTCTCTCTCTCTCTCTCTCCTCTCTCTCTCCTCTCCCTCTCTCTCTCTTTCATTTTTTTTCTTTTGTGTGTGCATCTCTATCCCTCTCTCTCTCTTCCTTTCTTTTATTTCTTTTTCATTTGTGTGTGCGTCTCTCTCCCTCTTTCTCTCTCTCTGTTGTGTGTGTATAGCGCGCGTGTGTGTGTGTGTGTGTGTTTTACCTTAGTTGCATACAGATACATGTAACACCTGTTTTTGTTTTTATTTTTATTTTAATTTTGTGCTTTTCTTTGTCTTCTTTTTCTGCCTTTTTAAAATCTTCACATGTCCTTTGTCACTGATCTTTTTTTTATATATATATAAATCTCGTTTTGTTTTGTTTTGTTCTGTTCTGTTTTGTTTTTAGACATAAATTGGTGATATATTATTCACAATGTAATGTCTGTATGTTTATCAATAAATGGATAGTTTGAATTTTCAGTAATCTTTTACGGATTGGCATCTTGCCCAAGTGTTTCCATGACCTAGTGTATAATATACATAAGATACAAGCGACCGTGAACCTCCCTGAAAGGACCGTGATGCTAGAAACCTACAAGACTTTGGCCCCTTCTACCATCTCTCCCACATCCCCTTTACTAATCTCTCTAACAACGATGCATATCAGGACTCTATGAGATCTGTATTAGGCATAACTCTACCAGTGCAACAAGTTTTAGCTGGACCCTCGCGCCTGCAGTATTGCAGCTACCGTGTACTCCGAGGACAAAAATATGCGTTTCACAGACCTCGCAATCTGATCAAGGCCAAAACCATTTAGAGGTAAATCACACCCAGCAGTTTTATTTTTGAGGGACCGTGACCCCTTCCTGAAAGGGCCATCTGATACCAGAAACCTACGGGGGGCCATGGCCCTCCTCTGTTAATCTGTCTCATAACCATCCACTATCAAAGGCTCTCTGTGAGATCGCCAGCAAACAAATCTGTCAGCTCTGTCTCCCTTTAATCGCACCCTCGTTTGCCAGATATAGCAGCAGGCTTTCCTTCGTTTGCGATGCATTGCAGATAGCTTTCTTTCGTAATTGCAGATAGCTATTCAGTCTTCTTGTTTGCCATGTATTGCAGCTAGCTTTCTTTTGTTCCCAGAAGCATTAAACATGGTCGGTTTACAGGCCTCAACATTTGGTCAAGGTCAGAAGCATTAAGCATGGTCGGTTTACAGGCCTCAACATTTGGTCAAGGTCAGAAGCATTAATCATGGTCGGTTTACAGGCCTCAACATTTGGTCAAGGTCAGAAACGTTATAGATCACATCCTCGATTGTTTTTCAGCCCTGAAAAGACCCATCTGATACCACAAACCTGCAAAACCCATGACTCCATCCTCCTTTTTCGCCCCTTCCCCTCCTACCTGTTAATCCTCCTTTTTCACACGGAAAATATCCATTGTGACAAACAAAAACAAAAACAAAACAAAAAAATCCCGATCCACAAAAAAAAAGAAAAAAAAAAGAAAAAATCCCGATCCAATGTAATCCAATCCAATCTAAGTCTACCAGCAATACGAATAGTTTCTTGATTAGCTCCTGGCATGTAAAAGACCTGTAGTGTGCACAGTTACTCTTTGCTCAGATGAAGACAAAAAATACACAGAAATGTGCCTTTTACATGCCTCAACATTTGATGAAGGTCAGAAACATATATAGGCAGACCACATTCATCAACAGTAACCACGAACCCTCAGAAAAGACTAATACCAGTAACTTACATGACTCTAGTACCAGTAATTTACAGGACTCTCTAGCTACGATCCGGAATCAGGATTGTAAGAAATCGCTACCACACATAAATCTTCCGGCGTTACGAGTTTTTAATCGGAGGCTCGCGTGTGCAGTAATCCGGCCACTGAAATGTAATCATGGCCAAAAACATGTAAAGCTACATCACAACCACTGACTCCCCTCTCCTCCCCAAGGATTGTGAACCCCCTTATAAAAGGACCATCTGATACCAGAAACATACGGGGCTACAATTCACACCCCATTAATCTCTACTATGCGGAACCTATGAGGTTGTAACCACACAGATATATCTACCCGTGCTATGACTACTTCATCAGACCTCCAATTATATATACATATATATAGATATATGTATATGTATACATACGTACATATATATATCTACCCGTGCTATGACAACTTTATCAGACCTCCACACATATATATCTACCCGTGCTATGACTACTTCATCAGACCTCCACATATATATATATATATCTACCCGTGCTATGACTACTTTATCAGACCTCCACACATATATATCTACCCGTGCTATGACTACTTTATCAGACCTCCACACATATATATCTACCCGTGCTATGACTACTTTATCAGACCTCCACACAGATACATCAACCCGTGCTATGACTACTTTATCAGACCTCCACATATATATATCTACCCGTGCTATAACTACTTTATCAGACCTCCACACAGATACATCAACTCGTGCTATGACTACTTTATCAGACCTCCACATATATATATCTACCCGTGCTATAACTACTTTATCAGACCTCCACACAGATACATCAACCCGTGCTATGACTACTTTATCAGACCTCCACATATATATATATCTACCCGTGCTATAACTACTTCATCAGACCTCCACACAGATATATCTACCCGTGCTATAACTACTTTATCAGACCTCCACACAGATACATCAACCCGTGCTATAACTACTTTATCAGACCTCCACACAGATACATCAACCGTGCTATGACTACTTTATCAGACTTCCACACATATATAACAACCCGTGCTATGACTACTTTATCAGACCTCCACACATATATAACAACCCGTGCTATGACTACTTCATCAGACTTCCACACAGATATAACAACCCGTGCTATGACTACTTCATCAGACTTCCACACAGATATAACAACCCGTGCTATGACTACTTCATCAGACTTCCACACAGATACAACAACCCGTGCTATGACTACTTCATCAGACTTCCACACATATATATATATCTACCCGTGCTATGACTACTTCATCAGACCTCCACACATATATATATATATCTACCCGTGCTATGACTACTTCATCAGACTTCCACACAGATATAACAACCCGTGCTATGACTACTTCATCAGACTTCCACACAGATATAACAACCCGTGCTATGACTACTTCATCAGACTTCCACACAGATACAACAACCCGTGCTATGACTACTTCATCAGACTTCCACACATATATATATATATATCTACCCGTGCTATGACTACTTCATCAGACCTCCACACATATATATATATATCTACCCGTGCTATGACTACTTCATCAGACCTCCACACATATATATATATATCTACCCGTGCTATGACTACTTCATCAGACCTCCACACATATATATATATATCTACCCGTGCTATAACTACTTCATCAGACCTCCACACATATATAACAACCCGTGCTATAACTACTTCATCAGACCTCCACACATATATAACAACTCGTGCTATGACTACTTCATCAGACTTCCACACATATATAACAACCCGTGCTATGACTACTTCATCAGACTTCCACACATATATAACAACCCGTGCTATGACTACTTCATCAGACCTCCACACAGATACAACTCGTGCTATGACTACTTCATCAGACTTCCACACAGATACAACAACCCGTGCTATGACTACTTTATCAGACTTCCACACATATATAACAACCCGTGCAATGACTACTTCATCAGACTTCCACACATATATAACAACCCGTGCTATGACTACTTTATCAGACTTCCACACATATATAACAACCCGTGCTATGACTACTTCATCAGACCTCCACACAGATACAACAACTCGTGCTATGACTACTTCATCAGACTTCCACACAGATACAACAACCCGTGCTATGACTACTTCATCAGACTTCCACACAGATACAACAACCCGTGCTATGACTACTTCATCAGACTTCCACACAGATACAACAACCCGTGCTATGACTACTTCATCAGACTTCCACACATATATAACAACCCGTGCTATGACTACTTCATCAGACTTCCACACATATATAACAACCCGTGCTATGACTACTTCATCAGACTTCCACACATATATAACAACCCGTGCTATGACTACTTCATCAGACTTCCACACAGATACAACAACCCGTGCTATGACTACTTCATCAGACTTCCACACAGATATAACAACCCGTGCTATGACTACTTCATCAGACTTCCACACATATATAACAACCCGTGCTATGACTACTTCATCAGACTTCCACACAGATACAACAACCCGTGCTATGACTACTTCATCAGACTTCCACACAGATACAACAACCCGTGCTATGACTACTTCATCAGACTTCCACACAGATACAACAACCCGTGCTATGACTACTTCATCAGACTTCCACACATATACATCAACCCGTGCTATGACTACTTCATCAGACCATTCGCTTCTGCAAAGTATTATGCAATAGTGGGCATTTCCCAACCAAGCCTCAAAACCTGGTCATGGCCAAAACCATACAGAAATAGATGACAACTGTCGACTAGTTTTTAATGACAGTGACCCCCCACCCTCTCCCCTTTGAAAGGACCACCTGTCACCAGAAACCTACTGATCGACGAGTTCTAGCCTCCTCCCCCTCACTGTTCCTCACTGTTCTCTCTAGCAGTGAACCCATTAATCATTAAAAGCCATTTAGGTGTCACCCATAAATCTACCACACTACCCCTTTTAAATGAGACCCAGGCCTGCTAAGTATTGCTGTAGATCTAATAACGTACCGTATTGCTGTATGTCCAATAATATGTACCGATTCACTCGCAAAACAATATGGATTAATAGACAGGGCTTCGCTTGTACAAAGACTTTCAACAACCATCCAGTTCAGGCAGACAGACAGACAAACAAACAAACAGGCACACACACACACACCACACCACACACACACACACACACACACACACACACACACACACACACACACACACACACACACACACACAATTTCCGTCAATGGTTGTAGCAAAACGGTTTCAAAAACTATGAGATCATTCCCACACATAAACCTCCCAGTATAAAAACACAAGTTCGGAAAATTTCGGTTGTAAAATTATCACACACCCAAAATATCTCAACAAATAAAACAATTTCAACAGAAAAGCACAATGACATCCAGCACTGACATAACTCAACCAACCACACAACCACAGCTCATCCACAGTAACACGAAATATCAGAAACCAGTCACACAAAAGTATCAAAACAAACACCACAAGTTGACAACTTACTTCTTTAGCTTTTTTGGAAAGTTCAGCCTCCTACGTCTGATGACAATTTGATGGAGTTTGGAGTCTGCAAGTTTTTATTTTTTTCATCAAGAAAAAAATCATCACACGCACAACCAATTCCATAAGCGCTCCACCTAAATATGCCAGCGAGTATCGGGCTGATTTCTGGACCCTGCGTCAAAACTCAAAAGGTTGGTAAGATTCTGAAGCGGGGACGAGAACAGGACCTATGACACCACCAGGATGAATGGAACTTAATCCTGGGCACAGTTGATGCAACATCACATACTGAATGAACCTCTCTCTAACAAAACAAAACAAAACAATGCGAACCGACAAATGGTCGAAGTCAGTTGCACAGATGGATCTCAACAATATAACCCATGTCAACGTTGCAATATCAACAAATCAAATCACATCCACCTTCTCACCAAAAACATAACGCGACGCGCGCGCGGCACGTACTGCGTGTACGTTATTGAACTAGATCAATGAACCACACACACACACACATATATATAGACACACAGAGGCACCATCACACCAGCTTGCTCTACCGTCAGAATAGCAAACGGAAAGAACGTACTGGTAGTCGAACTCCCCGCAAAATGACGAACCATGTGACAGATCACATGATTACCTCTGATACGGCCACAAACTGATCGAGTGAGAGAGGAATAGAAGGATCGGGGGAAGGAGGAGGGGGAGAGGGGCAGATAACCAGCCAGCGAGTCACAGAGATTGGGTAAGAGAGAGAGAGAGGAGAGATAGAGAGAGAGAGAACGAGCGAGCGAGCGAGCGAGCCAGATGGAATGAGTGAGCCTGTCACAGTGTGTCACGGAAATCTGCATCGTCAGTGCAGTGCGTCTCTCGTTGCTGGCCTTCCAGATTCCAGTCAAACAGCTGTGGGATGGGGGACGGTATGGCGCCCTATCAGTCTCACTGCAAGAGAAATCGCATTATCATGTTCTTTTTTTTTTTTTTTAACCGTTCCGACTTATCTCACACGTGTGTGTGAGCGTGTGGCTTTGCTCACAATGTGCAGGTAATATGTTGCTGCACAGTCTGCATACTCCGCCTTCAGTAAATGGGCATGCAGGATATTTTCATGTTTTCATAAGCCACCGCAAACTGGCATGCTTTACAGAATATTTGCCGCGCACAGTTGGTACTCTGCAGGCGTATACATGTACACACAAAGGAGGAGCAGAGACTAAACAGATCTGCACACATGTCCACCTTGGATATCGAAATAATCTCCACCTTTCACCCACCAGGTGGGAGGTACGTGGGGAAGATCCGAACCCCACACCTTCCAACTGGAAGTCTGACATCTTGTTCACTCTATTACCACGCCCGTCAGAAATGTTCCTAAACGTGGAATGGAACCCTGGCCGTCGAGACTGGAGTGCGAAATCCTAACCACTAGGCCATTTGGGGAGATATTTTTCAATCTACATTACTGTATTTGTTCTTCTTTTCTTTACATTCATTATCATCATTGTTGTGTTTTTTCATTCTTTTTCTTCTTCTTCTTCTTCTCATCCTCGTCCTCTTCCTCCTCATTCAATTAATAAATCAATCATTCAATCAATCAATCAGCTAATCAACTAACTACTGAATTGATTAACTAATTTGGTTGGTTGGTTGGTTAGTTAGTCACTAGTTTGTGTTAGTTTAGTTAGTTGCCCCAACTTTTAAACCGTTCCTGTGTCACCCCTACGCCATTCCTTTCGTCTCTGCACCAAAAGCCTCAGTTTCGATACGTTAGTAATGTATTACAGAACCAAAATGAACGACGAGGGGGTAGGGGGGTAGGGGTACAGGGGGAGGTGATGTCAGTGACAGAAGAGGAGTGCAGAAATTGGAAATGTAAAAAGGACAAGGCAAGGTTGTTCAATAACTCTTTTCCGCCGTCCTAAGGGACTGAGGTGGTAGAGACCTCAACTTTTACCTCGTGGCAGAAACCTTACAAGAGCTGCGCCTGTTTCTTCTCCGTCGTTGCTTTATTCTTCTTTAACGGTAAGAAGGTCATTTATCCATTCACAGCTGGTGGAGTGTAGGCTGTTTGTATGAAGTTTAATTCCAGTTAGGCTCAAACCCCGTGCTCTCGAACTGGGAAGCTGGAGTTCTACCTCTACGACAACCTGGCAAACGATAAAGGGAAAAACAAAAAAAAAAAAAAACAAAAAAAACGACAACAACAAATAAGATGGTCAAGCCTTTCTAATAATCTTCCTTTTCAAAATCTAGATTTTGCACTTCTCAACGTCAACGTGACCTGAAGAAACTGTGACTGAAATAAAATTTTGACGTGCATCGAGCACAACGACAGAGTGTCAAACAGTGAAAACAGGTTTTAATAATGACTGTCGGAAGTTCCTGAAAAAGTGTTGGTCAACACACCGTTCTCAAAAAGTGCTGATTTTGCCAATCTTGTTTTGCCCGTGTGGCCTTGACCTTGGAGCCTTGTCCTTCAAATTTGTGCATTTCCAAATCCTCAATGGTCTACACCTTTGATCCAAGTGGAATGAAAAATTCTATATATATAATATAATATATAATAAAATAATATATATAATATATATATATATATATAAATAAAGTAAATAAAAAAAAAAGGCAAGAAAATATTTCTGACTTTTTTGTGACAGACACCCCCCCTCCCCAACACACACACACACACACACACACACACACCACACACACACACACACACACACACACACACACACAACACACACACACACACACACACACACACACGTATGCTCACTCATTCACTCCTGGCTCTCAGGTAATGTGAAATAATCTACGAATTTTTAAAGGATGAGACTAAACAATTGAGGTAAATCTAAACAGTGCTGGGCGGAGCTGTTTATATATGACAGTGCCTCGTGTGTGTACATACTAGACACACACACACACACACACACAACACAGAGAAAGAGAGAGAAGAGAGAGAGAAAGAGAGAGAGAGAGAGAAAGAAGAGAGAGAGGAGGGAGAGAGACAGGCAGAAAGACAGAGAGAGGGAGAGAGACAGGCAGAAAGACAGAGGCAGAGAGAGAGAGATAGAGAAGAGAGAAAGAGAGAGAGAGAGAGACAGACAGACAGTGTGTGTGTGTGTGTGTGGTGTGTGTGTGTGTGTGTGTGTGTGTGTGTCTGTGTGAGTGTTCTCTCTTGGATTCATCAGGTTGTGGTGTTGTGTGTGTGTGGTGTGTGTGTGTGTGTGTGTGTGGTGTGTTGTTGTGTGTGTGTTGGTGTGTTGGTTGTGTGTGTGTGTGTGGGTGTTACTGTTCACACACATCGTTGCTTCTCGTAAGTCGCTCACTGGATATTATGGATGTGGGTGTCACAGTCTGGGCTGTTTGCTGAACTGCTGGTATTGCCACACACACGTTCACCAACGCTGCACATAACGCAAACACAGCGCACACACACACACACACACACACACGCACCACGCACACACACACACACACACACACACGCACACACACACACACACACACACACACACACACACCACGCACGCCACACACACACATACATACCACACACATACACACACACGCACCACACACATACACACACACTACGCACACACACACACACACACGCACACACCACACACACACACATACACACACATACACACACACACGCACGCACGCACACACACATACATACACACATACAAAACACACACACACACGCACCACACAACACAGTTTCTGCGGCCATCGACAGAGATCGAATGGATGAATCATACACACAATCACTGATCCACAAAGACCCCAATGTTGACGCAATGCTGCTGTGTGTGAAGGCCAACGGCCCATACACAAAATCGAGAACCCACTATCCCACTTGAAGGGGGGCAGGGGAAAGTGGGATATTAGAAAAAAAAAGAAAGAGAGAAAGAAAAAAAGAAAGAAAGGAAGAACAAGAAAATAAAAGAAAAGATAAGAAAAGAAAGAAAAGAAAAGAAAGAAACAAAGAAAAAAGAAGGGAAAGAAAAGAAAAAAACAGAAGTAGCACATTTCCCACCTTTTGACTACTCTCAGTGTTTCAATGACCAAACTAACCAAACGCACCCCAAGGCGCCATCTAACAAGCCATGGAGCCATGCAGTATGACGCAAAATGTCCAAACGGTCATCTACATCAAACGAGAATTATGCTTGCACATTCACGGTCACATTCAGAGCTAGGCAATTATGACAGATAGGTAGTGTGTCAAGCGGTTAAGTCGTCTGACTTCCAATCGGAAGATCTGAGGTTCGATCCTGCCAGAGGATCTTTCACCTGGAAGGTAAAAGGGCAGAGACTTTTTTTTCCCGATCTCCCAGGTCAACATGTGTGCAGACCTGTCAGTATCTGAATCCTCCTCGTGTGTACACGCACGCAGAACACTAAGCCATCATCATCATCATCATCATCATCATCATCAACATCATCATCATGTGCCCTGCCGCATGGCGTTGGCGATCATGGCCCTCCACACAAATCTATCCCTCGTCGCTGCAAGTACAAGTACATCTCCCACCCTCTATGTCCTCAGCCACCCTGCACAGTCCGTCCAATATTTTCTCCCTGGGTCTACCTGATGTTGTCTCTTTCCCTCCAGCTTTCGCCTCACGAACACCAAATGTGCACGTTAACCCTTTGACTACCGCACTCTATCCACCACCTGCAAAAACTTAACCCTTTGACTCCCTCACCCAATCCACCAGCTTCCTCCAGGAAGCACACATTTTGACCAGGGAGGGGGGGGGGGGGGGGGGGGGGGGAGGGGAAAATCTTCACCCTTTATCTGCCAGGGGAAGATACTCTGGCAGGATCGAACCCCAGACCTTCCGATTTACAGCTTCTTGGAGGAAGCTGGTGGATAGGGTGAGGAAATCAAAGGGTTAAGTTTTTGCTTTGCTAGCATTGTTGACAATGCAGGATGCTGGTGGACAGGGTGTGTAAATCAAAGGGTTAAAGTATCCTGTAAGTCAAGTCAGTTTACCGTGGCTTACGGAAACACGAAAACACCCGGTATACGCGCCCATCAAAAACAGGATATGAAGAATTTGCGGCAACATACCGCCTGGTTTCTAAGGAGACTCTTAAGAGTTCCATGGACAGCAAAGGAAAAGAAACAAGACAGTCTTGAAAGAAGGAAACACAAAAAGAACATTAATGAAGAAGATCAGGACAAGACAAGCAACATTAATGGGACACTTCATGAGGCAAGTAAAAAATTTGAGCACCTACTCACAACAGGAAAGCTAGAGGGGAAAAGAATGCCAGTTAGACCCAGGGAGAAAATATTGGACAGTTTTGCAGAGTAGATGGGGACAGAAAGGGTATGAGATTGCTTGCAGTGTCAAAAGATAGATTTGTGTGGAGGGCCATGATCGCCAACGCCATGATAATAATAATACACACCACCTGAATAGTAGGGGTAAAACAACGTGCACATACACATCAGAGAAAAACCGGAACGCTGAAAAAAAAAAAAAAAAACAGAAAGAAAAATGCGAAAAACAAACAAACAAACAAAAAACACCAAACCGCCAGACATAAGCTAATCATGTAGATGGAGAATGAAAGGAGACGAAGAAGCGGTGTGGATCAATTGAATCAAATAACCTTGATTGAACTTACAAAGAAAAAGAAAGAAGACTACTCACAGAAACCTATTTACGGATCTCGCCTTTTTAGCGTAAATAAAACGTGTTTTGTTTTGTTTTATTCGGGAGAGCGGCGGCTTGGGAGTGTGTGGAAATAAATATTGAGAGAGAGAGAGAGAGATACAGAGACAGACAGATAGACAGACACAGAGAGACAGAGACAGATAGACGATACAGAGACAGAGAGACAGACAGACACAGAGAGACAGACAGACACAGCCAGAGACAGACAGCCAGAGACAGACAGACACAGACAGAGAGAGAGAGAGAGAGAGATACAGATACGGAGAGAGACAGACACAGAGAGAAACAAGTAAACTGAATACATAAAAAAAGTAAGTCTTTTACAATTTGGTATCTTCCCCTAGTTTTGTTTCCATGATCTAGTGTATAATATACATAAGATACAAGTGACCGTGAACCTACCTGGAAAGACCCCGATACTGGAAACCTACCAGACTTTGGCTTCCTTCTACCGACCCCTCCCCCCCCCCCCCCCCACTCCCTCCCGAAAACTAACAAAATGAACTAATTATATGAAGAAAGAATGGAAGAAAGAAGACCTTGTGTCTTAAAGCGAATAAAATCTCGAGTGGAAATCATTAATCACCTTTTGATATTAAAGGAAAATGAAATGATCACACACACACACACACACACACACACACACACACACACACACACCACATACGCACACACACACACACACACACACACACACACACACTCTCTCTCTCTCTCTCTCTCTCCCTCTCTCTCTTTCTCTCTCATAAACACACACACACACACACCACACAAAATTAACAAAATCAAGAAAGAAAGAAAGAGGAATACTTTACTTTATAGGAAGAGGGAAGACTTGCAGTGCGGAAATTAACACTTAAAATTTATGCCGCCATGCTTCATATCACAAAATACGCAAGTGAACCCCCCAAAAATCCAATAATCTTTAATTAAGACAACAAAAGATAAATTAAAGAAGAAACGAATGAAGGCAAACAGAAAGAATCAAAGTGATTTGTTAATGAGTAAAGACAGAGAGAAAGACAGAGAGACAGACAGACAGACCGACAGAGGAGAGAGAGAGAGACAGAGAGAGGGACAGAGAGAGACAGAGGAGAGAGATAGACAGACAGATACTGAGATAGGCAGAGGGAGAGAGAGACAAAGAAAGAGAGGGAGACAGACCGACAGACAGAAACAGAGAGACAGAGACAGACAGCGACAGAGAGAGAGAGAGAGAAAGAGAGACAGACAGACAGACAGACAGATAGACAGACAGAGACAATGACAGAGAAAGACAAGAGGCAGACAGAAAGAGACAGTGCATGTGTGATGTGGAGAGTGAGTTAAGTTAATTTCGCTCTTGCTCCAAGTTCTGCAAAATCTCACTTGACAATTCTTGTCATCAAAAAACATTCTTCACTTCATTTTGGATTTTCACATTAATTTTGTTGTTGGCAAAGTGATACTGCGTGAAATAGCTCTACTCTTTATAGGCGAAATGTATTCAGGTTTTTACCATTTCTAAGTGTGTGTTGTTATCATGGACATTGGAGTGTGTGGTGTAGTGGTTAAAGCAAATACCCAGGAGGCGTGAAACCTGGGTTCAATTCGTGTAGGGGACAAGGATTTTTTCTCTCCCTGTCCGTCCACTTGATCTGAAGTTGTGGTCTAGGTGTTCGTATTCCGGATGAGACAAAAACTTGAGGTCCTGTGTGCAGAACGTGCTCAGCACACGTTACAGATCCCACGGCAACAAAGCAGCTGTTCCTGACAAAATTCTGTAGAAAAATTCTTCTTCATTCGTAACAGATTACAGGTATACAGAAAAATACATACAAGAAATGGGTGATGAGGAGAGATGCCCAAATTTCATATTTTAAATTCATGATCAGGCACACACACACACACACACACACACACACACCACACACACACACACACACACACACACACACACACACACAACACACACACACACACACACACAAAACAAACAAACAAGCAAACAAACAAGACAACACAGTATTTAAAACGTTAGAACAATAACAGTGTTAATCCTACAATAAATGATTTTTGATGATGATGGTGTGTGTTGAGACTGAGTGTGTGTGCGTGCGTGTGTGTGTTGTGTGTGTGTGTGTGTGTGTGTGTGTGTGTGTGTGTGTGTGTGTGTGTGTGTGTGTTGTGTGTTGTGTGTGTGTGTGTGTGTGTGTGTGTGTGTGTGTGTGTGTGTGTGTGTGTGTGTGTGTGTGTGTGTGTGTGTGTGTGTGTGTGTTGTGTGTGTGTGTGTATGTGTGTGTGTTCCGAGCGTTTTTCAGATGCGTGAAAGCACGTTGTCTGGTAAATATTGTGCAGACGTCATGTTGCTGCACAGTCTGCAGACTACGCCTTTGGTGGGCCTGCGTGCTGAATATTTTAGTATGTCCATGAGCTATCCAACACCTACATGACTGTCAGAATCTTTCACATGTGCATCTCATGTTTTGTGCACGTGTGCACACGAATGGAGACTGTACATAGTTATGTTGACCTGTGAGATCGGACAAATCTCTTTCACTCACCATGTAGTACTCGAGCAGGTTTGTACCCAGATCTTCCAAACATAAAACCAGTGTCTTTACCACCTGGCGATCGGGCCCATCTGTCTTAATAACAGACGAGAAACAACTGTGTGTGTAAGCACTATAATGACATATGATATGGCGAATAACCATCATCATCATCATCACCATCATCAAGTGCCCTGCCGCATGGTGTTGGCGATCATGGCCCTCCATGTGTATCTGTCCCCTGGTGCCGCAAGCACATTTTCCACCCTCTCTGTCCTCAGCCACCCTGCAAGTCCGTCCAATATTTTCTCCCTGGGTCTATCTGGTGTTCTCTTTCCCTCCACTTTTCCTGTTGTGACCAAGTGCTTTAATTCCCCTTTTCTCATAAAATGGCCTATAAATGTTGCCTGCCTTTTCCTAATCTTCCTAATGAACGATCTATTTGTGTCTGCCTCCATCAAGACTGTCTCGTTTGTTTTCTTTGCTCTCCATAGATCTCTCAACATTCTTCTTAGAAACCACATCTCGGCTGAGACAGTCTGACCAAAACAAGGAAATGTCCGTACACACGGAGTTTGCGGTTTGTTCAATACATGCGCTTGTGGTTTGTTCCATATATATTCATCATAGTTTCTTTATTGCAATTAATCACACATAGGCAAGCCTATATGAGCTCCATCTAAATCTACCAGCACAATCATCTGGTAGAGTCAAGTCACTGAACCTGCGCACAAAACTCTATGTACCTACCTACCTACCTACCAATCTACCTACCTACCAACCTACCAACCTACCTATCTATCTACGTACCTATCTACATATCTACGTATCTATCTACATATCTATGTACCTATCTACCTATCTCTCTATGTGGTGTGGTGTGTGTGTGTGTGTGTGTGTGTGTGTGTGTGTGTGTGTGTGTGTGTGTGTACACGCGCACGTGCGTGTGTGTGCGTGTGTGTGTGTGTGCGTGTGCTAGCATTTTCTTGAAATGATGAGACGACATGATGAATTGATCAACCAACTGGAGAGACTCAATGTTGATGGAAAAGATCTACGAATAATCAGAAATATGTACTGGGAACAAACAGCTGCAATGAGAATAGAAAACAATGTAAGCTCTTTCCAAAATATCAAAAGAGTAGTCAGACAAGGTTGTGTTTTGTCACCAGATCTGTTTTCACTTTACAGCGAAAACATCATGAGAAACCAAGAAGAAGACCCTGGATTAAAGGTTGGAGTGAAAATGATAAACAACAATCGGTACGCAGATGACACCGTGCTGATTGCAGAAAGTGAAAGAGGCCTACAAAACCTTGCGAATATACTAGAAATAGAAAGCAAAGGTAAGGGGCTGAAACTAAACAGCAGGAAGACTGAAGTCATGGTGATCAGTAAAAAACTGAAATCCCCTCATGCAAAATATCAGCAAATGGCACAACCTT
>JAPXFY010000015.1:39448369-39465869 GCA_030674185.1 Monoplex corrugatus
GCGCTCTTGATCAGAAGATTTGATTAAACACCCTCTGTTATATTTCAAAAAAGAGAAACTCAGTGTGAAAGTGCGAATGCCGATAAAAGAAGTGTGACGTCAAAATGTGTCTGTAGATTCACCTCTCTCTACTGTTCGCTCTTGAAGATTAATTTGTGATTCGCTCGATAATAAATCGAGAATAGTTGTTTTGGTTTATGCTAACACTGAAAATATATGCTTAAGTTTGATTTCGTTGTATGGAAATGTGTAGAATCATTTGGAACAATCTAGAAATGACAAGAAAAACGCAGAATACCTTAGATCTTTCTAGAATGTTCCGGAAAATCGTAAACAAATTTAATCTGGACAATGATCGGCTAGAAGTTTAATCTGTATGATGATTGGCTAGAACTACAGAATATTCTAGAAAGGGAAGGTTCGAGAATGTGGCTATGATTGGCTGTAAATCTAGGGAAAAGCCGAGAATATTGTGGAACTTTCCATGATGTTATAAATAAAGCGTGACCGAGAGAGAGAGAGAGCGATCGAAAGAGTTGAAGTGTAAGCCTGCTGTCAGAGATAGAGAAGTTGCTATAGACTCGTGGAGTTGCTGTGTGTGTAGATTCGAGGACTGAAGAAGAAGAATTCTGCAAAATAGGAGTGGTGCATTGGATGTGTGAAGTTTTTACCCAGTTCCTGTTGTGTTTCATTCGTTCTTCAAATAAAGGATCGTTTTCGTTTAACCTGGACTGGTGTATCTTGTCTCTGAAAAGAACGATCGACTGCTAGAGACTGCAAGTCACCTACAATCTTTACGTGTGACACCCTCCATGATGCATCCATGAAGGGGACGAGACTCGACCATGTGGATCCTAATCTTCACCAATAAACTCGTACACACACACACACACACACACACACACACACACACACACACACACACACACACACACACACACACACACCACACCAGCGCGCGCACGCACGCACACACACACACACATACACCAAATCAATACCAAGATTCGCTCCTCTCGCTCATCTGACGCTGTTCGTGAAGATGTCCAAGTGTGCAGAACCGTTGGCTTTAGATTTTTAATTAATTCATTCCAGGGGGTTGAGAGTAGGAGATAGAAGGAGGGGGGATAACATGACAGGATACAGACACCATGCAGTGGAAAGATCATATTAAATCAATTGTTGGCTGGGTTGCCATCATTCTTTATTACTATCATCATCATCGTCACTATTATTACTATTGTTATTTTTGTTATTATTATCATCATCATCATTATTCATTACTATTATTGTTATTATCATTATAAATCATCATTAGTGTTAGTATTATTACTGGTAGTAGTAGTAGTAGCAGCAGCAGCAGCAGCAGTAATACTGATAGCGTTCTGATTTTCTTAGATGTGTGCATGCAAATTGTTTTGCCTACACTACGCAGGCGATATGTCGTTGCACAGACTGAAAACTTCGTCTTCGGCGTGGATGCTTGTGTTTCCGTGTTTCCGTGTTTCCTTAAGCCACCAGTCTGTAGACATGCAGTGCAGGATCTTTAACGAGCATACTCGACGCTGTAAGTGTATAGATACAGGAAGGGAGTTCAGGCACTAGCAAAATCTCCTTCTTCACATGTTGACCTGGGAGATCGGAAAATCTCCACCTTTTATCAGGCTGAAAGTAACCTGGCAGAATCGAACTCAGACCTCTCGATTGAAAACCCGACGTTTATCCACTTGACTACAGCGACCGTCGGCTGCCGTAAAAAAACAACAACACGAAAGCACAGGCCTGGCATTTAGAGCTGGAGAGATTGAACGTCTTCGGGTATAGAAGAAAGAAGAAGAAAAAGAAGAGAAAGAAGAAGACGAAGGAGTCTGTTTCGCTAGTTTGGCCGTTGAAACACTGACACTACTCAGAAGGTGGAAAATGTGCTGCTGCTTTATTTCTTAATTTTCCCCCCAGAACGATTCGAAAATGGAAACTTGGCTGGCTGTTTAATTTGTTTGCTTGCTTGCTTGCTTGCTTGTTTGTTTTTACAAATTTTAAATGAGAAAATTGAGAGTGTTTACGATGAAGAAAAAAAAAAAAAAAAAAAGAAAGAAAATGTCACACCCAATAACCAAAGGCTGTTTTCAATGACGTGTAGAAAAGATGACATTCATCAGATTGGAGAAAATTGACAGAGGAAACAACCAGACCATATGCCCCAGTGAAATCAATACCGATGTTTTGGAGTGTGTCTCATTTCACACTTTTCGTGAAGATTTTAATTAAGTGCGCTGAATTATTTGCTTTAGCCTTTCAGCTCGTTTCTCTTAGAAGGTCAGAAAGGGGAGAAGAATAGTTTGGGTTTTAGGTTTCATTTTCTCAAGACGGCTTCTCCCCGCTCGAAACGAATGCCATATTTGCTGACGCCCCAGACGCCATGTGATGGATAAGATGCAAACTGATCACGGACTAAGCCCTCTTTATCTGTACATAAACTCTGTGCGATGGCGAGGTCTTGGGAGAAAACAGCGGCAGGATACAAACACATGCAACAGAAAGATCAACAGTTGGCTGAGCTAACCAGTTGCCATGGCGTAGTGGTTAGCACACCAGACTACCGACTGGCAAGTTGTTGGTTCGAATCTCCATCACCCCTTCTAAAATCATTGTGGGATTTTTCGACTCTAACCGGCTCCTACCCAGAGTTGGGCGTGCTATGGGCTCATTGGGAAGACTGGGACCACACAGTCCAGTCTCATCCACTTCACGGATGCGTCATGGAGGGTGTTGCTCAAATCTTCTGGCCAGCACCACAGGTGTCTGAATCTCTCGGGTCTGGTCGACGCCAGGATATATCATGATAGCAAGTGTAGAGTACAGCCCTGTCATTCAGTTTCAATCCTAAATGGAACTCCATAGCATCATGATTATCATCCTCATCGACATCATCATCATGTGCCCTGCCGCATGGCACTGGCCATCATGGCCCTCCATATGTATCTATCCCTTGTTGCCGCAAGCACATCTTCCACCCTCTCTGTCATCATCATCTTCGCACGGTAAAAACTGTGCCAGCTTCTGTGGCCATAAATATGGCACAGAAAATGAGGTGAAAAAAATAGGTGAGCACAAAGGTAACCTCCCTGAGTGCGATGATCTTAAAAAAAAAAAAAAAAAAAAAAAAAGAGTTGGCTAAGCTACCATCAAGGACCAAGGAATTACAGGCCTCGTATTTGGAACTGGAGGAATCAAACATTCTATAAGAAGGAAACTGTTTCTTCATCCTGGCTGTTGAAACACTGACATTGATCAAAAGGTCGTTTATTATTATGTTCTTGTTGTTTAAAGCCCAGCCGCGTACGTAGGGCCATAATGGTATAATTTTCCATTTCGTTTTTCTCCTCTCCCCTCCCTCCCTTATTTATGTTGTTGTTGTTGTTGTTGTTGTTGTTGTTGTTATCGTTGCTGGTTTTGTCTAGCTTGTGTACAATGACCTGAAAATGAAAACTTCCCTAGCGCTTCGTGTTGTGTTTTATTATTACACGACGAAGACATAATGTCACTGTTACTATTCCAAAGACATAATCAACGACACGTGAAAGAAGATAACCTTCAGTTTAACCCACAAAGAACCTGACCCTATGCTCAACTCTCAAAATTCAAAATGAAAATAATTTGCCAACCTCTCCAGTAAAGAATCTCAATGCAACAGCCGATCGGCATTTTCAGCGAGCCGTAAAATAAAGATGACGTTTATCAAAATCAGCAAAATTAAGAAACAACAAGAAAAAAAAAGAAAAACACATCCACCCACACATGGAAAAATAACACACAATATGTTCCATCCAAATCAATATCAACTTTTGCTCATTTCACAATTTCCCCGAAGTTTTCCATTAAGCGTGCAGAACCGTTTCCTGTAGCCTCTAAACTCATTGTGTTTGGAGGATAGGAGGGGAAGAACAATGGCAAGGACGTAAATACTTGCAAGAAATACACTGTTTGAATCAAGTGTTGACTGAGCAGCCACCCAAATCCCCCAAATCCAATGAAGTGTGTGGCCTAGTGGGTAAAACACCTGCTGTCTACGACACAGAGGACCCCAGGTTCAAATCGGGGATCGGACAGGGAATGTTTTCCCCCCTTTCTTTGGTCTTATGTGGCAGTTTAGGCGCTAGTCTTTCAGCAGAGATGATAAAACAGAAGTCCCTTGTACAGCTCGCACTCAACAGGCATTAAAAATCCTACAGCAACAAATAGATATAGATAGATAGACAGACAGACAGACAGCTAACTAGCTCAAGTTCAAGATCATAATCTTATAGCCTAGCCGACTACTAGAGCCATATAAGGGCTAACATCATGTCAAAAATAACAACCAGGTTAAGATAGAAACAACAGTTAAAAACCATGCTCACCGTGAAGCAAACTAGCTACCTAGCAAGATATATAGACGGATAGATAGACAGACATACACAGATAGACAGAGAGATAGAGAGTAGACAGACAGACAGACAGACATATAGATAGATAGATAGATAGATAGATAGTTATTGTTTAAAGCCCAGCCGACTGCGTAGAGCCACATCAGGGCTAATTAGATATATAGATAGACAGACGGACAGGCAGACAGACAAAGAGACAGACAGACAGACAGATAGATACATAGACCGACAGATAGATAGATAGATAGATAGATAGATAGATAGATAGATAGATAGATAGATGGATGGATGGATGGATAGATAGATAGATAGATAGATAGATAGATATGATAGACAGACAGATAGATAGATAGATAGATAGATAGATAGATGGATGGATGGATGGATGGATGGATGGATGGATGGATGGATGGATGGATGGATGGATGGATGGATGGATGGATAGATAGATAGATAGATAGATAGATAGATAGATAGATAGATAGATGGATAGATAGATAGATAGACAGACAGAAATACCGGCACAAAGACATAGAAATAGGTGGTAATGCACTGAGACGATAACTCTCTCCTTAGAAGACCAGCTTGAATTTTCAAATGTTAAACTCATAGCGACAAAAAACAAAACAAAACAAAACAAAAACTAATACAGACACACAAGCCTCGTATTCAGAGCTTTCAGGGATGACAGATTTACAATAAAGAAGAATAAGAAGAAGAGGAAGAAGAAAACAGTTTCATTTGGGTGTTGAAACAAGGACACTGATTGATTTAGCCACCCCGCCTAATTTGCTTTGTGTTATTACAAACTTAAAAAAGGAGGTCATTCTAACCACGTCTGTTTTCTTTAAATGTAAACGTTATTATAGAAAATTCACATTTTGTACTTGTCAGAGTCATTGTGACCTTGGAGAACCTTTGTTGAAATAAAATTCAGCATGCATTTAGGATAATACTGTACTGTCAGAAACGTGAAAACAGATTTTCAGTGTTCTTAGAAGTTCCACAGACTGTGTTGTTCACATTTATTCTCTGAAAAGTGCTAATAATAGACACAATTATGTCCGTGTGACCTTCATCGTGTTGCCTTATCTTCCCAATGTACTCATTCGTGCGCCCACAAAAATCCGAGGTTTTGTTCACTCATTTTTTCTCACAGACAGATACACACACGCAGACACAGATGCGCAGGCATAGTCACATTTACACACATACAGACGAGCGCGGCGCGCGCGCGCGCACGCACACACACACACTCTCTCTCACACACACACTAACACACACACACGCTCTCTCTCTCTCTCTCTCTCTCTCTCACGCACACACACAACACACATATATACACAACACACCCCTTAACTCTCCAGTCGATATGGAAAATTCTCCTTTTCTTTCTCATTTTTTTTTAATAAGAGATCGAAAACATGAGAAATCTGACAGCCTTTGCGGTAAAGCATGCTAGTGTCAAAATTCGACAGACGATTTCGACGACCCATGACATTTACCAAAATCAGCAACATTAACCAAGAAACAACCAGATCACATGCTCCACCTACGTCAAATACCAATTTTTGTTGAATTAAGATTTTTTCGTGAAGATTTCAATTAAAAGTGGACTGGCGAGAAATTTGCGAGTGGACACCTCTTGTTATAATAATACAATTTTTGTTTAAAATTACAACTGAATAATTTCAGTAATGAAAGAAAGTCTTTTGAAGGTCATGGTCAAGTTGCGCTGACAGTGCGTGTTTTTTTGGAGGGGGATTCATAACACCCACACAAAGACAGAGAGACATGCAGTCAGACAGACAAACAGAGAGAGAGAGACAGGCAGACATACAGACAGAGAGACAGACATACAGACAGAGAGACATACAGAGACAGACAGACAGACAGATACATACACAGACTGACAGACAGAGAGAGAAGAAGACAGCCAGGGACAGAGAGAGATAAGAAGAGGAAAAGAGTGAGAGAGAGAGACAGGACAGACAGACAGAGAGACGGACAACAGACAGAGAGATAACACACAGACAGAGAGACAAAGATAGACAAAGACAGACAGGGACGCACACAGAAAGGAGAGAGAGAGAGACAGACAGACAGACAGACAGAGAGGAGAGAGAGAAAGAGAGAAGAGAGAGTGTGTGAAGTGTGTGTGTGTGTGAGAGAAGAGAGAGAGAGAGGTGTGTGTGTGTGTGTGTGTGTGTGTGGTGTGTGTGTGTGTGTGTGTGTGTGACAGAGAGAGAGACAAACAGACAAACAGACAGACAGGACAGAGACAGAGAAACGTACACAAACACGAGAGACAGAAAGAGACATAGAAAGAGAAAGAGAGGACAGAGACAGATAGATAGATAGACCGAGAGAGAAAGTCACAGAGAGAGAGAGAGAGAAAGAAAGAGAGAAAGAGAGAGAGAGAGAAAGAGAGAGAGACGAATGCTCCATTGCCCCATCCTTGTCCATCTAAAGTAAGAAAACAAAAATCTTTCCTCTCACGCACGGCACAAGAAAAGATAGAGATATTCTGCACCTGTGCCGTAGACTACATGTACAGGTAGACAAGAATTGATCCAGACACAAAATTCATGCTCATAGTCTTGGGTCACAGAGACCAATAAACATATGTCCTGCTCATTCAAACTTATGCACTAAATTTAGTCTTGAGGGCTACAGACCTAAGGGAATACAGACCTGGCAAACATCGCCGAAAAAACAAACAAACAAACAAACAAACAAAAACGGATCTGGGGGTCTAGGGAACATAGATATGGGGGAATCCGAATCTGGAGACCACTGACCTGGAGTACATAGAAGTGACGAAACGCAAAGCTTAGAGAATGTAGATCTTAAGGCACTTTTATTTGTATTAAAAACACGTTTGCCATGTAAAATTCTTCGGTGAAGTGAGTGTGTCACTGCACTGCAGCGCTGCATGTTTTCTTTTATTTGTGCGTGTGTGTGTGTGCGTCATCATCATCATCATCGGTGCCCTGCCGCATGGCGTTGGCGATCATGGACTTCCATCTGTCTCTATCTCTCGTTGCCCCTAGCATCTCCCCCACCCTCCTCGTCCCCAGCCACTCTGCAAGTCCGTCCAGCATTCTCTCCCTGGGTCTACCCTGTGCTCTCTTTCTCTCCAGCTTTCCCGTTGTGACCAGGTGCTCCAAATCCCCCTTCCTCATAAAATGGCCTATAAATGTTGCCTGTCTTTTCCTAATCTTCCTTATGAATGATCTACTTATGTCTGCCTCCATCAAGACTGCCTCGTTTGTTTTCTTTGCTGTCCAAGTGTGTGCGTACATGTGTGTATTTCTATTTACCTCCGATACTGGGATTTTTCTATAGAATTTTGTCGGCGACGCCTCCTTTCTGTTATGGGATCTTTAACTTGCGGAAAGTAGACCTAGGAAAACCTACGGTAACATAGATTCACGGAAAGTATCAACTTAGGGAAACCTATGGAACATACAACCTAGAAAAACAGACCTGGTAAATTTAGGGAACATGAGCTTGCGGAAAACAGACCTACAAAAGCCTAGACCTATGGAAAAACAGACCTGCGGGAACAGAGACCCGTGGAACACAGACCTGGGAAAACATAATACCCACAGGAAGCAAGATCTGAGGAATTACAGACTTGGGGGAACATAGGGGTGAGGAAAGGGAGGGATGACGTGTTCATCCTGTCGGTAGCTCAGCACGAGCATCAGACAATTTAGCTCAGGGTAGAGACTTTAAAAATTTTCAATCAGACTCCAACTGACAAGCTCATTTAATTTAGAAAATGGGAGGAGAGCTCAGGGGCAAAAGTTGAAAGGGGAACG
Organism: Monoplex corrugatus; assembly: GCA_030674185.1. Taxonomy (NCBI): domain Eukaryota; kingdom Metazoa; phylum Mollusca; class Gastropoda; order Littorinimorpha; family Ranellidae; genus Monoplex; species Monoplex corrugatus. Next base: position 39,456,624 of record JAPXFY010000015.1, read on the forward strand.
GGAACAAACACACGGAACAAAAACATCGTTAGGCCAAAGGCCACCTGGTTGTCATTCAAACCCAATGCAGACCATGCTTCGCTTTTGCAAGGAAATTTTTGTTTCTTCTTCTTCTTATGGAAATAAATTTTTCTTTCTTATGGAAATAAAGATTTTCTTCTTTTCACAGATAATGAATGTTTCCGTTCTTCTTATGGACATGTAATTTTCTGTTCTTTTTCTGTTCTTCTCAAGGATATGACACTTTGTCTTCTTTTTACGGAAATAAAAAATTCCAGTCTTCTGGAAATGAAAATTGCCCATCTTATGTAAATGAAATCTTCTCTTCTATCTATTCATGCTATGGAAATCAAAAATTTCCTTCTTGTGGAAATGAAATCTTTGTTTCATCTTATGGAAATGAAAAACTTTTCTTCTGGAAATGAAACCTTCGTTTCATCCTATTCGTCCTATGGAAATGAAAATTTCGCAGATTAGATTAGATATAACAATACGAGTTACAACAATTCAACGACAACATCAAATAGACAAAGATAAGAAAGATAGACAATAACAAAGAAAACGGTTTTCTCAGAAACCGATCTCACAACAAGAAGTCAAACAATTAAAAAATCTATTCACAAAACTAAGCTAAAAAGAAAGAAGGAAAGAAAGAAAACAGATGGCAGAAGATTAAATATCGAAAGCTTGACTCCCAGAACGTTCAGCCTGCCCGGAAATCTTCAAAAAAGCAAAAAAAATGCACAGATAAATAAAATCCCACAGAAACAATGCAAACAAAGAGAAAAATGACGGTGGTTAGCAGGCAGTCAATTCTTCCTGACAGAAAGCAAACACAAATGAAAAGGATGAAAGAAAGGAAAAAAGAAGGAAGACAGAAAAGGATAACATGCAGAAAATAGGTTTAAGAAAAAGAATTAGAAGGGAACAGTATACCCAAGAACTAAAAAAAAAAAAAAAAAAAAAAAAGGAGGGGGGGGGGAGAGAAATGAAGAGAAAGTCAAGAAAAGATAGGAAAGACAGAGGAAAAGAGACAATAAAGAAAGAAAAGAATAAAGAGAAAGCAAGAAGAGAAAGAAGGGTATGAAAACAAGGAAATGAATTGAAATGAAAGAAAGCTGAGAAAAGAAAGGAAAGAAAAGAAAATAGAAAAAGAATAGAAAAAAGAAAAGAACGAAGAATAGGAAAGAAGAGAGAGAAGAGAAAGACTAGAATGAAAGAAACGAGAAGAAAGAAAAGACATGAAAGAAAAGAAAGAAGGAAAAGAAAGAAAAGCAAAGGAAAGAAAACAAGAAAAGGAAAGAAAAAGAAAAGATGGAGAAAAGTAAGAACAGGCAAAACAAAGAAATCAAAGAAAAGAAGAGGAATAAAGAAAGATGAAAGAAAAGAAAAGAAAAGAAATTCAGGAAAGAGAAAGACAAAAAAATCAATGAAAACAAATAAGAGACAGAAAAAGAAAGAAATGAAATGAAGAAAAAACCCACGTGAGAGAGAGAAGAGAGAGAGAGAGAGAGAGTGGGGGGGGAGAGAGAGAGAGAGAGAGAGAGAGAGAACAGAGAGAGAGAGAGAGAGAGAGAAGAGAAGACAGAAGAGAAGAGAGAGAGAGAGAGAGGAAGGAGAAGAGAGAGAGAGAGAGAGGAGAGAGAGAGAGAGAGAGAGAGAGAGCATGTGAATAGTTTGCATGAACCGAAAGGTTTTTTTTCCCCTTACGATGTGATCGTAATAACGATTATGGTTGTTTCGATCTCCGTTTGTCTGAATGGTGTTTAAAAATGGATAAAAATGTTTGATAAAAAAAAAGGAAGACAGAAAAAAGACACAAGGCCTAATAACACAAACCAATACATTAAAAATCGTTAGACCAAAGTACAGAAAAAAGCAGAACGAAAAGAAAAGAAAGGAGAAAAGGAAGGAAACGAACAGAAAAGACAAGGGAGGGGATAAGGAAAGAAACAACGAAAGCAACAAAAGAAAACAACAGGAAGATAGAAAGAAACAGAAAACAAGGAGAGAATAAAGAAAAAAAAAAGATAAAACAAAACAACTCAAAAACAAACAAAAGAAAGCAAGACATCCACAAACATTAGAAAAGAAAATAACTATCAATAAACAAAAAATCGTTAAGAAAACGACAACAACAAAAACAGCCGTCTTTAAATTGTATCGATGCAAATTTATCAAAAAGAAAAGCAATACCCTTTAAACGGGGTCCGCAGATATTTTGCTTCAACGGTCTTGGTTCCCTCGCCTCTCTCCAACCATCCTCCACTTCCCCCCTACCGATTCCAATCTACCCGCCCTCCCCACAACCCTCATCATAGGGAATCTTGTTTTGCTTTGATGTTTTTCATTACCGATCGTTAAAGCAAAAGGGGGTCGGTTAAGTTCGAATGAGAGAGAGAAGAGAGAGAGAGAAGACAGACAGACAGACAGACAGGCTGGCAGGCAGGGAGGCAGGCAAAGACAGACGGGAAGACAGAAAGAAAGAAAGACAGACAAGGACAGACAGACAAAGACAGACAGAGACACCGACAGACACAGACAGAGAGACAGAGAGAGGCACAGAGAGTCAGAATCAGAGAGTGAGTGCGCGTGCGTGCGTACGAAAATGTGTGTGTGTGTAAGAGAGTAGAGAGAGGGAAAGAGAGCTGGAGATCGACTGAAATCAAAGAGAAAGAGTGAGTCTGTGTATGAAGAGAGAGAGAGAGGCGAGCCTGAGAGAGAGAGAGAGAAGATGTGTGTGTGTGTGGCGCGCGCGGGTGTCGTGCGTGTGTGTGTGTTGTGTGTGTGTGTGGTGTGAGCGAGAGAGTGAGTGAGTGAGTGAATGAGCGAGTGAGTGAGTGGGTGAACGAGCGAGCGAGTGAGTGAGCGAGTGTGTGTGTCGTGCGTGCGTGCGTGCGTGCGTGCGTGCGTGTGTGTGTGTGTGTGTGCGCGCGCGTGTGTGTAACAGAAATAGCATGGTACTACATTTTAAAGAACGTATAAACTTTGTGGTTCCAGCCTGGTAAATGCCTTTAAAAAGATAAGATAAAATAAATTAAAGAAACATCAATTAAAAATAGATAATGACATGAATAAATAAATGATCAGAAAAAAATTTTACAGAAGAAAAGACGTAACCACCACTTTGAAGGAAAGGAAGAAAGGAAAGAAGATTCCAATCTCAGGTCAAAGATAAAAGTTGGCCTGTTCGCTGCCCGTCTAAAAGTTTCCTTCGTTTTGGCGGTGTAGGTGGAGTATTTTATTAGTCCCTCTCCCCCCCCCTCCCCATTTCAAAACACTGCCACACGTAGGGTGTCGCGCATGTTCAAATGTCTGCCGGGTAACTGCGGGCAGATTTGGATGGAGCGCCTACGGATTTGTTCCGATGCGATGAATCTTTCTTGAACAAGCTCCACATTTCTAAACCTTAGGTACATACTCACACGCACAGTCTCTCTCTCTCTCTCTCTCTCTCTCTCTCCCCAAACACACACACACACACACACACACACACACACACACACACACACACACACCACACACACACACTGCCCCTCGCTCGTCTCTTTTAATTTCGCATTATTGTAATGTCGTTATGCTTTGATGGCCCATTTATATGTAAATATAGACGCTCTATGGGCATTGTTGAGTATGCTTGCTTTAACTCTTTGACTCCCGCAGCCTGTCCGACCAGCATCCTGCATTGTCAGCCATGCCAGCAAAGTAAAAACTTGACCCTTTGATTTTCTCACTCTATCGACTAGCTTCCTGCAGGAAGCTGAGTGGACAGGGTTCGGGGGTCAAAGGGTTAAGTTTTTGCAATTGATGAACAAGGTGCGTTTATTTGTTTATTTATTTTCATTACTATCACTATCATTTTTTGTTGTTGTTGATTGATTTGGTTCAGTTTTTACGTCGGCACCCGCCTCAGGTGATATAGCCGACGGGGATAACCATCTCAAGGGAATGATGGAAGGGGGACTTATCTTATCCTATACTGACACCACCAGAACAACAATGATGTTAAGATGGGACAGTGAGAAGGCCAGTTTTAATGTAGCGCACCCCGGGACTCGAACCCACAAAGCATTAGCATATGAATCAGACGCTCAACCAACTGAGCTGTTGAAGCCCGCGCAGGGTGCGGGAGTCAAAGGATCCTTCGGCTCCTACATCCACCAACAGCAAAACATTAACCCTTTGATTCCCTCGCCCTGTCCATCAGCTTCCTGCAGGAAGCTGGTGGATAGGGTGAGGGAATCAAAGGTTCAGTTTTTGCTTTGCTAGCACGGATGGCAATGCAGGACGCAGTGAACAGGGTGCAGGAGTCAAAGGGTTAATGTAGACTCTCCACAGATTTGCTCCCACGACCCGCGACTCAGAGGGCAGCCAAGGCGCTCTACCGTGCACGCAGCCCTCGGCCCTTCAGTGGTGTGGTACCATGTTTCACTTCAACAGTCGGAGATCCTTTTCCACTGTCTGTCGAAACGGTTCATTCTGGGCCGCACTCCCTCGCTCTCTTTGGCCTCTTGGCGTCCATTTTGACCCTTTGACTCCTGCACCTTTCATCAGCATCCAGTATTGTGCAATCATGCCAGGAAAGCAAAACATTTAACCCTCTGACTCCCTTACACTATCCACCAGCTTCCTGCATGAAGTCTTTTGGAGTTGAAAGATAGGTGAAGGAGTCAAAGTTTTTTTTTTTGTTTTTTTTTTTCTTCTTCTTTTCAGTTGGTGGATGAGATGAGGGAGTCAAATGATTCAGTATTTGTAGTTGGTAGATAGGGTGAGGGAGTGGAAGGGTTAAGTTTTTGCTGTTGGTGGATAAGATGAGGGAGTCAAAAGGGTTAAGTTTTTTTTGCAGTTGTAGATAAGATGAGGAATCAAATGATTAAGTATTTGTAGTTGGTGGATAGGGTGAGGGAGTCAAAGGGTTAAGTTTGTGCTTTGCTGGCATGGTTTGATTTGCAGATTTTATTGTGGGGAGCCTCCGGACATACCCTGACTTGCGGAGGCGCCTTCTGTGAGTAATGGTAAGGACGGGGAGTTGTTGGGATTTGTTCCTAGCCTCTCCATCAAAACTGCAATGACTATGTGCCGAATTCCCAGTTCATGGGTGAGGTATGGATGGATATAAGGCGTAATGATTTATGTATTGTGACTTGTACCACGTGTAGAGTTGTTCGCCTAGGGACAATTTACATCAGGGGGTAAAACATGACTGGTGAATTTAGCCGTGCCACGTTAATCACGTCCTCCCCCCTGAAGACTGTCCCTGGTCATAAATCAATCAGGCAGATTTATGTGCGGGTTGGGATTTCAACTCCCAACAGTCTGTCAGTTCAGAGATACCTGGGGATCCAGAACTTGCCAGGCCGGGGATTTTTTTGGTGAAGGTGGGAGATGAGAGAAACGATTCTTTTTTCTACACGTGTGTATGTTTGTGTGTGTTTGTGTTTGTGTTTGTGTTCGTGTGTGTGTTTGTGCGTTCGTGTGTGTGTGTGTGTGTGTGTGTGTGTGTGTGTGTGTGTGTGTGTGTGTGTGTGTGTGTGTGTGTGTGTGTGTGTGTGTTAACGTGCGCGCGCGCGTGTGTGCGACATATTAGCCTGACAATAAATGATTTGAAGTTGAAGATGAGGGGTGAACATGTCTGCTTGTGTCTAACTCTGCCTCTGTCATGTGTATTTTCTTCTGTCGCTTTGTCTGTCTGTCTGTCTGTCTACGTTAGTGTGTGTGTGCGTGTGTGGTGTGTGTGTGTGTGTGTGTGTGTGTGTGTGTGTGTGTGTGTGTGTGTGTGTGCGCGCGCGTGTGTGAAAGAGTGTATGTGTGTGTGTTTGTGAGTGTGCGTGTGTGCATGTGTTTGTTGTTCATGTTCCTTGTTTGTTGTTTCTCTTCCTCCCTACTCTTATTCCCACCCCCCACCCCTCTCTCTCTCTCTCTGCCTGTCTCTATCTCTGTCAGTCTGACTGTCTCTCCCCTCTTTCGCTGTCTCCGACACACACTCTCTAAACATGTGTGTGCTTGCGCGCGCGCGCGTGCGTGCGTGTGTGTATGTGTGTGTGTGTGTGTGTGCGCGTGCGCACGTCTTCTCTCCTTTTTTTTTAATCACGGTGTATGCGTATGTGTGCATGTGCGTGTGTTTGTGTATTTATCTATGTGTTGGTGTGTGTGTGTGTGTGTGTTTGTGTATGTATGTTCGTGTGTGTGCGTAAGTGCGTGTTTATGTATATGACAGAGATAGAGAGGGAGGGAGGGAGAGAGAGAGGGGGAGTTCAGTGAGTGAAAGAGTGAGTGAGGAGAGAGAGAGAGATTGTGAGTGTGTGTGTGTGTGTGAGAGAGAGAGAGAGAGAGAGAGAGTGAGAGAGAGAGAGAGAGAGAGTGAAAGAGGGAGAGAGAGAAAGGTTGGTTCTGATTCTCCTAAGAACTGTCGCCAAGATAAGACTCAAGTGGGTTTTATCATACCAATTCTGACCGAGCTGAAACACTGAAATGCAATCTATTTCTCTATCTCTCTGTGCGCGAAGTGTGTGCGAGTGAGTTCTAGTGCTTTGCCTCCCTCTGTCTCAGTCTGTCTCTCTCACTTTCTTACCCCTTATCTCTCTCTCTCTCTCTCTCTCTCTCTCTCTCTCTCTCTCTCTCTCCCTCTCTCTCTCTCTCTTTCTCTCTTGACTGTCTGTCTGGGTCTTTCTCTGAATTTCCTGACGATATTTTTCCAAAAATTGCAATTGCTGGAAGCATATGCGTGTGCGTGTATTTGTGTGTGTGTGTGTGTGTGTGGTGTGTGTGTGTGTGTGTGTGTGTGTGTGTGTGTGTGTGTGTGTGTATGTGTGTGTGTGTGTGCGCGTGAGTGTGTATGTGTGTGTGTGTGTGTGCGCGTGAGTGTGTGTGTGTGTGTGTGTGTATGGGTGGGGGGGAGGGTCTGTTGGCCTGTCTTTTTTTCTGTCATTCTTGTCTGTATGTACATCTCCATACCAGTCTGTCTGTTATTCTGTCTCTGTGTGTCTGTGTGTCTGTGTGTGTGTCTGTGTGTGTCTGTCTGTCTCTCTATCTCTCTTTCTCCTCCTCCTCCTCTTCTTTCTCCACTCTCGTCTCTCTTTCTTTCGATCTCTGTCTTTCTCCCCCTCCTCCTCTCTCTCTGTGAGTCTCCTGACGACATTTCCCCAGATTGCAGACAGACAGCGAAATTACATCATGTCAACCTATTGTGTGCGTGCGTGCGTGCGTGCGTGCGTATGTGTTTGTGTGTGTGTGTGTGTGTATGTGTGTATAAATGTGTTTGTGTGTATGCGTGTGTGTGTGTGTGTGTGTGTGTGTGTGTGCGTGCGTGCGTGCGTGCGTGCGTGCGTGCGTGCGTGCGTGTGTGTGTGTGTTTGTGTGTGCGTGTCTGTGTATGTATCTGCGTGTGTCTGTGTTTGTCTGCGTCTATGTGAGAGTGTGTGTTTGTGTGTATGTGTGTATGCGTGCGTTTCTGTGCATGCGTGTGTGGGTGTGTGTTTGTATGTGTGTTATTATTTTCGTCGTTATTGTTGTTTAAGGTAGCAGGTACAGTGGGGGAGATGAGAAATTTGACTTTTTGGAATTACTACTTCCTATATTTTTTTTTAACACAGAAAAATCATTTCTACACTATATCCTCAAAGCATTTTGCTGAAAAACAAACAGATTTGCTTCAGGAATTTTTTTAGTAAGGCTGGGGTGACCCAAAAATCTCCTGAAAATCAACGTTTGTCAAAATTGACCTTTTTTTTGTCGTTTTGCGTTCCTAGTGCGTACAAATATTAACCAATCTGCATGAATTTTGGCACAAAGCTTTATCATACTAACAGCTAGCTTGTGTCATACCAGATTTTGGATAACTTGTACAGTTTAGTAATAAAGCTTGTAAAAGTGTAAAAAATTTTAATGACATTTAACGCGAATTTTATACGCCCATAGAATGAAGACAAAACTGGATATCAAAAAGTTGGTATGACAAAAGCTTCATTTTGTAATATAGGTTATATTAAAAAAAAACAAATCTTCAAAAAGAATTATACCCTGGGAATTAGTCTGTCAAAAACTATCACTATTTTTGGTATCGAAAATTTCACATTAATTTACATAATTAATTACAACACAAATTATATGAAACATTTTACCAAAATAATATTTTTTTCTATTAGAGACATGTATCCTGCAGATTTCTGCCAAAAATCAGGTTTCTAGCTTATGTATATCCACTGTTACTAAAATAAACAAAAAATAGCTTCTCCGCCACTGTACCTGCTACCTTAAAGCCCAGCCGACTGCGCAGAGCCATATCAGGACTATAACCATCTCGAACTATACACAATACTTCACTAGAAAGAAATGGAAAAGAAAATGAAGTATACATATCAATACATTCGTGCACATGATCTAAAAACATGACCACACCGTCCAATTCATCACCAGGGGATTCAAAACATCAAACCTGAACGCAAATATAAACATAACTAAGGGTACTAAAACATAATAACTGACCTATATTGCCTAAACCTGCTTTTGCATAACACATTTCCTTAGAGCCCAAAATGCACTCAATACATGTACCCAATTATCAATCCAAAATAGTACGTAAGACTTTATCGAACACATACAGTTTAATGGACCAGCAAGACAGAAAATGATAGAAAAAAACAGAAAGTAAAGGAGCAAGGCAGAAACAAAGAGAGCGACAGAAAAGAGGAAATTTCAAGCGCAGAATTTCCAGACGGTGGGGATACAATTTCAACTGAAAGAGCCCCCGGCATTCCCACGGGAGCATTGTGTGCATGTACGTGTTTGCGTGTGAAATAATTCTTCTACGGTAATGATCAGTAATGATACTGATAATAATACTAATAATACTACTAATAAGATAATGATAATAACAATAAGAATAAGAATAAGAATAAAATAAAAAATAAATAATAATGTCTGACTGTACAGGGCCTCATCTTACACGAGCCACTAAACACTTCACAAAAGTATGAGAGACAAAGGCAGAGACACACGTAAAGCAAATACATGTATGCGAAGCCCAACCGCTATGATATAAACAGACGAATTATATCAACAAAATGTGCAAGAAACAGTAAACACAAACTTTGATAAAACATGAGCTCCCATACATCAGTCGGTCATGCCACGGGGAAAAAGAAAGGAAGAGCATTAACAATAAATTAGAGTGGCTTGACCACATTTGGGTTTTACCCTCCTATCGCTCACGAAAGAAAGAAAGAAAGAAGAAAAAGAAAAAGAAAG
>JAPXFY010000015.1:39473369-39475869 GCA_030674185.1 Monoplex corrugatus
GCCTTAAAGCATCAAAGAAAGGAAGAAGAGAAAGAAAGCTGGTAGACAAGGAAGAAAAAAAGGAAAAGAAGTAATCAAAGAAAGAAGAGAAAGAAAAGAAAGACAGCCAACAAGAAACAGACAGACAGACAGAGACAGAGAGAGCTAGAGAAAGACAGAGAGACAGAAGTAGAAGAAGAAAGAAGAAGAAGAAAGAAAGACAGAACAGAAAAAAAGGGAACAAATTTCTTCGCCCATTCGCCGGAAATTTCATTCGACATGCGCGAAAGCCTCGTGGTTAGGGTATCAGATTTCCTGTCGGAGGGTTTGGGTTTGATCCTTCATGGTAGGGTCTAATGGGTACAGGGTGGACATTTCTCCGATCTCCTAGTCAGCATATATGAAGAGCAGATAACCGTGTGAGCCTCTGAACCCTCCAACGTATGCATATATATACATGCACAAAGAACATATTATATATGCACATTAAAGATCCTGTAAAAGCCATGTCAATGATCGGGTTTATAAAAACACGAAAATGTTAACACTATTCTCACACCCAGCACACACACTTTTATCTCCTTTCCTACCCCATTCCTTTTTCAAGACCTTGCAGCGAACAGGTCTCTGATTCAGGCTAATGGAGTCTGTAAGATAATCTAGCAGATCTGAGTGCAGCGCATATGGAATAATATCCGAGGGCATTAAGTGTCTATTGAACAAAATTTGATCTCCACGAAATGACGACTGCTAGTTTGAAATTAGGAGTTTTTTCAAAGAGTCATCGTTTATGACAATTCCATTTCCATATACGCTCCATCGAAAAGTTCCAGCATACATATGGCAAGACTACTTGATTCGGTGCAAAAATCCTATACTATGACAAGGTCTTGATATGGGAAGGGGGGAGGGGATGTGACCTATAAAGCACAGGCACCACCACAACGATCAAAGGATTAAGACGGTCAGCGCACAGGCCAATGTTTATGCTGCATGTTGGTACTAAACTCGAGACGTGAGACCTTGAGTCTTATCGGCACTATCAAAAGAGACAGCCAGCCCGCCGCCCATGGGTGCTAGACTGGTATCGATTGACCAACACAGCAGGTGCCCGGCAATTCCTATCCTGGTCGACAACACGATGCATCACGTCATGAGAAGCGCCACTGTACTGTCAGACAGGGATGGATCAGTGTAGAGAAATCTCCGCCATCCCCTCTGTCTATCTGAAGTTTGGAATTTCGTTCAAGAGGGATTAATTGCATTCTGGCAATTCCATATGGGTTCCAACCAATATGCTATATGGAATCTGGCAGACATGCGCTCCAGCTAATACCCTATATGATATCTGGCAGACACCTTAAGCGTGTGCAAATCGCTATGCGCCGGCAAGGTACTGAGATGGAGGGAAAAACTAAGGGGGGGGGGGGGGTAGCTGAGCGAGATCTTTGAAACACTAAACTGACACCACCAACATGACTGGAACATTCAATAGCATGCTAAAATTGAAGTTGAGCCATAGAGGAATTCTACATCACAGCCTTTGTCTCTCTGTTTACATGTTTTTTAGATTTGTCTCTGTCTGTCTGTCTGTCTGTCTGCCTGCCTAACTAACTCTCTGATTCTCTCTTATTGTCTTTCTCTCTTAGACATATGCTCGCTTGCAAACACAAGCACGAAACACAACACAACACACACACACACACACACACACACACACACACACACACACACACACACACACACACACACACACACACATCACACACCACACCACACCACACCACACCACACCACACCACACACACACACACACACACACACACACACACACACACACATATCCATACACACCCACACGCTCAAATATACATTCTCCACATCATCAATCACCAGAATGAAACAACGCGGGAAACATGTCTTTCCAAGTGAAAACATCACGACAGAAACGGATGAATAAATGAATAGATAACAATAAGACAAGTCAATCAGTTTTCTGTTTCTGGTTGTTATACGTAACGTAAGGACACGTGGGTCGTACCATAGACGCTCCGTCACAGATACCACTCAAGTACAGATTTATAAACGTAAATTACGTACTTATTATTATCTATCATGTCACTGGCATATAGTACAGCGACGAAAGTTTTTAACATCTGTCTTGTAAGGGGAGGGGTGGTGGTGGTGGTGGTGGAGAAAAGTGGGATTGGAAAGAACGTTGGTCACAGAATCATTGATACCACTCTCTTCCACTCAAACGGCACTCAATAACGACTGTCACTCTGAATGGAGCACGTACCACCCTCCACAACAAAGAATACAGAACTGCAGGATGAAGCCTATGGAAATCATTACATATACAATACAGAACTGCAGGAGACTGCCTATGGCAATCACTACATGTACAATACACAACTGCAGGATGGAGCCTATGGAAATCACTACATGTACAATACACAACTGCAGGATGGAGCCTATGGAAATCACTACATATACAATACAGAACTGCAGGAGCCTGCCT
>JAPXFY010000015.1:39480869-39483369 GCA_030674185.1 Monoplex corrugatus
CACGCGCACAGTGACTCGACGCAATCTCAAATCTATCGACCTCTCCACATTTTCATCTGATGCCTCCCGTCTCCTTTCTGAAAAGTCACATAACCTTGCCGATGAATTCTATACTACTCTCCACCATCTTCTGGACACTCATGCTCCAGCCACAACCCGTCTTTTACCTGACCGCCCCCCTACCCCCTGGCTCACTCATGAGATAGCCTGTGCAAAACGTGCCCGCCGCAGAGCAGAGCGCCGCTGGCGCAAATCCAAACTCACTGTACACAGGCAACTTTTCCAAGCCTCTAAAACAAAAGTATCCACCCTCATTGCATCTGCAAAAACAAGCTATTTCCAAACCAAAATCCTGAATGCCTCTTCTTCAAAAGAACTCTTTACAACCATGAATCATCTCCTTGGCACACGAAAAGACTTACCTCTCCCAACAAAACATACAAATGAAGAACTCCCATCTGTATTCTCTAAGTATTTCACCACCAAAATACAAACTCTTCGTGACAGGCTTGACAGGACACCCTGTCAACCATGCCCACCTGACCCTTCCTTCTCTGGCACACCTCTCACTACTTTTACCCCAGTCTCACAAGAAGAAATTTTCAACACAATCAGATCCATGTCGTTCAAAACCTGCGAACTGGATCCTCTTCCAGGTTCTCTCTACTCCGATTGTCTCCCTACTCTCCTCCCATTCATCACTGACATCATCAACACTTCTTTTCAAACTGGAACTGTCCCAGATTCTTTCAAGTCTGCTATTGTTCACCCTCTCCTCAAGAAACACAATTTAGACCCAAATGAACTGAAAAATTACAGGCCTATCTCTAATCTCTCTTTCTTGTCAAAACTCCTTGAAAAGGTCGTCCTCAACCAGCTGAACTCTCACCTGTCTGCCAACAATCTCCTCAATCCTTTCCAGTCAGCCTACCGCCAGTGCCATAGCACTGAAACTGCCCTACTACACATTCTCAACAATCTCCTCCTTGCAACTGATACTGGCAAAGTCTCTCTCCTCACACTCCTTGATCTGTCTGCAGCCTTCGATACCATTGACCATGGTATTCTCCTTTCTAGACTTCATCACACTTTTGGCATCTCTGACATTGCTCTCTCCTTTTTCACTTCGTATTTATCAAACAGAAAACAAACTGTTCTCATCAATGGCACTTACTCTCAACCTGCATACCTGACCTGTGGTGTTCCACAAGGATCTGTCCTTGGCCCTGTTCTTTTCACTCTTTATACCTCCCCCCTGTCCACCATCATCAACTCCCACTCTATAAAACACCACTTCTATGCTGATGACACCCAACTTCAGATAGTGACTCACCTGATAATATACAGCGCCTGTTGACTCGCACCACTGAGTGTTACTCGGACATTAAGAACTGGATGACACACAATAGACTTCAGCTTAATGACGACAAGACAGAAGCTATCCTCATTGGCACCCGTCAGAAACTTTCCCAGCTGCCTCCTCTTTCTCTCCCATTATGTAACACATCAGTCCCAATTTCTGATTCAGCTAAAAACCTTGGTGTCTGCATTGACTCTACCCTGTCCATGAACAACTTTGTTTCTCAAACTGCCAGATCTTGCTACTATCATCTCCAACGTATAAGCCTGATCAGGAAGTATCTCTCTGTGGAAACAACTGCAAAACTCGTTCTCTCCTTCATAATGTCTCGCATTGACTATTGCAATTCACTCCTGTCTGGTCTTCCTGCCTCCACCATTCACATCCTACAGCGCATTCAAAACAATGCTGTACGCCTTGTACTCAAAAAGAAAAAAGCTGACCACATATCTCCTCTCCTGGCACAACTTCACTGGCTCCCTGTATCAAAGCGCATACAGTACAAACTAGACACCATGTGCTACAAAAGCCTCAATAACGCAGCCCCCGATTACCTGTCAAACCTACTTGAGATCTATGTTCCCTCACGTACCCTCCGCTCTGCCTCCGATCCTCTGACTTTTCGCTTTCCACGCACTAAGCTCAATACCTATGGTCCACGAGCCTTCTCTGTTTCTGGTCCACTCTCCTGGAACAAACTTCCTCTCTCAGTCCGTCAGCAACCTACTTTTGCCTCCTTCAAGTCCGCTCTCAAAACTCACCTTTTCTCCTCTGCATAAAATCCTAACCTCACTCAACCCCCCTCTGCAGTCTGTCTCCGCTCGGAGGGGAATCACTTTGTTTTAATATATAATTGTATATGATGTGCTCTCTGTGGTTTTCCATTGGTTTTATTCTTGCTTTTATTGCTTTTATTCTTTTCTCCCCATTTGTGGCCATGCATGTGTGTGTGTGTGTGTGTGTGTGTGTGTGTGTGTGTGTGTGTGTGTGTGTGTGTGTGTGTGTGTGTGTGTGTGAGTGTGTGTGTGAGTGTGTGTGTGTGTGTGTGCGTGTGTGTGCGTGCGTGCGTGTGTGCGTGTGTGTCTTTTCGGCGCTTGGATTTGATTTTGTCGAGATTTGCGCTATATAAATATTGTAATT
>JAPXFY010000015.1:39488369-39505869 GCA_030674185.1 Monoplex corrugatus
AGGTTTTCATAGTTTTTGACATGCTGTGAAATTGTTCTTCGTACTTCCTCATTGGTAATGTGGTCTTTGTATGAGATGCCAAGCACTCTTCTAAAGCATCTCATTTCTACTGCCAGGATCTTCTTTTGCAGTTCTGCTGTTAGTGTCCATGACTCGCACGCGTAGAGAAAGATTGACAGGACCAATGCGTGCATTAGCTTCAGTTTGGAAGTGAGGGCGATGTTTTTGTCCCTCCAGATGGGCTTCAGCTTGGCTAGTGCTGCTGTTGTCTGTGCTGCTCTTGCAAGAACTTCGGTTTTCGATCCCTGTTCACTGATAATGGCTCCGAGATATTTGAACTGAGCCACGGTTTCCAGCTCACTCCCGCTGACTGTAATCTTCTTTTCTATTGGTTTTGTGCTGTTTGTCATCAACTTTGTCTTTTCGGTACTGATCTCCATGCCATATCTGGATGATGTCTCGTCCAGGTGTTTCACCAGGTTGGCAAGTTCGTCTTCATTTCCAGCCAACCCATCGATGTCGTCGGCAAATCTCAAGTTGGTGATTGTCCTTCCTCCAATACTGACTGAGCCGTGATGGTTTTCAAGGGCATCCGTCATAATGCGCTCAAGGAAGATGTTGAACAAGGTTGGAGAGAGGAGACAGCCCTGGCGAACTCCAACTGATGTGTGAAACCAGTCCCCCACTGTGCCCCCAACAAGCATTGCGCTGCTCGCTTTTGCGTGTAGCTGTGTGATGGTGTCAATAAGCTTCCTTCCCATGTTGTACTTCCTCATGGTGGCCCACAGTGCTTCATGCCATACTCTATCAAATGCCTTTTTGAAGTCGATAAAAAACGTGGTAGATGTCCTGTTGGTGTTGGCTGTATTTTTCGCATAGGACTCTGAGATTGAATATTTGTTCTGTTGTGCTTCTACCACTGCCAAAATCCCGCTTGTTCTTCGGCAATGATCTCCTCTGCCTGTGGTTTCAGTCTGTTCAAAATGACTTTCAGCATCACTTTGCTAGCATGGCTGATAAGGCTGATCGTTCTGTAATTCTGGCATAGTTGTAAATTGCCTTTCTTGGAAAGTGTGATGATTAGTGACTGGGTCCAAGGTGTCGGCCATTCTCCCCTCCATGCCTGATCAGTTCTGCTGGGATGTTGTCCACTCCAGCAGCTTTTCCATCTTTCAGCGATCGTATTGCTGTTTCGACTTCTTCGCGTAGAATAGGGTGGTCATCGTCATTTGTTGATTCCTGGCATGTAAGGACAGTTGAGTCACCCTGTGTCTGGTGGTTGTAGAAGTCAGAGCAGTATTCTGTCCATCTATGGATGATTTCTTTATCTTCTGTCAGGCACTTTCCTTGTTTGTCTTGAATGGTACTGATCCTTGCCTGTCTCTGTGTGGTGAGTTCTTTCACCACTTTGTACGCCTTTATGCTGTTGTTCTTGTTTAGGCTGTCTTCTATTTCTGTGCATTTATTTTGTATCCATCCTTCTTTGGCCTCCCTCATGCCTTTTCTGATTTCTTTGTTGATGTTTCTGTAGGCTAGGGCTCCGTCTGTTGTATTTTTGACTTTCTTGATTTCTCTTCTTTTGTCACACATTTCAAGGATTTCGTCTGTAATCCAGGGTTGGGTTTTCCGGCGTTGTTTTCCTAAGAGGTCATTTGCAGTCTCTGTCATCACTGTGTTAAACTTGGTGGTCATTTCCTCCGCAGTTTCTTCTTGTGTGCTCAATGCTGCAAACTTTCCGCCTATTGTTGCTTGGAAGGACTCTGCAATGGAGGGGTCCTTGAGTCTGTCCAAGTTGAACTTCAGTCTGGTGTTCTTGGGCTTCTTGATCTTCTTCAGCCTGACCTTGAAGTTCATTATCACCAGGTCATGGTCACTACCCACATCTGCACCTAGAAATGTTCGCGTCTTGGCTCTGCAGATTCCAGATCTAAAACGGATTGGGACCAAGATGTAGTCGATCTGGTGGTTGGTCCAATTTGGTGCATGCCAAGTCCAGCATCGTGACGCCTTGTGTTCACCAAGGGTGTTAGCCAGTGTCATGTTGTTGTATCCGGCGAACTCAAGTAGGCACAGTCCTCGCTCGTTGGAAATTGCATTACAGGAGGGCCCACAATGGTTCTTCCAGTCTTTTAATGCATCAGCGCCCACTTTAGCATTCCAGTCTCCCTGAATGATAAGGATGTCTTTTTTGTCAACCTCGTCAATGATTTCTTGAAGTTGTGTGTAGAATTCCTCCACATCCTCATCATCATAGTCTGTTGTCGGTGCATAGGTTTGTATCGCTGTGATGTTGAATGGTGCTGCTCGGAGGCGGATGGAAATGAGCCTGTTGGATATTGGGCGGCACCCGAGTATTGAGTTCTTGACGTTCTTGTTGACAAGAAATCCTACGCCGTGGATGTGTTTTTTCAAGTCTCCACTGTAGTACAATACATGTCCTTCCTCAGTTTGGTGTTCTCCATGATCTTTCCACCTGACTTCGCTCAGTCCAACTACATGCCAGGAATATCTTTCCAGCTCATGCGTAAGTTCGTGCAATTTGCCTGGCTGTGCAAGTGTTCTAACATTCCATGTGGCGATGGTGAGAGTTTCTCTTCCTCGGATCTTTTTTGAAGAGGTTCCACCAGTCGCATACTTGTCACCTCCGCCCTGGTGTCCAACGGAAGGCGCGGTCCTTGGTCCGGGCGACGACCGAGCCGGTATCAACATTGGTTTTTGGTTCATCATCATGTAGTGTGTCTTGGGCATGAATAGCCTGGCGGCGCCCATCCCTCTCCAGGCCTGATTAGGGATTATGACAGGAAAAACAGATATTGCCTGAAATAATAGAATGTAACGAAATACCACAAAATAAGTAAACAAACAAAACAGAATAAATTAAACTGAACTAAACTAAAACTAAACTAAAATAACTCGTCCGAAATGAAATGTACACACAATTCCCTAGAATAAATAATTTCAAATGAAATGAAATAAACTCTAAATATGAAAGATTACATAAGTATCCTCTGTATGTATGTATGTATGTATGTGTGAGTGTGAGAGAGAGAGAGAGAGAGAGAGAGAGAGAGAGAGAGAGAGAGAGAGAGAGGATGTGTGAATGCGCGCACGCGCTCTTGTGTAGAGCTATGTGATATGTATGTTTGCATAAACATGTATCTACGCGTGTGCATGTACGTAATTGCGCGCGTGCGTGTACACGCACGCAGGCGGATGTGTGAAGCGTGTGTTCGGGTGTACGTGTGAGTGTGTGTTCAGAATTGCAAATGCAGGAACGATCTGAATGTATAGATAGATTTCTTAGTCATATATGAATGAATTCACATTTTCCTGATTGCAAATCAGTTCAGATCTGTTAGTGTTGTGTTGACAGCATCATCATGTTGGTGATGTACAAAGTCATTCTGCTAGCTGGCAACTCCTGAGGATCTGAGCAATGAGAATATTTGGACTAAAAATTGTTTAACAACCACTTACTGCAACCACAGACCATGTGTATCGACGTTGAGGATGTTCAGCGCAGGGCGACGAAGCTTCTCTACAGGACAATTCTTACACTGATCTCCTTTCTCCGGCCCCCCAAAATGTCCAGACATTCAACTTTTAAAAAAAAAATCTGAAACCGAGCTGTCCGCTGATTGGTTGATATCGTCAAAATTGACCTATCATCTGGCAAACAGGACTTGAGTGCAGACATCCATGTCGGGATCGTCTGCAATCATACATTTAGCGAGAACGGAATATTACACAATGGACGCAAATCAGTTTGTTTCATCACATATTTTTTGGATGTAACCCGCCACAATGTGAGCAGGTTAGTTGGTTTTTGACTGGAGATGCTCACCGTATTCACATGTTCACCTGCTCAGTATGTGCATTTGTGACTGCGTGTGTATGTGTGCGTGTGCGTACACTGGCAGGCTGAGGTACGTATCCATTCGTGATGATTGTATATGTGTGTGTATAACTGAATTCAGTTTAGACCGATCCATGCAGTCATTCTCTCAAACGCCCTCGTGGGAGGGCGGGGGCTCTGTCAGTTTAAATGGTATCTCCACCTTCTGGAATTTCTGTGCAAGAAATTTCCTCTTT
Source organism: Monoplex corrugatus (assembly GCA_030674185.1). Taxonomy (NCBI): domain Eukaryota; kingdom Metazoa; phylum Mollusca; class Gastropoda; order Littorinimorpha; family Ranellidae; genus Monoplex; species Monoplex corrugatus. The sequence goes on from JAPXFY010000015.1 coordinate 39,492,462, forward strand.
TCTGACACTCATTCTGTTTCATTCTTCCTACTTTGTTCTCATTTCTTTCTATCATTTTCTGGTCAATTCACCTGTATGTGTTCAATGAAGTCTTGCGTACTTTATCTCAGGATTGATAATTGGAAACATGTATTAAGTGCATTTTTAACTCTAGGGAAATGATATATGCAGAAGCAATTTTAAGTAACTCAGGCCAGTTTTTATAGGTGTTTTAGTGTCCTTAATTATGTTTTTAAATTTGTATTGAGGTATGTTTTTTAAATCCCCTGTGCAATAAATTGGACAGATTGGTCAACGCCATGGGCATCTCTTTAGATTATGTGCAGGCAAGGAATGCATTGTTATCTGTATTTAATTTTCTTTTCTTTTTTTTCCTGTTGAAGTGTTGTGTATGTTTTGAAACGGTTATAGCCCTGATTAAATTTTTGTGTATGAATTGATAGGGTCAGAGTTCGATTTAAGTGAATGATAGGCGTAGAAATATTTTGGGCTCAGGTTTCTAACACTAAATCTATCGCTAACCACAATTTGAACAATTCATTTCATCAGAAGCATTAGAATCCACGTCCTGCTTCTGAAATGTACATTGTTTTATTACAGATAGCGCACAGGCAGAATTTGATTGAACTTGTCATGAAATATGAGAAATTCCGAAAATCAGCTAGCCACGAAAAAAGTTAATTTTGTGTGTGGTATCGTGTGATATTTTACATGTACCAGTGTCGGTGTGCGCCCCACACACACCACAGATGTCTGTCTCACACACACACACACACACACACAAACACACACACACAACTGGAGGACATTTGTCAAAATACCAGTTTTCATGCGAATCCCGTGCAATGCCGTCTACACGTGAAAAACAGAATGATCTTGTGCCACGATTAAGTCGTATATCTTGGGCACACTACAGCATGCTAGTGCAATGTATTAATAGTATGCTCCTGTACAGGCCATTCGTACAGTGCATTTTTGTGCTTTAGGCATCTGTACAAACAAAACCACACAGTACTGCGGATGCGCCTGCAAACCTATGAACATGCACGTTCAAAAGAAACAGATGAATATTTTGACTGTGGTATGATTAAATGGACAAAACCGGACCAGTGTATCACTGTTGACTGTAGCATAGCCATAGGTTCCACGCTTTACTGTAGATTTAAGATTAGTCTATTAGAGAAAGGTACAATCCTTAAAGTTTGAATTCGTGCTGGAAATGTGTTGTGTTTCGTAAAGGATAAGCCAAATAGAATACGAAAATAATTGGAGCTAATTTCACGCACTTATACGGTGTTTCGGTTCTGCTGGATGTAAGAGAGTAAGACACCTTACCTACTCACTTTGACCAGTCCTTCCCACAAACATGCACAAATATCCCTGAATGACTGGCGACCACAGCTCCAGCAGTCACCTGCACGCCATTTTGGTTGCTGATCACATGGCACAACGTCATCACTAGTGGGAGTTGTCTATAATATGGCGTGCAGGTGACTGCTGGAGCTGTGGTCGCCAGTCATTCAGGGATATTTTGTGCATGTTTGTGGGAAGGACTGGTCAAAGTGAGTAGGTAAGGGTGTCTTACGTCTCTTTACATCCAGCAGACCGAAAACACCCGTTAAGTGCGTGAAATTAACTCCATTATTTTCGTATTCTATTCTACAAGATTACCAGCCGGTGCATGGATAGTAACCTTTCAAAAAAAACTACGTCCATCGTATCCAGACGCCAGTGACGGTAAGGACTTGACACTATATTACAGTTAAGTATGCTATTGCATACAGTCTGTCCGCTTCTCGCATTCTTTGCTAGCCTAATGTGTTAGTTGTGTGTGTATGCCTTCTTGTCATGGTCTTTCCATGATACTGTATGAGATGTGTACACTGTATGAGATGTGTACACTGTATCAGATGTGTACACTGTATCAGATGTATATTGTGCACACTGTATCAGATGTGTATTGTGCACACTATCAGATTGTACACTGTATCAGATATGTACTCTGTATCAGATGTGTACACTGTATCAGATGTGTATTATGCACACTGTATCAGATGTGTATTGTGCACACTATCAGATTGTACACTGTATCAGATGTGTACACTATGAGATGTGTACACTGTATCAGATGTGTACACTGTATCAGATGTGTATTATGCACACTGCATCAGATGTGTATTGTGCACACTATCAGATGTGTACACTGTATCAAATGTGTATTGTGCACACTATCAGATGTGTACACTGTATCAGATGTGTACACTGTATCAGATGTGTACACTGTATCAGATGTGTATTGTGCACACTATCAATGTGTACACTGTATGAGATGTGTACACTGTATGAGATGTGTACACTGTATGAGATGTGTTTCACTGTATCAGATGTATATTGTGCACACTGTATCAGATGTGTACACTGTATCAGATATGTACACTGTATCAGATGTGTATTATGCACACTGTATCAGATGTGTACACTATATCAGATATGTACACTGTATCAGATGTGTATTGTGCACACTGTATGAGATGTGTACACTGTATGAGATGTGTACACTGTATCAGATGAGTACACTATCAGATGTGCACACTGTATCAGATGAGTACACTGTATCAAATGTGTATTGTGCACACTGTATGGATGTGTTACACTGTATAGATGTGTACACTGTATCAGATGTGTACACTGTATCATGTTATTGTGCACACTGTATCAGATGTGTACACTGTATCAGATGTGTACACTGTATCAGATGTATACACTGTATGAGATGTGTACACTGTATCAGATGTGTATTGTGCACACTGTATGAGATGTGTACACTGTATCAGATGTGTACACTGTATAGTGTATCAGATGTGGACACTGTATCAGATGTGTACACTGTATAGTTTATCAGATGTGTACACTGTATCAGGATGTGTGCACTGTACAGTGTATCAGATGTGCACACTGTATCATTGTGTACACTGTATAGATGTGTACACTGTATAGTGTATCAGATGTGTACACTGTATCAGATGTGTACACTGTATAGTGTATCAGATGTGTACACTGTATTCAGATGTGTACATTGTATAATGTATCAGATGTGTACACTGTATAGACAGTGTATCAGATGTGTACACTGTATAGTGTATCATATGTGTACACTGTATCAGATGTGTACACTGTATAGACAGTGTATCAGATTGTACACTGTATAGTGTATCAGATGTGTACACTGTACCAGATGTGTACACTGTATAGACAGTGTATCAGATGTGTACACTATAGTGTATCAGATGTGTACACTGTATAGTTAGTGTATCAGATGTGTACACTGTATTAGATGTGTACACTGTATAGTGTATCAGATGTGTACACTGTATAGTGTATCAGTGTGACACTGTATAGACAGTGTATCAGATGTGTTCCGCGTGCCTGTACACGGACAAAGTTTTTCTCTGTACGCACACGGGACTGACTGTGTAGACGGCATGAAATTTTAACCCAGTTTTTATTTTTTGCTTACTTTCTTAACGATTACCCCTTCCTCCTCCCTGTCTACAAAGCCCCATGTTTGTTGGGAGGTCATCCCCGAAAACAAACAAACAAAAAAACAAAACAAAACAAAAAACAGACATCATACTACCAGAGAAGACCACCAGTGAGTGCCACTTTCAGTCTGCCCACCGTGTGTAGCCTACTCCACGTTTTTCACGGTTTGTTTATTTTCTCTGAGACTAAACTATCGCTGCTGTGTACGACAGTAAAAATGTAGAACAGATATAGTTTCCTAGGCCAGATTTTAATATTCCAGAACTGATGTTGGTATATTTCACCCTAACATACCTGTAGGCGCCCCTATAGTGTATAGATCTACATTATTACCCGTTTAGGCTTATGTTTTTTTTCCTGTTATTTATGTACAACGGGTAGAAACGTAGAGCAGACGTGCTTAAAAATGACAATCGGAGATTTTTAAACTGATGTTGGCATACTGATTACGGTTGTCTCTTTTCCTGTCGTAAGTACAGAAAAATGGACGGGTAGATACGTGGATATTGCCGAGTCTGTGTATGTATTTGTGTATCTTATATAATGAATAGATTTAAATCATTCTTGTATATTGTTATAAGTATTTATTTGTATTTAGTATCATTTGACTCTGTGTGCAGTACACATTAAAATATTAAAAGGTGTAATACATGCAAAAGCACAAGTATGTCAAACATGTTCACGCGCATTAGAATACACTTTTTAATACACGAGCACGAATGAATATATTAATTGTTGTAGACTAACAATGACAAACCGTACACAAAACACATCGTAATTGTCATTAATGTATACATACATCTATGGTTACAGGATACCACATGATCGGTATTTGGAAATGGAAGTACATATTACTTATTAGTGGATGAGCAACTATGACACCAGCAGTGGAAGGCCTGGATGAAGAGGTAGGTCTTTGACTCTGAATTGAAGTGTGAAAGGATGGACAGATCGCTCAGGTCAGCCGACACTGTGACTGCGTGTTAGGTGATTGATTGATTTGGTTAATTTTTTACGTCGACACCCACCTCAGGTGATATGGCCGACGGAGATAACCATCTGAGAAGTGGGGGGGGGGCGGGGGCTATCTAATCCTATACTGACACCACCAGGACAATGATGTTAACATGGGACAGTGAGAAGGCCAGTTTCAATGTAGTGCATCCCGGGAATCGAACCGGCAACCAGTAGCATGTGAATCCGACGATCAACCAACAGAACTACTGAGGCCAGCGTTGGATGATTCATTGATTGAACGTGTTTATGTGTGTGTGTGTGTCTCTTTGTATGTTGTGTAGTTGTGTTTTAGTTGTGCGTGTGTGCGAGTATGTGTGTGTATGTGCATGTATGTATGATAGTGTGTGACTTGTGTTGTGTGCATATGCGCATATATGTATACGTATGTATGTATACGGATGGATTTAAGTATGTATGATTGTATCGTCGTTCGTTATTTCTTTAAACGTCTATTTCATTGAGCGCACGTGCGCGCGCGTGTGTGTGTGTATGTGTGTGTGAAGTCATCATCACGGCCATTTTATTTGTCGGTACCTCGATGGGCCATTTCTCTGTTTGCTTGTCTGTCTGCCTCCTGTATCTGCTCTTTCCCTCCCTCCCTGTCTTACAGTCTCACACGTTTCTCACCCCCCCCCCTCTCTCTCTCTCTCGCACACACGTGCGCGCGCTCGCACACAAGGATGGTTACTTTTCTACCTAGCTCTCTGCTATGTCTTTTCAAACTGACAAGTGCTGTTACTCTTTGATTTCCTTATTTATTATGTCTTACATTATTTATTTATGCGTATGTTCCTCTCACAGTAGTGTTAGTGTAGGCAAATTAGCAACGGCAAGTGTGAAAAGTAGCTTTCAGATAATAATGGCTACAGTTTATAAATAAAGTATCAGTTGGAAAATAATCATTATCATTCTGTCTCTTTGTCTCATTCTCTGTCTGTTTCTCTCCGTGTCTGTCTCTCTTTCTGTTTCTATCTCTGTCTCGCTATCTTCCTAATTCATTTTCCTGTTTTTTTTTGTTATCACTGCAAGCTTAAGACGAGAAGTTTAAATTGCAGTTTTCTCCCCTAACGAAATGCAGAACTTGCAAATTTATTCCACAATCACACCTCTCCGAAATTCTTCAAAACTTTTCCTTTTTGACAGTCGCCTCAAAACAAACAACAAAATAGTGCACCAGTCATCGTGGCAAAGTGGTTTGGAGCAACAGACTGTTGACTGGGAAGTTACAAGTTCGATTCTTCCCTCCCCCTTCCCAGACCAGTTCATAAAGTTATTGTATTTTTTGGTCCAGCTGGCTCCTACCTTGTGTTGAGCGTGCTATGGGCTTGTTGAGCGTGCTATGGGCTTGTTGAGCGTGCTATGGGCTTGTTGAGCGTGCTATGGGCTTGTTGAGCGTGCTATGGGCTTGTTGAGCGTGCTATGGGCTTGTTGAGCGTGCTATGGGCTTGTTGAGAAGACTGAGATCAACACAATCCAATCTCATCCTCTTCACGAATGCGTTATTGAAGATGTTACTTTTTTTTTTAATCAACACTTGAGTGTGTGTGTCTCTCAGGCTTGGTTGACGATAAGAATTATTACGACAGTAAGCGTAGAGAACAACCCTGCGAATCCGAAATGGAGCCACATAAATTAGCACCATGATCCTCATTCTCATCATCATTGCATTGTTAAATATTGTTCCAGAATCTGTTCCCTTTTATGCACACTCTGTCATAGTAACTTCAGTTTGGTGGATTTGTATTGCATAGCTAAAACTTCTTCTTCGTCTTATGATTATTATTATCATTATTTCCTCGTTTGGGATGCCGGGGGCTATTTCGATATGAATAGTTTCCCGTGGGGATGCCGGGGGCTCTTTCAGAATAAATAGTTTCCGTGTGGGGATGCCAGGGGGCTATTTCAACATAAGTAGTTTCCCCGTGGGGATGCCAGGGGGCTATTTCAATATAAACAGTTTCCCCGTGGAGATGCAGGGCGCTCTTTCAGTATAAATAGTGTCCCCACCATCTGGACATTCTGTGCCAGAAATTTTCTCTTTTCTCTCACCGTTTCTGCCTTGTTACTTTGTTTTCTGTCATTTCTTTATCGTTTTCTGCCTTGCTGGTCCATTCACATGTATGTGTTCGATGAAGTCTTACGTGCTTTCTCTTAGGATTGGTAATTGGGTAGATGTATTAAATGAGAAATGCGGAAGCAATTTTAGGTAATTTAGACCGTTTTTTTTTTTTTAATGTTTTAGGGTTCTTAGTTATGTTTAAATTTGTACTCGGGTATTTTTTAAATCCCTTGTATGATAAACTGGAGGGAGCAGTCAACGCCAGGGGCATCTCCTCAGAATATGTGCGCGAATGCATTGATATGTGTACTTAATTTTCTGTTCCTTTTTTTCCATGTTAAAGTATTGTGTACTTTTTTAAACGGCTATGGCCTTGATATGGCTCCATGCATTCGGATGGGCTTTGAACAGCAATAACAATAACAGTATGAATAGTATCCCCTCTTCTACAAATTTTGTCACAGAAATGTCCTCTTTCTGTCACTATCAGTGTTTGTGCCATGCTGCTTTGCTTTCTGTCGTCTCTTCCTTTCTCATTTTCTGCCATGCTGTTCCGTTCATCTATCTGTTCTCCATACAACCTTATACACTTTCTATGAGGATTGATAATTAGGTACTTTTAGGCATTTTTAACTCTCAGGAAATGTGAACTGCTTAGTGGCATTTTTTGTGTATTTTAGGACAGTTTTTATTAATATGCTTATGTACTTGGTTATGCTTGTGCATTTGTATTTAGGTTTGGTTATCTAAAATCCTCCTGGTGATATAAATTGTGCAAAATTTTCAACGCTGAGGGTATATCTTTAGATTGTTTGCGTGAAGCAGTGATCATCATCATCAGGTGCCCTGCCGCATGGCGTTGGCGATCATGGACTTCCATCTATCTCTATCTCTTGTTGCCTCAAGCATCTCCTCCACCCTCCTCGTCTTCAGCCACTCTGCAAGTCCGTCTAGTGTTTTCTCCCTGAGTCTACCTGGTGCTCTCTTTCCCTCCAGCTTTCCTGTTGTGACCAGGTGCTCCAAATCCCCTTTCCTTATAAAATGGCCTATAAATGTTGCCTGTCTTTTCCTTATCTTCCTTATGAATGATCTAATTGTGTCTGCCCGCATCAAGACTGTCTCGTTTGTTTTCTTCGCTGTCCATGGAACTCTTACCACATCTCAGCTGCCTCAATCTTCTTTTGGCTTTGCTTGTTGACTGTCCACGCCTCACAACCGTACAACAGTATTGGCTCTATATGACATTCAAGAACTCTCTTCCTGATGTTAATTGATAGGCATTTGTTGATAAGAATGCTTGTCATCTTCTTGAATGCTGCTTGAAGCAGTGAGATAAATACACCACACACACACCACACACACACACAACACACACACACACACACACACACACACACACACACACACACACACACACACACACACATATATATATATATATATATATATAATAAAATATATATATATATATATACATACATACAGTCATGTATGTATCCATTTTTTCCCAGTTTTCTGTTTTCGAGGGTCATCGATTTGTTCAGATGTGTGTTTTGTTTGAGATGGTTATAGATTAATTAGGCTCTAAGCATTCAGCTGGGTTGTAAACATTATTATTATTATTGTTGTTACTATTATTACCATCTTCACCATCATCACATCATTATCATTATTGTCGTTGTCGTCGTTGTTATTGTTGTTGTTATTTTTCTTCATCTTTTTCTTCTTCTTCTCCTCCTTCTCCTCCTCCTTATTGTTGTTGTTGTGGTGATGATCAATATCATTGGTGGTGTTATTGTTAATATCATTATTACTATTAATATTTTCATTATATAAGTATCACTATTTTTGATATCATTGTTGCTGTTATTGTTTTTATTCTTATGTTTCATCTTATTATCGTCATCATTAATATATGATGTTATTATTGATAATATATTCAGATGAAGAAGAGTTTGTCCAGCGATAAATTACTTCAAACATTTTGCTGATGTGAACAACATCTCTTTCGAACTTGTCATAGAATGTAAGGACAGGGCTTCAAGCAGCATTACATATTGCACGCAGATACGTGTTGGTGCTCTTCGTTTGCTGTGTGTAGGTGACATGGTCCGACTGTTAGCTAACGAACGAAAACGGCAGTAAAATCCGTTTGAATCGACGCAAGGTTTGACGAGCTGTGCGTGACGGTAGAGGCCGAATGGGGAGGTCGGACTTTAATTTGGAGTTGTTTGCTTTTTTGTGAAACTTAGCCTACTCTACAAATGCTTGCAGAATAATTACCTTCACTCCCCATGCCCAACCCCCCCCCCTCTCTCTCTCTCTCTCTCTCTCTCTCTCTCCCCTCTCTATCTGTCTCTCTCTCTTTCTTTCCTTCTCTGTCTCTCTGTCTCTCTTTATCTCTCTCTGTCTCTGTCTCCGTGTGTGTGCCTGTTTCTGTCTTTTTGTCTGTATGTCTCGCTCTCTGTCTTTCTCTCTTTGTGTGTGTGTGTGTGTGTGTGTGTTGTGTGTGTGTGTGTGTGTGTGTGTGTGTGTGTGTGTGTGTGTGTGTCTGTCTGTCTGTCTGTCTCTCTCTCTGTCTATGTCTCTGTCTGTCTGTCTGTCTCTCTCTCTCTCTCTCTCTGTAAATTTTCCGACAACATCAACATTTTGTAGCTGTCAATTCTTGAATGTCGAAGACAAATTGAACTACCCCATAATCATATCATGGGCACATTTAATTCCCTTTCCAACTTTTGCAGAGAAGTAAACGGCTAAAAATACGGATATTACCAAACTTCCCATGAAATATAGAAATGTCACAGGTATTCACTTTGAAGCAAAGTTTTGTTCAAATGTACACAAAATACTCGCGCACACACGCACACACACAGACACACACACACACACACACACACACACACACACACACACACACACACACACACACACACACACACACACACACACACACACACACACACTGATACCAGAGACAGAACGATGACACCGACAAAGACAAAAATAAGCAAAGGACAGATCGATAGAACAGAATAATACAGACAGAAACAGAAGAGACAAGACATAGACACAGACACACAGACACAGACACACAGACACACAGACACAGATACACACACACACACACACACACACACAGACACACACACACACACACACACACACACACACACACACACACACACACACACACACACACGCACGCACACACACACACACACAGATAAAGAACAGAGACAAAGACAGATAGTCCCCATATCCTAAATTGAACCGATTTGGTTTCAGTCCACTGACTCAATTCTTCCTGTCACTTTTCAACTGCCAAGGGGTATTATCGCAGCAAATAACAAAGGTCACACATCAAACAGATTGCAAGTGTGTGTCAACAGGCTGTGAAATCCCACAGGATGAACACAAACCAACAAATCCAGAAGGGTCAAGCCATAGCAACAGTCTCATGTTTCAATTGAAACAAAGGACATAAAGAGTCGGCATAGAACAAGAGAATGAAAACGAGTCAAGTTCTGTTTTACACAAACGGCTGCGTGTTTTTTTCATCCGCTTATACCGAAAGGTATCGATGGGGAGATGAAGCTGTCGGTATGCGGCATGACGGGAATCTGGCATAGACTTATGTTGAAGATGTGGAATGTGTCTCTGCCACACCATCTTTTCTGCACCGCTGTGGTCTTCCTCTGGCTCTGAAATTGGAACAGACGATGACAATAATATTTTTTCCTCTGTCATCTAGCAGGCTCTTTGGGCCCGTGCAGTCCGCCGTGGGAATGCCGAGGGCTCCTTCAGCATAAATAATACCTCACCTCCTGTGCTAGACATTTCCTCTTTTATGTCACTCTTTTTGTTTCTGCCTTATATTATTCCTTTGCTTTCTGTCATTTCTTCTTATCATTTCCTGCCTTGCTGGTCCATTCACCTGTATGTATTCGATACCGTTTTGCGTACTTTCTCTTAAGATTGATAATTGAGTACATATTTTCAGTGCATTTTTGGGTTTGGGAAAATGAGATATGTAGAGGCAATTTTAGGTAATTTAGGCCCGTTTATATATATGTATACAGAGTTATATATGTATATATATATATACACACACACACTCATGTGTATACATATATATGCTTTAGTGTCCTTGGTAATTTTTAAATTGTACTCAGGTGGGTTTTTTTTCAAAAATCCCCGTGCGATTTATTGGACGGAGTAGTCAACCCCAGGGGTATCTCCTTAGATTATATGCACGAGTGCATTGATATGTGTACTTAATTTTCTTTTCCTTTATTCCTGTTGAAGTATTGTGTGTGTGTTGAAATGGTTGTAGCCCTGATACGGCCCTACGCAGTCGGCTGGGCTTTAAACAGAAATGACTATAACAATAAGGCCTTTTGCAAAAATCTATGCGCTGGTAAAACCCTGAAAATGAACTGGTCCTCCTGAGGGTCGAAGCTGCTCTGTCAGCATGCCTAGCTAACCAACTGAGCTAATGCGGCCCCATTTTCAATGCGTTAAAAGACATCAAATTATCCAAATTGTCAGAGAATTGAATTCTTTCTGTCTGGCTGGCTTGTTTTCTGTCTGTCTGTCTGTCTCTTGTCTCTTTTTGTGTCCAACTTTTCCCTCTTTCTTTCTCTGTTTCTGTCTTTCTGTCTCAGTCTCTCTCTCTCTCTCTCTCTCTCTCTCTCTCTCTCTCTTTCTCTCTCTCTCTTTCCTCACTTTCTGTCTGTTTCTGTCTCTGTTTCTCTCTGTCTCTATCTGTCTGTGTCTGTCTCCTTCCCTGTGTCTCTCTCTCTCTGTGTGTGTCTCTCTCTCATTGTCTGTCTGTCTCTCAACCATCACCTCGCCACTAATGATAATCCCAGCAGACCAAACAAAATCGACTTTAGTTTGTTGTTTACGATTCCATCGAATAGACAGATGAACATTTGTTGGAGTGTAAAAAACAAAAACATTGTGTTCGGCTTTCAACTGATTGTGTTCCGTTTTTGGATGCAAACAAGCTAGTAAAAAAAAAAGCAGGCAAGCGTGCACGCACGCACGCGCGCGCGCACTCACAGAGATGCGCACACTGCTAAGCATACTCACACACACACACACACACACAGTCACACACACACACACATACACACACACACACACACACACACACACACACACACACACACACACACACACACACACACAACGCACGCACATATACGTCAGCGCTACTATGCACACACACACACACACACACACACACACACACACACACACACACACACACACACACACACGCACACACACCCCATACACAAACACACACACACACACACACGATTACATCTCTTTTGTCTTTTTTAATATCTCTCTCTCTCTTCTGGTCTGTATGTCAGTTTGTGTCTGACTCTATCGCTTTCCACTTTTCTTTGTTTCACCTTTTCTCTCTCTTTGCCTGTCTGTCTATCTTGTCTCTCTCTGTCTCTGTTTTTCACATTCGCTCTGTGTCTCTGTGTCTGTCTCTGTCTCAACACACACACAACACACACACACACACACACACACACACACACACACACACACACACACACACACACACACACACACACACACACATTTTAGGTGGCTTTCAAGGAATGAATCTATCAATTTATCGCTCTGCATTGTCGATTTACGCAATGATCCCATTGGGCATCGAATCTGCATATACGTACGTGCGCGCGCGCGCCTCGCCACACGCACGCATGCGGCGCACGCACACACGCATATACACACACATATGCATGTGTGCCCCCCCCCCCCTCTCTCTCTCTCTCGTTATTGTCATCGCTATTCTTATTGTCATCATTCGTTGCTGTCGTCGTCGTCCTTGTTGTTGATGTTGTTTTTGTTGTTGTTGTTACTGTTGCTGTTGCTGTTGTAGTGCTGTTGTTGTTGTTTCGTTTTTGTTGTTTTTGTAGTTTTGTTGTTGTCAGTGTTGCTTTTTCGTTGTTGTTGTAGTTGTTGCGATTGTTCGTGTTCTTGTTGTTTTTATGTTTTGTTATTGTTGCTGTCGTCGTCGTAGTTTTGTTGTTGTTGTTCTTATTGTTATTGATGTTGCCGTTATCGGGCTGTTAATTTGTCGTTGTTTTGTTATTTTCCTTTTTTCTTGTTGTTTTTGTTATTAGCGGAGTTGTTTTGTTGTCGTTGTTGCTCTTGTGGTTTTTGTGGTTACTGTTGTTATTGTTGTTGTTGCAGTGTTGTTAGTGACAGTGTTGTTGTTGTTATCGTTGTTGATGCTGTTGACGATTTTATCGAACAGCTGAGCAAAGGTTCAGCAATACAAACGCATTCTGTGAGGCTTTCAAGAAATGTATAGATCTACACTATCGTCTGGCGACGTCGATTTAACGGAATGGTCCCATTGGGTTTACAGTGTCCCCGGTCATCAGGCGTAGTGTTGGTTTGAAAGTTCAAGTGTGACGGTACCTCTTTGTTCAACCTCCCGTCAGCAGGAAGAAAAGAGGGAGGGGTAGTGCCGGGGTGGGGGAGATGCAAGGGAGGCAGACAAGAAGAGCTAAGAAGAAGGGGAGGCAGAGTTTGATTGAATCTCGCCCTTGTGGAAAGAAAAAAGAGAGCGGAAAAAAATATATAACAAAGGATGACACAACTGCTTGTTTAATCACTTAAAAGCTTAGCCGTGCCTATTCAGACACTCTGTATTGTCCAGACACGCTAGTGTTAAGTGAAATGAACGTGCAGACAAACTTGCAGGTAAAGCCACTACAATAAGAATTCTGCATCTTTGGAAATTCCGGAGTC
>JAPXFY010000015.1:39513369-39518369 GCA_030674185.1 Monoplex corrugatus
TTACGTCACAGTCTCCGTCACATCTTCTTGTCCAGGTCGTCCTCGGTTTACTTCCTGCTGTAAATTCTCCGATCCCCATCGTAATTTTTGTAGATGGAAATTTGAATTAAAAAAAAATCTCATATGGTGTGGATTGTGAGGCTTAGTGGATTAAGCAGATGCCAAGGACGCGAGAAACCTGCGTTCGATCCCCGGTTGGACAGGGAATTTTCTCTCCCATCCCCTTCATTAGAATTTTTTTAGTGGTCATTGCATTTTGGAGATTTCGTCTAGGGGGCTCACCTTCCCCCCCCCCCCCCCCTACCCCGTCATATTTTTCTATACGCCCTTATGCCCATAGAAGCTAGGACATTTTTGTTGTTGTAATGTTATGATGGTAGTGGGATGATAATCACGATGCCATGGAGTTCCATCTAGAACTGAGACTACGTGACAGTGCTGCACTCTATCATAATATATCATTGGTCAGCCAGACCCAAAAGATACAGACACCTGCAGTGAAGGGCAGGAAGTATGAGCAGCATCCTCAAGGATGCATCTGTGAAGTGGATGAGGCTCGACTGTATGGTATCAATCTTACCAATGAGCTCATAGCACACATTCAGTTCTGGGTAGGAGTTGACAGTGGCCGAAAAACCCTACGATGATTTTGACAAGACTGACGGGGATTCGAACTCACAACCTACGAATCGGTAGTCCGTTGCACTGGCTGCTGCCCCACGGTGCCTGTTTCCTCCGTTAGATCTCAAGCGGTTCTCCGTTGGGTTGCCAGGGACTCTTTCAGTATAAATAGTATCCCCGCCTTCTGGGAAATTCTGTGCTAGAAATTTCCTCTTTTCTGTCACTCTCTTTGTTTCTGCCTTGTTGCCTTGCTTTCTGTCATTTCTACTTATTTTCTGCCTTAATGGTCCATTTACCTGTATTTTTTCGATAAAGTCTTACGTGCTTTTTCTTCGGATTGATAATTGGGTACATGTATTAAGTCCATTTTTGGCTCTTAGGAGGTGAGATGTGCGGAAGCAAGTTTAGGTAATTTATGCCTGTTTTTATATATGTTTTGGTGTCCTTATGTATGCTTATATTTGTATTCAGGTGTGTTTTTTAAATCTCCCCTGTGCGATAAATCGGACGGAATGGTCCTGCGCCGTGGGCATGTCCTTAGATTATGTGCGCGAATACATTGATATGTGTACTTAATTTTCTTTTCTTTATTTTCCCCTGTTGAAGTTTTGTGTGTTTTGAAGCGGTTATAGCCCTGATATGGCTCTGCGCAGTCGGCTGGGCTTTAAAGAACAATAAAAGGGGGAAAAAAACGGTGGTGCGGGTGCTAGCCTTTCAAATGAGATGATCAACTGAAGTCCCGTGTGCTGCATGTAAGCGTGAAACTAAGCGTGCTTTAACCCTTTGACTCCCTCGCCCTATCCTTTACTCTACCTTCCTGGTGCATAGGGTGAGGGAGTCAAAGGGTTAAGCTTTTACTTTGTGCGATTCGTTGACAATGCAGGTTATTGGTGCGGGAGTCAAAGGGTTAAAGCTGCCATAATAACAAAAAAGAGAGTTGTCCTTGGCATGAGTGAGTGAGTGAAAGAACGAATGAATGAATGAATGAATAAGTAAATGAAATACGATAATAAAAAAACAAAAACAAAAAAAGCGCGTGTGCACACACACACTTGCACACACACACGCACGCACGAAATAAATGAGAAACAAGAATACAAGGAACACTAACAACTCTCTCTCTGTCTCTCTCTCTCTCTCTCTCTCTCTTCTCTCTCTTTTCTCTCTCTCTCTCTCTCTCTCTCTCTCTCTCACACACACACACACACATAATACAAAGAACAGCAAACACACACACACACCACACACACACACACACACCACACACATTCACCACACACACACACACACATCACACACACACACACACACACACACACACACACACACACACCACACACACACACACACACACACACAAACACACAACAAACAAAAAAACACACAAAACGAGAACAAATTAATCTAAACCAATCTGCCCCAATCCTAATTCAAGAGCAATTCAAGAGATAGCATCTGTGGGTACGGGGGGATATTTCTTTTCATTTTTTCCCCCCTTCTTTATTGTTCTCTGTTCCCTGTGTATTCATCTCTTCCTCGTTTCTTCCTTCCTTCCTTTTTTTTATTTTGTTTTGTTGTTGTGTGTTTTCTTTCTTCTTTTTTTTCTTGTGACATTTACCACAGTGGTTTGTTTCATTCCTCCTTACTTCTTAGCTGTTTATTATTTCTGCTTTTTTTTTTTTTTCATTTTTTTTTTTTTTTTTTTTTTTTTTCCTTTTCTGCCAGTTTATATTGTGTCTGTTCAGTTTCTTTCTTTTCGTAATTTCATTTCGCAATACTGTCTTCCCCTCTCTTTCTTGTTCTTTTTTCCCCCCTTTCTGTTGTTTCCCTTTCGTTACTTTTTCCATTTCTGAAGAAAACTTTAAACAAAAGAGATCTTTCTGGAGAGAAAACAAATACAGATCTACATCGCGTTAGTTGGATTCAGCCTTCAGCCCCCACCCGCTGTTTTTTTCCTTTTTTTTTTTTTATTTATTTATTTATTTTTAACTTACCTTTGTCTGTCTGTCTGTCTGTGTTTCGCTTGCCGGCTTTCTCTGTCTGCCTCCCTCCCTCTGTCTCCCCCCCTCTCTTTCCAATTTATCTCTCTTTCTCTGTGTCTGTTTCTCTGTCTTTGTCTTTGTGTCTGTCTCTTCTTCCCTGTTTCTCTCTTTGTTTCAGCTTTCGTCTTTATCTCTGTCTTTGTTTGTCTCTGTCTCTCTGGTTCTGTCTCAGTCTCTGTCTCTCTGTCTGTCTCTGTCTGTCTCTCTCCCCCTCTCTCTTTCCCTCCTCTGTCTGTCTGTCTGTCTCTGCTGTCTCTGTCTCTCTCTCTCTGTCTCTCTCTCTCTCTCTCTCTCACTCACGCGAAATTAAATTTATCGAAAAGAGATCTCTGGAAAATGAAACGAATTTAGTGTTGCATGCTGTAAGTCTGATTTCAACCTCAGATCTCTCCTCCACCTCTTTTAAAACTCCTTTTTAAAAAGGGAACTGTTTAGTACTGGCCGGAGGGATGCTGTGTGCGTGCATGCGTGCGTTCTGGCATGATGTGTGCTTGCGTGTGTACTTGTGTTTTGTGTGTGTGTGTGTACATGCGTGTGTAAGCTTCTGTGTGTGTATGCTTGTATGTGAGTGTGTGCGTGCGTGTGGTGTGTGTGTGTGTGTGCGTGCGTGCATGTGTGTGCGTGTGTGTGCATGAATTTTTCAGCTGTTTCTGGATGGATCTTTGCCAAATTTAGGTTTAAAAAAAAGTATGGATCGTTAAGGAGTAATGAATGCCTATACTTGGAGGAAAAGGTCACACAGACAACAAAAGTACATAACATCGGGAGATTTTGGGGGAAGGTGTATGAACAAGGGGAGGGGAAGGTGTATGAACAAGGGGAGGGGAAGGTGTATGAACAAGGGGAGGGGAAGGTGTATGAACAAGGGGAGGGGAAGGGTATGAACAAGGGGAGGGGAAGGTGTATGAACAAGGGGAGGGGAAGGTGTATGAACAAGGGGAGGGGAAGGTGTATGAACAAGGGGAGGGGAAGGTGTATGAACAAGGGGAGGGGAAGGTGTATGAACAAGGGGAGGGGAAGGTGTATGAACAAGGGGAGGGGAAGGCGTATGAACAAGGGGAGGGGAAGGTGTATGAACAAGGAGAGGGGAAGGTGTATGAACAAGGGGAGGGGAAGGCGTATGAACAAGGGGAGGGGAAGGTGTATGAACAAGGGGAGGGGAAGGCGTATGAACAAGGGGAGGGGAAGGCGTATGAACAAGGGGAGGGGAAGGCGTATGAACAAGGGGAGGGGAAGGCGTATGAACAAGGGGAGGGGAAGGCGTATGAACAAGGGGAGGGGAAGGTGTATGAACAAAGGGAGGGGAAGGTGTATGAACAAGGGGAGGGGAAGGTGTATGAACAAGGGGAGGGGAAGGCGTATGAACAAGGGGAGGGGAAGGCGTATGAACAAGGGGAGGGGAAGGCGTATGAACAAGGGGAGGGGAAGGCGTATGAACAAGGGGAGGGGAAGACGTGGAGGGGAAGGCGTATGAACAAGGGGAGGGGAAGGCGTATGAACAAGGGGAGGGGAAGGCGTATGAACAAGGGGAGGGGAAGGCGTGGAGGGGAAGGCGTATGAACAAGGGGAGGGGAAGGCGTATGAACAAGGGGAGGGGAAGGCGTGGAGGGGAAGGCGTATGAACAAGGGGAGGGGAAGGTGTATGAACAAGGGGAGGGGAAGGCGTGGAGGGGAAGGCGTATGAACAAGGGGAGGGGAAGGTGTATGAACAAGGGGAGGGGAAGGCGTGGAGGGGAAGGCGTGGAGGGGAAGGTGTATGAACAAGGGGAGGGGAAGGCGTGGAGGGGAAGGTGTATGAACAAGGGGAGGGGAAGGCGTGGAGGGGAAGGCGTATGAACAAGGGGAGGGGAAGGTGTATGAACAAGGGGAGGGGAAGGCGTGGAGGGGAAGGTGTATGAACAAGGGGAGGGGAAGGCGTGGAGGGGAAGGTGTATGAACAAGGGGAGGGGAAGGTGTATGAACAAGGGGAGGGGAAGGTGTATGAACAAGGGGAGGGGAAGGTGTATGAACAAGGGGAAGGGAAGGTGTATGAACAAGGGGAGGGGAAGGTGTATGAACAAGGGGAGGGGAAGGCGTATGAACAAGGGGAGGGGAAGGCGTATGAACAAGGGGAAGGGAAGGTGTATGAACAAGGGGAGGGGAAGGCGTATGAACAAGGGGAGGGGAAGGCGTATGAACAAGGGGAAGGGAAGGCGTATGAACAAGGGGAGGGGAAGGTGTATGAACAAGGGGAGGGGAAGGTGTATGAACAAGGGGAGGGGAAGGCGTATGAACAAGGGGAGGGGAAGGCGTATGAACAAGGGGAAGGGAAGGTGTATGAACAAGGGGAGGGGAAGG
>JAPXFY010000015.1:39523369-39533369 GCA_030674185.1 Monoplex corrugatus
TTTGCTATGCCTTGCCTTATCTCCACTTGCCTTGCCTTGCCTTGCCTTTCCTTATCTCCACTTGCCTTGTTTGCTATGCCTTGCCATATCTCCACTTGCCTTGATTGTTATGCCTTGCCATATCTCCACTTGCCTTGTTTGCTATGCCTTGCCTTATCTCCACTTGCCTTGTTTGCTATGCCTTGCCTTATCTCCACTTGCCTTGCCTTCCATTATCTCCACTTGCCTTGTTTGCTATGCCTTGCCTTATCTCCACTTGCCTTGCCTTGCCTTCCATTATCTCCACTTGCCTTGTTTGCTATGCCTTCCATTATCTCCATTTGCCTTGTTTGCTATGCCTTGCCTTATCTCCACTTGCCTTGTTTGCTATGCCTTGCCTTATCTCCACTTGCCTTGCCTTGCCTTTCCTTGCATTATCTCCACTTGCCTTGTTTGCTATGCCTTGCCTTATCTCCACTTGCCTTGTTTGCTATGTTTTGCCTTGCCTTATCTCCAATTGCCTTGTTTGCTATGCCTTGCCTTATCTCCATTTGCCTTGTTTGCTATGCCTTGCCATATCTCCACTTGCCTTGTTTGCTATGCCTTGCCTTATCTCCATTTGCCTTGCCTTGCCTTGCATTATCTCCACTTGCCTTGTTTGCTATGCCTTGCCTTATCTCCAATTGCCTTGTTTGCTATGCCTTGCCTTATCTCCACTTGCCTTGTTTGCAATGCCTTGCCATATCTCCACTTGCCTTGTTTGCTATGCCTTGCCTTATCTCCACTTGCCTTGCTTGCTATGCCTTGCCATATCTCCACTTGCCTTGATTGTTATGCCTTGCCTTATCTCCACTTGCCTTGTTTGCTATGCCTTGCCATATCTCCACTTGCCTTGATTGTTATGCCTTGCATTATCTCCACTTGCCTTGTTTGCTATGCCTTGCCTTATCTCCACTTGCCTTGTTTGCTATGCCTTGCCTTATCTCCATTTGCCTTGCCTTGCCTTGCATTATCTCCACTTGTCTTGTTTGCTATGCCTTGCCTTGTCTCCACTTGCCTTGCCTTGCCTTATCTCCACTTGCCTTGTTTGCTATGCCTTGCCTTATCTCCACTTGCCTTGTTTGCTCTGCCTTGCCTTATCTCCACTTGCCTTGTTTGCTATGCCTTCCCTTATCTCCACTGGCCTTGCCTTGCCTTGCATTATCTCCAATTGCCTTGTTTGCTATGCCTTGCCTTATCTCCACTTGCCTTGTTTGCTATGCCTTGCCTTATCTCCACTTGCCTTGTTTGCTATGCCTTGCCTTATCTCCACTTGCCTTGCCTTGCCTTGCATTATCTCCAATTGCCTTGTTTGCTATGCCTTGCCTTATCTCCACTTGCCTTGCCTTGCCTTGCATTATCTCCAATTGCCTTGTTTGCTATGCCTTGCCTTATCTCCACTTGCCTTGTTTGCTATGTTTTGCCTTGCCTTATCTCCAATTGCCTTGTTTGCTATGCCTTGCCTTATCTCCATTTGCCTTGTTTGCTATGCCTTGCCATATCTCCACTTGCCTTGTTTGCTATGCCTTGCCTTATCTCCATTTGCCTTGCCTTGCCTTGCATTATCTCCACTTGCCTTGTTTGCTATGCCTTGCCTTATCTCCAATTGCCTTGTTTGCTATGCCTTGCCTTATCTCCACTTGCCTTGTTTGCAATGCCTTGCCATATCTCCACTTGCCTTGTTTGCTATGCCTTGCCTTATCTCCACTTGCCTTGCTTGCTATGCCTTGCCATATCTCCACTTGCCTTGATTGTTATGCCTTGCCTTATCTCCACTTGCCTTGTTTGCTATGCCTTGCCATATCTCCACTTGCCTTGATTGTTATGCCTTGCATTATCTCCACTTGCCTTGTTTGCTATGCCTTGCCTTATCTCCACTTGCCTTGTTTGCTATGCCTTGCCTTATCTCCATTTGCCTTGCCTTGCCTTGCATTATCTCCACTTGTCTTGTTTGCTATGCCTTGCCTTGTCTCCACTTGCCTTGCCTTGCCTTATCTCCACTTGCCTTGTTTGCTATGCCTTGCCTTATCTCCACTTGCCTTGTTTGCTCTGCCTTGCCTTATCTCCACTTGCCTTGTTTGCTATGCCTTCCCTTATCTCCACTGGCCTTGCCTTGCCTTGCATTATCTCCAATTGCCTTGTTTGCTATGCCTTGCCTTATCTCCACTTGCCTTGTTTGCTATGCCTTGCCTTATCTCCACTTGCCTTGCCTTGCCTTTCCTTGCCTTATCTCCACTTGCCTTGCCTTGCCTTGCATTATCTCCAATTGCCTTGTTTGCTATGCCTTGCCTTATCTCCACTTGCCTTGCCTTGCCTTGCATTATCTCCAATTGCCTTGTTTGCTATGCCTTCCCTTATCTCCACTTGCCTTGCCTTGCCTTGCATTATCTCCAATTGCCTTGTTTGCTATGCCTTGCCTTATCTCCACTTGCCTTGCCTTGCCTTGCCTTATCTCCACTTGCCTTGTTTGCTATGCCTTGCCTTATCTCCACTTGGCTTGTTTGCTATGCCTTGCCATATCTCCACTTGCCTTGTTTCCTATACCTTGCCATATCTCCACTTGGCTTGTTTGCTATGCCTTGCCTTATCTCCACTTGCCTTGTTTGCTATGCCTTGCCTCTTCTCGGCTTTGCTTAGCTTGGTTTGGCATATCTGACCTCATCTTGCTTGGCTTGCCTTGCTTTGCCTTTGCCTGCCTGGCCTACCTTGGTTTGGCTTATCTCGCATTAGCTTGGGTTGCCTTGCCTCGCCTTGCCTTGCCTTGCCTTGCCTCGGCTTATTTCGGTATGGCTTGGGTTGGGTCATCTTTTGCTTGACTTGACTGGGTTAAGTCTCTCTCTCTCTCTCTCTCATATCTCTCTCTCCGTCTCTCTCTCTCTCTCTCTCTCTCTCCATCTCTCTCTGTCTCTGTCTCTCCGTCTCTCTCTGTCTCTGTCTCTCTGTCTCTCTCTCACCCTCCCTCTTTCCTCCTTCCCATCTCTCTCACATTTTGCATTATTCACAAAGTTCGCGTTGCTCTTACAAATCCCATAACCCAGAGGGACAATTTGTTGATTTGATAATACGCGGGGTGTGTTTGAAAGGTCGTAGGGGCGACTGTTTAAATTCTCAAGAGAAAGAGAGAGAGAGAGATAGAGAGAGAGAGAGTGTGGGTACTGAGTGCCAGCGCACACCTGCGCCTCTGTGTGTGTTCGAGCGTGCATGCATTCCTGTATGTGTGCGTAGATTTGCACGCAATCATGTTTGTGTGCGTGCGTGCGTGCGTGCGTGTGTGTGTGTGCGTGTGTGTGTGTGTGTGTGTGTGTATGTGTGTGTGTGTAAGATAGAGAGTATGTGTGTGTGTGCGCGCGCGTTTGTTTGTGTGTGTGTTTGTGAGAGAGAGGTGTGTGTGTGCGTGTGTGTGTGTGTGTGTGTGTATGTGCGTGCGTGAGTTGTGTTTGTGTGTGTGCGTGAGAGAGAGAGAGAGAGAGAGAGAGAGAGAGAGAGAGAGAGAGAGAGAGAGCAATAAAAAGCAAATACATTTTCCTAATATTATCGAGCAGAGGCGTAATCAATACGATGCTAATTAACATTCAGCTCTCACGGTCTGTCAAATAATATATATATATATATATATATATATATATATATATATATATATATATATATATATATATACTGTAGCAGCATGAGACATGAGACTACAAACATGAAAATTTGAATATCACAAAAGAAAGGAGGGGGGAGAGAGAGTCGGGAATTATTTTCAATGAAAGCCCAGTGTGTGTGTGGGCGCGCGTGTGTGCATCTTTGTGTGTGTGTGTGTGTGTGTGTGTGTGTGTGTGTGGTGTGTGTGTGTGTGTGTGTGTGTGTGTGTGTGTATGGCAGAGGACAGATAAACGGACGAGAGGCACAGAGACAGAAAGACGGAAATACCGAGGGAGAGAAGAAAGAGTGAGTCTAGAACCATTTGAAAGCATTTAGTTTCGAGTGTGTTAAGCCTTGGTTCATTTTAAGGTCGATTGTCTCTTCTCCTTATGTTTTGAGGCATAATAGGGGAATATGACAGCGACATTACAATCTTCATCAAGCAATAAAACGGTTTTATTTATCAGTTTGGAATCTATTTTCTTAATTCTCATGCTTTTTATTTTTGTCTGTTTTTTCCTTTCATTCAATTTTTTGTTTTCTTCTGCTTCCCCATCTGTCCTTGCTATATTCTTTATGATTCCATTCCGCGTGTCTTCCTTTTTTTCATAGATTTCTTCCCTCCTTTCTTTCCTTCTTTATTTCTTTTCTTTTCTTTCATTTGCTAAAGCACCAGATATTTAGGTCTGTAGTAATGGAATATTCTCCGTTCTTCTGACACTGCTTATTTCCAAATTCTTCGATACAGATGTTTCATAGTCGGTCGCCGCTCATTTTCCGTGTCTGGTCCATACGATTGAAATGAGCTTCCCTTGTCTTATCGGCAGTCATATACTGTCTTCCTTCAAGTCTTACTGGAAGACACGCCCTTGTGTCTAGTAGTGATTTCATCCCTGTACACGCCCATCCTGTCGTCTCACTCCCCCCAGTGGGGATGCCGGGGATTCTTTCAGTATAAACACTATCCCCGGTTGTGGAAATTCCGTGTTAGAAGTGTCCTCTTTTCTGTCACTCTCTTTGTTTCTTTCTTTCCCCTTTGATCTCTGTCACTTCTTCCTATCATTGTCTACCTTGCTGGTCCCTTCATCTGTATGTGTTCGATAAAGCCTTACGTACTTTCTCTTTGGATTGATAATTGGGTACATGTGTTAAGTGCATTTTTGGCTCAAGGGATATGAGATAAGCGGAAGTAATTTGAGGTAATTTAGGCCCGCTTTTATATATATTATTGTGTCCTTAGTTATGTTTAAATTTGTCTTCAGGTATATTTTTTAAATCCTCTGTGCGCTAAATTGGACGGAGTGGTAAACGCCAAGGGCATCTCCTTTGATTATGTGTGCAAATGCTTAATTTTCTTTTCTGTCTTTTTTCGTGTGGAAGTATTGTGTGTGTATTGCAGTTGTTGTAGCCCTGATGTGGCTCTACGCAGTCGGCTGGTCTTTAAACAAAATGACAATAACAGTAGCTTCCCCTGTCTTCTCGACAATCATAATCATAATCATTCAAGTCTAACTTGAAGACATGCCGTTGTGTCCAGCAGTGACTTCACCCCGTCACGTGCCCATCCTGTCCTCCCCCCCTCCCTCTTCTCCTGTCGTTCTCCTCCCTTCTCCTGTCCTCCCCCTCCCTTCTCCTGTCCTTCCCCCTCCCTCTCCTGTCGTTCTCCTCCCTTCTCCTGCCCTCCCCCTCCCTTCTCCTGTCGTTCTCCTGCCTTCTCCTGTCCTCCCCCTCCCTCTCCTGTCGTTCTTCTCCTGTCCTCCCCCTCCCTCTCCTGTCGTTCTCCTCCCTTCTCCTGTCCTCCCCCTCCCTCTCCTGTCGTTCTCCCTTCTCCTGTCCTCCCCCTCCCTTCTCCTGTCCTCCCCCTCCCTCTCCTGTCGTTCTCCCTTCTCCTGTCCTCCCCCTCCCTTCTCCTGTCCTCCCCCTCCCTCTCCTGTCGTTCTCCTCCCTTCTCTTGTCCTCCCCCTCTCTGTCCTGTCCTCCCCCTCCCTTCTCCTGTCCTCCCCCTCCCTTCTGTTGTCCTCCCCATCCCTGTCCTGTCCTCCCCCTCCTTCCTGTCCTCCCCTCCCTTCTGCCTCCACTCTCCCTGTCCTGTCGTTCTCCTCCCTTCTCCTGTCCTCCCACTCCCTTCTCCTGTCGTTCTCCATTCTCCTGTCCTCCCCCTCCCTTCTCCTGTCGTTCTCCTCCCTCTCTCTCCTGTCCTCCTCCTCCGTCCCCCCTCCCTTCTCCTGTCCTCCCCCTCCCTTCTCCTGTCGTTCTCCTCCCTTCTCCTGTCCTCCCCCTCCCTTCTCCTGTCCTCCCCCTCCTCCTCGTTTCTCCTCTCTCCTCCCTTCCTATCCTCCCCTTCCCTCTCCTGTCGTTCTCCTCCCTTCTCCTGTCCTCCCCCTCCCTCTCCTGTCGTTCTCCTCCCTCTCCTTCCTCTCCTTCCTCCCTCCCTCTCCTGTCGTTCTCCTCCTCCTGTCCTCCCCCTCCCTTCTCCTGTCCTCCCCCTCCTTTCTCCTGTCGTTCTCCTCCCTTCTCCTGTCCTCCCCTTCCCTCTCCTGTCGTTCTCCTCCCTTCTCCTGTACTCCCCCTCCCTCTCCTGTCGTTCTCCTCCCTCTCCTGTCCTCCCCCTCCCTCTCCTGTCGTTCTCCTCCCTTCCTGTCGTTCTCCTCCCTTTCCTGCTCTTCCTCCGTCCCCCTCCCTCTCCTGTCCTCCCCCTCCCTCTCCTGTCGTTCTCCTTCCTCTCCTGTCGTTCTCCCTCTCCTGTCGTTCTCCTCCCTTCTCCTGTCCTCCCCCTCCCTCTCCTGTCGCTCTCCTCCCTTCTCCTGTCCTCCCCCCCCCTCCTCCTCTCTCCCTTCCTGTCCTCCCTCTCTGTTTCTCCTCCCTTCTCCTGTCGTTCTCTTCCCTTCTCCTGTCCTCCCCCTCCCTCTCCTGTCGTTCTCCTCCCTTCTCCTGTCGTTCTCCTCCCTTCTCCTGTCCTCCCCCTCCCTCTCCTGTCGTTCTCCTCCCTTCTCCTGTCCTTCCCCTCCCTCTCCTGTCGTTCTCCTCCCTTCTCCTGTCGTTCTCCTCCCTCTCCTGTCCTCCCCCTCCCTCTCCTGTCGTTCTCCTCCCTTCTCCTGTCCCCCCTCCCCTCCTGTCCCTCCTCTCTGTCGTTCTCCTCCCTTCTCCTGTCCTCCCCCTCCCTCTCCTGTCGTTCTCCTCCCTTCTCCTGTCCTCTCCTACCTCTCCTGTCCTCCCCCTCCCTCTCCTGTCCTCCCCCTCCCTCTCCTGTCGTTCTCCTCCCTTCTCCTGTCCTCCCCCTCCCTCTCCTGTCGTTCTCCTCCCTTCTCCTGTCGTTCTCCTCCCTTCTCCTGTCCTCCCCCTCCCTCTCCTGTCGTTCTACTCCCTTCTCCTGTCCTCCCCCTCCCTCTCCTGTTGTTCTCCTCCCTTCTCCTGTCCTCCCTCTCCCAGTATGCATGTGAATTAATTTTTGTCATTGTGAGCAAATGTTTTTTTGTGACTGATGGGAGTGTGCACTTTGATTTGATTTGAATATAAAAGCTGGTGACTTATATATATCATCGTCATTATTAATAATACATTTTCGGATACTTTCCACGCGTTCAGAGTATATGTTACAGACTCAGTTTGAAATGTTGACATCAGGAATAATTTCTCTAGCGGACAGAGCTGTAAACATTAATGATACACCAGTGTATTTTAAATGAACTAACGTTGACCTAGATTAACAGCAAGTGCAAAAATTAAGTAGACCAACATATTTCAGCATAAAAAAAAAGAAAATTACCAGAACATCAAAATTTCCTTCCATAGTCTGTGGACTATGCCATGTGCGTGTAAATTGTGTGTGTGTGTGTGTGTGTGTGTGTGTGTGTGTGTGTGTGTGTGTGTGTGTGTGTGTGTGTGTGTGTGGAATGTGTGTGTGTGTGTGTGTGTGTGTGTGAGAATGTGTGTGTGTGTGAATGTGTGTGTGTGTGTGAATGTGAGTGTGTGTGTGTGTGTGTGTGTGTGTGTGTGTGTGTGTGTGTGTGTGTGTGTGAACAGAGAGAGAGAGAGAGAGAGAGAGAGAGAGAGAGAGAGAGAGAGGTGTGTGCGTGCGTCTTTGTGTATGAATGAATGTGCACGCACTTGTGAGTGTTGAGTACTCTCTCTGTCTCACTCTCTCTGTCTCTCTCTCTCCCTCACCCCCCCCTTCCATGGCAAATAATGCAATACTCATTCAGATAAGTGCATACAACAAACAAAACGTTTGGCAAACAAAACAAGCTGTTGACATAAGGGATGATTTCTCCCAAGTCAACACAAAGTGTTATTGACACAAACGTGCTTTAATTAAAGCGATTTGATGTTTGTCTAAATGAATAGCAAACTAACGATTAAACACGCGAATCCATTATGCCAGAAATCCCCCACAGACATGCTAAGGATACTATCAGAAGAACAAAGGTATCTTTTCATAAAATGATGGATTATGCAACTTGTGTATGTGTGTGGAGGGGGGGAAAGATGTTGAGGGGAAACTGGGTGATGGTGTGTGTGTGTGTGTGTGTGTGTGTGTGTGGGTGGGTGGGTGGGATTGCTGCTAAGTGGATATGCGGGTGTATGAGTGTGTCATTGCGTGCCCGGGGAAAGGAACAAGGGTTTAGACTATGGAGTTAGTATGTGTGTAGTGCATTTATGAACATGTTTATAAAGAAAAGAGTGAATGAGAGAGAGAGAGAGAGAGAGAGAGAGAGTGTGTGTGTGTGTGTGTGTGTGTGTGTGTGTGTGTGTGTGTGTGTGGGCGCGCGCGGCTATGTGTCTGTGTGTGTTTCGTTTGAAAAACAAAATAAAGACTGTTGTAAAACAGAAAGATGATGTAACACGTTTATAACTCTCCCCTTCCCCCACCCCCACACTTCCTGGTTCAGCGTTTAATAGTATGGACGATAACGGCAAAGAAACAAGCACGCGCAAACATACACATGCACATGGGCACTAATACACATACACACATACACGCACAAAAACAGACACAAACACCTACATACACGCACGCACAAAGTTGGCAAACCATGGGGGTCACTGATCAGGAGATCACGTATGTGCGAGAGAACTTCGAAAAGAAATACACGCACACACAAATCAAACACACACATACGTGTAACACACACACACACACACAAACACACACACACACACACACACACACACACACACACACACACACACACATCAAACACACACATACAATCAACACACACACACACACACACACACACACACACACACACACACACACACACACACACATCAAACATACAAATCAAACACACACATACGTACACACACACACACACACACACACACACACACACACACACACACACACACACACACACACAGACACACACACACACACAAATCAAACACAAATACGTACACACAACACACACACACATGAATTCCAATCCAATCCATCTGCACCAACAGCTTTCAGGTAGATTGAAATATTCATGTACCCGTAATGTAGCGATGATGGCAGTTGAGGAGGGTGGAAGCACAGGGGTGGTGGGTGTATGTGTACTGAGCAAGTACCCGTAACTATTGCTGTGATGTGCTGCGGAAGTACTCACCCGTGCATTTCTTCCTGTCATTGTCTACCTTGCCGGTCCATTCACCTGTAGGTGTTCAATAAATCTTAAGTACTTTTCTCTTAGGATTGATAACGGTGTACATGTGTGAAGTGCATTTTTGGCTCTAGGGAAGTGAGGTATGCAGAAGCAATTCTAGGTAATTTAGACCTGTTCTTATATGTTTTAGTGTTCTTCGTTATGTTGAAATTTGTACTCAGGTGTATTTTTTTTTAATCCCCTGTGTGATAAATTGGACGGAGTGGTCAACGCCAGGGGCATCTCCTTAGACTATGTGCGCGAATGCATTGATCTGTTAATTTTCTTTTCTCGTTTTTTCCTGTTGAAGTTTTGTATGTTTTGAAACAGCTTATAGCTATTGCAGTGTGTTAATGCCCCATCTGTGTTTGGACGCTCAATGATTTTGTTTCATTATTGTCTCCATACATGTGGATCTAGTGTATACAAGGCTTGTAGTCTTATAGTGCAACTGTGCTGTGCCTGTGTGTCTCTTTGTGTCTTTTTCTCTGTCTCTTTGGGTCTGCTTCTCTCTGAGACACCCACACCCACCCACCCACCCACCACCACCCACACACACACACTCACACACACACACACCACACACACACACACACACACACACACCTCACACACACACACACACACACACACACACACACACACACTCTCTCTCACACACACACACACTCACACACACACACACACACACACACTCTGTCTCTTTCTCTCTCTCTTTCTCTCTC
>JAPXFY010000015.1:39540869-39543369 GCA_030674185.1 Monoplex corrugatus
GCAGGGACAAAGATGGAGACAAACAGACCGATCCAAACCCACACACTTGCACTATACGACCTTAGAAAAGAAACGACGATATTGCGACACTCAGATACCACAAAATTGCAAAATAATATATGGAACGAGGCATCCAGTTCTGTATGCAGCTGGCCATGTGCTTGTAGTCAAGGGTCTGTTTTGTCAGGATGGAGCCATTTAGCGGTTACTGGAAAGACAATCTGGAGTCTGCAATTTGGAGTCTACAGTTTGTTCAAGAGACATTCAGAATGCATTCGCACAATTTCGTATGCGCTCCACACAAATTGGCAGCAACTGTCTGGCAGACTCCTTCAGTGTGCGCAGGATTTTGAGATGGCGAGGGAAATGGGCAACCTTTGACACACTGACATCACCACAATGATTGATGCATTAAGACGGGCAACTAACAAGTCAGTTTTTATGTAGCAGTCTGGGACTGAACTCGAGACAGCAGATCTGGATTCCACGGCTGTTTGAAAGGAAACAAGCCGCCCGTGTAAAAGAACGAATTCTATAATTGTTAATTTCGTTTAAAGCCCGGCCGACTGCGTAGAAACATATCAGGGCTGTAACTGTCCCAAAACATACACACTACTTCACCAGGAAAAAAGGAAAAGAAAATTAAGCACATAATTTTTTTTATCAATGTATTCGCGCACATATTACAAGGAGATGCTCCTGATTATCGCCTCAGGAGATTTTAAAAAGATACATGAATACAAACTGAACCATAACTTAGGACATTAAACATATGAAAACGGGTTAAATTACTTAAAATTGCTTTCGCATACAAAGCTTAAAATACTCAAATTAATACATGTACCCAATTATCAGCCCCAAGAGAAAGTACGTATGACTTTATCGAACACATACAGGTGAATGGATCATCAAACAGGTGAATGGGTCATCAAGGCAGAAAATGATAGGAAGAAATGACAGAAAATGAAGGAGGAAGAAGAAACAAAGTATGATAGAAAAAGAGAAAATTTCTGGAAGAAAATTTCCAGAGGGTGGGGGATACTAGTCTGGAATTTGTTAAAAGAGTTATTGCGGTCGACCAGCCCCGTGTGCGTTTTTCTATTAATCATACCAGAACTGATTACTAGGATTCCTCCAGCCTTAAAACATGTTACTGTTGATAGACCACTTCATGTACTTAAAACAAACTTAATAGTTATTCCATAATCCTGAGGTTATAATGGTAGAGAACTCAGCTTTTCCCGAGGCCAGGGTGTTGTCGATCTCCTTTTCCTGATTGCTTTACCTTCTTGACCTTGAACAGGGTCAGGTAATCATTAACAGCTGGTTTTACTGGAGGTCGCACTTACATAGACTGAAATTCGTGTGATCAGATCGGAAAGAGCTACCTTTATCTCTATGTCAAACAAGTTATTTCATGTAGCGTACCTTATTCCATCATCAATCGTGTGTGCTGTGTGCGTGTTTGGGGAGCGAGGGAGGGGGGTATAAGGTGAATGTGGTCGAGTGTGTGTGTGTGTGTGTGTGTGTATGTGTGTGTGAGAGAGAGAGAGAGATTCATGTACATAATTGCTGGGGTTTTTTCTTTGTTCGTTGTAGTTGTTATTGTTGTTTTTGAGCGGTGTGTGTGTGTGTGTGTGTGTGTGTGTGTGGTGTGTGTTGGTGTGTGTGTGTGTGTGTGTGTGTGTTGTGTGTGTGTGTGTGTGTGTGTTGTGTTGTTGTGTGTGTGTGTGACGCAGACGTGTACATGTTTGCTGTTATTTTCCTTTGTGTTTTTTGTTGTTGCTTTTGAGTGCACGTGTGTGGGTGTGCATGCGTGCGTGCGTGTGTGCATGCGTGTGTGGTGTGTGTGTGTGTGGTGTGTGTGGTGTTTTTCAGGGGGGGGGGGGGGTGCGGGAGGTGGGAGATGGCTAATTGCCAGCTCGGAGACTTCAAAGCTCTTTCATCTTACGGTTATGAAAATGAGACTAAGCGCGCGCGGGAGAGAGAGAAAGAGAATTCTCATATGTTTTGAGTGTGTGTGTGTGTGTGTGTGTTGTGTGTGTGTGTGTGTGTGTGTGTGTGTGTGTTTGTGTGTGATGTATGTGTGTGTGTTGAGGAGAGAGAGGAGAGATGAGAGAGAGAGAGAGAGAGAGAGAGAGAGAGATAGTTATGGGATGGCACGAACATATGGAAGTTGTTAAAATTGGGACCTTTCTAAAATGAAAGCCAGTCGTTCTTTGTAACCTCACTTTCCCCTTTCACTCCCTCCACCTCAGACATCATCGGTTTGGGTGTTCTGTCTGGATGACTGGTTCGTTTTGAGATACATTCGTGTTACTTCAGTGGTCTGTCAGTGTGCGCGCGCCCGAGCATGTCTTTTGACTTTGTTTGTTTCGTTTGTGTCACAGCCATGTGACTTCAGTGGTGTGTGTGTAGGGTGTGTGTGTGTGTTTGTGTGTGTGCGTGCGCGCGTGCGTGCGTGTGTGTGTGTGTGTGTGTTGTGTGCGTGCGTGTGTAT
>JAPXFY010000015.1:39553369-39555869 GCA_030674185.1 Monoplex corrugatus
AGTCGCTTCCACGTCGCGTAGATGTTAGACTCGGGAATTAAAATGTGCCGCTACCCTCACTCAACGTTAAGATCTAGTTCAAACTTCAGTCACTTTCTTGTTACGTAGGTGCTCCTCGTGGACAGAGTGTGTGCGTTCCAGGGATCTGTAAACAGAAAAGGTTTGCTTTTGATTGATCATCAAAGGAGAACATTTGTGAATTAACTGAAAATAACTATGTTAAAAGAAATCATCGTTGTCGTGATTGTAAAGAAAAAGGAGAAGAAGACGGCGAAACAACAGCGACCTTGACATCTACGCAGATAGGAGGGGAAGACGGGAATGCAAATGAGGATGAGGACGACAACGATGATATGATAATGGTGATGGTGATGACGACGATGCCGTAGATGATGATAACATCGACGATGGCAACGATGATGATGATATGGTGATGATGTTGATGATGAGACGTGCGTCGACGACAAGCAACGATTACCATGATGAGATGATGCGTTTTGGCAGAAGATAAATTTTGTAACTTGAATAGGGCAAGAAGTGAATGCAGAATGTATTCGTAGTCCTGCAAGGTAAAATCACACAACTTCAAAACATAGATGAGAAGATAGTTGATTAGACAAGCAAATGAAAAGAAAACTAGATCATTCGCAGTCGAGTAATATTCGTAATATATGTATATTATGTAACCGACTGCCCATTAAGCGATCTAACATATGAGACAGCAACCAGTCAGATCGCTTTACTATACTTTCTTCTTCTTCTTCTTCTTTTGCTGCTGCTGCTCCTCCTCCTCCCTTAACTTCGCCAAGAGTTATTGGTCTGCTGCACTGAAGAACTGTTCACCAGATTTCCCAGCTCTATCGATTTTGTGCCAAACCTGGGTCTCTAAAGATGCTTTCTCTGTCCATTTCGTAATTGTCAGTACATCGTTTTTTTCCTCCTCTGTCTTCTCTCTGTCTCTGTCCCTCAACTGTTCTTAGGTGGATCGATTTAGCAAGGCCACTGGATTGTGTCACATGACCACAACAACGTAATTTTTCTTTACTTAACTGATATCACAGATGTTCCATATGATCCAAAATACTGCTTGATGGTGATGCGCACTTGTTCTTTGGTGCTATGATGAATGTATCTAATGTTCAGTATCTTGCATGATATATCTCATTCCCAGGGCTTGGGTTCGTCTTTCCAAAGCCGCTGTGGAGGTCCACGTCTAACATGCACACAGAAAGATGGCATGTGCCGGTGTACATAAGACACGCCATTTTCTGTCTTTTTTCTTCTTCAAAAGAATGCCTTTCCGCTTGCATTAAATTCCATGTGCAGTGACACCACAAGTGTCATGCCATGGAAAAGGATCCAGAATAATCAATTCATAATCCATAAGCTTGCGCATGGAACCTTACACACCGGCAAAGTCTTAGGGTTCCTCTTAAAGAGTTCTGTGTACTGTTGTCTCTTTGTACCATTCTGTCTTCGAAAAAAACTTCGGCTGTATTGTAGGCTCTGTTGTAGAGAATTGCATCTCTCATCTGTAACCCTCCTCCCTCTCCCGCCGAATGAAACATGTTAAACACACACACACACACGCACGCATGCACGCACACACACACACACACCACACACACACACACACAACACAACACACACACCTCAAAATAAGAACACTCACTGTTAACAAAGTTAACAATAAATATCCGAGCGTGCTGGATGGGATCCAGAGCAACAGTGCCTGACCCTGACCAGACGATCATCTCCTAACTTCCATCACCATTTCATCAAGCAAAAGGGGGACTGTCCATGCGCTGCATGACCCATTCGGACCCAGTCATCGGTTACCTTATTTGCCATATTTACCAACCGAACAGCAAGGTGGGGAGATGACAAACCTCTGGACATTGGCACACAACATGCACCAACGTCAACCAGATCAGTCAGACCACCGGACCAAGACAGTAAAAGAGCCCTTCTGTGCACTCCGAGCATCCGATTCACATGCTAATGGTTGTGGGTTCGAATCCCAGGGTGCGCTACATTAAAACTGGCCTTCTCACTGTCCCATCTTAACATCATTGTTGTTCTGGTGGTATCAGAATAGGATTAGATAAGTCCCCCTTCCCTGGGATGGTTATCCTCGTCGGCCATACCACCTGAGGTGGGTGTCGACGTAAAAACTGAACCAAATCAAGCAAGCAAGCAAGCACTACGAAAGCTCACTGCAAAAAAAAAAAAAAAAAAAACCCCACAAAAACATGCGAACCTATTCACGCTGACAAATTCATCCAACATCGCATTAGATCCTGATCGGAGTATTTCCTATCTCAGCACACGCCATACACGCCCCGGATCTTGAAAATAAGCCAACATCGAGTACGAGCTGGGCTCTTGAAAGATTGAAGCAGTGCAGACCGGTTTTTTTAACGATGAAGTGATCTTAGCAGGCATCGTTTTCTTCCAGCGGTATTCCTTTTGAATCGCCGCTAAACCGCAGTAAATATGT
>JAPXFY010000015.1:39558369-39573369 GCA_030674185.1 Monoplex corrugatus
GTTGGAGTTTTGTGTGTTTTTTTCCTTTTCCAGCCCACCGCCGACTTTTTTTTTTCACCTATCTTTCCTCATTTTTTCCCCTTTTCCCCCTAGTTTTGGCATACACTTCCAGCTTCTGGATGACTGGTAAACTTCTTTGTCTCTTTAATTATTTCAACTGTTTGTTTCAGGTGGTGTGGGCTTACCGTCAGGGTGTTAACACATATATGTATATTTTCAAGCGTTCTGATTTGTTTTTCCTTCCCCCGTGGGGTTGCCGGGGGCTCTTTCAGTATATATACTAACCCCACTTTCTGGAAATTCTGTGCTAGAAATTTCCTCTTTTCTATCACTCTCTTTGTTTCTGCCCTGTTTCTTTGCTTTCTGTCATTTCTTCCAATCATTTTTTGCCTTGCTGGTCCATTGACCTGTATGTGTTCAATACAGTCTTACGTACTTTTTTTCTTAGGATTGATAATTCAGACATATATTGAGTGCGTTTTTTTTTTTTTTTTTTTTTTTTTTTGCTCTAGGGAGGCGAGATATGCGGAAGGAATTTTAAATACTGTATACCTGTTTTTATACATGTTTTGGTGCCCTTATATATGCTTAAATTTGTATTCATGTGTGTTTTTTAAATCCCCTGTGCGATAATTGGATGGAGTGGTCAACTCTAGGGTCATGTCCTTAGATTATGTGCGCCAATGCATTGATATGTGTGCTTAGGGTTTTTTTTTCCTGTTGAAGTTTTGTTTGTTTTGAAGCGGTTATAACCCTAATATGGCTGCACGCAGTTGGCTGGGCTTTAAACAACAATAACAATAACAATTTGTTTTTCCTCAGATGCGTGTATTCAGTTGTTCTTGTCCATAGTATACAGGCGGTATATTGCTGCACAGTCTGCATATTCCTGTCATCAGTGGGTGTTTATGCTGGCTGTCTTCCTGTTTCCATAAGCCACCACACACTGACTTCACAGGATCTTTAACGTGTATAACTTGATAATCTCCATGCCTTTACACACGAAGGAGGTTTAGGTACGAACAGGTCTGCACATACTTCGACCTTGAAGATCGGAAAAATCTCTACCCTTTACCCACCAGGCGGGAGGTACCTTGGCAGGATTGAACCTGATGCCTTCCGATTTCCAAGTTCCACGTCTTACCCGCTTGACTACAGCGTTCGTCGGTGTTAACGTTAGCCTGCTGTTCTGTTGTGTTCTGATTTTTTTTTGTCTTCAGATACATTTGTAGTGTCCACAATACATTTGTGGTATCCAGCACGGGAGGTATGTGGCGCGGTTAGCACTATTTGGAGCTTCAGGCGCAGGTTACGTTCATTTTCCTTATAGCCCAGCCGACTACAAGAGTCTTATCAAGGCTACCACCACGTTAAAAAACAACTCCCAAGTTTAAGTACAAAGACAACAGATAAAAACAACATCATGGTTATCCTTTCATGTCTAAAATGCATTAAAAAATATTTCCCATGCGTAGAATCGTTTCAAATGAAATCTGTTGATCTCTTGTAAAAACTTGAAAACTGCAACCGGAGGGACGTCTCTGAAGAAGTTGTTTTGAGGAGTCCGCCGTGAAGTGCTTGTGTTTGACATGATGCGAGTCCAAACAATCCGTAAGATGTCTGATGCTTAGCGGCTCGTCACGTGGTATACACCATAGCGCTCATGACTGCTGACTGATCTGAAGGATCTGCTCACCCTGCGGTACTTCATGTTACATTTTTGAGACGTATCTGTCCAGTCAAGCCTCCCATTGTTGACACCATAACAATTCCTCCTCCACTATGTACTGTTACTTCTAACTGCCGTTACTGACCAGGTGCCACTGTGTGATCGTAGTGTATGTACGCGTTTATGACAAGTTATATGCTTATGTATGGTTGAACTGTTAATATAATATATTTATATTAAATCTAAATATCATCAAGTGGCACATGAAGACTCATTTTGTGGTGGAGGATCACATATGTATATATATATATATATGTCTTCGTGTACGATTATAAGAGAGTGTGCATACTGGTGTGTGTGTGTGTGTGTGTGTGTGTGTGTGTGTTGTGTGTGTGTGTGTGTGTGTGTGTGTGTGTGTGTGTGTGTGTGATTGAGTGAGAGAGAGATTGTGTGTGTGAGAGTGAGTTAGAGAGAGAGAGAGAGAGAGAGAGTGCGCGCGCGCGTGTGTGTGTGTGAGTGCTTGATCAGCGCTTCTGTACGCATTACGCTCAGTGATTTGAACTGGTAAATGTTTAATGCCCAGTGAGTCTAAATGATTTTGGAGAATAGCGCTATACGTAAATGAATCATCAGTAATATTGTTGATGTCACTAATACTGCTATTATCATTATTACTATCATTATCATATTTCTTCTTCCGATCGTCATCATCATCATCATCATCATCATTTATATTATACTCAGGTTAATAATGATTAAATTAAGCATACGTTTTTGATTCGGAAGTTGTACGCTATATTAGACGGACAGATGTGCGAAACCCTCGCGGTGTGTTTTCAAGGAATGCTCATTTGTTTTCGCGTTTTGTTGTCTTATATATTTTGTTCTTTTTTGTTGTTGCAACTATTTTTTTTCTGGGTGGGGAGGGGTAGGAGTGTTTTTATTTAAGAGGGTTCAGTTTAGATCGATCATTCTAAACACTCGGCCAGCTGTTAGTGGAATGATGCCTCGGCAGACAAAGTGGCTGCTTGGGAAGCCAGGCACGTCAGAGGCCTTGGGCCCCAATCACAGCTTGACTGAGACTTGCCTTCACCCCCACCCCTATCCCCACCCTCACACCTAACCCCACCCCCTTCCACAAAATCGTGAAGTGTGTGGTCTGTGTGCTAGCATTTGAACGAAGAGATCAACCCAGGTCATGTGCTGTAGCAGCACTTTGAGCATATTGAAGAACTCCAGCATCAAAGAGATTGTTCTTGAAAACTTTACAGGGATGTACCGAGGGTTGCCAGCCACACTAGTGTATCACAGAGGTAGACAAGAATGCAGCTGTGCGCCTTTCTGGTCGGTCAGTAGCCTCGATATATCAGTTTTGATAGGTAAACGTTAACTTCATGCATTCACCTTTGCAATATTAATTGCAAAACAAGATGGTAAAGCCATTGTAAAAATCTCTTTTTTTTTTTTACAAAAAATAATTTCACAAATATTTTGTACTCTCCAAGTTCATTATGACCTGAAAGAAATTTTGATTGAAATAGACTTTGACGTGAGTCAGGATAATGATAGACTGTTACAACAGTGGAAATGGTTTTAAACGTTTTCAGAAGTTTCTAAAAAAAGCGTTGCTCAGAATACTCGAAACGGTATTGAATTTAGGCACTATTTTTTTTTTACTAGGTCTGCGTGACTTCAGCTTTTCTTTCCAGACGTTCGCTTTCGCGACTCTTGAAAGGTCCACAGATCTGACTAAAATTTGGTAAAGATACTCCCAGAGTGGGCTGAGAAATTGTACTCGCACGTGTTTGTTACAGACTTGTGGATACATACGCACGCACATACAAGCGCACACACACACGCGTGCGCGCACACACACATACACATGCACGCACATATGCACGCTCAGTCTCCTTTGAAAAGACAAGGGATGGGGGCAGAGTGGAAAAGCATGCGAGCATTTATTTCTTGACCTCGTAAAGAACTCTCTCTTCTCTTCTCTCTCTCTCTCTCTCTCTTCTCTCTTCTCTCTCTCTCTCTCTCTCTCTCTCTCTCTCTCTCTCTCTCTCTCTCTCTCTCTCAAAAGTTAGATAGATACTGGTTAAAGTCACATAGATACCCAGTTTTGATAATACATGTTACATAAAAGTGCGTTTCCATCGTCCCTTCCTTGCCCTTTTTTTTTTAATCCTCAGTAGTCCTCAGCTTTGACCGCAATCTTGTTGAAATCCACCCATACACAGTTGAAAAAATCGTATTCAGAGGTTTTTTTTCATAAACGAGACAGATGCACACGCACACGCCGCACGCGCCGCGCCGCACCACACACACACACACACACACACACACACACACACACACACACACACACACACACACACACACACACACACACACACACACCGCACACACTCTCTCTCTCTCTGTCTCTGTTTCTCTCTGTCTCCCCCTGTGTGTCTCTCTCTCAGTTTCTATCCAGGAAGACATAATGAGCAGACTGCGCAACAGCATAATACCTGCATAGTGTGGACCAACCTATCACAATCACAAGCTGTGCAAGAACAACGTGCGCACACACGTTCATGATGGCATGACTCGAACGTTCTAGAAGAAATGGGGTCCGCTGTTGAAGTGGTTTCCCCATTGAATGCCACAAGTTGTAAGTTATTAACACTCTACCAAACCCCTTTTATTCCATGGCAGTCACTGAGCCAGAGAGGGAGTCCTCAGCAACGTCCAGTCCTGAGGCGGAAGGTCGTAGTTGATGATGCTCATGGTAATGGAAAAGATCATTTCTGTTGTGTCCAGGATGGAAGTTTCTTTTCTGTAATAGTCTTCGCCTGTCTAAAGGAGATGGGGGTGTTGCTGTAGTTGCAGGCTGCTTCCTGGTTTTAGTCAGAGAGTCTGCTTTGCTCGTTTCCCCACATATCTCAGCGGGTAGGAATCTATTGTACCGTTACTGACATAGTGCGTGCTGTGTTCTTTTAGTTATCTCAAGGTACATATGGTAAGATAGTCAGGAGACGATACAGTCTAAACTATCGAAAAATAAATTATGAACCCCGGTTGGGTAGTGGTAGAGCTCCCGCCGTCCAATCTGACTGCTTGAGTTCTATCCTCAATCAGGAACGTTTTATGTGCGTGACCGTCAGTTTACCCAGCTGTGAAGTGATACCTGACCCTGTTTGAGGTTAGGAAAGTTAAGACAAGACGGAGAAGGTAGGAAGGAAGTTTTCGTTAAACGCGTGTTCACAATTGTGATTTTAGACCAGTTAAAAAAAAAACAAAACATAAAAGTTGAGTATATTGCTGGTCCCAGGAAAATTGAGGTCTCCACCACATCACTCCCCCTGCAGCTTGGGGGTTATGGGACAGCTGTACCTCTTACTGCTAAAGTGTGTAGTGTAAAATGTCGAGGCATTAGCAGAGTTAATATTGTGCTGTGTATATACAGGGTCTTTGTTTACCATGTCCGTTCGAATTGAGTAATGTATTCAGCCCCCAAGTCTTTGTTTAATCTGTCGCATCGATCGTAATGATATTAGGGAGAGATGGGGAGAGACGGGGTGAGAGCGAGTGAGAGAAGAATGCGAGCCTGTGTGTGTGTGTGTGTGTGTGTGTGTGTGTGTGTGTGTGTGTGTGTGTGTGTGTGTGTGTGTGTGTGTGTGTGTGTGAGAGAGGGGAGAGAGAGAGAGAGAGACTGTGTATGTTGTGTTTGCGTGCTTTGGTGCGTATGTATGTATATATGATGAAAGAGAGAGGGGGAGGAGGATGGTGCGTCGGCAGCGAAACGGGAGAGAGAGAGAGAGAGAGAGAGAGAGAGAGAGAGAGAGAGAGAGAGAGAGAGAGAGAGAAGAAAATCTAGGTTTTTAAAGTAAAATTAGCATGCTT
This sequence comes from Monoplex corrugatus, assembly GCA_030674185.1. Lineage (NCBI taxonomy): Eukaryota > Metazoa > Mollusca > Gastropoda > Littorinimorpha > Ranellidae > Monoplex > Monoplex corrugatus. Next base: position 39,563,927 of record JAPXFY010000015.1, read on the forward strand.
GCCATGGACTTTTTTTTTATGTATGGAATGCGTTTGTGTGCGTGCGTTATGCAAATGGAAGTATACAAATAACCGTCATCTTATCATTATTACCCATAGTATTAATATTGCTATTAAGACTATCGTCACCACCACCACCATCACCACCACCACCACATCACATCATCATCATCATAGGACATAAGCCAAATTACATACCTGTCCTACTAGTCTACATCGTATTCTTTTTGCATGCACAGTGCTGTTTGTACTGTGCAAAAACAATACGATGTAGACTAGTAGGGATTGATATGTAAGCAGCAACAAACTAACAATACTGATCAAAAATGAATAGGATTCAAACAAAATTGACCAAAAAAAAAAAAAAACAAAAAAAAATCAAGTAAGACGTTCGATCACTTGTGAGAGAAAACAAGAATGATCGACTGAATGATTGATTCGATTAAGTTTTACGTCAGCGCTTACCTCATCTTACATGGCCAGTGGGGATCACCATCCCAGTGAAGTGGGGGGAGGGGAGAGGGATTTATCTAATCCTACACCGACACCACAGAACAACAAGTAGGTTCAGACAGGACACAGAGGCATTTAATTGAGCGCATCTCAGCTTCGAACTTACAACCGTTGGTATGTGAATCCGGCGCTTAACCATTGAGCTACTGAGGCCCGCCGAGAGAGAGAGGGGAGAGAGAGAAAATGAGAGAGAGGGGGGAGAGAGAGGGAGGGAGAGAGAAAGGGGGGGACGTAAGAAGGGAGGGAGGTGGTAAGAGCGTGGAAAAGTCCATATCTCTCTACCACACACACACACACACACACACACACACACACACACACACACACACACACACACACACACACACACACACACTAAATCTACGACAGGTGTGTGGGGAAGGAGAAAGAGACAGGGAGGGGAGAGAGAGAGAAATTTATGAGAATGCAAACTTCATGATTGCTTCCATGATGAAAATTGATTTTCTTATCAGCTTGGGTCGTTTTTGTTTATTTGTGCGTTTGCTAGTTAACCTTTAAACCTCCATCGGACCCCAAATTTAACGCAGAAACAGACACAGAATTTCTTATTCACGCACATGCACACACGCGTTCGCGCGCCCGAGCACGCACACACAGATCGTCTGACAAGCACCTAGGTGTCTGTATCTTTGGGTCTGGTTGGTTGACCAGGATATATCATGATAGTAAGCGTAGAATAAAACCCGATCATGCAGCCTCAATCTAGATGGAACTCCAGAGCATCATGTTTATTCTCCCTCCTCCTCCTCGCATAGCGGAAACTGTACCAGCTTGTGGCCATGAAGGTGACAGAAAATGGGGGGGGGGGGGGGGGGAGGTGAGCACAACACAAATCTTCCTAAATGTGATGATCCTAAAAAAAAGTTTAATAATAATAATGATAATGATACTGATAAGTGATGATGATGATGACAATAATAATAATGATTATTATTATTTATTGTTGTTATTATTATTATCATTTATTATATTCATTATTATTATTATTATTATTATCTATTATTATTATTATTATTATCCCTTTTTCAAGCACTGAGAAAATTATTAGACACATCCCCCCCCCCCCCCCCTGGGGATGCCGGGGACTCTTTCAGTATAAATAGTATCCCCACCTTCTGGAAATTCTGTGCAAGAAATTTCCTCTTTTCTGTCAGTGTCTTTGTTTCTTCCTTGTTCCTTTGCTTTCTGTCATTTCTTCCTATCATTTTCTGCCTTGCTGGTCCATTCGCCTGTATGTGTTTGATAAAGTCTTGCGTACTTTTTTCTCATGATTGATGTTGGGTACATGTATTGAGTGCATTTTTGGCTCTAGGGAGATGAAATACGCAGAGCAATTATATGTAATTTATGCCCGTTTTTATATATAGTTTTTGTGTCCTTAGGTATGCGTAAATTTGTATTCGGGTGTGTTTTTTAAGACGGAGCCGTCAACTCCGAGGGGCATGTCCTTAGATTATGTGCGCGAATGTATTGATATAATTATGTACTTAAATTTCTTTCTTTTTTTTTTTCTCGTGTTGAGTTTTGTATGTTTTGAAACGGTTATAGCCCTGATATGTCTCTACGCAGTCGGCTGGGATTTAAAGAACAATAACAATAACAGTTAGACATATTTACAGCAATGCTTTAGGTCAGCCGCACGAATTTGAACAAATGGACATCTGTGTGTGATCAGTACTTTAGGCCAACTGATATCACTTTACAGAGAGTGAGGCAGAGAGAACGTGTGTGTGTGTGTGTGTGTGTGTGTGTGTGTGTGTGTGTGTGTGTGGTTCCGTGCGTGCGTGTGTGTGTGTGTGTGCGTGCGTGTGTGTGTGTGTGTGGTGCGTGCGTGCGTGCGTGCGTGTGTGCGTGCGTGCCTGCTTGCGCTTACGTGCGTGCGGTCGCGAGCGTGTGTATGCGTGCCTGCTTGCGCGTGCGCTTTATGTTCATTTCCATGACATTTTATGACATGGACACATTTATTGCAACACATCATCTCGAACGACCGCATTAAGAACAAAGAAATGTGTCAGTATGATCAGTGTTCCAGGCCACCACATACTGCTTCATCCTGTAGTGGGATGTGAGTTGGGGTGGGGTGGGGATGAGTGGGCGTCCTGCTCCCATTTGTATATGAGATAACGGATTGGTGACAACGGACAACAGCTATTGCAACACTGGCACAAAGGAAGCAATCTGCTACACAAACAACAGTGTCGCTATGATCAGTGTTTCACGTCACTACATACCGTTCCGTTCCACCAAAAAGACAAGTGACGAACTGCCTAACCCTCACTCCCACCCTCCGGTCTCTCTCTCTCTCTCTCTCTCTCTCTCTCTCTCTCTCTCTCTCTCTCTCTGTTCCCCCCTCTCTCCTCCCCCTTCCCCCCTTCGATTCAGTCAGCCAGCCAGCCGTTCGAACTTACAGTATAAAGTTCCAAGAGGGGTATAACACATCTACTGACTAACAATCACATCGGTGACCAACACATTCCCCCGTGGGGTTGCCGGGAGCTCTTTCAGTGTAGATAGTAACCCCACCTTCTGGAAATTCTGTGCTAGAAATATCCTCTTTTCTGTCAAACTCTCTTTCTTTCGTTTTTCTTCCTTTGCTTTCTGTCATTTCTTCCTGTCATTTTCTGCCTTGCTGGTCCATTCACCTTTATGTGTTCGATAAAGTCTTACATATTTTCTCTTAAAATTGATAATTGGGTACGTGTTTTAAAGTGCATTTTAGGCTCTAGGGAGGTTAGATACGTGGGAGCAATTTTAGGTAATTTATGCCCGTTTTTATATGTTTTGGTGTCCTTAGCTATGCTTAAATTTGTATTCAGGTGTGTTTTTTAAATCCCTTGTGCGATAATTTGGACATAATGGCCAACGCCGGGGGCATGTTCTTAGATTATGTGTGCGAATGCACTGATATGTGTACATAATTTTATTTTTAATTTTTTTTAGTGTTTAAGTTTTTTTTATTGTTTTGAAGCGGTTATAGCCCTGATATAGCTCTACGCAGTCAGCTGGGCTTTAAACAACAGTAACAACAATAACACCAACACATCTTTATAATGATTAAACTACTTTGTACACAAACTTAAAAATCTACCGGTATATATGAACTGATATATAATGTTTGCAATTTTAAGACATTTGTTTTTGGTTCATTGTGCTGAGGTCTCATTAGAAAAACTGGGACAACACAGTCTCGCCTCCTCCATTTCAAGGACCCAACACAAATGGTGTTGCTCAAATCGCTTGACGAACACTGCAGGTACCTGTATCTCTCTGGCCTGGTTGACGCCAGATTATATTGCGAGAGTCAGCGTAGAACATAGTTTGGGCAAATGCTACCTGTGAAAAACGCGTATATGCATTGCTTATTTCACACCTTTGTGAATAGAATTTGTTCCCGTTTTGGTTCTTGTTCTGTCTGTCTGTCTGCCTGTCTGTCTCTCTTTCCCTGTTATTATTACTACTGATATTCCAGTTGTACATTATTATGATATCATTATGATTATGATATTACAGTTTATTTGTATTGGTAAATGCCTTTTGTGGACATTGTAATGTAGTTGTGCTAGTACAGACCTTCAGTGGGCGTGGGATGGTTGTGAAAAAAGCATTATTCTGCATATGCTGCTACCCTCGAAATACAAAAAAATACAATTAATTACAAGTGTTTCTCTGTCTCTCTCTCTCTCTCTCTCTGTTTCTATCTGTCTGTCCTCTCTCTCTCTGTCTCTCTCTTGTATCTCTTTGTGTCTGTCTGTCTGTCTCTCCCTCCCTCCCTCCCCTTCCTCCCAAGTTGCAATGTAGACCAACCGTGTCATCTGTTTCTCAATCCACTGTACTCTTCTGATTACGTCAAACTGTTGATGTCTTAAATTGGAATTGTTTTTGTTTTGTATTTTGTCAAATTATCTCCCTGCTTGCGGTAATTATATCACTATGTTGAGGACAGAGAGAGAGAGAGAGAGAGAGGAGAGAGAGAGAGAGAGAGAGAGAGAGAGAGAGAGAGAGAGAGACGAATGACACATGTGAGAGAGAGAGCAAGGACGAATGACACACAAGTGTTTGTATGAGAGATCAACAGTGTCATTGTTCCCCAGAGCAGTTCACTCTATTGATTATGGCAAGCTGTTCGTGTCATTTTTGTAATAAACAACATTCTCCTTTCTAGTGGTATTAATGTCGCCTGTGTTTACCTGTCCACATGATATAGGCACAGAGAGAGAAAGAGAGAGAGAGAGGAAGGGAAGGGGGGAGAGAGAGAAGGAGGAAGGTAAGGAGAGAGAGGGAGGGAGGGAGGTAGATTACATTCTACTAATGTCATGGCAGGCTGATATCAGCAGGAAATGGCGATGGCGGTAGTTGTCGCTCATGGTTTTTCAGTCCGCGTGTACCAGGAAGAATGGCAGGGAGAGGAAGCTCACACGGAGGTATTTCTGGTATACGCGTGCTTTTTGGCAAAGTTGGCAGAGTTCAAAAATAACATCAGGGCATCCCATTTTTTACTTGTCAGTAGGGCTTCGCTGAAAATTGGTTTTACTGTAGCCTTGACACGTCATCCTAGACTGTTACTGCATACTTTGTCGACATGTTTGGAGAGAGATATGTTTGTATGATCCTTAACTGTTACCATATACTTTGTCGACATGTTTGTATGATCCTTAACTGTTGCTGCATACTTTGTCGACATGTTTGTATGATCCTTAACTGTTGCTGCATACTTTGTCGACATGTTTGTATGATCCTTAACTGTTGCTGCATACTTTGTCGACATGTTTGTATGATCCTTAACTGTTGCTGCATACTTTGTCGACATGTTTGTATGATCCTTAACTGTTGCTGCATACTTTGTCGACATGTTTGTATGATCCTTAACTGTTGCTGCATACTTTGTCGACATGTTTGTATGATCCTTAACTGTTGCTGCATACTTTGTCGACATGTTTGTATGATCCTTAACTGTTGACTGCATACTTTGTCGACATGTTTGTATGATCCTTAACTGTTGCTGCATACTATGTCGACATGTTTGTATGATCCTTAACTGTTACTGCATACTATGTCGACATGTTTGTATGATCCTTAACTGTTACTGCATACTATGTCGACATGTTTGTATGATCCTTAACTGTTACTGCATACTTTGTCGACATGTTTGTATGATCCTTAACTGTTACTGCATACTTTGTCGACATGTTTGTATGATCCTTAACTGTTACTGCATACTATGTCGATATGTTTGTATGATCCTTAACTGTTACTGCATACTATGTCGACATGTTTGTATGATCCTTAACTGTTACTGCATACTTTGTCGATATGTTTGTATGATCCTTAACTGTTCTGCATACTTTGTCGACATGTTTGTATGATCCTTAACTGTTACTGCATACTTTGTCGACATGTTTGTATGATCCTTAACTGTTGCTGCATACTATGTCGACATGTTTGTATGATCCTTAACTGTTACTGCATACTATGTCGACATGTTTGTATGATCCTTAACTGTTACTGCATACTATGTCGACATGTTTGTATGATCCTTAACTGTTACTGCATACTTTGTCGACATGTTTGTATGATCCTTAACTGTTACTGCATACTTTGTCGACATGTTTGTATGATCCTTAACTGTTACTGCATACTATGTCGATATGTTTGTATGATCCTTAACTGTTACTGCATACTATGTCGACATGTTTGTATGATCCTTAACTGTTACTGCATACTTTGTCGATATGTTTGTATGATCCTTAACTGTTACTGCATACTTTGTCGACATGTTTGTATGATCCTTAACTGTTACTGCATACTTGTCGATATGTTTGTATGATCCTTAACTGTTACTGCATACTATGTCGACATGTTTGTATGATCCTTAACTGTTACTGCATACTTGTCGACATGTTTGTATGATCCTTAACTGTTACTGCATACTTTGTCGACATGTTTGTATGATCCTTAACTGTTACTGCATACTTTGTCGACATGTTTGTATGATCCTTAACTGTTACTGCATACTTTGTCGATATGTTTGTATGATCCTTAACTGTTACTGCATACTATGTCGACATGTTTGTATGATCCTTAACTGTTCTGCATACTTTGTCGACATGTTTGTATGATCCTTAACTGTTACTGCATACTATGTCGACATGTTTGTATGATCCTTAACTGTTACTGCATACTTTGTCGACATGTTTGTATGATCCTTAACTGTTACCACATACTTTTTCGACAAGGTTGAAAAGAGATATACATTTGTGACCTCCCACCACGAAATCAGTCTCAACTCGCAGTCAATCGAACAGCACAAGGAGCTGAAAAGGTGACTGAGGGTCTATCTGGGGTGTTTTGATTTTTTCTCAAAATTTATTTCTGTAGACTGTAATCTATCCCCCACAGAAATTTTTTTCTTGAAAAAAAAAAATTATTAATCAATTTAAATCGTTATTTCAATGCACTGATCGCAGCAGAAAGAACGCAATTTCCTATTTTTGTCTCTTATTATGAACCGTAACCTGTACTGTACCCGCACATGTAATATACTGATGGAAAGCTCTTTGGTGCACCTTTCAGATAATGACTGCGAAAATTAGAAACAAACTGGGTCAAAGCCACCAAATAAAGAAATTTAAGGAAAATGTGTAGGAGAGCACACAGAAACTTTAGAGGCCGTTTTCTCAAAATGGCCGTCATACAACTTAATGACTTTAAATATACATAACTTCTACATTTTTTTGAGTACAAGCTTTATTCAAGTACCAAAATAATCAGCAGAATGTACACTTTCCGGTGATATGTATATCTCAAAATGCCCAGAATGCTAGTTAAGACTGATTTCGTGGTGGCAGGTCACATTTGTATGATCCTAAACTGTTACTGCATACTTTGTTGGCATGTCTGGAGAGAGATATACGTTTGTATGATCCTAAACTGTTACCACATACTTTGTCGACAAGGTTGAAAAAAGATATCCGTTTGTATGATCCTAAACTGTTACTGCATACTTTGTTGGCATGTCTGGAGAGAGATGTACGTTTGTATGATCCTAAACTGTTACCACAAACTTGTCGACAAGTGTTGAAAAGAGACATAACGTTTGTATATCCTAAACTGTTTACTGTATACTATGTCGACATGTCTGAGAGAGACATACGTTTGTAGATCCTAAACTGTTTACTGTATACTAATGTCGACATGTCTGGAGAGAGATATACGTTTGTATGATCCTAAACTGTTACTGCATACTTTGTCGACAAGGTTGAAAGAGACATACGTTTGTATGATCCTAAACTGTTACGTATACTATGTCGGCATGTCTGGAGAGAAGACATACGTTTGTATGATCCTAAACTGTTACTGTATACTATGTCGACATGTCTGGAGAGAGATATACGTTTGTATGATCCTAAACTGTTACTGCATACTTTGTCGACAAGGTTGAAAAGAGACATACATTTGTATGATCCTAAACTGTTACTGCATACTATGTCGACATGTCTGGAGAGAGATATACGTTTGTATGATCCTAAACTGTTACTGCATACTATGTCGACATGTTTGGAAAGACATACGTTTGTATGATCCTAAACTGTTACTGCATACTATGTCGACATGTCTGGAGAGAGATATACGTTTGTATGATCCTAAACTGTTACTGCATACTTTGTCGATATGTCTGTTAAAGAGAGATATACGTTTGTATGATCCTAAACTGTTACTGCATACTATGTCGATATGTCTATTAAAGAGAGATATACGTTTGTATGATCCTAAACTGTTACTGCATACTATGTTGATATGTCTGTTAAAGAGAGATATACGTTTGTATGATCCTTAACTGTTACTGCACACATTGTCGACATATTTTCGGAGAGAGATATACGTTTGTATGATCATTAACTGTTACTGCATGCTTTGTCGATATGTCTGGAGAGAGAGAAATGCATATACGTTTGTATTTCTTACAGTTCTCATTGTTCTCTTTCGTTTTCCGCATGGGCACTGCTACATCTCTTTTCTATTCACTTGGAACCTGTCTTTCTTTCCAGGCTTTTTGTACTTATGATGGTTAGCTAGTTGGAATTTTCACGGTCTTCCCGATGTGCGTGTTTGCTTTGTTTTTCTGTGTGTGTAATATGTGTGCATGTGTGCGTGCGTGCCTACGGCGAGCATACGTGTGCCTGTGTGTGTGCGCCCCCCCCCCCCCTGATTATGGCGCGCTGTTACTCTTTGTGTGTATATGTGTACGCGTGCGCACGCACATGAAGGTGAGAAAAAAGGGAAGTGTGCACACGCTGTGTGTGTGTGTGTGTGTGTGTGTGTGTGTGTGTGTGTGTGTGTGTGTGTGTGTGTGTGTGTGTGTGTGTGTGTGTGTGGTGAGAGAGAGAACGGGAGGGAACGGGAGAAAGACACAAAAACAATCGGACGGACAGACAGACAGAAGTTGTAGGTAAATAATAGGGATCAGAATTTGTATGCGATCTTCCCGATGTGCGTGTTCTTTGTCCTTTGGCAAAAACTGCAGTCTCAAACAGGACACGACAGAAACATGTTGCGTCTGCCGAACATACAAACAACCTATTCCTGTCTAAACCATATCTAGCGGACATGCACTGTTATAAGCAATCGATTTCTGACCAAATTACATTTGTCGAAACGTGTTACAAGTAATATATTTCCAGCCAAAGTATGTCTGCCGAACCTGTTACAAGCAATTTATTTCCAACAAAATTGCGTCTGCCGAATATGTTGTGAGAAATCTAATTCTACCAGTCCCTTCTGTGTTGTTACACTGGCTAGTTGGTAGAACCATGGACTCAAGATTTGATATCTTGAGTTCAACTCCAGCCTGCAACATTAAAAACTGGCCTGTTCGCAGACCATCTTAATGTTTCCATCATTCTGGTGGTGTC
>JAPXFY010000015.1:39593369-39598369 GCA_030674185.1 Monoplex corrugatus
TGTGTGTGAGAAAGAGAGAGAGAGAGAGAGAGAGAGAGAGGTGTGTGTGTGTGTGTGTGTGTGTGTGTGTCCGTCCCTTTACGTGTGTGTGTGCGTATATCTGTGAGTGTATTTGTATGTTTGTGTAATGTACTAGCGTACATTATATGTGTGTGGTTGTGTGTGTGTGTGTGGAGAGAGAGAAAGAGAGAGAGAGAGGGGGGGTTAGGTACTTTGTGTGTGCGTGCGTGTGTGTCAATTATACCAAAGTGGACTGGAAACAATTTGGAGTGGAGGGTCTACCAAGTGGAACATTGACATCTTTTCATTGAGTTGGTAATCAGTAATCATGATTAAGGGAGGGGTGACTGTTAATCGAGTTTCCATTTATAGAAGGGCAAAGAGGGAGAGAACATATGCATGTGTGTGTGTGTGTGTGTGTGTGTGTGTGTGTGTGTGTGTGTGTGTGTGTGTGTGTGTGTGTGTGTGTGTGTGTGTGTGTGAGAGAGAGAGAGAGAATGAATGTTCTGTTTTTATGACACTAGAGCTAAAAGAGTTTATGTGCCATATTAGAATGTTGATTGACGAATGAGATAGTCAAGTGGGTAAAATGTCAGACTTGTAATCAAAAGATCTGCGTTCGATCCTATCTGGATACTCCCTGCCTAGTGAGTAAAGGATAGACGGATAGAATTTTTTCCGATCTCCCAGGTCAATGTACGTGTGCAGATCTGCTAATGCGTAAACTTCATTCGTATGTATATTTACGCAGAGCATCAAGTGTGAATGTTCAAGATCCTCTTAAAGCCAGGTCAGTGTCACATTGCTTATGGAGATGAAGGAGGGTCATGGTATGGGTGGCTTGACCTCTCTTGTACGGCCAGGTGGAAGTGAAAGTCTCAAATGAGTATGGCGTCCCCTACGTGTGAACCGTCTAAGGTTCGAATTTGACAGCATTACTCTAAGTTCTGTTTGGCAGTATCTTTAAGGGTCTCCCTAAAACTCTTAGCGATTCTAAGCGTATTCGAGTCTGAAGCATTATTTTAAATAAAGTTCTGTCTAGCAGTATGCACGATGATCCCCCTACAACTCTTAGCGATTCTAATCGTATTCAAATCTTAACAGCATTACTGTAAGTAAAGTTCTATCTAGCAATGTACACAGTTATCTCCCTAAAACTCCAGGGATTCTAAGTGTATCTCTACGAGTTGTTACACAGTGGCATGTTATTTCACAGAAAGTGGTTTGCTTCGCTCAACAGCAACAGTTAAGTTTGATTATCACACACAGGAGAGAGTGACGAACAGAAACTGATGTGCTGAGCACACTAAACAACAACTCTCAGAAAGAAGTCCACACATTGCACGGTAAACACAAGGCTTTGATTGAATAAATCTCTTCAACATAAAACGTGATTTATCATTCTTACTGGCCTAAGTCCTAACAGCCCTAAACCCTCACACAAGAATAAAATACACAACATACCTAGCTGCATGTTGTCGAATTCTGTCAAGATGAAAGGTCTGTCTACATCTCTCCGTTTCTCTTCCTTCTGCTTTCTGTCTCTGCTACATCTGCTGGAGGACAGTATCATCCCCTTTTATAAAGGGATTTTAACAGTCAACTAAGGGATGAACTGAAGCAAAGTACATTCATGCATCAAACTGAAATCGGAGCGCTAAAAAGCTAACCATTAATCAGCCATTCAGTTGATCAATCAATCAGTAAAACGTTGGTTAATCGGGAGGTTGTCGTGATTCGAAAATGGGAGGAGATCCTTATTTCGATACGTTGCCTTTTTTCAGTGTCGATTCAATTATGGATAAAAGATTTGCTGCCAGTTGTGTTTCCATTAATAGAAAAAGAGTGATGGGGAACGAACGAATCAATTCTATTTGACACTAAGCTTCTACAGCCGCTTCATCAATGGGGAAATGAGGAGGAGGTAGTAAAACAATTCAGTAATGATTTCAGTCGAATACTTGTGTGAACCCAAATTCAACGATTGGAATCCACCAAATTTCATAATCCGTGGAATGGGATTCACGAATGACGTAAGAGATTGCGAAACAATTAATCACTCTGAAAAGGTTACAGAAATAATTTTTAGAAACATGAGTGACAAGGCCAATAGCGCCATTCGGCAGGGTGGCTATATTGAAGAGGAGCACGGAGAACTTAGGCTTGTTGGGCGAGCTGACAGCCTCCCACTACGGTGTGGCCCAGTCTGTATCTTTACTGGGCGTGATTAATGGTTGTTTTCATGTTTCCAAAAACCAGACATGTATGACTTACAGAATCGTTAGCTTGCATATTTGATATCCTGCATACGTATGCTCATAGGCACGGATTGGGGGGGGGGGGGGGGGAGGATTAGGTACTGGCAGATCTGCAGATATCTTGACCTGGGAGATCGGGAAAGAAATCTACTCTAGAGGCAGCCGAGGTATGGCTTCTAAGAAGAATGTTGAGAGTTCCATGGACAGCAAAGAAAACAAACGAGTCTTGATGGAAGCAGACACAAGAAGATCATTCATAAGGAAGATTAGGGAAAAAAACAGGCAACATTTATAGGCCATTTGTAACCTGTTCTCACGAATGGGGTCACAACTTAATTTTGGGGGGTATAGAGATATTATATCACCGGAAAGCAGAAGAAAATGCTCTTTCCAATGATGTATAATTCAACGGTCTAACTGGAAAATTGAGCGAGTTACAGTAATTTAAAGGGAGTGGGTGATGGGACGGCCATTTTGAGAAAAGCAGAGTTAAAGAAGGACAACAAAATTCTCTGCTTTTTCCTTAGCAACCAATATTCTATCTTCATCAAACTTAGTGAAGTGATAGATAAAGTGGTTCTGCACTACATACTAGCTATTTCGCGAGCTGATTCCAACGGTATGCGATATGCTGAGGCCCTGTACGGTTTCATGGCCTAAATTAAAGCTCAAACACATGCATTTTCACGGAAAAAATCTGCACATTCTCGATGGGTTATCACTTTAAAATGTTATTTTAACACTCTTTCAGCCCAAATTTCACTTTAATCTTTGCCATAATTGATAGATTAATGGTCAGACAATGTGTAGGAACAAAAATCTCAAATCACCCAGATCGACCCTCACCACCTTTTCAGGCCCGTATCTCAGTTCACACGTTGCGACTTGTGACCCCGTTCGCAAGAACCAGTCACAATTTTTATGAGGAAAGGGGAATTGGAACACCTGGTCACAACAGGAAAGCTGAAGGGAAAGAGAGCACCAGATAGACCCAAGGAAAATATTGGACGGACTTGCAGGGTGGCTGAGGACAGAGAGGGTGGAAGATGTGTTTTCGGCAACAAGGGATAGATGCATATGGAGGGCTATGATTGCCAACACCATGTGGCAAGGCACATGATGATGATGACCTACCAGGCGGGAGTGTTAAGGCGGACTGAACGTGGGAACTTCCAACTGGAGCGTCTGAGTTGTTCTGTCTCTAACCTCCCTGACCAATTGGTTCATAGTGCCCAGCTTAAAACCAGTCAGCAACAGACTCGGTTACTAAATCGCTAATAAAATGATGGGGAGAGAGGACAGACAGACAGACGTGTTGACAGACAGACATACATCCATTTTCAGATTTGATATGTTTGTTGATGGTGTGTGTTTCAGGAAGGATGGAGTGCAGTCTTTGGAAGCGGACAGAATGACAGGTAAGTGTGTGTGTGTGTGTGTGTGTGTGTGTGTGTGTGTGTGTGTGTGTGTGTGTGTGTGTGTTTGTACCTGTTTGTGTTGTGTCTGTCTGCACCCCCCCCCCTCTCTCTCTCTCTCTCTCTATCGCACGCACGCACGCTCGCTCGGTCTCTATGTGCGTGCGGGTGAGTATGGGTGAAAGAAAGAAAACGAACAAGAGAGAAAGCGTTAAAACTGTTTCTGATGAGGGGAGGGGGGGGGGGGAGTGAGTTCCGGTCATTGTCAAAAGGTTGATTATTCTGCAATACCTATTTGTTTCTTTGTTGTCATAATGTACACTTGATAAACGCCAAGTAGCCAAAACTGTGCATCTGTACTTTTTTGTTTTTTTTTGTTTTGTTTGTTAAATAGACGTTCTCATTCTCATTTCGTGTTTCTGGGAGTGGGTTAGAAATGGGAGGGGTCTTTAATAATGGAACAATGAAACCTTTCTTTCGTTTTTGTTTGTTTTTTCTTTCTTTCATTCTTCTTCTTCTTATTCTACTTCTTCTTTTTTTCTTTTTTCTTTTTCGTTTTTTTCTTTTGGGGGCGTGGGTGGTGGGTGGGGGTGGTTATGCGTGATTCAGCCATGGTTAAGAGGATTAAGTCACACTCAAGTGATCATTAACAGAGGGAGAGAGGGAGGGAGAGAGAGAGGAGTGGGGAAGAAAAGGCGTGGTAGGAAACGTGAGGGGATACAGTGATACTGACTGATGATATAGTGATGGTGGCATGGCTCTTCGTCTTCTTCTCTCTCAGCCAGTCACTGATGAATGGTAGGCCGATGGTTCGAATCCTTATAAGTTCACAGCAGTGTGTGTGTGTGTGTGTGTGTGTGTGTGTGTGTGTGTGTGTGTGTGTGTGTGTGTGTGTGTGTGTGTGTGTGTGGTTGTATGTTTGTTTGTTTTTGTTGTTGTTGTTGTTCTGTCTCGGGTTTCGAACATACTATGGGAAGACGAACACCTTACAGTTGAATCTCATCCACTTTCTGAATGCTTCACAGAGGATGTTGCTCAAATTTCTTGAACAACACTACAGGTGTCTGTATTTCTCGCTCGAGTCTGGTTGATGCCAGGACACACACACACACACACACACACACACACACACACACACACACACACACACACACACACACACACACACACACACACACACACAACATACACACACACACACACACACACAGACAGACACACACACACACACACACACACACACAGACACACACACACACACACACACACACACACACACACACACACACACACACACACACACAGAGTTATGAAAGCAGGCATAGAG
>JAPXFY010000015.1:39603369-39635869 GCA_030674185.1 Monoplex corrugatus
CTTTATCTCTTTTCTTTCTTTCTCTCTCTCCTCACAAACACCCCTCTCTTTCTCTCTCTCTCCGTCTGTCTCTCCGTCTTTGTCTGTCTGTCTGTCTGTCTCTCTCTCTCTCTCTCCTTCTCTCTCTCTCCCTCCCTCTCTCCCCCTTCCTCCCTCTCTCTGTGGGTGGGTGTCTGTACGTATGCATGTGAGACAAAGATGTAGGGCCATTCTCTCTTTGTCCTTACCATGCAGGACCCATTGTGGTTTGTGCTGTGGACATTACAGTGTGTGAGAAAAAGTGTGTATGTGTATCAGTGTTTGTGTGTGTCTGTGAGTGCATGCGTGCATATGACATGTATATACGGTATACGTGTACGCGCGCATGTATGTCTTTATGTGTGCGTGAGAGAGAGAGAGAGAGAGAGAGAGAGAGAGAGAGAGTAGTGAGTGAGTGAGTGAGTGAGTGAGTGGAGTGATGGTGTGTGTGTGTGTGTGTGTGTGTGTGTGTGTGTGTGGTGTGTGTGTGTGTGTGTGTGTGTGTGTGTGTTCACGCTGGCAAGCTGCGCCGAATGGCTTTCTCTATAAACATACATTCATGTTCTTCATACAGAGAAGAAAAATCCTTCAGATGTGTATCTCTCCCTCTTCTCCCTAACTAAGAATCAGAATTCTCCTGTGCAAGATCTCTCTCCCCCTCTCTCAGTCTTTGTCTCTCTTTCTCGGTCCGTCTGTCTGTCTTTCTCTATGTTTGTCTCTGTCTGTCTCTCTGTCTTTGCCTCTCTCTCTCTCTCACGCACACGCACACACCACCACACACACACACACATCACAACACACACAATACAACACACACACACACACACACCACACCATACACACACACACACACATACATACACACACACACACACACACACACACACACACACACACACAACACACACACAAGGTCACTTCTCACTTATTCACTCAGTTCTTTCCACTCTCCGCATCACTGCTTGTTACTCATCTGCGTAGTTATCTGTGTGTTATACTTAATGTGTGTGTGTGTTTGTATTAGTGTGTGCTGTTCGTATCTGTGTGTATAGTGTGTGTGTGTGTGTGTGTGTGTGTGTGTGTGTTTGTGCATGAGCGAGAGTGTGTGTACGTGTGTGCGTGTGATTTACCTATCTGGCTGCCTGTCTGTACTTGTATATGTGTGCTCAACATACCTGCAATTCTGCTGTCCAGGTAGACCAACTGCCGTCACTCTTTAAGCACAGTGAACCCGAAGCAAACAAAAGACCACCACCCAAAATCCAGCCTCCGTCCCCTGGTCACTGCATGTCCAATAAAGTCACAATATGAAGGCAAATAGACTGCCAATGGCGCAAGAGCATGGCCCTGGACTGCAGAATAATGACCACAGCTATAGGTCACTAAATGTCACAATACCATGGCTATACTCTGTCAATCAGTGTGATAATATCGTGGTAACACTCTGCCAAATAATGTCTCAGTTTGAAGGCAATAGACTGTGAATTGATTTTTACAGATCCAGACCGCTAAATTATTGAATCAATGTCACCGTATCAAATCATCTTTACTTCCACAATATTCTACATTCTGTCAGTAACCAGTGTGTTTTTCACTTGAATCACACAGCAACTAGTGCCTATCGTTCGACCGGATCCACCTAGTAACTAGTATCTATTGTTCACCTGGTTTACCCAATAACCAATGTCCGTTGTTCATTAGATTTAACCAGTAACCAGTGCCCGTTGTTGACCTGATTCACCCAGGAAATAGCGTCTATTACTCATCTGGATCGACAGATAACCCGTGTTTATTTTTCATGTGATTCACCCTGTAATAATCACTATCTCTTGTTCGTCTGATTGGCTGACTTATTAGTCTGTGTCTATTTTACACCATGTAGATAGAGTTGAATTCTTTCCAGTTTAGTCATTCATCAGTTTTTCCAAAACAAGTAGTGAACGCTGCTGTCTCTAAGGACTTGGCGTCCGGAAGGAGAAACGCTTGCCACAAATACTGCAACTGAAGTCAAAGAACACAGCTAACGAACATATCTCATCTGGGCAAGTAGTTAAGTAGTAAAACCTACGTACCTAAACGGGACTTTTTTGCCATTTTGTGGCTGAAGTAATTTTCGGAATGCAAAAAGAATTTTACGGCCAATGCTTGGGACTGTTGCCTATAATATACACGGCGGCAGTAAGTGCCAGAGATAGTAAGCAGAAGCAGCACTGCCACGCAGTGAAGTAGATCAACACACCCACACACCCACTGTATTTAGTCAAGGTTCACAGTACAACGATTTTATCGGCAACACAAGCAGTCTGATCATCTCGTCCAGTGATCTAGCCCTCTGTCAGTCAATCCGCCTTCAAACCCCTCTCGTACAGAAACGAAGCGCCGCGCGCTTTCCCTACTACGCATGTCAACACGTGCATACCTGAGGGGAGTCCCGCACGCGCAGGCAGCCAAGCGGCGCGTGCAACGGAAATGACGTAGTGTCAGAAATGACTGCGCGCTGGACCTGTGATTGATGGTTTAAGGGGACGGGGGAAAGACCGGAATTGCTTTCGCTGGGTTTGATGGGGCGTAACTGCATGTGAAGCCCTAACTTTTGTCTGTTACTAGTTCCGGGAGAACGACCACGAATTATATAATGAACTGATTATGACGGATGCCCCTGATGCACGCTATGCCTGGAGAAACATCGGGATGAAGAACCTTAATGAGCCTTTGACTTGTAGATGGCAAATGCATTAGGATAACATTTTTCCCTGTAGGCTGTGCATGTTTCTTAATTAAATCAGGGATATTTTTCTACGTACGATTTACTGCAGAGGCCTGGTTGATGTGCACGTGGAGAACCGACATAGACAGGCGGGGTAATCAAGTGTGTAAATATTAGACTTCCAGTCGGGAGGTCCTGAGTTGGAAGCGCCTAGAAACCTTTCCTAGTGAGTAAAGGGTGGAGATTTTTCCAGTCTCTCAGGTCAACAGGAGTGCAGACCCACAATTGCCTTAACCTCCTTCATGTCTACGCGCACACAGAATATCAAATATGAATGTTGAAAGCCATGAAAGTCGTGTCAGTGGCAAGTTTATGGAAACATGAACAACCACTATGCAAGTAGATGTAATAGCAAGTTTGAAAAAAAGGGGGGCTTTTGCCTAATTACTTCCATCGTTGAAAAATCATTATCATTATCATCTGAACTTGCGGAGTTGTGGCTGTTGGTGGACGTCGTTTGCTTGTGGTATCATGGTATGGAGAGTGTGGCAGTTTTATACTTAATTCTTGTTTTGACTGGTAGCCAGTGTCATTTTCTCAGGAGTACTGTTGCATTGTTCCGTTTGCTCTCAGAAAGATCGGTGCTTTAAGGGAGACAGCCAGTGAACCGGTAAATCGGACAGTGAACCTTGTGAAAGTGGTCAGCGCAACAGACAACTGATTTGGGAAGTCAAGGGTTCGAATCCCCATTAGTACATAAAAGTATTGTGGAATGTTTCGGCACTGACTGACTCCTACCCAAAACTGAGCGTGTTATGGGTTCGTTTGTGAATACTGGGTCCACACTATCGAGTCTTGTCTTTTTTTGTTATGATTCAGAGTGATGATCAGGTTGCCTGCCTTAATTTACCGATCACTGTGTGGTGTCAGCTTATTGTTTTGATGAGATAGCGTGTGGGTCCTTTCCTTTTCTCTCATTTCACACAAATGCCTATGGTTTTATGCAGATGTATGTATCTTTCGGGCCTGATTAACGCGAGGGTATCTTATGGAAGTAAGCATAGAATATAGCTCAGTCACACATCCTCAGTCCTAGATTGAAGTCCATTACATCATAATCTTCATTCACATTACCACCCCCGTGGGAATGTCGGGGGCTCTTTTGGTGTAAATAGCATTCCCACCTTCTGGAAATTTTGTGCGAGAAATTTCCTCGTTTCTGTCACTCTTTGTTTCCTCTTTTGCTTTCTGTCATTTCTTGCTATCATTTTCTGCCTTGCTGGTCCATTCACCTGTATGTGTTCGATAAGGTCTTACCTTTCTTTTTGGATTGATGATTGGGTACATGTGTTAAGTGCATTTTTGGCTGTAGAGAAATGAGATATGCGGAAGCAATTTTGGGTAATTAAGTGCCCGTTCTTATATGTTTTAGTTTCCTTAGTTGTGTTTAAATTTGTATTCAGGTATGTTTTTTTAAATCCCCATATGCGATAAATTGGACAGAGTGGTCAACGCCAGGGGCATCTCCTTAAGATTATGTGCTCAAATGCATTGACATGTGTACATAATTTTCTTGTCCTTTTTTTTTTCGTGTTAAAGTATTGTGTATGTTTTGAAACGGTTATAACCCTGACGTGGCTCTATGCAGTCGGCTGGGCTTCAGACAAAATAACGATAACAAGAACAATCCACATTACCATGAAATCATCAGTTATCATAGTCATAGTGTCGTAAACATCGTCCCAATTCTTTTTTTTTTTTACCTTTCATGCTCTAGTTTTATGGTGACCTCGGTTTCGGTTTCCTCTACAGCTTCTGTGTCTAAGGTGAATACAAGCTGGGGTCTCTGGTGTCAGTGGCTCTTTGGGGATGTCACTGGATGGAAGTAATGGTGGTTTCTCCGTTTGGAGGGGGTCTCTCACTTGGTCTTGCTCCACGACTGAGCGATTGCTGCCATTAAAAGGGAACTTAGTAGGCAGTATCCTGAAGTAAGTTGGGTCACAACAGGCACTGTTCAACCCCACCGAAGTGACCCATTAGCAATGCAGGGTTCGTTCGTTCTTTGATTTAACGTCTTTTCACTATAAGTGATATTAGATGCAGGGTCTCCTTTGGAAGGTGTGTGGACTTAGCCCGTGAACCCTTTACCTGATGTTTCTGATTTAGTATCAGCTTGCAACATAAAAACTGTTCCATCCACTGCCCGTCTTAATTGATGCTCTCATCATTCTGATGGATGTCCGCTTTGTGTTTCACAGGCCTCATTTCCCACCCACCCCCGTCTCCCCATTTAAAGATCTTGCCAGTGTGTAGGATTTTTGCACAGGCTTAAGGAGGCTGCCAGATAATTGCTGGCAGATTTGGATGGAACACGAATGAAATTGTCCAAGTACAACGAATTCCTTCTTAAACCAACTTCAGACCAACGCTGTGGGTAACCCCACGGAAGCTTGATAGTACTGGTTCCCTTTGACTTCCTGGCCCGGGACCTTCGCTGAAAGAACTTGGGTCTGGTGGTGTGATGTGGAGTCGTACAGAGAGGCGTGAGATGAAATGCCAGTAAAAGAGAAGATGGACAGGGGGGAAATGCGGGCAGGTTTACGTTTTTCGTTTTGTATTGGGGTTGAACGCTAAGTATCAGATCTCGATTCTGTGGTTCCATCAAGAAAACACTTCAGTACTCAAGGATAACGTGCGTACGTGTGTGTGTGTGTCTGCGCATGCACGCGCACGTGTGTATGTGTGTGTGTGTATGTGCGTGCGTGCGCGAGTGCGTGTGGTGCATGAATGCGTGCGTGCAAGAGCTTGCGTATGCACGTGCATGCATGTGTATGCATGTGCTTTTAAAATTTTTTTTTTTATAGATAAACATTGATATAATGAAAGGTTGATTTAAAAATCCAGACTTAAATTCTTAACTAACATGGAAATAATAGTTAAACATTTTGATATGATAATAGAGTTAAACATTTTAACATGGAAATAATGAGTTAAATGTGTCAACTAACATGATGATAATAGAGTTAAGTGTTTTAACTAACATGATAATAATAGAGGAGCGTTTTAACTAACATAATTATAGAGTTAAGCGTGTTAACTGACATGACAATAATAGAGTTGAGCGTTTTAACTAACATAATTATAGAGTTAAACGTGTTAACTGACATGATAATAATAGAGTTGAGCGTTTTAACTAACATAATTATAGAGTTAAACGTGTTAACTGACATGATAATAATAGAGTTGAGCGTTTTAACTAACATAATTATAGAGTTAAACGTGTTAACTGACATGATGATAATAGAGTTAAGCTATAATAAAAAATAGAGTTAAACGTTTTAGCTGACATGATGATAAGAGAGTTAAACGGTTTAAGTAAAACGATAATAATAGAGCTAAACGTACTAGCGTGAAACCATTTAACATAATAATAATATTTAAACATTTTGACTAACATAATAGTAGAGTTAAAGTTTTAACTAACATGATAATAGAGTTAAACGTTTTAACTAATGTGATAATAATAGAGTTAGTTAACATGATGATAGCACAATTACAGAGTTTAACGTTTCAGCTAACACTGATAATGATAGAGTGATTTTTTTTAATAACATGATAATGATAGACGTTTTAACTAACATGATAATAACATACTTAAACGTTTCAACTATCATGATGATAATAGACTTAAACGTTTCGACTAACTTGATAATAATCGTGTTAAACGTTTTAACTAGCATGATAACAATAGAGTTGAAACGTTTTAACTAACACGATAACAATAGAGTTAAACGTTTTCTAACACGATAACAATAGAGTTAAACGTTTTAACCAGTATGATAACAATAGAGTTAAACGTTTAACTAACATGATAACAATAGAGTTGAACGTTTTAACTAGCATAACAATACAGTTAAACGTTTTAACTAACATGATAGCAGTAGAGTTAAACGTTTTAACTAACATGATAATAATAGAGTTAAACATTTTTTACTGACATGATAATAACAGAGTTAAACGTTTTAGCTAACATGATAACAATAGAGTTAAATGGTTTGGGTAACATGATCATAATAGAGTTAGACGTACTAGCGTTAAACCTTTTAACTAACGTAATAATAGTTAAACATGTTTTAACCAACGTGATAATAAAAGTTAAACGTTTCAACAAACATGATGATAGAGTTGAACGTTTCAACTTACATGATAATAATAGTGTTATACGTATTAGCTAACATGATGATAATAGAGTGAAACGTTTTGACTAATATAATAGAGTTAAACGTTTCAACTAACAAGATAATAGAGATAAACATTTTAACTAACAAGATAATAGAGTTAGACGTTTTAACTAACATGCTATAATAATAGAATTAAACGTTTTCACTGACCAGATAATAACAGAATTGAATACTTTAATCAACGTGATAATAATAGAGTTAAACATTTTAACTATCATGCTATAATAATGGAATTAAACGTTTTCACTGACCAGATAATAACAGAATTGAATACTTTAATTGACTTGATAATAACAGAGTTAAACATTTTAACTAACATGCTATAATGATAGAGTTAAACGTTTTCACTAACCTGATAATAATATAATTGGATGCTTTAAATAACGTGAAAACAATAGAGTTAAACGTTTTAACTAACATGATAGTAGACTCACATACTTTAACGAACACGATAACAATAAAGTTAAATACTTCAACTAACGTGATGATATAAGAGTAAACATTTTTAACATAATAATAATAGAGTTAAATGTTTTAACTTGATAATGACAGTTAAACATTTTAACGAACATGATAATAATAGCATTAAACATATCAGCTAACGTCTCAATGATAGAGTCAAACGTTTTAGCTAACGTGATAATATCACAGTTAAACGTGTTAACTAGCATGATAATAATGGAGTAAAGTATTTTAACTAACATAATAACAATATAGAGTTAAACGTTTTAGCTGACATGATGATAAGAGAGTTGCACGGTTTAAGTAACATGAAAAGATTTACCTCTCCCAACAAAACATACAAATGAAGAACTCCCATCTGTATTCTCCAAGTATTTCACCACCAAAATACAAACTCTTCGTGACAGGCTTGACAGGACACCCTGTCAACCATGCCCACCTGACCCTTCCTTTTCTCTGGCACACCTCTCACTACTTTTACCCCAGTCTCACAAGAAGAAATTTTCAACACAATCAGATCCATGTCGTTCAAAACCTGCGAACTGGATCCTCTTCCAGGTTCTCTCTACTCTGACTGTCTCCCTACTCTCCTCCCATTTATCACTGACATCATCAACACTTCTTTTCAAACTGGAACTGTCCCAGATTCTTTCAAGTCTGCTATTGTTCACCCTCTCCTCAAGAAACACAATTTAGACCCAAATGAACTGAAAAATTACCGGCCTATCTCTAATCTCTCTTTCTTGTCAAAACTCCTTGAAAAAGTCGTCCTCAACCAGCTGAACTCTCACCTGTCTGCCAACAATCTCCTCAATCCTTTCCAGTCAGCCTACTGCCAGTGCCATAGCACTGAAACTGCCCTACTACACATTCTCAACAATCTCCTCCTTGCAACTGATACTGGCAAAGTCTCTCTCCTCACACTCCTTGATCTGTCTGCAGCCTTTGGTACCATTGACCATGGTATTCTCCTTTCTAGACTTCATCATACTTTTGGAGTCTCTGACATTGCTCTCTCCTGGTTCACTTCATATCTATCAAACAGAAAACAAACTGTTCTCATCAATGGCACTTACTCTCAACCTGCATACCTGACCTGTGGTGTTCCACAAGGATCTGTCCTTGGCCCTGTTCTTTTCACTCTTTACACCTCCCCCCTGTCCACCATCATCAACTCCCACTCTATAAAACACCACTTTTATGCTGATGACACCCAACTTCAAGACAGTGACTCACCTGATAATATACAGCGCCTCTTGACTCGCACCACTGAGTGTTACTCGGACATTAAGAACTGGATGACGTTCAACAAACTTCAGCTTAATGACGACAAGACAGAAGCTATCCTCATTGGCACCCGTCAGAAACTTTCTCAGCTGCCTCCTCTTTCTCTCCCATTATGTAACACATCAGTCCCAATTTCTGATTCAGCTAAAAACCTTGGTGTCTGCATTGACTCTACCGTTTCCATGAACAACTTTGTTTCTCAAACTGCCAGATCTTGCTACTATCACCTCCATCGTATAAGCCTGATCAGGAAGTATCTCTCTGTGGAAACAACTGCAAAACTCGTTCTCTCCTTCATAATGTCTCGCATTGACTATTGCAATTCACTCCTGTCTGGTCTTCCTGCCTCCACCATTCACATCCTACAGCTCATTCAAAACAATGCTGTACGCCTTGTACTCAAAAAGAAAAAAGCTGACCACATATCTCCTCTCCTGGCACAACTTCACTGGCTCCCTGTATCAAAGCGCATACAGTACAAACTAGACACCATGTGCTACAAAAGCCTCAATAACGGAGACCCCGATTACCTGTCAAGCCTACTTGAGATCTATCTTCCCTCACGTACCCTCCGCTCTGCCTCCGATCCTCTGACTTTTCGCTTTCCACGCACTAAGCTCAATACCTATGGTCCACGAGCCTTCTCTGTTTCTGGTCCACTCTCCTGGAACAAACTTCCTCTCTCAGTCCGTCAGCAACCTACTTTTGTCTCCTTCAAGTCCGCTCTCAAAACTCACCTTTTCTCCTCTGCATAAAATCCTAACCTCACTCAACCCCCCTCTGCAGCCTGTCTCCGCTCGGAGGAGAATCACATTGTTATAATATATAAATTGTATATGATATGCTCTCTATAATTTTCCATTGCTTTTATTCTTGCTTTTATTGCTTTTATTCTTTCTCCCCATTTATAGCCATGCGTGTGTGTGTGTGTGTGTGTGTGTGTGTGTGTGTGTGTGTTGTGTGTGTGTGCGTGCGTGCGTGTGCGTGCGTGCGTGCGTGCGTGCGTGTGTGTCTGTTTCAGCGCGTAGATTTGATTTTATCAAGATTTTGCGCTATATAAATATTGTAATTATTATTATTATAATAATAGAGTTAAACGTACTGGCGTCAAACCTTTTAACTGGCATAATGATAATAAACATTTTGATTAACATTATAATAGAGTAAAACGTTTTAACTAACATATAATAGAGTTAAATGTTTTAACTAACGTGATAACGATAGAGTTAACTAAATGACATGATGATAACAGTTTAACATTTTAGCTATTATGATAATGATAAAGTGAATTTTTTTTAAATAACATAATAATTATAGACTTAAACGTTTTAACAATCATGATAATAATATACTTAAACGTTTCAACTAACATGATAATAACAGACTTAAACGTTTCAACTAACATGACAATAATAGACTTAAACGTTTCAACTAACATGATAATAACAGACTTAAACGTTTCAACTAACATGATAATAATAGACTTAAACGTTTCAACTAACATGATAATAATAGACTTAAACGTTTCAACTAACATGATAATAACAGACTTAAACGTTTCAACTAACATGATAATAATAGACTTAAACGTTTAAACTAACATGATAATAATAGACTTAAACGTTTAAACTAACATGATAATAATAGACTTAAACGTTTCAACTAACATGATAATAATAGACTTAAACGTTTAAACTAACATGAAAATAATAGACTTAAACGTTTAAACTAACATGATAATAATAGACTTAAACGTTTAAACTAACATGATAATAATAGACTTAAACGTTTAAACTAACATGATAATAATAGACGTAAACGTTTCAACTAACATGATAATAACAGACTTAAACGTTTAAACTAACATGATAATAACAGACTTAAACGTTTAAACTAACATGATAATAACAGACTTAAACGTTTCAACTAACATGATAATAATAGACTTAAACGTTTCAACTAACATGATAATAACAGACTTAAACGTTTAAACTAACATGATAATAATAGACTTAAACGTTTAAACTAACATGATAATAATAGACGTAAACGTTTCAACTAACATGATAATAACAGACTTAAACGTTTAAACTAACATGATAATAACAGACTTAAACGTTTAAACTAACATGATAATAACAGACTTAAACGTTTCAACTAACATGATAATAATAGACTTAAACGTTTCAACTAACATGATAATAATAGACTTAAACGTTTAAACTAACATGATAATAATAGACTTAAACGTTTCAACTAACATGATAATAATAGACTTAAACGTTTCAACTAACATGATAATAACAGACTTAAACTTTAAACTAACATGATAATAATAGACTTAAACGTTTCAACTAACATGATAATAATAGTGTTAAACGTTTTAACTATCATGGTAATAGCGTTAAACGTTTTGACCAGCATGATAATAATGTTAAACATTTTAACCAGCATGAAAATAATAGTGGTAAACGTTTTAACTAGCATGAAAATAAGTGTTAAACGTTTTAACTGGCATGATAATAATAGTGTTAAACGTTTTAACTAGCATGATAACAGTAGAGTTAAACGTTTTAGCTAACATGATAATAATAGAGTTAAACGTTTTAGCTAACATGATCATAATTAAGAGTTAGACGTACTAGCTTTAAACCTTTTAACTAACATAATAATAATAAACATACGTTTTAACTAACGTGATAATAATAGAGTTAAACGTTTCAAATAACATGATAATAATAGTGTAAAACGTTTTAACTAGCATGATAATAATAAAAGAGTTAAACGTTTTAACTAACATGACGATAATAGAGTTAAACGTTTCAGCTAACGTGTGAATAGAGTTAAACATTTTAACTAACATGATAATAATAAAGTTAAACATTTCAACTAACAAGATAGTAGAGTTCAACGGTTTAACTTGCATGCTATGATGATAGAATTAAACGTTTTCACTAACCAGATGATGACAGAATTGAACACTTTAATTTAAACGTGATAATGATAAAGTTAAACGTTTCAACTGGCATGCTATAACAATAGAGTTAAACGTTTTCACTAACCTGATAATAACAGAATTCAATACTTTAATCATCGTGTGATAATATTAGAGTTAAACATTTTAACTAGCATGATAATAAAAGAGTTAAATGTTTTAACTACCATGATAATATGCTTGAATACTTTAAAAGACATGATAGTAATAAAGTTAAATACTTTAACTAACGTGATGACGATGGAGTTAAACATTTTAGCATGATAATAATAGTGTTAAACGTCTTAACATGATAATAAAAGAGTTAAACATTTTAACTAACATGATGATAATAGAGTTAAACATTTTCACTAACATAATAATAATAAATGTTTTCACTAACCAGATAATAATAGAGTTAAATACTTTAATTAACGTAATAATAATAGATTTAACCGTTTAAGTAACATTATAATAATAGAGTTGAACGTTTTGACTAGCATACTGATGATAGAGGTAAATGTTTTAAATGACATTATAATAGAGTTAAACGTTTTTGCTAACATGAAGGTTTGACGCTAGTACATTTAGCTCTGTTGTTATGTAGTTAAAGGTACTGGCGTTAAACCTTTTAACTAACATGAAATAATAGTTAAACATTTTGACTAGCGTAATGATAATAGAGTTAAACACTTTTAAGTAACATGATTAATAATACAGTTAAACGGTAATTATACATGATAATGATAGAGAAACATTTTAATTAACATGAAAATAATAGAGTCAAACGGTTAAACTAACGTGATGATAACAGAGTTAAACGGTTAAACTAACATGATAACAATAGTGTCAAACGTTTTAGTTAACATGATAATAATGGAATTAAACATTTTAACATGTTAATAATAGAATTTAACATTTTAACATGGTAATAATAGAGTTAAACTTAGCTAACATGATAATGATAAGAATTAAACGTACCAGCGTTAAACCTTTTATCTAACATAGTAATAATAGTTAAACATTCTCTGACAATCTCCCTTATTACTGACATGAAATAAGGAAATGTTTCAAGTTCATATCTCATCCAGAACAACAACGGCAACAGTATACTACATCA
The DNA here is from genome assembly GCA_030674185.1 of Monoplex corrugatus. Classification (NCBI taxonomy): domain Eukaryota; kingdom Metazoa; phylum Mollusca; class Gastropoda; order Littorinimorpha; family Ranellidae; genus Monoplex; species Monoplex corrugatus. The sequence continues at coordinate 39,616,179 of JAPXFY010000015.1, forward strand.
GCAGAAACAACAATATCAACATCAGCAACAACAGCAGCAACAGCAGAAACAAAATCAACGACAACGACCACAACATCAGCAACAATGTTAATAAAAACAACAACAACATTGACAAAATAACAACAACAGCAGCAGCAACGACAACAACAACGATAACGACGTTCCCACTACCACCACCACAACCGCCGCCACCAGCAACAAAAAGAAGAACAACAATGACAACGACGACAACTTTTTGAGAGAGTTATTTCAAGTACTCCTACGGGAGTGTTTTGTCTCTCCACCGTTGTCATTATAATGCTTTATATTGCATCACTTCGCATTGTTTGTTTCCATTTTTATTCTTTTAGCTTTCCATTCTCCAAGGGTCCCCCCGTGTGGATGCCAGGGGCACTTTCAGTATAAATAATATCCCCACCTTCTGGAAATTATGTGCAAGAAATTTCCTCTTTTCTTTCACGGTCTTTATTTCTGCCTCGTTCCTTTGCTTTGTCATTTCTACCTGTCATTTTCTGCCTTGTTGATCCATTCAACTGTATGTATTCGATAAAGTCTTACGTACTTTCTCTTTAGGAGTGATAAGTTGGGTACATGTATTATGTGCATTTTTGGCTCTAGGGAAATGAGATGCCGAAGCAATTTTAAGTAATTTATGCCCGTATTTATACGTTAATATAAGCTCTTTTCAAAACATCAAAAGAGGAGTCAGACAGGGTTGTGTTTTGTCACCAGATCTGTTTTCACTATATAGCGAAAACATCATGAGAAACCTAGAAGAAGACTCTGGATTAAAGGTTGGAGGGAAAATGATAAACAACATTCGGTACGCAGATGACACCGTGCTAATTGCATAAAATGAAAGGGACCTACAAAACCTTGTGAATATACTAGAAACAGAAAGCAAAGGTAAGGGGTTGGAACTGAACAGCAGGAAGACTGAAGTCATGGTGATCAGTAAAAAACATGAAATACCCTCCTGCAAAATAAAAACAAATGGCACAACCTTGACACAGGTTAATAAGTTCAAATACCTGGGAACGGTCATTTCATCAGACGGCAGAAGCACATCGGAAATAGCTGGCAGAATCGGCCAAGCCAAAACAGCATTCAAGAAGATGACAAGCATTCTTACCAACAAATGCCTATCAATTAACATCAGAAAGAGAGTCCTTGAATGTTATATAGAACCAATACTGTTGTACGGATGCGAGGCGTGGACAGTCAGCAAGCAAAGCCAGAGCAAGATCGAGGCAGCCGAGATGTGGTTTCTCAGAAGAATGTTGAGAGTTCCATGGACAGCGAAGAAAACAAACGAGACAGTCTTGATGGAGGCAGACACAAATAGATCACTGATAAGGAAGATTAGGAAAAGACAAGCAACATTTGTAGGCCATTTTATGAGGAAGGGGGATTTGAAGCACCTGGTCACAACGGGAAAGCTGGAGGGAAAGAGAGCACCAGGAAGAAAATGCTGGACGGACTTGCAGAGTGGCTGGGGATGAAGAGGGTGGGGGAGATGCTGGGGGCAACGAGAGATAGAGATGGTTGGAAGTCCATGGTCGCCAACGCCATGCGGCAGGGCACCTGATGATGATGATGGTGATTTATACGTTTCAGTGTCCTTAAATTTGTATTCAGGTATGGGTTTTAAATCTTCTGTGCGATAAATTGGACGGGGTGGTCAATGCGAGGGGCATCTCCGTGGGTTATGTACGCAAATGCATCGATATGTGTACTTAATTTTCTTTTCCTTTTTTCCCCTTTTGAAGTATGGTGTATGTATTGAAACGGTTATAGCCCTGCTCTGTCTACGCAGTGGGCTGGGCTTTAAACAAAAATAACAGTAACAATTCTCCAAGGTCAACGTACATGTAATGTGCCGATCTGTCAATGCCAAAATTCCATTTGTGTGTACACTGTGCATGTTGACGATCCTGTAAACCGTGTCGATGTCTGGTGGCATATTGAAGCATGGAAACACACAGCTGGAAACCCCCCCTCCCTATTGGAGACAGAGTATGCGGACTTTACAGCAACAAACTGCCTGCGCATTGTCGTGTTGTTGTTGGTATTGTTATTGTCGGTGTTGTTATTGTTTATTCACTTATTTGTTTTGTCTCAGACAAAGACAGATAACAGGCATAATATATCGTCCTTGAGGGGTGATCACCAATCTTTTCTTTTTTCTTCTTTCTTTCTTTCTTTCTTTTCTTTTCTTTTCTTTTCTTTTCTTTCTTTCTTCCTTTCTTTTCTTTCCTTTTCTTTCTTCCTTCCTTCCTTCCTTGCTTTCTATCTTTCTTTCTTTCTTATTCTTCTTTCTTATTTTTCTTGTTCATCTGATAGAGTTCAGATCTCAGCCCACCATACGAAAGCTTAGGTCAGAACAGGCGTTTTTCTGATGGCTATTTGGAATTAGTCCTGAACTCAATATCTGATGTCTCAGGTTCGGTCTCAGTCCGCAACACAGAACTGATTCGCTGCCTATCTTCAGACTTCAATCATTCTGTTGGAGTAAGTTTTTCAGAAGTCCTCTTCCTCCTTTTCCAATTCAAAACTTTGCAAGCGAGTAGGATTTTACGTCGACTCAAGTAGTGTACTATGTAATTGCTAGCAGATTTGGGTGGAATGCATATGGAATTTTCCGAGTGCAGTGAATCTCACCTGAACAAAATTCTTTACTCCTGAATTCAATGTTCTTCTGATGTTCTGGACTTGGCTGCCATTTCTTGATGTCTGCACGAACGGTTGCTACCCAAATTACACAACTGGTTCCGCCCTGTTAGTGGTAACGTTGGAAGTTGCCGCACTCAATTAGTATGTTTCATCAGAAGTACACAGGACGATGGAGTAATGAGGATGACTAATGACCGCTCACGCTGCATTGCTTTACTTTTCTCTTGTGTGCCTCAAGATGTGGAAACTTCTGAGTCAAGGCATAGATGTAAATAGTCACACAGACTGGCAACTCAGCAAACATTTTTCCCCATCTGGTTTTGATCCGACACCGCTCATTCTGGCTCCTCAGCACACCACCAACTTCAAGTTCATTACTGGAAATCACATTGCCAGGAAGTGCAGAGAAATTGGTAGTATAAAACCGTGTGAGACCACCCAACAAAGACGTCTCTGCACTGCTGTTGGGTCACTTAAGTTGAGTACAGGAGTGCCTGTGCTGATCCAGCTTATAAAGGACACTGTCTACTAAGTCCACTGCTAATATCTGTAACTGCTTAGTCCTGGGCCCAAACCGAGTGAGCAGACCACTGGATAGTAGATCACCATCACCCCGTGGGGATGCCGGGGACTCTTTCAGTATAAATAGCATCCCCACCTTCTGGAAATTCTGTGCTAGAAATTTCCTCTTTTTTGTCACTCTCTTTGTTTCTGCTATGTTGCTTTGCTTTCTGTCATTTCTACCTATCATTTTCTGCCTTAATGGTGGTCCATTCACCTGTATGTGTTCGTTTAAGTCTTATGTACTTTTTTTTAGGATGGATAATTGGGTACATGTATTAAGTGAAATTTTGGGTCTAGGGACGTGAGATATGTGGAAGCAATTTTAGGTAATTTATGCCTGTTTTTATATATGTTTTGGTGTCCTTATGTATGCTTATATTTGTATTCAGGTGTGTTTTTTAAATCTCCCCTGTGCGATAATTTGGACGGAGTGGTCAACTCCGGGGGCATGGTCTTAGATTATGTGCACGTATGCATTGATATGTGTACTTAATTTTCTTTTTTTCCTGTTGAAGTTTTGTATGTTTTGAAACGGTTATAGCCCTGATATGGCTCTAGGCAGTTGGTTGGGCTTTAAACAACAACAACAACAACAGGTCGTCACCATGTTCCCCTAACGACAGCTCCCATGAACTACAGATTACTACACAAACGTACCTCATTGCACGTAAGCGGGAGAGGAAACCAATTCTGTTTTTCCCCCTCTTATTTTTTTGCATAAAGCCCAGCCGACTGCGTAGAGCCATGTCAGGGCTATAACCATTTCAATATACACACAGTACTTCTACATGAAGAAAGAAGGGAAAAGAAAATCAAGTACATATATCAATACATTCAAGCACATAACGGTGCACCTGGCGTTGACCACTCTTTCCAATTCATCGCACAAGGGATTTATACTTGAATACAAATTCAGACATAACTAAGGACACTAAAGCACATATAAGAACGGGTCTAAATGATCTAAAATTGCTTGTGCATATCGCACTTCCCTAGAGCCAAAAATGCACTCAATTATCAATCCTAAGAGAAAAGTACGTCAGATTTTATAGAACACATACAGGTAAATGGACCAGCAAGGCAGAAAATGATAGGAAGAAATGACAGAAGGCACAGGAAAAAGAAGCAGAGTGACAGAAAAGAGGAAATTTCTAGCACAGGATTTCCAGAAGGTGGGGATACTGTCTATATTGAAAGAGCTCCCGGCATCTCCACGGGGGAGAGGAAACCAATACTGAGGTCACCACAAGGTCAGGACATACTCAATGAACATTTGGTCTAGGATGTCCGAAGTTCATACCCAGCTTTGTACGTGAACACTTGGCTTGTTCAGTGCCCATCGTAATGATCTAATCATTCTGGTGATCTCACATCAGTGCATACTGACGGCAGCAATGCGCACAGGGCACAATAGGATTTGAACAATGCAGAACAGCTAGGTACGGTGAACGTAGACTCCAGGACAGCACGACTCCTTCCCATGCCGAACCACACTGAACAGACGGTGTCAAGCTGCATAGTCTGCACTTTTCGTCTTCGGCAGGGGTTTATACTTGGTGGTATCATGTTTCCATAAGCCTTCGATGTTTTTTGTGCGTATACTAACGAATTGAGTTTAGGCAATAACATATCTACATACACGTTGACCTGGCAAATGGGGGGTGGGGGGGGATGTCTATCCTTTACTCACCACGCTAGAGGTACCCAGGCAGGTTCGAATCCCGGATCTTCCGGATGGAAGTCTGACGTCCCTTCCATTTAACTGCGGCGCCCCCTGTCGTGTGTTTTTAAAGAAGAACCACGTGTCTAATGAACGAATGGAAGCCATTAAATGACTCAAACCTTTCGTTCCTAGACACTGTGTCTACAGGGTATTCCCAGACTCTTAAACTGTTTACTTTTGACTCCCGCACCATACCTACCAACTGTAAAAACTTAATCCTTTGACTCCCTCACCCTACCCACCAGTTTCTAACTTAACCCTTTGAGTCCCTCACCCTACCCACCAGTAAGCTGGTGGATAGGATGAAGAAGGCGTAGGGTCAAGTTTTTGTATTTGCTATCACGGTTGTCTGTGCAGGATGCTGGTGGACAGAATGTGGGAGTCAAAGGGTTAAGACACAAGGCTTTATTGCCTCACTCCCAGTAATCTTTACAGACAACTGACAATCCTTTTACACGATGCAAACCCAACCGTGATGTCCCGTGGCCCATTCATTGCCCTGTGCAAATTGAGACAGGCGACGGAGTGATCAAGAGTGACTGAGATTGCTTAAACTAAAACTAATCGTTTGGAGTTACGAGTTCCCTCGAGAGGGTTTCATCTCACTCGGACAACTCCATATGTGCTCCACCTGGATCTGCCAGCACTTATTTGACACGCTCCCTGTGCCTGGGTAGAACCTATGCACTGGCAAGGTCTTGAAATGGGTCGGGGAAGGGGAGAAGGGAACTTCGAACGCTAAACTGACACCACCAAAATGATGGAAACCGTCAAGATGGACAGCGAACTGACCAGTTTTTAATAATGTGGGCTGGGATTGAACCCGAGACATTCAGATCTAGAGTCCATGGCTCTATTGAAAGCACCAACCACCCGCGTATGCGAAAGGAAAAAAAATAAGAAAAAAGAAAAAAAGAAAAAAGCCGACAGATGGTTAAGCCATGTTGATAATCTCCCTTTTAGTGAGCCGAGAGTCAAGAGAGTGAAGCCACTGTCATAATGTTATTTCATTTTTAACTAATGAAAAAAAACAGGATGGTCAGGTAACAGTATCGTTTTCTTCTTATGGTACCTGCCTAGGACGCGAGAAACCAGGGTTGGAATCACGGATCGGACAGGCAATTTTTCTCCACCTTCCGCTAGGTCTTGAGTAATGGATGCTCTAAGTGCTCTAGTCTTTCCCATGAGATGATAAACCATGTACAAGGTCCTGTATGCAGCACGCACTCAGTGCGCGTTAATGATCCCACGGCAACAGAAGAGTTGTCCCTGGCAACATTCTGGAGATGAAAAGCTACGTATGCAGAGTAAACGGATATACATGTGTACAGAAAATAATAAAAAGGGTGGCGCGGCAATGTTGTGACACGGTCTACCCGGGAAGAATAGCCTGAATTTTACATGGTAAATCCATCATGACAAAAAACAAACAAACAAACAAACAAAAACAAAGAAAGAAAAACAACGCACGCATACAATTTTGAAAAGTTATTTCATACACTTCTTGAGACATTTGCTCATGATGATTTTGAACTTACAGCAGTCCCAATTTCCTTGTTGGACTGAAGTTTCAATCCAAACGTTGTCAGAATTAGTCTGTGAAGAACTGAACAATTCTTGTTCAAATGTTTTCTGTGGTTTATATCCGTGTGACATAAGTACTTGGCTCTCATCACACAAGTCTACTCTTTCAAACTCCCCGTAACGCCAGTACTGTCGTCCAAATTAAGAAAAGATCCATCCTTTTACAGCTGAGAAATCGTTAGTGACATTTGATTTTGTGCTCTGTCTGTCTGTGTGTGTGTCTGCCTGTATCTCAGTGTGTCTGTCTGTGTGTATCTGTGTCTGTCTGTCTGTTTCTCTCTCTCTCTCTCTCTCTCTCTCTCTCTCTCTCTCTCTCTCTCTCTTGTCTATCTCTCTATCTCTGTCTCTGTCTGTCTCTCTGTCTCTGTCTCTGTCTTTCTCTAGTGTCTGATTTTGCCTGTCTGTGTGTTTGTGTAATGATGTATGTGTGCGTGCTTGCATGCGCGCTCGTACAGCTGCGTGACATACATGCATGCTACTTATTCGTGGGTATGTACTGCGACTTGCCACTAGAGTTGACAGTACAGTGTCGGTGTACCTTTTCAAAACTATTCAAAAAGCCACCGTCTGTGTATGTGTCGATCGATCGAAGCTCTGAGGAAGTAATATCTGTTCCGTCTTCTATGATCAACTCCATTTCGAGTGCATTTCCTGTGAGAGTTGTGCAGACGATCGCATTTGTCTAGCTTGGGTAGGGACCCTCCCCCCTTTTCTCCATCGTGAGCCCCTCCTCCTCCTTCCCCTTCCACCCCTTTATTCTTTACGCCCAGATCTACTCTTCTCAGTTTTCAAAACTTAGTGTTAAAAGCTGCGAGAACCTTGTTTGGATATGTTTATGGTTCATAGCCATGTGACTTAAATATTGGGTTCTTGTCATTCAAGTGTACGCTTGAAAAGTTTCCACAGTGCCAGTGCTGCGGTGTACATTCAAAAAAGACCCATCTATTGAAAACCTTGAAATCTTGTAGATATGTTCCCCCCCCCCCTCTCTCTCTCTCTTTCTGTCAGTCTCTCTGTCTGTCTCTCTCTGTCTCTATCCGTCTTTCTCTCTCTCTCTCTCTCTCTGCCTACTGTCTGTCTGTCTCTCTGTCTCTGTCTGTCTGTCTCTCTCTCTTCCCCCCCTCTCTCTCTCCCCTCCCCTGCCTCCTTTCCTCTCTAACGTCTTTCGTTCTTTCAATTTTTGTTTCTTTGATACACTGTTTCATTTTCAACCCCCCTGTTTATATTTCTTAAACAAAGGGAGATTGTTTTTGGAGATATGTACTTGTCTGTCTGTCTGTCTGTGTGTCACTCCGTCTGTATGTGACAAAAATATGTTAACAAGATTTTCTCAGCTGCTTCTGGGTAAATCTTTACCAATCTGGGTCTTAGGTGTGGATTGTTCAAAAGTTGCAAATGGAGAAGTGTAGAAGTTATGGCGACAAAATCACAGTTACACCGGCCAAAAGAGTGCCTATAATTAACACTTTTGGAGGAAGACGTCGGAACAGCATTTTGTGAGGAATCTATGATAATATTTCATGTCTGTTTTCACTGTCAGTTTATTCAGTTCATTTTTACTTCATCTGACAGTGACGTAAAGAAGCTCAAAATCTGAATTTTTGTATAAAAGGGAACTTGTTTGAATGGCTTTACCGTCTTGTTCTTGCTGTCTTTCATATTTTTTATATACTTCTTACTTTCCTTTTCTTTCTCTTTTCTTTCTGCTTTCTTTTTTTTTCTTTTTTTTTCCTTTTTCATTCTTGTTTTGTTTCTCTTTTTTCCCTTCTCTCTGTCTTTAATTTTTGCCTATTTTCTTTCTTTTCTTCTTTGCTTCTGTTTTCCTTGCATTCATTGACTCAGTTTTATTTGTTCTTCTTTCGTTTATTTGTTCTTTTGTTTTTCAATTTGATTTCTAGCCGATTTCCTTCGAGACTTGGGCCGACCATTGTATTTGCCAATTCAGCCATTGCCCTTCTAACGTTCACCTCCACCCCTACTTCTGCTTTTCTCATGTTCACCCTCAATCCCCATTTCTGCATTCTCCTGGCTTCAGTGCCTCTGTTGGATGGCCCAGAAATCAAGAGGGTAATACACATCGGACGTGCAGTTGGAAGGTTTGGGTTTGATCGTGACTGGATACCTCTCGCCTGTTGGGTAACGGGTAGAATTTTTTTACAGTCTTTCAGGTTAACATGTATGCAGACCTACCTGTGCCTAGACCCCATTGTGCGTAACTCACATAGAACATCAAATTATGCTCGTACAAGATACATTAAGTCTGAAGTCCTTTTAGTGTCTGGTGGCTTATACTAGAAACAAGCATGAAAACTAAAACAAGTGTGACATGACTGCCCGCGTTCAAGCAAACAGGAATCAGAAAAAAAGAAACATGAAAAAAGAAACAGAATGCGTATTTAATACAACCAGACATGACAGGCGCAAATTTTCGGCCAACCAGCCTTTGTCAAACGTAAGATCACAAATAAACAACAAATACAAAAATTAGGAGGAAAGGACTGAAACTTCCCTGCTGCTTCGTCCAGTGTGAAAAAAGGACAACACTTTTTTTTCTTTTCTCTTGATCTGTTTTATTCTTGTTTCCATTCTTTTCATTTCTTCTTGTTTAGTCATTTTCTCACACTGGACGAAGCAGCAGGGAAGTTTCTTTTTCTCTTAATTTTTGTATTTGGTGTTTGTTTGTTTGTGCTCTTGCGCTTGACAAAGGCTAGTTGGCCGAAATTGTGCGCTTGTCTTGTCTGGTTGTATTAATTTAAATACGCGTTCTGATTCTTTTAAGCACGAAAACTGTTTACTCGACAATCACGGCCATCGTAGACGGGAGTATGCTGGTTGTGCAGAAACATACCGCCAGCGCAGTGCGGGCAAAATAACGTGCGTACACGCACCTGACAAAATCGGAACGGCGAAAAAAAAGTTATTTTTAAAATGTCTCTGTTACAATCCAGGTAATGGCCACCCTTCTTCCCCTTTACTTGCCAAGATTATAGTGATCGGCATTGTTTGTTTGCATGTTCGTGTTTTAGATTTCTTTCTTTCTGATTTTGTTTTCATTTTGCTTCATCTGTTTATTCTTGCTTTCTTTCTTTTCATTTCTTTTTGTTTTGTTTAATACTTCGCTCACGTACGCGCGCGCGCGCGCGCGTGTGTGTGTATATATATATATATATATATATATATATACACACACACTATATATATATATATATATATATATATATATATATTATGTAGTGTTGTGTGTGTGTGTGTGTGTGAGTGTGTGTGTAGTTGTGTGTGTGTGTGTGCGCGCGCGCGCCTGCCTCAGTTGCATGTACTACACAGAGCACCCCCCCCCCCTCTCTCTCTCTCCTCTGTAATGTAATTTTGAGGTGCTACACATTTTCTCCTTCACTGTTTTCCCCCTCTTATCTCTTTTTTTTCTCTCCCAGTCATTTTTTATCTTCCGTTTCGTTTTCTTTAAGTTTGTTTCGTTTTTTTTATGATATAAGTGATGAAATGCAAATAGTGCACACTATCTACTATAGATTTCTGGCGTGGGGTTTGTTGTTCATGCTGCTGTTGTCTCTGTTAGTGTTGTTGGCTTAGTGTTTTGTTTTGTTTTGTTTTGTCTTGTTTTGTTTTATTTACCAACCCAATCTCTGGCTGATATATTACGATAGTTATGCTGCCGATCGCGTTTGTCTACTGCCTCCGTTTTTTTTAATCCCTCCCACCTCCTCCTGCCTTCTCCCCCCTACTTTTCTCATCACCTCAACTCCCATTTCCCAGTCCTAGCTCTTGTGCCATTGCTGTTTGTTTCCAGCCCTCTACTGCTGTATGTCTGTCTGTCTGTCTGTCTCTCTCTCTCATTCTCTCTCAACACACACACACACGCGCGCGCGCGCGCGCACACACACACACACACGCACACACACACACGCACACACACACACACACACACACACAAAGACACACACACACACAAAGACACACACAAAGACACACACACACACACACTCACTCTCTCTCTCTCTCTCCCTCTCTCTGCCTGTCTGTATGAATGTTTGCATGTATGTATGTATGTATGTATGTATGTATGTATGTATGTATGTATGTATGTATGTATCTCTCTCTCTCTCTCGTCAGTGTCTTTTTCTCTCCTGTTTCCTTTATCATCTGATGGTCTTGCGTTCAATCCCAACCCGCATCGTTCAAACCTGGCGTGTTTACTGCCCGTTTTCACACTTCAGTCATTGTGGTGGTGTCAGCCAAGGTGTTTCATAGGTCCCCATCCTCACATGCCCACGTCCATGTCAGAACAATGCCGCTGCATATGGTGTAGCATAGGTTAAAGCAACCCAACCCGTTATCAGTGGCAAGTTTGGGTGGAGCATTGGTATTGCTATTGTTATTTTTGTTTAATGCACAGCCGACTGCATAGAGCCATATCACGGCTACAACTGTTTTGAAACATACACAATACTTCAACAGAGAAAAAAAAAAGAAGAAGAAGAAGGGGAAAAAAAAGAAGAAAATTAAGCACACATATCAAAGTGCTCGTGCACATAATCTAAGGAGATGCCTCTGACGCTGACCACGCCGTCCAATTCATCGCACAGGGGATTAAAAAAAACAAACCTGAATACAAATTTGAACATAACTAAGGACAGTAAAACATGTTTTCAAAACAGGTCTGAATCACCTAAAATTACTTCCGCATATTTCGTTTCCCTAGAGTCGAAAATGCACTTAATAAATGTACCCAATTATCAATCGTAAGAGAAAGTATGTACGACTTTATCGAACACGTGCAGGTGAATGGACCAGCAAGGCAGAAAATGATAGGAAGAAATGGCGGAAAGCAGAGGAGGAAGAAAGAAACAAAGAGAGTGGTGAATAGTGCCTCTTGAATAAACTCAAACATTAACTGTTTGTTCCCTTTTCATCCCATTTTCATTCTTCCAATGTCAGGGTTATATGACCTACAGATTGATAGTATTTCACTTTAATTTTCAGTTTCTTAGGTTTCTCAGCGGGCTGTTTGGTTCTTCTGATAGAGCCGTGGATCAGGATGTGATATCTCGAGTTCAATCCCAGCCTGCAACATTAAAAACTTAACCTATTTGCTGCCCATCTTCATGGGTTTTTTTTTTTATCATTTTTTTTCTTCTTCCTCTGCTTTCCATCATTTCTTCCCATCATTTTCTGCCTTGCTGTTCCATTCACCTGTACGTGTTCGATAAAGTCGTACATACTTTCTCTTAGGATTGATCTTCATGTTTCTATCATTCTGGGGGTGTCAGCTTGTTGTTTCATAGGTCCTCCCCCCCCCCCCTCCTCCCCACTTCAAGACCTTACCAGCGCATAGGGTTTTACGCAGGCACAGGTAGTGCGCCAGATAATTACTGGCAGATTTGCCAGCATGAATAGTAATCCCACCTTCTGGGGGTTCTGTGCTAGAAGTTTCCTCTTTTCTGTCACTCTCCTTGTTTCTACCTTGTTCGTTTGCTTTCTGTCATTTCTACCTGTCATTTTCTGCCTTGCTGGTCCATTCACCTGTATGTGTTAGATAAAGTCTGACGTACTTTTTCTTAGGATTCATGGTTGGGTACATGTCTTGGATGTAATATTGGCTCTTGGGAGGTGAGATGTGCGGAAGCGATTTTGGGTAGTTTATGCCCGTTTTTATATATGATTTGGTGTCCTTGGGTCTGTGCTTAGATTTGTACATGTATGTTTTTTGGATCCCCTGTGCGATAGATTGGACGGAGTGGTCAACGCCGGGGGCATGTCCTTGGATTCTGTGCGTGAATGCGTTGATATGTGTACTTAAATTGTCTTTCCTTTTTTTCTCCCTGTTGAAGCTTTTGTATGTTTTGAAGCAGTTATAGCTCTGATATGGCTCTACGCAGTCGGCTGGCATTAAACAACAACAACAACAACAGCCTTGATATAGCAGTAGTAGTCGTCTGGGCTATAAGCGGTATAAACTTTATGAACTTTAGGCGCCCGACGGGAGAGAAACTTTGGGGAGAGCTAGACTGTAGAAGATCCTGAGATGAGAAGCACCCACTTACCCCCAGTAAATGTTTCGGCCCTAAACTCCTTACAATCCAAGGGTGGAGGCAGGTCATATTCAGGTCATGACTTAACGATGCCATCAATTGTCGCCATTTTTGCTCCTCCACCTATGTTTGAACCTGGAGTCTTCAAGTTGGTCGGGTGCCTAAAGTTGATAAAGTTCATATTGCTTATAGCAGATACATAAAAGAATACATACTCTTACGGATGCTAACCGTGAGTGATATTCAGCGGTGTTATTTTTTCCTTTCCCTCCTTTCTTTCATCAGTCCTGTCCTGTCCTGTCTTCTGTATTTGTTTCTAGCTTTATATGTTTATGTGTATATGTATTTATTTGCTTATTTATTTAGTAAACGATTTATTCATTTACTTATGTGTTCATTTATTTAGTTGTACATTTTTATATATCTACTTGTTCAATTCTTTCCTTCCTTTCCTTGTTTTGTCGTTATCTCTGTTTCTTCCTCTTAATTCTTCTTTTTATCCTCCTCTCCCACCTTCTTCCTCTTTCTACTTCTTTTCCTCTTCTACTTCTTCTACCTTCTACTTCTCTCTCTTTAATCTTACTTTCCACATCTTCGTTATCCTTCTGTTTCTACTACTACTACTACTGCTGCTGCTACTGCTACTACTACTACTCCTACTACTAAATTTTCTTCTACTTGCTCTTCTGAATTTTTCTTTTCTTCTTCTACTACTACTTATTCTTCTTCTTTCATCTGCTGTTTTCTTTTAATTTCTTCTTTTTCTGCTGCTGCTGCTTCTCCTCGTCCTCATTCTTCATTTTTTCCCTTCTTCTCCCCCCTCCTCCATATTCGTTGTCTCCTTGTTCTTTTCTCACCCCATCCGCCTTCTCTTCTCTTTCCCCCAGAGATTAGGATACATAGGCACGAGACAGCACAGAAATGGGAGGACACAGAGAATGAAATGAAATAATTCTGAGGCGAGAATCAGAACTCCTTCTTTGAGTAAACCTCATTCCACTATGTGCCTCTACCCACCCCCACCCCCTACCTCCTCATCACCGTGAATGCCCACTAGGGGACAGATAGGAAACGGGAACACGGTAAAGAAGTTAACCTTTCACAAAGACAGACCCACGTACAGACAAATTGTGTGTCCATCATCATTGTCTGAACGGTTAGCCCCGTTCAGCTGGCTCAGTCGGTCAGAACTCCCTGCAGATAACGCAAAGGTCTTGGGTTCGACCTTAAGGCGGGCCAATAGTTTTGTTTTGTTTTGTTTGTATTGGTTGCCCCCCCCCCCCCCCGCCCTGTGGGAATGCCTAGGGCGCTTTCAGTGTAAATAGTATCCCCACCTTCTGGAAATTCTGTGCTAGAAAATTTCCTCTTTTCTGTCACTCTCTTTGTTTTTTTCTTACTCCTTTGCTTTTTGTCATTTCTTTCTATCATTTTCTGCCTTGCCGGTCCATTCACCTGTATGTGTTGGATATAGTCTTACGGACTTTCTCTGAGGATTGATAATTAGGTACATGTATTAAGTACATTTTTGGCTCTTGGCATATGAGATATGCAGAAACAATTTCAGGTAATTCAGGCCCGTTTTCGTATATGTTTTAGTATCCTTAGTGATGTTTAAATTTGTATTAAGGTATGTTTTTCAGATCCCCATGTGCGATAAATTGGACGGCGTGGTCAACGCTAGGGGCATGCCCTTAGATTATGTGCTCGAATGCAGTGATTTGTGTACTTAATTTTCTTTTCCTTTTTTAACTGATAAGTAATGTGTATGTTTTGAACTGGTTATAGCCCTGATTTGGCTCTACGCAGTCGGCTGGGCTTTAAACAACAAGAATGGTTGTATTGGTTGGGATTTTTTTTAAAAAGAGCTGTGAACAACAAGCTCTCATGTCTCGGGTTCAATCCCAGAGCGTGACGTTAAAGTTGGCTTGTTCACTGCCCATCTTGATTTAATGCTCCCATCCTTCTGGAGATGTGGTTTTTCTTCTTGTTGAGAGTTCCACTGACAGCAAAGAAAACAAACGAGACAGTCTTGATGGAGGCAGACACAAGTAGATCACTCATAAGGAAGATTAGGAAAAGACAAGCAACATTTATAGGCCATTTTATGAAGAAGATTTGGAGCACCTGGTCACAACGGGAAAGCTGGAGAGAAAGAGAGCAGCAGGTAGACTCAGGGAGAGAATGCTGGACGGACTTGCAGAGTGGGTGGGGATGAGGAGAGTGGGGGAGATGCCAGGGGCAACGAGAGATAGAGATGGATGGAAGTCCATGGTCGCCAACGCCATGCGGCAGGGCACCTGATGATGATGATGATACCTTCTGGTGATGTTTGTATTTTATAGATCCCCTTCCTCCTCCCCCATTTCAAGACCTTGCCAGCAATAAGGTTTTAGCGTAGGCTCAAGGTGTCTATCGGATAACTGCTGACAGATTTTGATGGATGGAGCGCGTATTGAATGGTCCGATAAAGATGAATCCATTTTGAACAAGGTCCCTACTCCAAACTGTTCAGGCCTGAAAAGCGATGGGGAACAGCTTCCACTTCCCGGTTTGATCGCATGGGATTCCTGTATTGCTAAAAAAAACAAAAACTTTATGAATGCAACCTCCAATCCACCCAGCTGTGAATGGATACCTAACCCCATTGAGGACCGAAAGGTAAAACAGCAAGGAAGAGATGACCACAACCTTAAGCATATTGGACACAAATACGAAAACTCGAGATCTCTACCAACTCACTTCCTGACCATCTCAGGGTTAAGGGAAAGACTGGGTCTACATAGCTATGGACTCAAGATCTGACGTCTTAAGTTCAATCCCAGCCCCCAACATTACAACGTGCTTGTTCTCTGTCCATCTTAATGCTCCAATCATTCTGATAATGTCAACTTACTTTGTCTAGGTCTTCTTTTCTTCCTTCACCGTTTCAAGACCTTGCCAATGCGTAGAGTTTTACCCAGGAATAAAAGAGTTTACCAAAACGGTTGTTAGCATATATGGATGGAGCGCACATGGGAGTTATCCCAGTGCAATAAACCACTCTTGAAGAAACTCCGAACTCTGTTCATCGTTACCCGATGAAGCTACCCAGCCTGTTTCCCATCGTCTCCGTCCTCACTGCCCCATCACCATTTCTATGATTGTGTCCCCAAAGGGATGGATGTGAGATAGGCCCACCATAAAGAGTTTAGCCATTGACAAAGACAGACCAACGTGTGAACAAATTGTGTGCCCATCATCCTTAAGCTGTGTCACTGGTTCGAGTGCTGGGGGTGGAGGGGGGGGGGGTGGGAGAGGGGGGACTGATTGGCTCCCTGTCCCACCTCTCTCTGTGTCTGTCTGTCTCTCTCTGTCTGTCTGTTCTCTCTCTCTCTCTCTCTCACTCACTCACACACACACACACACACACACACACACACACACACACACACACACACACACACACACACACATTCATGCTCGCACACACACTCACTCTCTCACCCCCCCCCTCTCTCTCTCTCTCACCCCCTGTCTTTGTCTCTATCACCCCTTGTCTCTGTCTGTCTCTCTGCTCTGTCTCGCTCGCTATCTCTCTCTGAATACATTCATGCGCGCGCGCGTACGCACGCACACACACACGTACACACAGAACACAGACACACACACACACACACACACACACCACACACACACACACACACACACACACACACACACACACTCTCTTTCTCTGTCTGTCTCTGTGTCTCCCCTCCCTCCCCTCCCTCCTCTCCATATCCCTCCCTCCCCCCCCCTCTCTCTGTCTCTGCGCAAGCAGATCAAACAGGCACTGGATTCGATCCTGTCTGGATACCTCCCGCCTTGTAAGTAAAGGGTGGACAATTTTCCCATCTCCCACATCAATATGTGTGCAGAGACCTGTTAGTCCTGACCCCCCTTCGTGTGTATACGTATTACGCAGAACATCAAGCATGCACGTTTCGTGTGTATACGTAGTATGGCTTGTCATATTGGCAGATGTGATGCGTCTAGTGTGTCGGCTTCGGCCTGCACCGCTGACTAGCACTGCTGTGCGAAAAGAAGAGCAGAGGCGTAAGTCTCTTCCTGTCAGTACATAGCCTCTCCATCAGGCTGAATCTCGTAGGACTCGGAGGAGGTCTGGCCCCCAGACGTGAGGCATGCAGGCCCACCGGCGTGTGGACACGCCCTGGTGCCCACGAACCAGATCCCCAAGCTATGGGTAAATAGCTCCACTGCCTTGTGGACATCTCGGGAGAGAGTAAGGCTAAGGGAGTCAACCCTAAAATAAAAATCCGATGGAAGGCAAGGGGAAACCACCATCGTACTTTTCCCCAGGAAATCCATGGACAGAGGAAGAATAAAGAATAAAGTTAACGACGTCAATAGGTGCTCCTGTGGAGCACCTTCGTCCGGTAGGGACTGTCATGCGGCGCAGGTGACACCAGACCGTCAGCCAGCTACTGCGACCAAAACCAAAATTAAATTCAACACCAAGGTGGCAACATGGAATATAAGAACAATGTTGCAGAAAGGTAAATTGGACAACATCAAAATGGAGATGGAAAGGCTTAACATCAGTATTTTAGGACTGGGGGAAATGAGATGGAAGGGGGCAGGCATGATAACATCAGGAAATATACAGTGATATACTCTGGTGGTAATTCACATGAAAGAGGAGTAGGCATCATAATGGACAAAGACAAATCAAAAGCAGTTAAAGGATACTGGGCAGTGTCCGACAGTTTTACTGCAACATCATACAGGTGTATGCACCAACATCCGCAAGTACTCAGGAAGACATCGACAACTTCTACGAAGTTTTAGAGATGGCCAAGGTCCAATGTAAATCACATGAAGTTACAGTCATAATGGGAGATTTTAATGCTAAAGTGGGACAGGATAGGGTGGAGGATAAAGTTGGACCTCATGGCCTTGGTACACAAAACGAAAGAGGGGGGAAGCTTGTAGAATGGGCACAGATGAATGAGTTCATAGTAGGAAACACCTGGTTTGAGCAGCCTAACAGAAGAAAATGGACTTGGATGAGTCCAGGAGATAATACCAAAAATCAAATTGACTACTTCCTGATTAACAAAAGATTTAGAAATTCTTTACTGTCAGCAAAAACACTACCAGGCGCAGACTGCAACAGTGACCACAATCCGTAGTGGGAAGGTTTAGGCTGAAATTGAGGAAAAGGAAACAGACCAAAAGCAACATCAAACTAAACCTTGGACTCTTGAAGACAGATGAAATGACACGTAAAAAATTTAATGTACATGTTCAAAACAAATTCAGTGCTCTGGAAGACGTTGGTGACAGTGAGGAACAATGGACAAAGTTGAGAAGTTCTATAAATGAAGCTTGTGAGGAAATCCCTAAGGCAAATAGAAAAGCAAAAAAGAGCTGGATGACTAATGAAATTTTGGGCCTGATGGAGAAAAGGAGGAAGGCAAAGAGAAACGAGGAGATATACAGAAAGATAAACAAAGAAATCAGGTATAGGTGCAATGAAGCTAAGGAAGCTTGGCTGAACACAAAATGCAAAGAGATAGAAGAACGACACAAAATGGATCCTCAGG
Source organism: Monoplex corrugatus (assembly GCA_030674185.1). Classification (NCBI taxonomy): domain Eukaryota; kingdom Metazoa; phylum Mollusca; class Gastropoda; order Littorinimorpha; family Ranellidae; genus Monoplex; species Monoplex corrugatus. The sequence continues at coordinate 39,634,355 of JAPXFY010000015.1, forward strand.
GTATGTACAGACGAATTGAAGAAATTGTTCACAAGAAAAATACATGCACAACTGGTTGCTTAAAATCAAAAGATGGCTCGCTTATCATGGAAAAAGACAAGGTATTAGACAGATGGGGAGAGTACATTAAAGACCTTTTTGAGGATGACAAAAACGAAGAACACATCATAAAAAAGAACTTTGAAGGACCACCCATAATGAAAGATGAAGTCAGAGCAGCACTGAAAAAGATGAAACCAGGAAAATCCCCAGGACCAGACAACATTACTACAGAGATGATTGAAGCCCTGGAGGAATTTGGCATAGAAAAAATAACAGTCCTCCTAAATGAAATTTATGACACTGGAAAAATCCCCAAAGATAATTGTCAAAATGAATTTTCATTGCACTTCCAAAGAAGACAGGGGCTATAGAATGCGAACTCCATCGCACAATCAGTTTGATGAGTCATGTAACAAAAATCCTGTTAAGAATAATCATGATGAGGACAAGGAATAGAATCAAAAGAGAAATAGCAGAAGAACAGTGTGGATTTGTGGAGGGGAAAGGAACTATTAATGCCATATACATCCTAAGAACTATCATAGAGAGGTCAGTTGAGATGAATAAGGATTTGTATCTATGCTTTGTTGACTATACCAAGGCTTTCGATCGGGTACGACATGAAGAATTGATCAACCAACTGGAGAGACTCAATGTCGATGGAAAAGATCTACGAATAATCAAGAATATGTACTGGGAACAAACAGCTGCAATGAGAATAGAAAACAATATAAGCTCTTTTCAAAACATCAAAAGAGGAGTCAGACAAGGTTGTGTTTTGTCACCAGATCTGTTTTCACTATATAGCGAAAACATCATGAGAAACTAGAAGAAGACCCTGGTTGGAGGGAAAATGATAAACAACATTCGGTACGCAGATGACACCGTGCTAATTGCAGAAAATGAAAGGGACCTACAAAACCTTGTGAATATACTAGAAACAGAAAGCAAATGTAAGGGGTTGGAACTAAACAGCAGGAAGACTGAAGTCATGGTGATCAGTAAAAAACATGAAATCCCCTCCTGCAAAATAACAGCAAATGGCACAACTTTGACACAGGTTAATAAGTTCAAATACCTGGGAACGGTCATTTCATCAAACGTCAGATGCACATCGGAAATAGCTGGCAGAATCGGCCAAGCCAAAACAGCATTCAAGAAGATGACAAGCATTCTTACCAACAAATGCCTATCAATTAACATCAGAAAGAGAGTCCTTGAGTGTTATATAGAACCAATACTGTTGTACGGATGCGAGACGTGGACAGTCAGCAAGCAAAGCCAGAGCAGGATTGAGGCAGCCGAGATGTGGTTTCTCAGAAGAATGTTGAGAGTACCATGGACAGCAAAGAAAACAAACGAAACAGTCTTGATGGAGGCGGATACAAGTCGATCACTGATAAGGAAGATTAGGAAAAGACAAGCAACATTTATAGGCCATTTTATGAGGAAGGGGGATTTGGAGCACCTGGT
>JAPXFY010000015.1:39640869-39663369 GCA_030674185.1 Monoplex corrugatus
TCATTCCGAACGTGGAGACGTCATCTTGAAAAATTGAAAAACTGAAATTGTGTGTGTGTGTGTGTGTGTGTGTGGTGTGTGTGTGTGTGTGTGTGTGTGTGTGTGTGTGTGTGTGTGTGTGTGTGTGTGTGTGTGTGTGGTGTGTGAGTGGTGGTGTGGGTGTGTGTGGTGTTTGTGTGATTGTGTGTGTGTTTGTTTTTTTTTGTTTTTTTTTTTTGTCGTCGTCGTCGTTTTCGTTATTTGGTTGTTTTTGTCTGTTGTTGTGGTCGTCTTGTTTTTGGTTTGTTTTTTTTTCGTTGTCGGTCGTTTGTCATTGCTGTTATGGTTGTTATTATTTTTTCAGTGAGATTCGCACACGTGCAAGCCATGCAGCACATTACAAACTGGGAGCTTTACCTCAGCGTTAACTAGGCCTTGTTTTTCCCAAAAGAGCATGGGAAAACATGGTCAAATTGCCCCCTAATGTGATCAAGCATTATTCATTTTCCTCTAACACTCATCACATTAGTGTAATTATCCCATGTCCACGCTCAGAGCTATTTTCTCTGGGTTTTTTACGCGCGTGTGTGTGTGTGTGTGTGGGTGGGTGGGTGGGTGCGTTTGTGTGTATGTGTGTGCTCGCGTGAACGTGTGCGTGCGAGTGTGTGTGTATGTATGTATGTGTGTGTGTGTGTATTATTTTATTGTTCTTTTTAATGTCTATTCACTGAAGTGCTTTGGTGTGTGTGTGTTGTGTGTGTGGTGTGTGTGTGTGTGTGTGTGTGTTGTGTACGTGTGCGTGTGCGTGCGAGTGTGTGTGTATGTTTATTCATTTAGTGTTCTTTTTAATGTCAATTCACTGAAGTGCTTTGTGTGTGTGTGTGTGTGTGTGTGTGTGTGTGTGTGTGTGTGTGTGTGTGTGTCGTGTGTTCATTATTTTTTATGTCTTCAATAAGTGTGTGTGTGTGCGCGTGCGTGTGTCTGTCTGTCTGTCTGTGTCGTGCGCGTTCTGGTTGGTTTCTTATTTCTTTCAACATCTCTGCACATAATGATGTATGTGTATGCGTGTTAATGCGTGTGAACTTGCATGCGTGCGTGTATAAGTTTGTGAGTGCGTTCGTGCGTATTCTTTTCATTATTTCTTTTAACATGTACATGGTGTGTGTGTGTGTGTGTGTGTGTGCGCGCGCGCACGCATGCGTGTGTGTCTGTCGTATGTATTAGTATGGTGTGTGTGTGTGTGTGTGTGTGTGTGGTGTGTGTGTGTGTGTGTGTGTGTGAAACCATCGTAACCATTAACCATCGTTAATCCATTATCATCAATAAAACCACATGTGTGTTCCTGTTCCGTTTCTCCCAATGGTCATAATCGTATGTTGGTTGTGCCATCAAAGGGCGGATGGTCAGCTGATGGCGGAAGCAGGAAAATGGCATTGAATCTGGACACGGGCCAGTACAGTGATGTAACACAGTTGGGGAAATGGGCAATGCTTAATAGTTAATTAGCTTACGGGTCTGCTCATGAGGGGAAAATGAAATCTTTCGGATTGAAGTTTTGTGGATCTCTGTCTCTCTCACTCTCTTTGTCTCTGCCTCTGTCTCTGTCTCTCTGCTGTCTGTTTTCTGCTGTCGTCTTTCTCCACCCTTCTCCCTCTCACGAGAGAGATGATATGACTGATATTTTTATCGTGAAGCGCAATGAAACTTTCTTTTCTTTAAGTCCCATAGAGCCATGCACAGCGACGGGCCTTAATAACTGAAGTGGTTTGAGCGTCAGATTCACATACCAGCAAGTGTGGGTTCAAAACTACGGTGCCTTACATAAAATACATGAGTGACCATCTTAATATAGTGTAGATTTGATATGCCCCCTTTCTCCCATTTCCCTGGGACGGTTATCATCGTCGGCCATACCGCCTGATGTGGTTTCTGTCGTAAAACTGAATCAAATCAATCGGTCAGAGGCATACATAGTATCAACAAGTCTACTACAAGTTAGGGTGAGACTGAAAGTGTGTGTGGTAGTGAGATGTGGGGGGAGGGGAATATTGATCGTGTGTACGATTGTGCTTTTTTTTTTAGTTTTATATTGTCGCTTCCGTGATGTGTTCGTCATTGATATCCATTTTGACGTCTTACATTTTTCAAAAAAATTCAAATTCCATTTGATAAAATAGAATTGCAAACAGTAGTGCATTACCTGACACTAATAGATAAGAGTGTCTGTAATTAGGACATACAGTGTGAAATTTCATACACCTGCGAAAAGAAATTACACATTCAAAACAAAATATACACATTTGAATAAAGCATGTTACCAGCCACAAAGCATGCAAAGATAAATAAAAGCACACACAGGTAGTCCCGTATATATTCGGACGTATAGTTCATTTTCCTATATATGTTTGTATTGTGTGTATTACTGTCATACAGAAATCGTTATTCATTTTGTCTGTAACTAATGCTAAACATGGTAGCCATTTCTTTTCAAAAGTTTGAAAGTTCCACGCTAATTTTTTTTATTGCATTGTTCTGTGTAGTACTTTCAGGCCAGGAAGTTCCTTTTGACGTCCAATATTGTGCTTTTAGACCTTGTGTGTGTGTGTGTGCTTGTGTGTGTGAGGGGGGGAGAGAGAGAGAGTGAGAGAAAAAAGAGAGAAAGAGAGAGAGAGAGAGCTGTCTTCCAACAGGCCAGCAGCGGGCTGTCAGGTTATCATGACATTGACTGTCGCATGGCGACCCTTCTCGCTTGTTTTCCCCCGTCATTGTGCTTCCTAAGCATGCGTGACGAATGCGTGCATGCATGCGTGCATGGAAGCTGGCCGTAAAAGCCATTTGTATTCACCGGAACTTGGACGAAGACATATCTTTCATTCTCATTCAGTTACTGGCCTGTGAGAAGAAAGTTCACACACACACACACACACGCACACGCACACGCACACGCACACGCACAAAACATGCGTGCACACAAGTACAACACACACACACACACACACACACACACACACACACACACACACACACACACACACACACACACACACACACACACACACAACACACAGGTCTGAAAGCATCAACAGTAACCCTTAACAATCATTTCACAGTCCTGTTAATGCATTACTTTAAGTTTGTGCAGTTTGTATTTTAGTGTTAAAATTTCCCTTCACATTGTTGAAGTTGTGAGTGTTAAGTTGTCGTTCCATTTTTCTATTGTCCACCTACTTATGAGTTTTTACTCGTCTCCCCTCTGCCCCCAATCCAACCTGTCCAGCTATCGTCCTCCATTTTATTATAGTTTTTTTTTTATCCCCAGATCCCTCCCTCCTCCGTCTAATATCGCTTAAGTGAAAAGACGTTAAACCAAAGAACGAACACACGCACGCACGCACGCATCACACACAACACACGCGCGCGCGCGCGCGCACACACACACACACACACTCACACGACAAAACAGCACAGAGAAGACAGACAGACAGCGAGAGAGCCAAGTGCCATTATTGTGTTTCGAATAGGAAAAAATGCATGGAAACATTTGCTGTTTAAGAATAGTATTAAATACATTGAAATGGAGGCTATCTATCATGATTTGTTTTGTGTTGTGTTGTCTTTGGTTGTATCGTGCTATGTTTGTCACGTTGTCTTCTGTTGTGTCTGTGTTGCTTTTGTACAGCCAGACCAACTGACACATAGACATCAGTATCAGTTATTACTTTCCTTTTTATTTCTGTGAAATTGTATGTGTTATGGTGTACGGTTTTCGTTGTGTGTTAGAGAGGCTAGTATGTTTCACGCTTTGCTTTTTTTATTTTGAATGCTACCTTCACTTTTTTATTTGATGTTTAAGGTATATGTGTTGAGTTGCAAGGAGTAGCTGTAAGATAGGTTCAATAGGACCTAATGCTACAATCCTTGAGTTATGAAATAATTTGAATTTTGTATTGCAATGTTTGTGTTGTGCTGTGCTGTACTATGCTATGCTGTGTTGTGTTGTGTTGTGCTGTGTTGTGTTGCATTGTACCCATTCCCCGCGGGATGCCGTAGCCTTTTTCAGTATACAAAGTATCCTATCTTGTGGAAAGTCTGTGATAAAGATTTCCTCTTTTCTGTCACTGTGTTTCTGCCTTATTCCTTTGCTTTCTGATATTTCTTCCTAACTTTTTCTGCTTTGCTGGTACGTGGTCCATCACCTGTATGTGTTCGATAAAGTCTTATGTACTTTCTCATGGGAGTGATAACTGGGTACACGTATTAAGTGCATATTTTTGGCTCTAGGGAAATGTGATAAGCGGAAGCAGTATTAGGCATCTTAGGCCTGTTTTTATATATTTCAGTGTCCATATTTATCTTTAAATTTGTATTCATGTATGTTTTTTTTAATCTCCTGTGTGATAAATTGGATGGAGTGGTCAACGCCAGGGGCATCTCTTTGGATTATGATCGCGAATACATTGATATGACTATGTACAATTAATTTTCTTTTCCTTTTTCTCCCTGTTCAAATTTCGTGCATGTTTTGAAACGGTTATAGCCCTGATATGGCTCTACGCAGACGGCTGGGCTTTAAACAAAAATAACAATAACAATAATCCGTTTTTAAACCACTTCCAAACACAAGTGCCCAAAGGATCGTCATCTTCACGTTGTCTTGGTCAGAAGTGAGGGAAATGATTGTTTGCCTAGGGGACCCTTAGAGCTATGCTGGCGGTAGCTTCAGCAACTGGCAGGGCCAGCCCACAGACATTTCTAGGCCAGCCGGCCAGGCCGTCCGTATAGGTCGAAGGGTAGAGACCTGATATTGTCAGAAGTTTGGAGTTCGTTCAAGAGAGATTCATCACATTCGGACAGCTCCATATTCGCTTCACCCAAATCTGACAGCAGTTACCTGGCAGACTTCCTGAGCCTGCGCAAAACCCTATGCGCTGGCAAGGTCTTGAACTGAGGACTGAGGGAGGAAAGAGGGGAGGGGGGACCTTTGAAACACAAAGCTGACACCACCAGAATGATGGATGGCAGTATTAAGATGGGCAGCTAACAGGCCAGTTTTTAATGTTGAGGCTGGGACTGAACTCAAGATATCAGTCCTGAGCCCCAGTGAAACTTAGCAGAGCGTGGTAGAGACCTGACAAAATGTGATCCGTTGGTACTCTAGCTTCTGTTTTGGGCACAGGCCTAAGAACTCAAAAACCTTTCCACAAAAAGCTCCTTTAATTACACCTGGGGTACCATACAAAGGCTGGTCTAGAATAGACAGTTGTGGTGGAGTTCCGTTAATGCCCTACATGTTAATGACGTAAGAGTAGTGAGTGTGTGTGGTGTGTGTGTGTGTGTGTGTGTGTGTGTGTGTGTGTGGTTGTGTGTGTGTGTGTGTGTGTGTGTGTGTGTGTGTGGTGAGAGTGTGTGTGTGTAAAAGGTCAACTGTCCAACCCAATGCCATAGCATTCATTGAATCGGTCATCGGGACTTTCTCTAGTTTGCATCGTCAGTAAAATCAAAACATCAAACTCTCATTCCTCTCTCTCTGTCTGTGTCTCTCTCCTCCCCCCCCCCCCCCCCCCTCCTTAACCTTTACTCAATGTCATGTGATCTTTTTTGGCTGAGAATAGTCTGGAGAAGTTGTATGTATTTCGTCACCCGGAACAGAGCGATCTTCATTTTTTCAGACAATTGAACACGTTAGACTAGATGCAGATGACATAACCATTTTTATTTTGTGTAAGCTAAGACTTCTCGTTCTAAATTTTGCTAATACGTCTCGGTTCCATTTGTTACAATGCTTATATATTTTTTCTGCTTGAAATTGTGTCCCTTACAGAGTATGTTGCAGAGACGAAGAACCTTGAAAAAAACTGAGATTCCACATGACTTTGTTGCACGTATTGGTAAAGACTGAATAGGAAATCGTACAAATAACCTGTTGAAAATTTGAATTATTTATTGTGTTGCGTGGATCAGTCATTGGATGGTCGTTTTTATTGTCCTATTCCCGTCTAATTAAATTTTTACCTTTACCTTCAAAGTGTTCATCGACATGAATATCTCTGTAAAAGTGTAATCATTGGGTATCACCAAAGATGCATAGTTTTGAGATGGGTTGCACTGTAAATGTTCGATTATGTCGTTGCACCGAGTTGATTTCCACCCCGACATGTTGCTGTTATAAAATGGGTTCTTCCGCTTGAGTAAGGGTCTTACAGGCTATTGTCTATAAAATATCAAAGCGTCAAACGCTGTGTCTCTCTGTCTGTCTGTCTCTCTTTCTATCTCTCTTTTCTCAATAAATTTGTTTGTTTTTTTGTTTTTGTTTTTTTGTTTGTTGCTGCTGTTGTTGTTGTTGTTTTTAATTTTACACAAGCTTCTTCAAGCTGAGAAATACATAATATCCACACACAGACACAGACACCACACACACACCACACACACACACACACACACACACACACACACACACACACACACACACACACACACACACACACATACACACACACACACACACACACACACACACACACCACACACACACACACACACACACACACACACATTTTCTGCAAACCAGTGCACAGGAATAGTGATAGACCACGGACATCACAAGTATACAGATCGTTTGCCGACGTTTCCATCGAAAATCGTCAAATACCGTTGAACATTGACGCAGGATGGAAACCACGGTTGTTTTTTGATGTTTGTGTGTTTGTATGAGTATGTTTACACACGCGCGCGCGCACACACACGCATATATATATTTATATTATATATATATATATATATATATATATATATATGTGTGTGTGTGTGTGTGTGTGTGTGTGTGTGTGTGTGTGTGTGTGTGTGTGTTGTGTGTGTAAGTTTTATATGGAATCATGTGCTCAGATAGGGAGTTCTCGCAGGAGCTCTTACCTGCGTAAAAAAGAAGACCGGTGTTCGAACCGCTCTACTGTCACGCCCGTCTCTTGCATCACGCGATACTCAAGACACAGGTACTACTTAAACACAACAAAGATTACCCATCGTATCTTTGAGCGTCGGATTCATATGCTAATGGTTGTGAGTTCGAATCCCCGGATGCGCTACATTAAAACTGGTCTTCTCACTGTCCCATCTTAACATCATTGTTGTTCTGGTGCCCGTGGTGTCAGTATAGAATTAGATAACTCCTCCCTTCCCCCACTTCCCTGGGATGGTTGTCACCGTCGGCTGTATCATTTGAGGTGGGTGTCGACGTATAATGTGAAACAAATCAATCAAATCATCGTATCTAATGGAGGCCTCGGGATGAGCTTTGAAAAGCTTGTGGTCGACAAAAGTAAACGCCAATTCTGTTGACCTTTGTGGGTCGTTGTCCTCGTTCTAGTTCGTGGTTTGAACAAAGACAATCAATCGATCAATCAGACAGACAAAAGCGAAACTCTGAGACACATCTGACATGGGAAAGGATAATTACTAGTGTATTGCAGAGGATCCGATGACTAGGTCTCTAAACCACACACCAACACAAAAGGGACAACCGACTGCCAATGGTTAGAGTTGGACGACAGTCATATGTTCAGAAATTTTCTTTTCCCGATGAGACACCCAACGAACATGAACTGGGCTTGCCTGTATCTCTCGGGCCTGGTTGATGCCAGGATATACTTTGAGAATAAGCGTAGAGTACAGCCCTGTCACGCAGTCTCAATCCTATATGGAACTCCGTAACATCATGATTATCATCCTCATCGACATCATCATCATCGTCGTCGTCGTCATCCTCCTCCTCCTCATCATCATCATCATCGTCGTCGTCGTCTCATCCTCTCCTCCTCCTCCTCCTCTCTCTCATCATCATCATCATCATCATCATCATCATCATCATCACACTGTAAAAACTGTGCCAGCTTCTGTGGCCATTAAGGTGGCGTAGAAAATGGGAGGGAAAAACAGGTAGCACAACGATAACCTCCCTGAGTGCGATGATCCTTAAAAAAAGCGCACTGTGCTAAGGCATTTCATTTTATTTTATTTTGTTTTGTTTTATTATATTTTGTTTTATTTTTATTTTATTTTGTTATGTTATGTTATGCTATGTTGCTTTGTTTTATTTTTTTAATTTTTTTTTATTTTGTTTTGTTTCATTTTATTTCATTTTAAGCGCATGCTGTTTAGAGCACACTGTGCAAGCTGTACATTGCTGTACAGTCTGCATAATCCGTCTTCTGTGGGCGAGCGTGCTGGCTGTTGTCATGTTTCCCTTACCCACTCATATGACTTACTGGGTCTTTGATGTGCATGTTGGATGGTCTGCATGCGTACATACACGATGGAAGATTGAGTGGGAGATGGGGAAAAATTTGTTCACCGTTTGCCAATAACAGGAAGAGGATGGTGGTTTACAAGCAGGATTGAGCCTACACTTTCCGTTCGGAAATTCAGTGTCATAACCACTGGACTATCGCTCTCGGCAATGGTTGGAATTAGTTTAGGTCATAGGCGTTTCTTTATGGTTCCATAAACTGCACACAAATGAATCAATAGATAAATGAATAAACAAACAAACAAACAAATACATGCATTAATGAATGAATGAATGAATGAATGAATAAATAAATAAATAAATAATGAAAAGACTGTTCTCTGATAGGGGAATGTTCCTTGGCTGGAGGTAAGTAACCCAGGGTTATCTTCCTTGTGAACTCTTACTTTCTCCTCACTGCTAAAGGCTACGCTACATCGCTTGATCAAGTCATATGGCATTACAGGATCTGATCGGCTTAACTATGCTAAGTCAACGGCAAAAGCATTTCCATATCTTTGTACGATTCTTCACTGTCAGTTAAATTAATGCAAGGCAAAGTCATAAACACACATAGCTCTGTGTGAGTGCCAATTTTCCCGTTTCATGGTTGAGCAACCAGTACCTAGTAGTGAGTTTCAGCCTTGCAGTGTTTCGTGTGAGAAAGAAAAAGTAAAATACTCCGGCTGCTTGAGAGCTATAATAATGATGATAACAACAACGATAATGACAACAACAACAACAATGATAATAATAATAATGATAATGATAATAGTAATGATGATAATAATAATGATGATGATGATGACGATGCTGATAATAATAACAATAATAATAATAATGATAACAGTAAGAGTAATAGTAATAATAAATAGTAACAACAACAATAAATGGTACTGATGACAATTATAACGATTTTGTTTGTATAATGCGAACAGTCCATGTTACAGTCTGCTCGCCTGCAGCCCGTTAAAAAGTAATAGATCATTATTATATTTTCAATTCATCGAATGGTAAAATATAAAGCAGTCTATTACATAGCAATAAATCATTATTGCACTTCATATTATAAAAAAAAAAAATAAACCAGAAAGTAAAATAAAAAAAGGTAGGGGTTGGGGTGGGGTGGGGTGGAAGGAGACGGGGTACATACATTAATGCAGAATATAAATAGTTCATCAAGAATGATAACACATGATAACATAGAGAACTAATTTGGTAAATACAAGTCTTACATACGCACATACATATACACAGCCTATCCACTACGCACGCACCCCCATTCCCATTCCCGCGCCCCCACTGTGCAGCACACATGTATCAGCTGCTGTATGTCCACATCTAGATGCCTTCATAACATTTATCTTTCGAGTTTTGTATTTGTTTCTAACAGAGATATGCTGTCTGTCTGTCTGTATGTCTGTCTCTCTCTTTCTCTCTGTGTCTGTCTGTCTGTCTGTCTCTCTCTCCTCATCCTCGAAAATGAAATGAAAAGGTGCTCTTGTTCTTGTTCTCTCGGTGTGTCTGTTTATCTATCTCTCTCTTTCTCTCTCTCTCTCCCCCCGTCCCTCCCTCCTTTTCTTTTTTCTTTTCCTTTTTTTTTTTTCAATTTAAAGTGAGCAGACATTAACTTTGTCTTGAAGACACCCTGAGCCGAACACAGACGAGGATTTCCTTTTGCAAGTAGCGCGCGAGAACGGAGGTACTTTCAAGAGAGAAGCTTTCATTGAGACTTGAGTGCTTTGGAAGCTTTGTATAGAGCTGGAGGAGATCTGGCATTTACACTGTCATGGTATTCGATTCTGTTCGCTTTTAGCAAGAGTGCTTTTGTACTGCACCGTTTGCTGTACCCCATAGAGAATCATATGAAATCAGATCTGACCTGTACAAGCCCTACGTTATAGGTTTGGTCTCACCTGTCTCACCTGTCGGCGTCACCGGGAACAGTGTTGGCCGCTGCACATGATGTCCTCACAAGTTGCCTCCAGCACTCTCGATCTTGGCTAAGTCTGACCACCTCCTGGAGTTTCTTGCCACTGATGTTTGTGATGTTTCTAGCAAGTGATGCAGGTGGCCGTCCTCTGTTTCTCTTTCCTTCCACTTTACCTTGGAGGTTTGGTAAGTAGCCCTAAATTGTATACGACAGAAGGAAAATTATGTCATCTTGTCGATTACGCCAAGTAAGTGATACATTGTGACTTGGCCTTAAGTATACTTGTCAATCTGTGGCTGATGTGAGTGGTCCATTGTTTAAAGGTCTTTGTCTGTTGCTACCTTTCGACGCACCGACGTTGTGCATGCTGTTCTTCTATAAATCAAAGGTCAGGTCTCACTGTCCTCTTGGTTATAGTGGGCCGGTGTCCTTTGTAATTATGTTACTGTAAATATGTGTCACCGTGACATTCTGTCGCCACTTCTTTATCTGATGGTAAAAGCTGTCATTTGATTGATTGATTGATCGATCGATCGATTTTAGCGTTTCAACATTTTCCGGATGCGCGTATGCAGTCTTGTTTTGCTCACACTGTGCAGGTGATATGTTGCTGCATAGTCTTTATAATCCGCCTTAGGTGGGTGTGTGTGTATGCTGGGTGTATTCGTGTTTCCATAAGCCACCAGACACTGACACGACTTACAGATTTTTAACGTGCATAATTTGATGTTCGGCGTACCTATACACACAGAGTGAGGTTTAGGTACTGACATGATTGCACACGTGTTCATCTGGAAAACCGGACAAGTCTCCACCCTTTTACCTAGCAGGCGGGAGGTACCCAAGGCAGGGTCGAACCCAGATCGTTTAGATCTTCCGATTTGAAGGTTAATAATTTGTCCAGTGGAATTTTGTGCCCCTCATCGCGTAGTGTAATCCTTTGATTCCCGCACCCTGTCCACCAGCATCTTGCATTGTCAATCAAGCTAGCAAAGCAAAACCTTCAACTCTTTGATTCTCTCCTGCAGGAAGCTGGTGGATGGTATGAGGGAGTCAACTGGTTGTTCTTTTAGTCGGTGGATAGGGTGAGGGATTCAAAGCGCTAGAGATCATTGAATGATGTCAGCACAAATGACTAGATAATAAGATATATCCGTTCATCTTGGACAGTACTTTTATTTAAATCGTTGTGTAGTTGTCAATCAAGATCAATGGACTTTTCGTGGACACCAATTCTGATCAAGGATTGTGCCTTGAGAACTGTATCATAACTTTTCTTGAAGATTTTGACAACAGTTTCTCGTCGAAATTTTCTCTCTTTTGCATAGAAAATGTCGTTATTTTCAAAAAGATAATGTAATTTTTGCAGAAAACAAGAACTCTATTTTGGTTATAAAATGGGGCTGGGTGGGGTTTCAACCAAAAACGAGAGGTCTTTAGGAATGAGACAGTATATTCTAAATAACAAACTATATGAAGTAGATGGGGCTTCAACCAAACACGACAGGTCTTAAAAGAATGAGAAGGACATGGGTGCAGCCTTTTCCGTTTGACGACGGAATCCGTTTCCCAGACCTCCCATACGGGGCGCTGCCGGCCCCTAGACCCCTTTCAGTTTTTTGACTTTCTCTAAGCTGCACCCTTGGAAGGATGTGTGTATCATTTGCAGTACAAAATAGACCACATTTACAGGCAGGGTATTTGTCCGTGAAATAAAAAGGATTGCAACCTAAAAACGAGCACTCGACTTTCAAAGAGAGCAACCACAATTATCGTCCCAGTAAATCGTATCCCTGAGGTCCAGGTTTTACGAATGGCTGTATTCCACAGAGACCAGGTAATCACGGCATGGGAAATCGGTAATAGCGTCGATATGAGAGGAAATAGGAGTGTGTTGCAATTTCTCGCACAGGATCTAATGGCGTGCTTTCTGATGATTATCGAGGCTTTTCCGTTTGGGGCTGGCTCTCTCGTCCTTTCCTTCCTCCCTCTCCATCTCTCTCTTTTTCTTTCTCTCGCTTTTTTTTTTCTCTCCTTTCTTTCTCCCTCACCCCTTCTCTGTGTTTATCTTTCGCTGTCACTGTCCGCCTCCTTCTCTCTCCTGTCCCCTCTCTGTCACCTGATGTACATGTATCATTTCATATTAGTGGATGTATCGATGTCTCTGTTGTTTTAAGATAGAATTAGCGACGGCAAGTTTGAGCAATGGCTCTCAGCCCGTAACGTTCACTGTTGGAACTGTTGGAAAATGAAAGATCTCTCTCTCTCTCTCTCTCTCTCTCTCTCTCTCTCTCTCTCTCGTTTTTCTGTCTGTCTGTCTCTCTCTGTCTCTTTTCTCTCTCCCTCCCTCCCCATTCTCTCTCACTCTCCCCCTTGTCTCTGTCTCTCACCACCTTCCAATTATTGATTGTTTTTAAATGTCATCTTATTCTGCGCTTTCAAGAATATTGCCATATTTTATCGATCATTAGATGATCGAGTAGTAAACTCATTTTTGTGTTTTTCGTGTTTTTGTTTTTCGCAGGTAAGCAAACACTCTCTTTCTGTCTCTCTTTCTGCCTCTTTGTCTGTCTGTCTGTCTCTTGTCTTGACTCTCTGTCTCTGTCATTTTGATATATTGGCATGTAATGATTTTCTTATCCGGTTTCCCCGTCACATCCCCACCCCTTTCTGATACTGCGACATGGCCTATCGGCGTATGTCATTAAAGTCCTTTGAGCTCTCTCTCTCTCTCTCTCTCTCTCTCTCTCTCTCTCTCTCTCTCTCTCTCTCTCTCTCTCTCTCTCTCTCTCCCTCCCCTTTTCTCTCTCTCTCTCATGCACTCAGACACACGCACACACACGGGCACACACACACACGGGCAAACACACACACACACGGCACACACACACACGGCAAACACACACACACACACCCCACACACACGGCACACACACACGGGCACACACACACACACCACACACACAATACACACACACACACACACACACACACACACACACACACACACACACACACACACACACACACACACACACACAAACACACACTCGAAAGAACCTATTCGAGACATGCAAGTGGCAGAAAAAGGAATACGTGTACTTTCCGATTACAAAAAGAGAGAGAGAGAGAGAGAGAGAGGAGAGAGAATTACAAACACAACAACAAAACAGACTGACAGCGACCCGTAAGGAATCTAAACGAAGCCAGAAAAACCGAAAGACACGACAAACAGAAAGAAACATGTTCCCATACCATCTCCCCCCCCCCCCCCCTTTACAGAAACAACAATCACACGAATGTGGGCAATTCTACATTCTCCGGACCAGATCAAAGAAAAGCGTAAAGGAATGTGTCAAACACACCCAGAAAAGACAGAAAGAAAGTTAAAAGAAAAAAGGAAAAAAACAACAACAAAAAAACAAGAGAGAGAGAGAGGGGGGGGGGATAAAGGGGTCAAGCCATTCTAAAAGTTTCCGTTTATACATGTATATACATACATACATACATACATACATACATACATACATACATACATACATACATACGTACATACGTACATACATACATACATACACACACATACATACATACAACATACATACATAATACACACATACATCTACGTACTACATACATACATACATACATACTACATACATACATACTACATACACACACATGCATACACACCCTTGAACGTTTTGCTTCCGGCCACAAAATCCAGATTTTGTTCTCTCCAAGGTCACTGTGACCTTGCAGAGGCATCAGATATTTCAAAACTTCATGTGAAGGGAAGATAATGGTAGACTATCAAAACACTGAAATAGGATATAAATGATGTGATTTTCAAAACGTTTATGAGTAATGACGGATATATGGACACAAGTGCAGAGACCCCTCTGTGATCGATATAAAACAATTGTCCCCTTTTCAAAGAAAAACAAAGAAGAAGAAGAACGGAAATAAGAAGGAGAAAAAGAACAGAAGGAAAAGAAGGGGGAAAAAAAAAGAAATAAGAAGGAAGGCAGAAACATAAGAAAGGTAGAAAAGAAATGAAAGAACGCAGAGACAGACAGACAGACAGAAATCAATACGGAAACAGTCCAAAGGCCAGAAAAACAGAAAAGAAAGAAACAGTCACAGAGAATGGAATACATTTACTTTCCGAGTTTTTACAGAGGCAACATTCAGTACACACAGAAAAGCCCTCCTACTGATCGAAAGAATGCATAAATGAAAGTATCCAAAGACACTCAATAGAGCTAACATAGACTGAATAAACAAACTTACATGAAATAAATAAATAAACTAACATACAAAATACGAAGAGATAGATAGATAGACAGACAGACAGACAGAATATAGAATCTAGTTAAAAGATCATCTTACCATTTTAAGGGACGTAAGCAATGATACATATGACAATACCACATCACAACATACACAAGAGAGTTGGACAATAGTCCCACTGATGACAAACTTAAAGACGTAATGCATTCTCCATTGCCAGTGAAGATCGACAAAATTAATTTACTCCGACTCGCTGACATAACAGATTCGTGTCTTTTATATACCTTATATGATAATAAAGAGAATTTTTTTCAAAATGTCCTCATTTATTGATAGTAAAGAAAAAAGAGACCAACAAAGAAAACCAAAGACGACTAGAACCAACAAATGGAACAGAAAGAGAAAATGGACTGAGAGAAGGAAGGAAGAAAGACATGAAAAGGGACAAATTAAGAAAAAAAGGAAAGATGAAAGAAGACAAGGAAGGAATGAGACGAGTCCCGAAAGAAAGGAGAGATAAAAAGGAACAAGAAGAAGAAATGAAGATAGAAAGAACGAAGAAAGGGACGAGAAAAAAAAGGGTAGAATGAGTAGGAGAAAGAAGAAGAAAAAGGGAGAAAAGAAGAAAATAGAGAATGAAAGACGTGGAGAGGGAAAAATGAAAACAATAGAAAATCATCAAACATGAAAAGAAGAAAGGATCATCATCAACAAGTGCCCTGCCGCATCTCGTTGGCGGTCATGGCCCTCCATATGTATCTGTCCTTCGTTGCCGCAAGCACATCTTCCACCTCTCTGTCCTCAGCCACCCTGCAAGTCCGTCCAATATCTTCTCCCTTGGTCTACCTGCTGGTCTGGCCCGAATTCCCCTTTTCTCATAAAATGGCCCATAAATGTCGCCTGTCTTTTCCTTATGACTGATCCTATAAAAGATCAAGGGAGAGAAAGAAAGAAAGAAATTAAATTTATTGAAATAGCTGGTTGGCTGTGTACAGAGAGCTGTGAGATCTGAAGCCTTGAGTTCAATCCCAGCATGCAACATGGAAAATGGCCTGTTCACTGCCCATCTTAATCCTCCAATCGTTCCGGTGGTGTCAGTGTAGTGTTTCGTAAGTTCATCCCCTCCCGTCCCCATTTCAAGACCTTGCCAGCTTAAGGTTTTGTGCCGGTTACAAAATCTGCTAGATGATTACTGATAGACTTGGGTGGATCGCATATGGCATCGTCCGAGTGTGCTGAACTGCTCTTAGATAAGATCTACACTCTGAAATCCAAACTCTGCGGGAGAGAGAGAGAGAGTAAAAGTGACTAAAAATACAAAATAAATAAAAGAATAAATATATGAATAATAAAAAAGGACGAAAGAGAAAAAACGAAGAAGAAATTGAAGGAAAGAAAAAACAAAGCAAAACAAAAAAATAAAGGGGAAAAGTCCACACACGCGCGCGCGCGCGCACACACACACACACACACACACACACACACACACACACACACACACACACACACACACACGCGCGCGCGCGCGCGCGCGTCGTGTATATACACATTTTCTCTACCCACCCTTTTCTCTCGTTCTTACTTACATACACACACACACACACGCGCGCGTGCACGAGTGCACGCACATGAACATACACAAAACACACACCGGTACCAAATCATGATTCATTTCACCCCTCAAGCCAACAAAAACCTATCCTCACCTTTCCAGCATCCATGAAATGAACTTTCCCATTCCGTGCAATCCGCAGATGGTCTGTTCTGTCCAAAACGGCAGCGACCCCTGCAGAGCAATGGAGGAAGCTTGAGAGACTAAAGGGCGAGAAGATTTATGGGAGACAACTCACTTCAAAAACAGATTATCTCGCTGCACAGAGCACACCAAAGCTTCCTTGGATGCCATATCACAGGTAAAATTCGATTGCAAAAACACTTCTTCAAGACACAGAAAGAAATAACAAAACAAAACAAAATGAAATAAAACAAGCAAAAAACAAACCAAAACAAAACATAAAAAAACACGTGTGGGCATTCACACGCACGCACGTACACTCACACATTCTCTCTCTCTCTCTCTCTCTCTCTCTCTCTCTCTCTCTCTCTCTCACACACACACACACACACACTCACACACACACTTGGTTGGCACATAACACTGACGGTGCTCTTTGTCTGTCTGTCTGTCTCTCTCTCTCTCTGCACACATACACGCACGCACGCGTCTGCGCGCTACATAACACTGGCGGTGCTCTCCCTCCCTCTCTCTCTCTCTTCCCACCCCCATTCCTCTCTCTTTCTCTTTCTCTCTCTTTTCCCACCCCAATTCCTCTCTCTCTCTCTCTCTTCCCACCCCCATTCCTCTCTCTCTCTCACTTACTCACACACACACACACACACACACACACACACACACGCACGCACGCACGCACGCACACGCACACGCACACACGCAAACACATAAACATCAATTCACTCGCGCGCGTGGCAAACTACAAATTATGAATTAGAATGTGATTTTAGTGAACAACAGGAGACAAATAACTGACAATTCCAATTATCACCGATAAAGCAGCGTTGTTTGTAAACAGGAATGAAAACAACAACGGAGTTAAATTGAGGCTGTTAATGATGGGCGATAGAATGGCGTTCAGTATAAACAGTATGGAAAATAGCAAAGTCGTAATTTATCACAGTAAATTTCGAATTTCGCATCGTAAGCTTGGCGCAACATTTTCTAAAGCAAGCAGTTCTTTGCGTTTTTTGTTTGTTTGTTTGTTTTGTTGTTTTGGTTTGTTTCAGTGTGAATGTACAGAAAAAATAATTGTAATTTTGGAACAAACAAACTTTTTTTTAAATCTATCTTTCTATCGATCTATCTATCGATCTATCTATGTTCATCGATTTTTCTACCTTTTTTATTTTTTATTCCAATCTGTTTCTAACCGTCCATTTATTCATCTATTTATCCATATAAACTATCCATGTATCTCTAAATCTATATGTCCATCTATCGATCTTCTTGTCCTTATATCTGTCCATCCATCCGTCCGTCCTTCCACTCATCCTCCTATCTGTTCATCTAACTATCCGTCTATCTAGCTATTCATATCGATATCAATTAACTTCATTTTGCTTTTTTTCTTTCTTTGCTTGTGGGCTGAATGGTTTTGTTCGTTCGTTCACTTATTTAGTCATATTCAATATTGTAAAACAGACGCCCATGTGTTTACCCCCAATCAGAGATTTTCAAGAAAAAAAAAGCTTACTGAACAAAAATTACAGCAAGAATGGAATTTCGAAAGCGTGCATTTTACCGTTGTTGGGACAATCAGACTTCCATAGAGAAGAAGAGGGTTTTGACCCTTCAGTCAGTCCTTGAGGCCCCGGGGGTGGGCTGGTGTGGCTTAAACCGTTCCATTCTGTCCCTGTGTGACCTTTGAGATAGCCTTCTCGTCGAAGAGAGGAACCTCTAGGGGATTAACAAACGGTGTTGACTGTGAGTAGGAGACAGTTTGTGTGTGTGTGTGTTAATGTTAGTGTGTGTGTTTGTGTGCGCGCACGCCCGTGCACTCCTGGTCAGACGAGAGTGAAGCAGTGTAAGAATGACCTGGTATGAAGAAAAAACTCGTAAAGAAGTACATATGAAATTTATAACATTTTTTCGGGGTGGGTGGGGCGGGGGGGGGTAACAGAGAACACAGACACGCACACATGCGCGCGCGCATACGTGCGCACGCATGCACGCACATAAACAGGCACACACAAACGCATGCATACGTACAGACACACACACACACCACACACACACACACACACACACACACACACACACACACACACACACACACACACACACACACACACACTCACACACACTCACTCACTCTCTCTCCCCCCTCTCTCTCTCTCACACACACAAACACACACTTTCACTCTCTCTCTCTCTCTCTCTCTCTCTCTCTCTCTCTCTCTCTCTCTCTCTCTCTGTCTCTCTCTCTCAGAACCGGGATATCCTAGTGACCGACTGTTCGTGACTTGGCTTTCCCAAGAGAAAAGACAAATAAGCGAAAACAAAATCAAAAACAGAAATCTAATTTAAAGACAGGATCGGAATAAAATAGGATCTTGACCTGCAGCAAACAATTTTCTCTATTTCGATCGCCGTCCATATAGTCGGGTCACATCTGGCGAACAATGTGGTCGTTATTTCTGTCTGTCTGTCTGTCTGTCTGTCTGTCTGTCTGTTTATCTCTACATCTGCCTGCCTGCCTGCCTGTTTGCGATCAAATGTCTTTTTTTTCCTTGAAAGCCAGGGGGTGGAAGGAGAATCCGATTTTTTTTTATTGCACCTTTTCTATTTTCTGTTGTTTAAATGTAAGTAAATGTTCAATGTCAGAAATGTAAGTTGTGCTTTGTGCTAATAATGATACCATTCAAAAATGCAGCTCCATTTTTATTTATGTCTGTCTGTCTCTGTCTGTCTGTCTCTTTGTCTGTCTGTCTGTCTCTCTCTAATTCTCTCTTTCCCTCCTCATCTTCCCCCATATATATGTATGTATATTATATATATATGATGTGTGTGTCTGTGTGTGTGAAAATGACGTGACGTTAATTTTTTTTCTGTGTTAATTACGTCATTTCATGTATTTTTGGATGACGTTCCATCAATTTGTTCCATCAGTAACTGGTGTCATCATATTTCTATTCCTATGATCTATTTTTTACAAGCTTGGGCCTAATAACTTTTCATCGTTTCTTCTGCTGTATTCTTTGAGTTATCATGAATTACTTTATTGAAGTTCTTGTGAGTACAAAATTAGTTGTTTTGACAGTGAATGGTGGTTGAATGATATTGACGGGCGCAGTGGTCATTTGTGTAAACGTAGGACTTCCAAAGGGTGGAGATTGTTTGTTTTTTTCTGATCTCTCAGGTCAACATGTGTACACTTTCCAGTGCCTCTGTGAGTACATCCATACATGTAGAACATCAAATACACGCCTTAAAATCCTGTAGGCCATGTGAGTGGCCCATCAGCATCATCATCACGTGCCCTGCCGAACGGCGTTGGCGATCATGGCCCTCCATATGCATCTATCCCTCGTCGCCGCAAGCACATCTTCCACATTCTCTGTCCTCAGCCACCGCGCAAGTCCGTCCAATATTTTTCTCCCTGGGTCTACCTGGTGTTCTCTTTCCCTCCAGCTTTCCTGTTGTGACCAGGTGCTGTAATTCTCCTTTCCTTATAAAATGGTCTATAAATGTTGCTTGTCTTTTCCTAATCTTCCTTATCAATGGCTGGTTTATGGAAACATGAAAACAGCCAGCATGAACGCCCATCAAAGATGCGGATTGTGCAGTTGCGTAGTGGAATGTAGTCAGCTCGCCTTTCATCTTGAGGTCTCTCTGCTCCACTAAAAGTCTCGATCATGTGTACTGCGGAGTGAGGCCAACTGAGGTTCAGAATAGCGCTATAGAAAACGGTTAGTAATAGTGTGTGGTTAGAAACACCTCAGGTTCAGTACAGAGGGAAATATGCAGCTATCCATCACGTTATGTGTGCTGCCCTATTGTTCAGACTCATGCAAGTTAGATGAATATCAACCGATGGAAGCTATGGTAAAAAAAAAACAGTGCCAGTCACTGATCCCATGGCTTGTTCCTGAACTACCTTAAGTGGTTGCTGCCTTTATGTGGTTGTGAGTGTTGAAAATAACAGACACTCCAGTGTTTTTCTTTAGTTTATTTAAAGCGATGTCAGTTTCAAAGTACCGCGGACTAGCAGCCGTTGTTCTGTTTGTAAGGCAGTTTAAGTTTGTAAACATTGATAGGTGAATGACACGTATGAGAGTAGATATAAAACAGACACAAGAGAAAAAGGAAGAGAAGGCGAGTAAGATACCGATGGGGGAAGGGGAGAGAGAGAGAGAGAGAGAGAGAGAGAGAGAGAGAGAGAGAGAGAGAGAGAGAGAGGTTTTTGTTGAGAGGTGTTTTTGTCTATTATTCTTGTCTTCCTTTCTCTCTTTATTTGTGTTTGCCTGTGTCTGTTTTAAGTTTTTGTTTGTTTTTAGTTTTGTTCTTGTTTTGTTTTGGGGTTGTTTTTTGGGGATTTTTTGGTCTCTTTTTTTTTGGCCGGAGGGGGGGTGTGTGTGTGCTGTCTCTTCTTTTGTACCCCCTCGATATCACTACTCTCATACCGCTCATTTCGAATTTGTTAAAACACCTGAATTCCACCAAAACTGAGGTCACCTTGAAAACAGGCCTCGAAGGCTCACAAAAATATGGGATAGCTTTTCACAGTGCTACGATACGAAAATGGAGTTAAAGATAATGATGCTGAAGAGTTCTATTTCGTATCGAGACTGCATGACAAGGCAGTAGACTGTATGACAAGGCAGTAGACTGTATGACAAGGCAGTAGACTGTATGACAAAGCAGTAGACTGTATGACAAGGCAGTAGACTATGACAAAGCAGTAGACTGTATGACAAGGCAGTAGACTATGACAAAGCAGTAGACTGTATGACAAGGCAGTAGACTGTATGACAAGGCAGTAGACTGCATGACAAAGCAGTAGATTGCATGACAAAGCAGTAGACTATGACAAGGCAGTAGACTGTATGACAAAGCAGTAGACTATGACAAAGCAGTAGACTATGACAAGGCAGTAGACTGTATGACAAAGCAATAGACTGTATGACAAGGCAGTAGACTGCATGACAAAGCAATAGACTGTATGACAAAGCAGTAGACTGCATGACAAAGCAATAGACTGTATGACAAGGCAGTAGACTGTATGACAAGGCAGTAGACTGCATGACAAAGCAGTAGACTGCATGACAAAGCAGTAGACTGCATGACAAAGCAGTAGACTGTATGACAAGGCAGTAGACTGTATGACAAAGCAGTAGACTGTATGACAAGGCAGTAGACTGTATAACAAAGCAGTAGACTGCATGACAAAGCAGTAGACTGTATGACAAGGCAGTATTCAACGTTTCCTTTCATGGTGTATTCTGGCGTCAACCATGCGTAAGAGATACAGGCGCCTGTGGTGTTGATGATGACACTTGAATTACTGTTTTCAATCGCGCATCTTTAAAGTGGATGAGACATGGCCATGTGATCCCAGCCTTCCCAGTAAGCCAATAGCACATTCAGCTTTTGAGAGGAACTGGTAAAGGTCGAAAAAAGCACTACAATGATGGACTGGTGAGGGTTCGAATCTCCAACTATACAGCCATCAGTCTACTGCCATAACCACTTTATCACTATGACTAAAGGGAAACCAGTTAGCGCTTTGACACTCGTCCAAAACGTCCCCCTATCTGTCCAGTCAATCATTTGTTATGATTATTCAGAGGCTGGGGCCCCCTGGGCTGTTCCGTGTGAAAAGCGAGTCTCGTTGTCATGGAGACAGCTGCTTTGTCATGTAAGTAGGTCATGACGGAGTGAGCATTGCGAATGTTCAAATGTCACCTAAAGCGAGTTTCGCAACAGGCAGTGATGAATACGGCAAAACTTAGTAGTGAGAAAATAGCAACAACGAGTGAAGGATTGGGGGGGGGGTGGGGGGGGGGGGGGGGGGCGGCGGACCCTGTTCGATCTTGTGATGGCCTGATGCCTGGAAGAGCAGAAGTGAAACGGTGGCCCAGCGGTTACAAAAGACGGACTTGCCAAAGACGTCAGAAGTCCCGGGTACAAATCAATCACAGTCTTCTCATCCATCTCCACCCCACACCACCCCCACCTTACCACCCACAAGAATGGTCGTCTAGATGCTAGTGTTTTGGATGGCATGATGAACTGAGGTCCTGTGTGTAGCTATCCTCTGCCGCTTGAAAAAACAACAACAAAAACAAAAAAACAAAGATGATTAAATTAAAAAAAGAGAAATTGTCTAGCCATTCAAACATTGTCATTTTTATAGAAAAGAGTTCACAAAAATCCGTATGTTGTATTTCTCAAGATTGTGTGTGTGTGTGTGTGTGTGTGTGTGTGTGTGTGTGTGTG
>JAPXFY010000015.1:39670869-39700869 GCA_030674185.1 Monoplex corrugatus
ATAATAATAGAGCTTAACATTGTAACTAACATTTAATGATAAGAGTTAAACGTTTGAACACGATAGAAATAGAGTTGAACGTTTGAAAATCACTTAGAGTTAAAACATTTTAACTGACGTAATAATAGAGTTAAACGTTTTAACTAACGTAAGAATGATACAGTTAAACGTTTAGCTAGCAAGATAAAATAACACAGTTAAACGTTTTAACGAACGTGATAACACAGTTAAACGTTTTAACGAACGTGATAATAACACAGTTAAACGTTTTAACTAACATAAGAATAATAGAGTTTAAACGTTTTGAATAACGTCGTAATGATAGTTAAACGTTTGAAATAATTTGATAATAATTGAATTAAACATTTTAATCAACATAATGATAACTGAGTTAACCATCTTAACTCAGAATAAAAAAGCTAAACGTTTTAACTAACGTGATAATAAAAGTTAAACATTTTAGCTTGATATTGTAGCGTTAAACGTCGTAACCAACATTAAACGTTTGAACATGATAACGATAAAGTTAAACGTTTGAAAATAATAATAGACTTAAAACGTTTGAACTAACATGATAATAATAAAGTTAAATGTTGTAACTGATGTGATAACAATGGTTTCGAACGTATTAAGTAACGTGATGAGAAGAGTTCATCGTTTTAACTTAGTGAAAACAACAGAGTTAAATGTTTCAACAAACGTGATAACAATAGAGTTAAACGTTTTGACCAATATGATAGTACAGTTAAACGTTTTAGCTACTAACATAATGATGGAATCAAACGTTTAAACTAACATAAGAATAATAGAGGTAAACGTTTCAACTAACGTGCTAATTAAAGAGTTAAATATTTTAACTTCAGTAATACAGTTGAACGTTTTCACTAATATAATCATAGAGTTAAGCATTCTAACTCGCATAAGAATAATAGAATAAAACGTTTTAACTAACACGATGGGTTAAACATTTTAACACGATCATATTAAGAGTTAAACATTGTAACTAACACGATAGTAACAGAGTTAAACGTTTAAACATGATAGTAATAGAGTTAAACGTTTGAACATGATAATAATAGAGTTGAACATTTTAATTGTCGGGATGATAATGGAGTTAAAACGTATGAAGGAACGTGACAATACTAGAGTTCAACAGTTTAACTAACGTGATAAAGTAAGAGTTCAGTGTTTCAACTAATGTGATAATGATAGGATTAAACGTTCTGACTAACATAATAATAAGGTTAAACGTTTAAAGTAAAGTGATAAAAATAGAAAAACGTTTTAACTAACGTGATGATAATAGAAAGAATTTTAACTAACATGATAATAATAGAAAAACTTTTTAACTAACGTGATAATAACAGAAAAACGTTTTAACTAACGTGATAATAACAGAAAAACGTTTTAACTAACGTGATAATAACAGAAAAACGTTTTAACTAACGTGATAATAACAGAAAAACGTTTTAACTAACGTGATAATAACAGAAAAACGTTTTAACTAACGTGATAATAACAGAAAAACGTTTTAACTAACGTGACGATAGAAAAACGTTTTAAATAACGTGATGATAGAAAAACGTTTTAACTAACGTGACAATAACAGAAAAACGTTTTAACTAACGTGACGACAGAAAAACGTTATAACTCACGTGACAATAACAGAAAAACGTTTTAACTAACGTGACGATAAAAAAACGTTTTAACTAACGTGACAATAACAGAAAAACGTTTTAACTAACGTGACGATAGAAAAACGTTATAACTAACGTGATGATAGAAAAACGTTTTAACTGACGTGACAATAACAGAAAAACGTTTTAACTAACGTGACGATAGAAAAACGTTATAACTAACGTGACAATAACAGAAAAACGTTATAACTAACGTGACAATAACAGAAAAACGTTTTAACTAACGTGACGATAACAGAAAAACGTTTTAACTAACGTGACGATAACAGAAAAACGTTATAACTAACGTGACAATAACAGAAAAACGTTTTAACTAACGTGACAATAATAGAAAAAAGTTATAACTAACGTGACAATAACAGAAAAACGTTATAACTAACATGACAATAACAGAAAAACGTTATAACTAACGTGACAATAACACAAAAACGTTATAACTAACGTGACAATAACAGAAAAACGTTCAAACTAACGTGACAATAACAGAAAAACGTTTTAACTAACGTGACAATAACAGAAAAACGTTTTAACTAACGTGACAATAACAGAAAAACGTTTTAACTAGCGTGATGATAGAAAAACGTTATAACTAACGTGATGATAGAAAAACGTTTTAACTAACGTGACGATAGAAAAACGTTTTAACTAACGTGACGATAGAAAAACGTTTTAACTAACGTGACAATAACAGAAAAACGTTTTAACTAACGTGACAATAACAGAAAAACGTTATAACTAACGTGACAATAACAGAAAAACGTTTTAACTAACGTGACGATAGAAAAACGTTTTAACTAACATGACAATAACAGAAAAACGTTATAACTAACGTGACAATAACAGAAAAACGTTTTAACTAACGTGACAATAACACAAAAACGTTATAACTAACGTGACAATAACAGAAAAACGTTTTAACTAACGTGACAATAACACAAAAACGTTTTAACTAACGTGACGATAGAAAAACGTTTTAACTAACGTGACGATAGAAAAACGTTATAACTAACGTGACAATAACAGAAAAACATTTTAACTAACGTGATGATAGAAAAACGTTTTAACTAACGTGACGATAGAAAAACGTTTTAACTAACGTGACGATAGAAAAACGTTTTAACTAACGTGACAATAACAGAAAAACGTTTTAACTAACGTGACAATAACAGAAAAACGTTTTAACTAACGTGATGATAGAAAAACGTTTTAACTAACGTGACGATAGAAAAACGTTATAACTAACGTGACAATAACAGAAAAACGTTTTAACTAACGTGACAATAACACAAAAACGTTTTAACTAACGTGACAATAATAGAAAAGTGTTATAACTAACGTGACAATAATAGAAAAACGTTATAACTAACGTGACAATAATAGAAAAACGTTTTAACTAACGTGACAATAATAGAAAAACGTTATAACTAACGTGACAATAATAGAAAAACGTTTTAACTAACGTGATGATAACAGAAAAACGTTTTAACTAACGTGACAGTAACAAACGTTTTAACTAACGTGATGATAACAGAAAAACGTTTTGACTAACGTGACAATAACAGAAAAACGTTTTGACTAACGTGACAGTAACAAACGTTTTAACTAACGTGATAATAATAGAAAAACGTTTTAACTAACGTGATGATAACAGAAAAACGTTTTGACTAACGTGACAGTAACAAACGTTTTGACTAACGTGATAATAATAGAGTTAAATGTTTTGACTAACGTGATAATAATAGAGTTAAATGTTTTGACTAACGTGATAATGATAGTTAAATGTTTTGACTAACGTGATAATAATACAGTTAAACGTTTTGACTCATGTGATAATAATAGAGTTAAATGTTTTGACTAACATGATAATAATAGAGTTAAACGTTTTGACTAACGTGATAATAATAGTTAAATGTTTTGACTAACGTGATAATAATACAGTTAAACGTTTTGACTCATGTGATAATAATAGAGTTAAATGTTTTGACTAACGTGATAATAATAGAGTAAAACGTTTTGACTAACGTGATAATAATAGAAAACACGTTATAACTAACGTGACAATAATAGAAAAACGTTTTAACTAACGTGATGATAACAGAAAAAACGTTTTAACTAACGTGACAGTAACAAACGTTTTAACTAACGTGATGATAACAGAAAAACGTTTTGACTAACGTGACAATAACAGAAAAACGTTTTGACTAACGTGACAGTAACAAACGTTTTAACTAACGTGATAATAATAGAAAAACGTTTTAACTAACGTGATGATAACAGAAAAACGTTTTGACTAACGTGACAGTAACAAACGTTTTGACTAACGTGATAATAATAGAGTTAAATGTTTTGACTAACGTGATAATAATAGAGTTAAATGTTTTGACTAACGTGATAATGATAGTTAAATGTTTTGACTAACGTGATAATAATACAGTTAAACGTTTTGACTCATGTGATAATAATAGAGTTAAATGTTTTGACTAACATGATAATAATAGAGTTAAACGTTTTGACTAACGTGATAATAATAGTTAAATGTTTTGACTAACGTGATAATAATACAGTTAAACGTTTTGACTCATGTGATAATAATAGAGTTAAATGTTTTGACTAACGTGATAATAATAGAGTAAAACGTTTTGACTAACGTGATAATAAGAGAGTTCAACGTTTTAACTAAGTGATAATAATAGATTTCAATGTTTGAACTAACGTGGTAGTAGTAGAATTAAACGATTTGACTAACATAATAAAAGACTTAAACGTTTTAACTAACATAATGATGGAATTAAACGTTTAAAACCAAAGAATAATAGGGATGAACGTTTTAACTAACGTGATAATAATGGTGTTAAACGTTGAAAACTAACGTGATAATAATTGAGTTAAACATTTAACTAACATAATAACGACAGAGTCAAACGTTTTAACTAACATAAGAATGATAGAGTTAAACGATTTAACCAACATGATCATAATAAACTTCAACGTTTTGACTAATGTGATAATAAAAGAGTTGCATTATAATAGTAGAGTTAAACATTTTAACTAACATAATAATAATGGGGTGAAACGTTGTAACTAACGTAAATATAATAGAGTTATACATTTTAACTAACGTGATAATAATAGAGTTAGACATTTTAACAAGATAATAGAGTTAAACATTTTAACCAACGTGATAATAATAATAGAGTTAAACAATTTATCATTATGATGATGAGAGTTATTGGAGTTATAGTTTTTAACATGATAATAATAGAGTTAAACATTTTTTCATGATGATAATAGTGTTGAAAGTTTTAACTAACATGATGATAATAAAACTAAAACATTTTGACACGATCATAATAGATTAAATATTTTAACTAACATGATAATAATAGAGGTAAATGTTTTAACTAATATGATAATAATGGAATTTAACGTTTTAACATACGTGATAATAATGAACATTTTAACCTGATAATAATAGAGTTAAACGTTTTGACTAACATGATAATGATAAAATTAAACATTTTAACATTATGATAATAGGGTTAAACATTTTAACGTGATAATTACATATTTAACGTTTTAACTAACATGAAAATAACAGAATTATACGTTTTTACTAACATGATGATGACGGAGTTTTACACATTTTAACATGATAATGATAGAAGGAGACGTTTTAAATAAAATAATGATAATATATAGAATTAAACGTTTTGACTAAGATAATAATAATAGAATTAAACATTTAAAGTAACGTCGTAACAATAAAGTTAAACATTTTAACACGACCATAATAGAGTTAAACGCTATGAGTAGCATAATGATAACAGAGTTAAACGTTTTCTTTTTACTAACATAATATAGTAGAATTAAACATTTTTACTGAGATAATATAGAGTTAAACATTTAACTAACAAGATGATAATTGAGTTAAACATTTTAACTAATATATTTAAATACTACTACTTCTACGTCTTAACTAACATAATAGTAATAGAATTAAGCATTTTATCTAACACAATAATAAACATTCCATCTAAAATAATAAGAATGATAATAATAATAAGAGTTGAACATTTTAACTAACATAATATTGATAATAGAGTTAAACGTTTGGTAACTAAAACAATACTTTTAAAATGTTTAGTATAATCATTTTAATGATATAATAGGTTTCACACTAATAACTGTGAAACATTTTAACAAACATAGAACTATTCAAACAGAGAAAGATAGAGGGGGTGGAGGTGAGAAAAGACATAAGTAAAAGAAAAAACTTGAAAAAGAAACGGAGATAGAATTTGTTTACAATCCACTCTGAAGTAGGGGGGCGGGGGGTAATTACTATGAAGCACGCAATTATAAATATGACAGTATCACATACACCCACAAATCGTATTCTTCTCCTTCTCCTCCTCCTCCTCCTCGTTTGCTGTCTACATGGTCAGCCACACCCGACGATGAATTTGGCCGTTCCCTACCCTCCCCACCCCCCTCCTCTAGTTCCTGTTGGCTGCCACGGAGCTTGGTTGTCAGAAAAATTGTATTCGTCGTCTCTTGTCACTCAACTTGATGGAGGCGACATCGTGTTCAGATGTCTGATCTTCATGACTGCAACACGGGCACGCTGGTGAAGGCGTCAGTTTGAATTTGATTTTCTCATTTTTTCAGACTCCCTTTCTGCTTTGCAGGCAATTGCTGGCCGAAGTATTAGTCACCCTGAGCTTCTGAAGTTCTTCAAACTGTTTTCTACCCTTACAAATGAAGGTTACCGTACCGTTTTTGCTTGGATTCCTGGCCATGTTGGTATTGGAAGCAGTGAGAAGGCTGACTGCCTGGCCAACAACATCACAAGGGAAAATATGTCAAAATCCTTGATTCCTTACGCAGATGTAAAATCCAAAGTACACAGTTAAGTGAGAAATCTGTGGCTGGAGGTTTCGAAGGAACAGACAGATCACAAACTTTTCCAAATCCGCCCTAGCGTGAAAACATTCTTCCATCTGCTGCAGGGAACCATAAGAAAGAGACAGTGGTATGTAGGTTACACACGTGTCACACATCCTACACTCATTCGTACCTTTTAAAAAACTGAAGAAGCGCCATGGTGTATACCATGTGGCTAGCTTCAGACACCTTGATTGCTGGGACTTGGACGATGTGAGACACAAGCACTACACGGTGGACTCCTTTAAAGAACCTCTTCCGAGACGTCCCTCCTGATGCAATTTTCTAGTTTTTACAAGAGATCAATAGATTTCACCTGATATGATTTTACATCCAAGTATGGTTTTCTTTAATTGCATTTTAAACTTGCAAGGTTAACGGTGAGCATGGTTTTTAATTGTTGTCTTTTATCTCAACCTGTTAGTAGTCGGCTGGGCTATAAGCAGTATGAACCTGAACTTGAACTTGTAGTTCATGTGGGCGTTCAGCCGGTTGGGATCTTCGTGGAGATTTATCAGGACCACTTGTGTTCTCCGAGCAGATGAACAGACAGACTCAGAGACACTCTCGCATTGTGTGATGCACGAGGCATGAGTGCTAAAGCACTCCAAGGGGCTCGGTTGGCAGAGAGTCTGAGAGCATCATTCCGACATCTATCCACCAGTTGTAGGTTTCTGTCAACCGTCGGGAGTCATTTCATTTTTGGTCTTTCTGTCCTTTACTGTCCTCCTGGGTTCCAGTTCAGGACTTGGTTGGCAGGTCTGGAAGACGGCAGTTTAACGGCGTGGCCCAGCCAGCTCAGTCGACGCTTGCAGATGATGTTGATAACTGGGATCTGACTTCACTTCTTCCGATATTACAAGGATCTGACTTTACTTCTTCTTTACGAGGTCTTTCGATTTAACGCCCAAGATCTCGCGTTAACGTCAGGTCAAAGGAGTCATTAAACTTCCTCTCTGTCTTGTTTTCAGGTGACACGTTTCAGTGCTGTACTGCAGAGCTGACAGAACGTTGGTGTTGTAGAAGTGCAGTCTTAGGTTGAAGGAGATTTTCTTACTGTTATAGATTTTTGACAGCTTGTTGAATGCTGTCGCTTATGCGACTGTTCAGTTTTTGTTTTTTAAGGGGGGTGGGGGTGGTCATCTTATCGTTTGAATTGTTAATAGCCTGATTATTATCAAAATGCTCATGAACTAAGCAAAAGGTCTAGAAAGCCCCATTACCGTGAGATCGTAGAGGAGTGAGATGTTAGGGATCTCATGTTCTGTCGGGATGAGCATTTTGAGGTCGATGCCCATCTCCTGTCCCTTGTTACTTTATCTTTCCCTTTCAAGAAAATCGGGTAGATTTACCTGTTCGAAATTGTACAGCACGCACATAAAAGGTTCCATGGGCGTGATATTACCTCTAGCCAGTTTATGCAGGTAGGTTGGAAGGCAAGTGCTTTGCCTCTACTCTAGTGTGGCATCCTAAGCATACTTGCTGGTAATTTCATAGCTTTCCGTAAGTATACACAACGATTCTTTGGTTTCATTGTGAGTTTCCAAAAGTACACGAACTCGAAAAAAGTACACTAATCAACGCCATGCGGCATGGCACATAGTGATGATGATGATGATGACGATGATGATGATGGCATTTCATAACAGTTACGAAGATTGTACTCCTGTACTCCTGTCGAATATCAAACAGAGAACACTTTAAAAAGACAACAGCAGCTACAACAAAAAAAGAAACTGACTGACAGACAGACAGAACTTTAAAAAGACAACAACAACATAAAAAGACTGACAGACAGACAGATACAGAAAGACAGATTAATTCCATAACAACCGGGGGAAAAAATTTGAATTACACAATCCTGGTTATTCCCGGTCATCCTACTGTAACAACATACATGTACCTGGCTGGGGGAGATTAGTCTAACATCAAGCAGATGATAGAAACAGAACCTGGAGGAAGAGCATGTTTACCTGATAGACACATTTCACACCTGTTTGTTCCACAGGTGATTGGAGCCAAGATCAAATTGGAACAGGGTCTGGAATCTTGTTTACAACTTTCTGGTTCTGTTATTATCTGGACTGTGCTTGATAAACACATTTCACACCTGTCTATTCCACAGGTGATTGGAGCCAAGGTCAAATTGGAACAGGGTCTGGAATCTTGTTTACAGCTTTCTGGTACTGTTATTATCTGGACTGTGCTATCTCTGTTCTTTTTTTCGTTCGGATGGCAGGCTCCTGTCGTTTGTGTCTCTTCCAGCTTTCTTGCTTTCCTTTTCTGTCTCTGTCTTTTCTCTCTGTGTCTGTCTTTCTGTGGCTGTCTCTTTGTTTTAACCACGCACCACACACACACACACACACACACACACACACACACACACACACACACACACACTCGTTATATATATATATATATATATATATATATATATATATATATATATATATATATAACAGTGAAACTCTGTTATAGCGAGAGCGGATGGCCCAGGCACATTTTCTCGCTATTGCCGAGTTCTCGTTATTCCCAAATGACGAATTTACCAAGGGAAACAAAGGGAAATAATCTTGGCACCGGCGCCGTCGATGTGTTCATAATTAATCGATAGTGTCCCTTGATTACACACCGCACAAGGACGCGCCTTTCGTTGTTTTTCTTTGTTACCGGCCACCACGAGATGTGCCCTACCGGGAACTTGACGACGAGGTGGGGGTGGGGCGAGTGGCGAGAACTTTTGTGACCAGGAAGGATAGAAAATCTCTCGTTATTACCGAGATGATTATCCACTAACTCTCGTTAAACCCAATGGTTTATTCTTAAAGATTAAGAAGGATAAAAAACGGGGATTGAAAAATGTCTCGTTACTACAGTGTTCTCGTTATTACAGTTGTCGTTATTAATGGACTCCACTATATATATATATATATATATATATATATATATATATATATATATATATATATATATATATATATAGTGTGTGTGTGTGTGTGTGTGTGTGGGGTTGTGGTTTGTGTGTGTATACACGTGAGAAATCTTGCTCATAAGTATGTATACATACATACATACATACATACATAC
This sequence comes from Monoplex corrugatus, assembly GCA_030674185.1. Classification (NCBI taxonomy): domain Eukaryota; kingdom Metazoa; phylum Mollusca; class Gastropoda; order Littorinimorpha; family Ranellidae; genus Monoplex; species Monoplex corrugatus. Next base: position 39,680,598 of record JAPXFY010000015.1, read on the forward strand.
ATACATACATACGCAGGTGCATAGGGTTTTGTGCAGGCTCAGGAAATCTGTCAGATTATTGCTGGCAGACTTTAATGGAGCACGTATGGAATTGTCCGAGGGCAGTGAATTTCTCTTGAAATAACTCCAATAACTATAATGCGCAAATAATGGGCAGGCACAGCTGCAGTTCTTCAACTACAACAACACACACATAAAAACCAAGTCTTTATTTCCACAATCCTGACTATACCCCTACCAGCACTCTCCATCCCCAACTCTGCAATAGAACATAACATGGCTGAAGGAATCGAGTCTAGCACCAAACAGGTGATATAAACAAAATGTGAAAGGGAGGGAGGAAGACCATGTTTACCTGAGAAACCCATTTCACACCTGTCTGTGCCACAGGTAGCTGGTGCCCGGGTGATTTTGGAACATCGTCTGGAAATTTTTCCTTCCATCTTCCTGGTACCTTATTTTTCTGGACTGTGCTTTGTTTCTTTCGTCGTTTCTCTCTGTCTGTCTGGGTGAATAGGTGGACGAATGGATCGAAGGGTGGATGGAATAGATGAGTTGATGGATGAGTGGATGGATGGATGAATTGGATAATGGACGGGTGAGTGGGTGGGTGGGTGGATAAGAAGATTGTTGTGTGGGTGGATGATGGGTGAGGGTTGGTGAATGGATGGCTAGATGGGTTGGTGGATGAATGGATAAATGGCTGTTTCTGTCTGCCATTTTCTTTCTGTCTCTCCATTTTCTAGCCACATTGCTGCATCTCCCCTCCCTTCTGTCTGTCTGCCTATGTCTCTGTCTGTCTATCTCTGTCTGTGTGTCTGTCTCTCTCTCTTTGTGTCTCTGTTTCTGTCTCTCTCTCTCTCACACACACACACACACACACACACACACACACCACCACACACACACACACACACCACACACACACACACACACCTTCAGTAAGAAGCTTTGGCCTATATGGAGTAATTTCCTCTCTCTCTCTCTCTCTCTGTCTGTCTGTCTCTCTCTCACTCTCTCTCACTCACTCACTCACTTACACACACACACACACACACACACACACACACACAACACACACACACACACGCGCGCGCGCGCGGCGCAGCACTCACACACACACTCGCACACCTCCTCCCCACCCAAGCAGGGTCCATTCGTGTTTTCATTGGCAACACCACAGGTTGTGATGGATTAACAAGCCCAGGTTTGCAGTGATGGTGGTGGTATTGGTGATGGTGGTGGTGGTAGTGTTTATGTGGGTGATGGTAGTGGCAGGGATGGTTAAAATTGTGCTGGTAGTAGTAGTAACGGTGGTGGTGGTGGTAGTAATTGTGATTTTTGTGGTGGAGGTAGCGGGTGATGGTAGTGGTGAGAGTCGCATTTTATTTGTTGGATTTTTTTTTTATACTTTGTTTCTTTTTGTCACCATCGATGTATTGAACGAAATCCAGGCTGCTCTCCACGGGTTGAGCATGTCGCCACAGTGCAGCGCCACTCATAGAAGTGTAATTTTTTGTTTTGTTTTCAGTCTTGTATATTTGCTTGTTTTCCTATGAAAGTCGATTTTTTACAGAATTTTGCCTAGATCAGCTCTCTTTTTCACACAAGTTCCTCTCGAAAGTGGTGATGGTAATGGTGATAGTAATGGTTGTGGTGGTAGTGACAGTGATAGTGGTGATGGCTTTGATAGTGGTAGTAGTGATGGTGATGGATGGTGGTAGTGATGATGGATGGTGATGGTGATAGTTGTGGTGGCTATGGCAATGTTGCTGATCGTGATAGTGGTGGAGGTGATCTGGTGGTGGTAGTGATGAAGTTGGCGGTAGTGGTAGTGATGATGATGGTAATAGTGGTGGTGATGGTGGTGAAATTGATGGTAGTGTGGTGATGATGGTGGTGGTGGTGGTGATAATGGTGGTGGTGGATGATGATGGTAGCTGTGGTGGTAGTAGTGATAATAGTGGATGAGTGGTGGTGGTGATGGTAGTGGTGGTGATGTATTATAGTGATGGTGGTGGTAACAGTGGTGATAGTAGTGATGGAGATGCTGATGGCGACGGTTGTGGTGGTGGTTTGGTGGTGGAGGTGATAGTGCTTGAGGTAGTGGTGTGTCTGTCCATCTGCTTAGAAACAAAATATCTGGGGGGAAAGCACACACCTCTTTTCGAAATGATTTTCGCATAATTTTACAACATATTGGGTCTAGTGGGAAGATACCTATGCATAATTTCACGCGCTTTTTTCGCCAGACACTGCCTGTGTCTGAACTGTCACGCCGCTCATTTCCGTTATCTAACACACCTCAAAACACACCAAAAACCGAAGACACCATAACAGCAGAGCATGAAGGGTCAGAGGATCTGGAACCATGTTTCTTACTGTTAAGATTGATGATAGATACGGTTCGCATGAGAATGAAGATTCTTTGGAATTTTCCATTCGGAGTGAGACTTTGTGAAGGCGCTGGACTTCATGCTCACTTTCCAGCATATCCTGGTGTTGACCAGGCCCGAGAGATACACTAATACAGACATCCACGGTGTTGGTTAGGAAATTTGAGCAAAACCCTCAGTGAAACATCCGTGAAATGGATGAGACTCGACTTTATGGTTCCTAGTCTTCCTAATCGGCTCGTTCCACGCTCAAGATTGGATATTTTGCGAAAGCCACGGTATGAGCCGGTCGGGTGGGGAGGAGGGGGGGGGGGTGTGGAGGCGAAAAATCCCACTAGAATTGTTTTACTGATAGGGGTTCGAACCCTCAACCTCCAATCATAGTCCGTTATGCTTACCACTTCGCCACGTTGACCCTTCATGAATGCATAATTATGCTGAAATGTGCATGTGAGTATTTACCCTCACTTGGATCTGCATCTCGAAACATATCGATCAGTATTTTTCAGCTTTATATCGAGAGAATGTTTATGTTATTATGTTATTAAGGAGTTTTAACCATGCAGGTTTGCAAGAGATCGAGTGGTTTTCTTCTTCTTCTTCTTTTTCTTGTTCTTCTTCTTCTACTACTACTACTATTGCTACTACTACGACTACGACTACGACTACTGCTTCTTCTTCTTCTTCTTCTTCTTCTTCTTCGTTGTCTTCTTCTTCGTCGTCGTCGTCGTCGTCTTCTTCTTCTTCCGTCTAAACTCTGTGATGAGTGAACTTTTTACCAGAATCTTCCCGCTCTGTCTGTTGTGTGCCAGAGCAAGAGGATCTGGAAATGTTTTCTCTGTCCATTCTGCGATGTTGTCAGTCCATCCGTTTATTCATTTTTTAAAGGATTATCGCACTCAGGGAGGTTATCTTAGTGCTCACCTTTTTTTTTTCTTTGTCCCATTTTCTGCGCCACCTTAATGGCCACAGAAACTAGCATAGTTTTTTACAATGCGATGATGATGATGTCGTTTAGGATGATAATCATGATGCTACGGAGTTCCATCCAGGATTGAGACTGCGTGGCAGGGCTGTACTCTACGTTTACTATCATGATATATCCTGGCGAAAACCAGGCTTGAGAGATACAGACACCTGCGGTGCTGGTCAGAAGATTTAAACAACACTTTCAATGACGCATCCGCGAAGTGGATGAGACTCGACTGTGTTGTCCCAGTCTTCCAATTGAGCCCATAGCAAGCCCAATTATGGGTAGCAGCCAGATAGAGCCGAAAAATCGCACAATGATTTCAAAGTCCATCCGTTCTTTTTGTTTTTTCTCCCCCTTCCTCTCCGTCTCCTTCCAGATCCCCCAAGTAGTTCCTTTAAGGACTGATTTTGCAAGGTCACTAGATCTTGTCGCATGGTCATACCAACGTAGTATTCTTTTCTTAACTAAAGACAGCGGGTCTTCATATGGTCCATTGCGCTGCTTGATGATTTGGCGCACTTGTTCTCGGGTGATACGATCCAGGTGTCTGTTTAGTATCTTTAGATATCATCTCGTTTCCATGGCTTGGAATAGTCTTTGGAAATCCGCATTGAGGTCCATGTCTTGCATGCATACAGGAAGACGGAATATATATGGTCGACTATGGTGGTCGATAAAGTCCAACCTAGCACTTTATTTGTGTACCCTCATGTGGGATCTCAAGCCAAAGTCTGATGCACACAGGCGGCCGCATACTGGACACTCAATGGGCGCTCTGCATCATTGATTCTGGTCTTTATTGCTGCATGCTTTTCCATTTGGCTGCTTCATCTTTCATTTTCATAAGCTTCTGTTCCCTTTGCAAATAACTTGCCTCCCTTCACACCTGTTTGTGGCCATGATTTCCCGCTATTCTTCATCAGTGTCACATTTCTAGAGAGATTTTATCAGGGTGTCTTTGTAGCGAAACTTTGACCGTCCTCTCGGTCGATGGCCCTTTGTCAGTTCACCGTAAAAGAGCCGCTTTGGTAGCCTGTTATTCTGTATGCACACGAGGTGTCCAGACCACCTTGGCTGAGACTGTGTTAGCAGTGCATCTATGCTTGGCATATGGGCTTGCAAAAGTACATTCGCGTTTGAGACTCTGTTGTACTATTTGATGTTTAAGATAGGTCGGAGGCAGCGCTGGAATATACCAGTGCATGAAAGAGCCTAATCTCATGTACCATGGAGATGTTCTTGTCCTTTCATACAGGTTTCAGCCTGGACAGTGCTAATGTTGTCTTTGCTGCCATTGAGAAGATTTCAGGTTTGGAGTCCTCATCGCCAGTGATGGATCCAAGATAATGAGTGTTCACTGGGTGACTGCTGTGCGAACTGTACAACAACTGATCAACTGACTACAACAGAAGTAAGTGTCTGTCTAACTGTATATAGTGTGTGTGTGTGTGTGTGTGTGTGTGTGTGTGGTGTGTGTGTGTGTGTGGTGTATGCATGTGTGTCTGTGCTTTTGCTTTTGTGTGCTGTGCTTTGTGTGTGTGTTGTGTGTGTGTGTTGTGTGTGTGTTCATTTTGATGCTTCACAATTATGTCCCTGCTCTAGTTATGTTCTGTTCTTCCCGTCTTCTTTCTTTCTTTTTATTATTATCAATACTATTTTTAGTGTCCCGATTTTCACAGGTGTGCGTATACACTGATGTTGTTTCGCCCATTCGGTGTGTGTGCCTGCTGGTTATTGTCATGTTGCCATAAGCCACTGGACCCTGACATGACTTAACAGGATCTTTAACGTGCATAGTTGAAGTTCTGCGTGAGTACATACACATACTGATCAGTGAGGTTAGATAATAAAACTCCGCACTTCATTCACTAGGAGGGAGGTTCCCGGGGAGGATCGAACGCCAAACATTCAGTTTAGAAGTTTGACATCTCGCCCACTTGACTACCGCGCCTGTCTCCCCTTGTGGGGATGCCGGGGGCTCTTTCAGTATAAAATATATCCATCCCCCACTTTCTGGAAATTCTGTGCTAGAAATTTCTTCTTTTCTGTCACTCTTTTTGTTTCTACGTTGTTCGTTCGCTTTCTGTCATTTCTTCCGATCATTTTCTGCCTTGCTGGTCCATTCACCTGTATGTGTTTGATAAAATCTTACGTACGTTTTCTAATTGGGTACATGTATTAAGTGCATTTTTGGCTCAAGGGAAATAAGATATGCGGAAGCAATATTAGGTAATTTAGGCCCGTTTTTACATATGTTTTAGTCATGTTTAAATTTGTATTCAGGTATGTTATTTAAATCCCTTATGTGATAAACTGGACGAAATAGTCAACGCCTGGGACATCTCCTTAGATTATGTGAGCGAATGAATTGGTATGTGCATTTAATTTTCTTTTCCTTCTTTTTCCTGTTGTAGTATTTGTATGTTTTGAAACGGTGCAGTCGGCTGGGCTTTTAAACAAAAATAACAATATTACGCCTGTCGTTACCCCCCCCCCCCTCCCCCCTGTCTAAAGGAGGGTATAACATTTTTTTGTATGGCTTGATAGTTTTGTTTTCTTCTTGTGAAGGTGGCACTGATGGATTATTTAAGAAACGAATAAACAAACTCACGACAGATTATTTACCAGAAGATTGATGACCTTGTTTGAAAAACAAATGGGAAGCGCGCACGTTGAGAAAATCTCGGAATATTAGGGGAAGCAACTGTTCATGGTAATACAGATAATATATCAGTTATCTCCCTTCAAATTCCCTATGTCGACTTCCTCGTCAGTCTTTTCGTTTTCTTCTTCTTCTTTTTCCTCCTTCCTTTTCTTATTTGTCTTCTTTTTCTCCTCTTCTTGTTCTTGTCTCGTTTCTGCGTTTTCTTTTTCTTCTGCTCCTTTGCACTGCACTGCACTCTCTCTCTCTCCCCTCCCTCTTTCTCCCCCCTCTCTCTTTCTCTCTCTACATCTGTCTCTTTCTCTCCCTCCTCTCTCTCCCTCCCTCCCTCCCTCCCTCCCTGTCCCACCCTCCGTCTTCAAGCCAAGTGCTGAATGAGTTTTTCTTCAAAGTTAGTGATGGTAAAGCAGCGATATAGAAGAAATGGACACTGCCCACTGCTGATCTCTCTTCCCCCCCCCCCCCCCACTTATATATATATTATATATATATATATTGTTTTTGTTTCAGTGTTTTTTGAAAGACATTCATTTCATTTCACCCAGCAGGGATGCGTATGTTTGCAAGCAAGCGCGTGCGTGCGTGTGTGTGTGCGTACGTGCGCATGTGAGCGTGTCACCAAAATATGTTAAGATTTTCTCAGCTGTTTGTGGATGAATCTTGGCCAAATTTCGATCAAAGGCGTGGACTGTTGAAGAGTCGGGAATGCGTTAAGTTTAGAAGACATAGGTCAGTGTCAAGTTTTAGACGGACCAAAGCTGTGCGTAAAATCAGCACTTTTCAAGGAAGGGTATGGCTGTCACTTTTTCATAAACTTCTAATAACATTTCAATTCTGCTTTCACTGTTGTGACACTCTGCTGTTGTCCTTGATGGACATCGTGTTTAATTTCAGCTAGAGTTCTTTCGAGATCACAGTGATCGTGATTAAGTGCAACATTGTTTTTTTCTGGGTTCATTTTTGCATTAAAAGGGAGATTGTTAGAAGGGCTTGTCCGCTCCGTCATCCCCCCCCCCCAAAAAAAAAAAAATTGTTGTTCTTCTTCCTTTGGTATGTGTGTGTGTGTGTGTGTGTGTGTGTGTGTGTGTGTGTGTGTTTTTTTTTGTTGTTGTTGTTGTTCATTTTTATTGTTTTTGGATTTTTTCCACATGCAGTCTTAATTCTAGCTAGCTGTGAACAGATGCCTAACTTTTTTTCAGAGTGACAAATTGGGGAAAGTGAAACAGTGCGAGAGAGATGAGCACCGCCCTCATAATTCTGGCCCCAAGAAAACTTGAAGTTTCACCCTACCCCTTTCTTCTTCGACGTAAGAGGTGTGGGACAACCTTTGTTTCTCCCCTCTTCCTACCCCACCCCCACCCCGAGCCCACCTTTTCTGTTTTTACTATCCTTTTTCTTCATTTTTCTTGAAAAATATATATACAAAAATTATGCACCACAACAAATAGGCCAAAACCACTCACTTTATATTCCATATTGTGAATTCTAAAACTATCCTTTTTATATGCAAGCTTGAGGGATGGAGAATGAGAGTGAGGGCAGGAATTACTCGTAACAGAAATAGGAATGTTATTTACGTCGAAGCTGGAGTTTATTCAATAGGGATTCAACTCTCTTGGGTTATTCATATGCGCAGCACCCAAATTTCGCCAGCAGTTTTATCTGACATGCTCTTTACCTGCCAGCCATACCATGTCCACGGTCGAGTGCGTTGCTTTGGAGATTTTGAAAGCTTCAGTCAAAGTCGACAAAAGAATCGTAGGCTGTTTCTCTGCGAATAGAGGAACACGATCAGACCATATCATACTCTAAGCACTGTGCGTTTTGCTTTGGGTTTTTGTTCGTTTGTTTGTTTCTGTCTTTGTTTGTTTATTTTGTTTTGTTTTTTAATACAAATTTCCTTCTTTTAAAAAAAGCGGGATTATTTTATGGTCAAAGAGGAACGTGTGTCTTTTTCTTTGTCTATCTCTCTGTTATTAAAAGATGTCAGCAAGATTTTCTCAGCTCTTTAAGTATGGATCTTTACCACCTTTGCGTCAAAGGTGTGGACTGTTGAGGAGTCGCGAATGTTTAATTTTGGGAGGTAAGCTGTAAAACCATGGTCATACAGACAAAAATAAAGTGACTTAAAATCAGCAGTTCTTGAGGAGGTTGTGTGAACAGCACTTTCTCAGGAACTTTTGTGACTATTTAAATTCTGTTTTCACTGTTTTGACTGTCTAGCATTGTCTTCGAATCGCATCAAGTTATATTTTGAGTGAGGCTTTTTCGAGGTGTCAGAAATCTTGACAGCTACGAAACCTGGATTTTTCTTGATGATTTTTGTATAGCAAGGCAAATTGTTAAAAGGGTCTGTGTTGTTGTTTTTGTTGTTGTTCTTGTTGAAAAACGTGCCGATATAAATTATTCTTGTTGCCTTCGTGTATTTTTGTCTGTTCGTTTGTTTGTTTGTTTGTTTTCGCTTGCTTTTAAATGGCCGACTATTAACATACTTGTATACATATATCCGATATGTTTTACTACATTATAATATATTGAAATGATTATGTTTATGCTGCACTGACGTATCAGTGTGTGCATCTAATTATTGTAGAGTATAAATATGTAAACATCGCGATTGTAAAGTGAGAAGAGTAATCTCTGACATGTACGAGGGTGAGTCAAAAAGTAATGCCTTTTTCTTTAGTACAGGAACAATTACCGACACAGGAACATGTATCATACATCAAAATGAAGCTGGTCCTCTGTGGAATCGCATCCCTACTACTACTACTGTTTCCAAACAAACACCCATGGCAGTTTAAATCAAAACGTCCCCCCTTCCCGACCTCCCACTCATCCACCGACTCTGCTTTATCCCGCTCACGATGGTACGGTGATCAGACTCATGCATATTCAAGAACTGCTTAAACAGTGCGACATTAGCTTCACCGCTGTACAGTGCCAAACAGCTGGGAATTCACTTGTCCAGTTTTGTTGGCAGCTGGACTTGATCCCCCGTGGGGATGCCGGGAGAATTTTCAGTATAAATAGACCCCCCCCCCCCCCCACCTTCTGGATGTTCTGTGCTAGAAATTTCCTCTTTTTCTGTCACTCTCTTTTGTTTCTGCTTTGTTCTTTTGCTTGTCCCCCATGGGGATGCCAGGGGATTTTTTTTTTTTTAGTATAAATAGTATTTCCACCTTCTGGGTGTTCATGTGCTAAAAATGTCCTCTTTTTGTGTCACTGTCTTTTGTTTCTGTTTTGTTCCTTTGCTTGCCCCCCGTGGGGATGCCAGGGGATTTTTCAGTATAAATAGTATTCCCGCCTTCTGGAGATTCCGTGCTAGAAATTTCCTCTTTTCGGTCTCGTTCTTTGTTTCTGCCTTGTTCCTTTGCTTTCTGTCATTTCTTTTCTTCCTATGATTTTCTGCTTTGCTGGTCCATTCACCTGTATGTATTCAATAATGTCTTATATACCTTCTCTTAGGTTTGACATTGGGTACCTGTATTTAGAGAATTTGGGCTCTAGGGAAATGAGATGTGCAGAGGCAGTTTCAGATAATTTAGGCCCGTTTTTATATGTATGTTTTATTGTCCTTGTAGCTATGCTTATATTTGTATTTAATTTGTTTTTTCCAAAATTCTCTGGTGATAGGTTTGACGGAATGATCGGTGCTATGGTCTTACCCTTAGATTAAGTGCCCGAATGCATTGAAATGTGTACTTCACTGTCTTTTCCAGGATAATATTTTTAATCTTCTGTAAGGTATGGTGTACTTTTCGAGATGACTATAGCCCCGATATGGCTTGCGCCTTCGGCTGATCTTTAAACAACAATAAGCCAGAATGGTATGGATTGAATTGAACTGGATTTGGAAAGAATTAAATTAAACTGGAATGGAATGGAACGGATTGTTTTGAAATGGAATGCAGATTGAAATAGACTGAGTTTAAATGGAATGGATTAAAACGGAATGGGTCAGGTCGAATTAAGATGGAATGTAATTGGTTCAATTGCAATGGATTGTATTGGATTAAAAATTGAATAGACTGTGCACGTATTGAATGGAGTATAATGGAACGGATTGTACTGAGATGGAATGGGTTAGCATAGGCTGAATTGGAATAGATTGGGATGAAAACTAGAATAGATTGGATTTGAATGGAATATTTTGGTTGAACTAGAAATGGAATGGATTCTGTTGAATTGGAATAGAATGGAACAGATTGCACTGAAACATCACCGGTTGGACTGAATTGAAGTGGTATGGATTGGGTTGAATTCTATTGAATTCGAATGGATTTAAATGGAAGGGAATGGACTGGAATGAATCGGTAGGATTCGAGCAGATTAGGTTGAACTGGAATGGACTGAAATGAAATGAATTAGTCTGAATTGAAATGAATTGAATTTCAGTGGAATGGATTGACTTTGAATAAATTGAAACGGAATCCACTTTGAATAAATTGAAACGGAATGGATTGGTTTGAACGGAATCCGAATGAATTGATTTGAAATGGGATGGAAATGATTGGGTTGAATTGAAATGGAATGGATTGGGTTGAACTGCAGTGGAATGTATCGAAATGGAATGGACTGTGGGTTTATTGGTATAGGGTGGAACGGACTATACTGGATTGGCATGTATTGGGTTGAAATGGATTGGGCTGGACAGGATTGGAAAGAACTGAACCAGAATAAACTGAAATGGAACAGAATGTATTCACCCACTTTGGTGTCAGATAAATGCTGTTTATCAGGTTCGGTCGTTTCCTCAGTTTCCAGCAAAGACGTACTCGTAAAGATTGGCTCGGATATTGCCAGGGTCTTTGTCATTGTTCGGTTAATGATTAACAAGAAATGGAAAGGTGATAGAAGACAGCCGTGTTTATTGAATGCGGGAAAAAAGATAAGGCCTTAATACGAGGATTAGTTTTGGGCACAGAAAAGCTGGAGGGAAAGAGAACACTCGGTAGAACCAGGGAGAAAATATTGGACGGACTTGCAGGATGGCTGAGGACAGAGTGGGTGGAAGATGTACTTGAGGCGACAAGGGATAGATATATATACAGAAGAAGGCCATGACCGCCAGCGCCATGCGGCAGGGCACTTGATGATTACGATGAGTCTGGGGAAAAGTACTAAAACAAGTGAGAAAATTGGCAGTAATGAAAATGAATTCGTTCCCAAACTAAAATAGGTTACAACATTTTGGTTACAAACAGTATCTTGTCAAATAACGGGCATTGTAAACAGTTGCATGATTACTTTCTGCAAACATGAAAGCGGAAGGAGATGTCTCTATGCTCAGAGTAACTGCGAAGTATCTTTCTTAACCAAAACACAACAACAATGATAATGCAGATGAATGAATAAATAATGAATAGATAAAGAAAGAAAGACATAATAAATGTCTTAGATAACGATAATGACTTTTCTGTACTGGTTCTTACGTCCTTTGCTTGTGTGCCACAAATAATTTATGTTGTGTATGCAAGTTGTGGTCTTTCATGAAACTTTCTGAACTCTCTCTGTCCCTGTCTCTATGTCTCTGTCTGTCTGTCTGTCTCTCTGTCCCCCTCTCCTCTCTCCCCTCTCTCTCTTTCTGTATATCTATCTTTATTTCTCTCTCTCTCTCCCTCCCTCTCCTCTCTCTCTCTCTCTCTCTCCCTCCCCCATCTCTCTGTCTCTGTCTCCCCCCATCTCTCTGTCTCTCTGTCCCTCCCCCCTCTCTCGCTCCCTGTCTCTCTCTCTCCCTCCCCCTCTCTCTCTGAAGAGGAGGAGCTTGAAAAATAAGCTCTTAAGACCTCTAGTGTCTGGATCAATTTTCACAAGACTTCGCTGTCAGGAAATTGCCACAGTCCGGATCGTAAGCCCCGCATACTGAGACAGTACCTACTTTCGAGATTCGACGTTTTCAGAGCGTTGACCCATTCCGCTGGGGATTTACTGGACTGATGAAAATGCAGTCCTATACGCACCTTGTGTCCTGCCACACAGGCACATAGGTTAGACAGACAGGCAAGACAGGCAGGTGGACAGACGGACAGATACGTACACATGCACATAATGACAGTAACATAATAGTGATGACAATAATTAAAGTAGTAACAACAATGATGATGATGTTATTGGTAGTAGATAATAAAAATGATAATGATAATAATGATATAACAACAATAGTATTTGTGATGGTGATGATAATGATGATGATGATAACGATTCCATGTATTGCATACACTGTTCTTGTCAGGAAATGGTCCTCGCACTTTACATTAAAAATAATGATAATGATACTAAAAATAAATGAAAACAAATGACAGTGGATGAGTATGGGTGGGTGGGAGGTATAGTCGAATTTACACACCAATACATCAATGCAGAACTAAAATGATCCATCAAAAATAACAACAAATCGTAGCATGAATTTTTATACACAAATATAGATAGATCGAAAGATAGACACAGACGAACGGAAAGACACAAACATTACACGCACGCGCGCGCGCGCGCACACACACACACACACGCACACACGCACGCACGCACGCACGCACGCACGCACGCACGCACACACACACACACACACACACAAAATGGACAAACAGACGCACAGATAGTTAGCTAAAAAGAATCGGCACACATCCGCAAGCATACTTGCACGGACATGTATACATGAATGTACTTACGTCAGTACATTCACACACATACACAAATGTATACGTATACATGCACAAATGCAAGTGCATATACACGCATAGAATTCAGGAAACTGAACTGTTCTCTAAAACTCTGTACAAATGCAGTATGCATTTGTTAATCTGAGAATATATTGTAGTGGTGGTGGTGGTTGTTATTCTTGATTTGCTAAGTGCAGTATAACAGAACCAAAAGCAACAAGAAAAGAAAAGAAAGGGAACAAGGAAAAGAAAAGAATTAACCTGTTCTTTGGAGAGGGGTGTTTATTATTTGTCTGTTTTTGTTTTTTGTTTTTTCCTTGCTTGTTTGTTCAGTGTTTTGTTGGTGGGTTTTCTTTTTCTTTTTAGGGCAGGCAATTAAAATAAGTGCCAGTATTTTTTCATCGGTAGTGATGCCGACCAATTACAGAAATACCAATCTGAACTTTGTGACTGCAAAGTAACAATGTCTATGTAATTTCAACACCAAACTATATTTTAACATCATTCATGGGGATTTACAGATAAACAGAGAGAGAGAGAGAGAGAAATCGAAACTAGGCCCCGTCAGTGTATCGGTCCTACAGTGGAACTTTGGCAATTTCCTTAGAACCTTGTGAAAATTGGTTTAGACACAATAGAGCTTAAGACCTTGCTCTTTCAGTTTCCCTGAAACAAAAATGAAAAATGTTAAACCATAGCTCAACAGTTTATCTTTTCTGTAAGCAGTAAGCACATCAGTCTGAAAAGGGTCTTACGGCTGTACAATCCCGGAAATTCTGGTGCGAAAACGATAATAATAACAATAGTTATAATGATAATAATAACAATAATATATGAGAGTGTTTATGCGGTGCCAAATCTTGACAATTCAAATCAAAGCGCACTCACGCACCAGGCATATGCACACAATCGACAAAGACCACCCCACAACATTCAACACACAGACCGAGGGAAAGAAGCTGTCGCAGAATTCATTGTTGGCAAAAGAGGTGTGTTTTCAAATTGGATTTAAAAGCAGAAAAGGTAGGTGAAAGGCGAAGGCAGAGCGGAAGTCTATTCCAGGCTGACGGTCCTGAGACAGTGAAAGAACGCTGGCCAACACTTGATAGTTTAAATCTAGGGACCTGAAGGGAAAGGGACCTGGAGGGAAAGGTAATAAAGTGAACTTGCCGTTAAACTTGCAGGTAAAACCACTATGACAAGTATTCTACATCCTAGAAGACCCGAGGTCCTTGGGTACTTAAATTCATACCTTCGAAACAAAATCTGTCTCACCATAATACCTAGTGTCTCACTCAACAAGGGATAGGTATAGGAAGTGGCCAAAAATCCACCACGAACGCGGAAAAAACAGCCAGTTAGACAAACATCAGTGCTACCTCAAAAGTAATCCAGCCTAGACTCCTACAGCGTGGAACGGAAAATGTTCAGACTTTTCCTGAATGAAAAATGAAAAGTTTTTTTGTGTTTTTTTTTTCCGAATGGAAAAGCCAGTTGGATGGAGAGTGAGGAAGAAAAACTGTCGGTAAACAGATAGGGGTTGTGAGTCATGCTTGGGGGTAGGTTTCTGTGATATGGTTCAGTGTGTAGGATGTTGGTACCATAAATTCCTACTGGTGTTACTTTTTTTTTTTTTTTTTTATTTATTTACTTTTTTTTTTTTTTTTTTAAATTTTTGGTCGATGTTGATTTAGGGTGTGTCATGGAATTGTGTGGAAATACGTCATAATGTCAATAATGATTTCGAAAGCAATCTTTCGTCATAATATCATCGATTTCGTAAGACATCTTTCATCATAATATTGTTGATTTCGTAATAGTTATCCTTCGTAATAACTGAGCTTTGGTTTCTTGGTAGCTTGGAGAAGGTCCTTATCTTCTAGAGGTTTCGAACGCAGCTGATCGTTGATGTGACAAAGGCTGTCGGAATTGAGAAAACAAGTTTAGATTTGTGCCAAATGGTTAGGTACTGCTTTTAATAAAAGGATCCTGTTTGTTTTAAAACGGCCTGGTGTATTTTGTCATCTACGAAATATCAAACCGCTGGATCTATACGAACCTTTGACTGACTTGTCATTAAGCCTGTTATGTTCTTTCGTAGCACTGGGGTTGGTAGGTATGTTTCCGTCCATTTTTCGCGGCATCGTTTTTGTTTGTGAAGCATAGCAGGTGAAGATATGGAAATATTTATTTCATTATAGTATGGTGTAAGTTTTTTTTTTTTTCAGTGACATTGATTCAAAAATAGTCATAAAATCTGAACGCTAGGTAGGACCTCAAGATCTTGCCAACGATTATGAATTGTGCACAGGCTTGTGGCTTATGACTTATGCCATGATCATTTCAAATCTTTTCCATCACTGGCATGGGTGGCATCAGTGCATATGAAATAAACTCCGAACGAGGACAATGCGCACCGCAGCCAAAGAAGGGGCTTAACTGTGATACAGCTAGATGATCACAAATTAGGCAGTTGTTTCCCCTGAAAAACCCTCCTTGCATATTGCCACATACATCGGAAATTAGCTCTGCCGTGTACTCCGTGATATGATATGATCATTTCCTAATGCACTGGGGCTCAGGAGCATAGGCAGCTAAACAGCAGCGCTTATCATTCACCTAACTTTAGTAAAAAAAAAATTATGTGGCAAAGTTCTTTTGTCAGAAAAATAGATGATGATTAGCAATCGGCAACCAGTTATTTTGAAGTTAACGATCGAAAATATCTAAGATTGAAACAAAAAGCGAAAGATACTTGAGAATAAAATCCTGTCTTGGTTAGTAACATACAAATAGTAGCAAACTGTCGCCACATAAATACAATATCATTTACGATGCATCAGTCCTTAACTTGGTGTAATGTTCTTTCGAGTCATGAAGACGTTAATCTGACAAAACAAGTAGGACTCCATACTGTGCTTGACACAGGCCTGAAGTCTGACGAGTTGTCAGTCTGTTAATAGGTCTGTGGTACTAGCAGCCACAGATATAGAGAACTGACCATAGCTAGGCCGGTCGTGTAATATATCATTGTCTTTACCGTCACGGTTGGAATTTGAAAACCGTTTCTCTCTCTCTCCTCTCTCTCTCTCTCTCTCTCTCCTCTCTCTCTCTCTCTCTCTCTCCTCTCTCTCTCTCTCCTCTCTCCCCTCTCTCTCTCTCTCTCTCTCTCCTCTCTCTCTGTCCGTCTCTCGCCCTTCCTATCTCCCTCGCTCTCTCTCTCCCTCGCTCTCTACCTCCTTCCACCCTTCTACTTCTTCTTCTTCTTAATAGTAGTAGTATTAGTAAGATGGGGAGGACTAGTAGTAGTAGTAAGAGTTGTAACAGCAGCTAGCAGTAGTAGTAGTAAGAATAGTAATAGCAGCAACAGTGATAGTAGTAGTAAGAATAGTAATAGCAGCAACAGTGGTAGTAGTAGTAAGAATAGTAATAGCAGCAACAGTGATAGTAGTAGTAAGAATAGTAATAGCAGCAACAGTGATAGTAGTAGTAAGAATAGTAATAGCAGCAACAGTGGTAGTAGTAGTAAGAATAGTAATAGCAGCAACAGTGGTAGTAGTAGTAAGAATAGTAATAGCAGCAACAGTGGTAGTAGTAGTAAGAATAGTAATAGCAGCAACAGTGGTAGTAGTAGTAAGAATAGTAATAGCAGCAACAGTGATAGTAGTAGTAAGAATAGTAATAGCAGCAACAGTGGTAGTAGTAGTAAGAATAGTAATAGCAGCAACAGTGGTAGTAGTAAGAATAGTAATAGCAGCAACAGTGATAGTAGTAGTAAGAATAGTAATAGCAGCAACAGTGGTAGTAGTAGTAAGAATAGTAATAGCAGCAACAGTGATAGTAGTAGTAAGAATAGTAATAGCAGCAACAGTGGAGTAGTAGTAAGAATAGTAATAGCAGCAACAGTGGTAGTAGTAGTAAGAATAGTAATAGCAGCAACAGTGGTGGTAGTAGTAAGAATAGTAATAGCAGCAACAGTGGTAGTAGTAGTAAGAATAGTAATAGCAGCAACAGTGGTGGTAGTAGTAAGAATAGTAATAGCAGCAACAGTGGTAGTAGTAGTAAGAATAGTAATAGCAGCAACAGTGGTAGTAGTAGTAAGAATAGTAATAGCAGCAACAGTGGTAGTAGTAGTAAGAATAGTAATAGCAGCAACAGTGGTAGTAGTAGTAAGAATAGTAATAGCAGCAACAGTGGTAGTAGTAGTAAGAATAGTAATAGCAGCAACAGTGGTAGTAGTAGTAAGAATAGTAATAGCAGCAACAGTGGTAGTAGTAGTAAGAATAGTAATAGCAGCAACAGTGGTAGTAGTAGTAAGAATAGTAATAGCAGCAACAGTGGTAGTAGTAGTAAGAATAGTAATAGCAGCAACAGTGGTGTAGTAGTAAGAATAGTAATAGCAGCAACAGTGGTGGTAGTAGTAAGAATAGTAATAGCAGCAACAGTGGTGGTAGTAGTAAGAATAGTAATAGCAGCAACAGTGGTAGTAGTAGTAAGAATAGTAATAGCAGCAACAGTGGTAGTAGTAGTAAGAATAGTAATAGCAGCAACAGTGGTAGTAGTAGTAAGAATAGTAATAGCAGCAACAGTGGTAGTAGTAGTTAAAATAGTAATAGCAGCAACAGTGGTAGTAGTAGTAAGAATAGTAATAGCAGCAACAGTGGTAGTAGTAGTAAGAATAGTAATAGCAGCAACAGTGGTAGTAGTAGTAAGAATAGTAATAGCAGCAACAGTGGTAGTAGTAGTAAGAATAGTAATAGCAGCAACAGTGGTAGTAGTAGTAAGAATAGTAATAGCAGCAACAGTGGTAGTAGTAGTAAGAATAGTAATAGCAGCAACAGTGGTAGTAGTAGTAAGAATAGTAATAGCAGCAACAGTGGTGGTAGTAGTAAGAATAGTAATAGCAGCAACAGTGGTAGTAGTAGTAAGAATAGTAATAGCAGCAACAGTGGTAGTAGTAGTAAGAATAGTAATAGCAGCAACAGTGGTAGTAGTAGTAAGAATAGTAATAGCAGCAACAGTGGTAGTAGTAGTAAGAATAGTAATAGCAGCAACAGTGGTAGTAGTAGTAAGAATAGTAATAGCAGCAACAGTGGTAGTAGTAGTAAGAATAGTAATAGCAGCAACAGTGGTAGTAGTAGTAAGAGAATGTAATAGCAGCAACAGTGGTGGTAGTAGTAAGAATAGTAATAGCAGCAACAGTGGTAGTAGTAGTAAGAATAGTAATAGCAGCAACAGTGGTAGTAGTAGTACGAATAGTAATAGCAGCAACAGTGGCAGTAGTAGTACGAATAGAAATAGCAGCAACAGTGTTAGTAGTTAGTAAGAATAGTAATAGCAGCTGCAAGTGTTAGTAGTAGTAAGAATAGTAATAGCAGCAGCAAATGGCAGTAGTAGTACGAATAGAAATAGCAGCAGCAAATGGCAGTGGTAGTAAAAATAGTGATAGCAGCTGCAAGTGTTAGTAGTAGTAAGAATAGAAATAGCAGCAGCAAATGGCAGTAGTAGTACGAATAGAAATAGCAGCAGCAAATGGCAGTAGTAGTAAAAATAGTGATAGCAGCTGCAAGTGGCAGTAGTAGTACGAATAGAAATAGCAGCAGCAAATGGCAGTTGTAGTACGAATAGAAATAGCAGCAGCAAATGGCAGTAGTAGTACGAATAGAAATAGCAGCAGCAAATGGCAGTAGTAGTACGAATAGAAATAGCAGCAGCAAGTGGTAGTAGTAGTAGTACGAATAGTAATAATAATAATAATAATTACAATATTTATATAGCGCAAAATCTTGATAAAATCAAATCTAAGCGCTGAAGCAGACACACACGCACGCACGCACGCACACACACCACGCACGCACGCACGCACGCACGCACACACACACACACACACACACACACACACACACACACACACACACACACACGCACGCACGCACGGCTATAAATGGGGAGAAAGAATAAAAGCAATAAAAGCAAGAATAAAAGCAATGGAAAATTATAGAGCATAGCATATACATGTGATTCCCCTCCGAGCGGAGACAGGCTGCAGAGGGGGGGGGGGGGGGGGGGGGGGAGTTGAGTGAGGTTAGGATTTTATGCGGAGGAGAAAAGGTGAGTTTTGAGAGCGGACTTGAAGGAGACTTAAGTAGGTTGCTGACGGACTGAGAGAGGAAGTTTGTTCCAGGAGAGTGGACCAGAAACAGAGAAGGCTCGTGGACCATAAGTATTGAGCTTAGTGCGTGGAAAGCGAAAAGTCAGAGGATCGGAGGCAGAGCGGAGGGTACGTGAGGGAAGATAGATCTCAAGTATGCTTGACAGGTAATCGGGGGCTGCGTTATTGAGGCTTTTGTAGCACATGGTGTCTAGTTTGTACTGTATGCGCTTTGATACAGGGAGCCAGTGAAGTTGTGCCAGGAGAGGAGATATGTGGTCAGCTTTTTTCTTTTTGAGTACAAGGCGTACAGTGGTAATAGTAATAGTGCTACTATTACTATCATTATTATCTTTCATCTCCTCCTTTTTCATATTCTCTTGTTTGTTCCTGTGCGGGGACTCAAGATATAATGTGTCCAGTTCAGTCTCAGCCTGCAACACCACACTGGCCTGTTCACTACCTGCTTAGGTAATTTCAGTCATTCTGCCTGTACCCCGTGGGGATGTCCAGGGCTTTTTCAGTACAAATACGAGTAATGTCTCCAATCTTCTGGAAATTCTATGCAAGAAATTTCCTCTTTTCTGTCGCCCTCTTTGTTTATACCTTCCTCATTTGCTTTCTGTTATTTTTTTTTCTTTCTATCATATTCTGCCTTGCTGGTCCATTCACCTGTATGCGATCATTTTCTTTCCTGTTTAGGTATTGTGTATGTTCGAAACGGTTATAACCGTGATATGGCTTTACACAATCGGCTGGGTTGTAAATAGTAATAACAATAATTCTGCTGATGTCAGCTTAGTGTTGTTTAGCTTCCGGCCTCCTTCCCTCTTTCACCCTCCCTCCCACTCCCTCAATTTTAGGACCTTGCCAACACACACACACACACACACACACACACACACACACACACACACACACACACATATATATATATATATATATATAGAGAGAGAGAGAGATACACAACACATACACACACACACACATATATATATATATATATATATATATATATATATATATATTATATGTGTGTGTGTGTGTGTGTGTGTGTGTGTGTGTGTGTGAGAAGGCTTCTATTAAAAAGGTTTTACGTGCTAGTCCTATACACGAGTGTACATTACATGTGCAAGTTAAATGAAGATAAGACTGAAAGCAATGCTCATTGGCGCGAAACACAAGCTTTCCACCGTAAAACTTTGTTCTATCCAACTACATATAGGTGACACGAACTATGGCGTTGTTCTTGATCGTCAATACTCTGTGCAGAAATTCGTCGTCCAAACCCTTCAGTCTTGTTACTGTCAATGCGACGTTTCAGTTCTCCTCGCCGTTGTCATTCAACTTCAGCAGCATCTTGCAACTTCTCAGCGTCTCATCGATTATTGTAACTTTCTGCTTTCTGGCTTGCCTGCTTCTTCTGTT
>JAPXFY010000015.1:39705869-39710869 GCA_030674185.1 Monoplex corrugatus
GCCCCTTTCTAACAAACAAAAATATAATTACACATTATATCTTTGTATGTATGTAAATCGTATAGGAGATGGAATGTCGCAGTGAGTGAGGAAAATAATCAACTAACACAAGCATTATTAATTTCATTGCTCTGGGTCTATCCCTTTACCAGAGATAGTGCGACATAACGTCATCCCAACGGTGCCTTGAGGCAATTCAGTCAATCAGAAACATACATGATCATTACTTGTTAAAATGTATAATTTGTAGACAACAAACATATTCCCAACACCACTTGATGTAATACACAAGTTCCAAGTCAATCAATCAGCAATGTACATGATGATTACTTGCAAAATTTGTAGACAGCAAACATAACACCACTTGATGTAATACATAAGTTCCAAGTCAATCAATCAGCAATGTACATGATGATTACTTGCAAAATTTGTAGACAACAAACATAACACCACTTGCTGTAATACATAAGTCCCAAGTGCACTTCTCCATCACCAAACGTGATGCGACGTCTCAACGGCTTCACTGCCCCAGGGACGGGTAAAACTTCACCCGTGACTCGTCCATGAACGTAACACCCTCCGGCGCAGGGGTAGTCCCCCTGTCGGCGTCAGTCGCGCCAGTCGAACCGTCAACCGCCGGAAGAACCGTGGGATGGAGGGTCTCCTGCCTGCTTCTCCAGAACCCTGCGACTGGACTAGTCAGAAGGGCTTTACTTCCAAACATTCTAACACGTATATACAACACGACTCCAGCGATAGCTATCGCCACTACTATTGCAATTAAAATATATACCCAGATGGGCCAACCAGTCCTTTCTTTTGGTATGGCCTTTAGCTGTCGAAGTTGTGAAATCAGTGGACCCATTCTAATTTCCTTCAGATCCTTAAGCTGTTTTGGCAGTTTGACAGGACCCAACTCGGTTAAAATTTGATTAACTGGTTTCCACAGTGAAACATTTGACAAAGCATACTTTGTCAGCCAGGCTAGGTGGAACTCATTAACAGCAAAGACATTTTCTTGTTGATAGTAGGGTGTTAACGTTATAGAATCACTGGCCCCTGTACACGTCATACCTAGTGTTATTACACTTAGCGGTGGTTTAACTTCCATAGGTCTGACTGCTTGGTCGTGACACAAAACATTAAGCGTAATGGGTGTAAGGGTGCTAATAACCCACATTCCATTGGAAAGATATTCAGCTCGGGGTAATGCAGTGTTTAACTGTACCTTAGTCTGACATTGCTGTTTAACGGCTACCGAATCATTCTTGAACAAAGCAAGGATGCAGAATTTATTTGAATACATAGGATATAATGGACTACGAACTGCACAAAATCTTATTAGAGGTTTTGAGCACGCTTGCATTTCATCTTCTTCGAGCAAAACAAATTTCGTTCTCTGCTTGTTGACTGCAATAGCCTTGGATTCAATTTCATAAGTGGCAGTCATGGATAAACCCCACTCAGACGTACCAATGGATGGTAAAGGTAAGTTATGAACTCGAAACACTTCGAATTCTTCCCTAGAGTCTAATAGAGGAATAGGAACTACAACCAGAATCTGGTTTGCTTCCAGAAAAGTTGTACACGTTAAGTACTGGTAGAAGCTCCATAGGTTTGCATCTGGATCGCCTGTTAGCTTCAAAGGAGATTGAATATGGTTTTGAATCTCAAGTAGTAGTTTCCTGAGATTCCGAGGTGTAATTGTACTGGGAGCCAAGCGCCCCAAGGACAGCATGTTCAGTTGTAGCTGGAGATGCTCCATGAATACAATCACCCGACTAATCATTGACCTAATTTCGGCCACCACAATGTCTACTTGAGTATATGCTGAAACAAATTTACTTAGCTCTCGAATTTCTCTCACTAATTCGTCACTCACAGAACGCAAGTGTTCGTCTACCTGTTGTAATCCCTCCACTAGTTCATTTATTGTTTGCCGGTTTTCAGCAATCCTAACACGTGATGCGTTAATAATAGTGAGGCTCTCTTGCACTACATGCGAGATCTCTAACTGATTGTCCGCCAGCCTCCGAACATTATTCTTGATACCCTTTAAATCTAAGTCCGACACTGTCCCGAAGAGAAAATGCAGTGCATTCCCTACAAATGGCAACAATGACCTTTTTGATCGTTCATTACCCCCCTGCAGTGTTCGATATTCGGCAAACTGGTCTAGCAACCCATCATATGTGTCCCGCACCAATTTAAGATCTTCATTGAGTCGTGCAAAGTTTTTTGAATACTGTTGGCCCTTGGTGAGATAGTGTTGTACTATTTCCCAAGATATGCCCATGGCGTTTTTTATGTTCTCTGACAGCTGATCCATCGCCCTGACATACGGATCAAGATCAGTGACAAATGTGACAATCCATCTTGACCTGGTGGTTGTAATCTTATTGACCTTCTCAAACACCACATTATGAGAACCTAAATTGCCCTTGACCAGTCCAACGCACAACAGTAGCAACACTGCTGTAGACCTCATTTTCCCTCCTGCAACATAATTTCCTACGCATGACATATAGACCCCTGACATCCATATGTCAACATAAGTTCCGCATAGTGCTAGCTATGCAATCGGCGCAGTTTGCAGCACCCAATCCCTCACCCAATCAGTGAAAGGATTTTCTTATAGCGAAGCCTCTCATAACAGAGAAATAACGGCCTCGAGCAAAGTCTTTACTTTACTCTGGTTGCCCTCATCTCGCCCCTGAATGGACGACACCAGCTTTTCCTGAATTTGATCTGTGTCTACCTGCTGAGTTCCGGAAACAGTTTTTGAATCAGCCTCTTTATCTGACTGCACCTCGATGTCGGTCATGGTCACATGGTTAGCCTCTTTTAGCCTTGTTTGCCTAGCCCGTAATCTTTTCTGAAGCTCCATCTGTTTCCTTATTTGAACTAGCTTTGGATCCTTGTCCTGTTCTACCTTCATGTCAAACTTGGCAAGCTCAATCTTGTCTAACTTTTCTGCCGGCTCATCTACCTGCTTGAAACTGGCAAATTCTTTTGGTGCAAACTCATTAGAGTTAATCACACCTACCTCAAACGAATTATCACTGACTTCTTTGACCTGTTCTACTTCCTGTGCATTTTGATCAAACGAGCCCTCTGGCATCCTGGATAGCAGATCGGCTAATATATTTGTAGGTCCTGGGATGTACTCTATAGTACAATTGTATCCAGCAATCCCCAGTGCCCACATCTGTATCTTCCTATTTTGCATTGGAGAATTTAGCAGATATTGTAGGGGTCTGTGATCCGTACAGATCTTGAACTGTGCATTATGAAGATAGTGATCTAGTTTTTGCAAGGCATAATGAATGGCAAATGCTTCTTTTTCTATGACGGACCATTTCTTTTGGCTCTCACTCAACTTGTGGGACAAGAAATAAATTGGTTTCTCTTCCCCTTCACACTCTTGTGTGAGGCATGCCCCTATACACGAGTCACTGGCATCTGTGTATAGCACATATGGTTTTCTGGTGTCTGGATAGGCCAACAGTGGCACAACAGACAAGCTTTCCTTCAGATAATTGAATGCGCGCTGACACTCTGCGCTCCATTTGAAACGGGCATACTTCTTTGTGAGAGCGATGATTGGTTCAGCTATCTTTGAGAAGTTGGGAAGGAATCTACGATAATAGCTCACCATCCCTATGAAGCTGCGCACTTCTCTCACAGTAGTAGGCGCAGGCATGTCTCTGATGGCCTTAACTTTTTCCTGTTCTGGCTTGACCCCATCTTCACTTACCACAAAACCTAAGTATTTGATTTCCTCTCTCATGAACTGACACTTTTTCAACTTGAGCCGCAGACTGTGTTGTCCTAACCTATCGAAAACCATGTCGATGTGTGTGAAATGTTCTTCTAGGGTCTCTGAGAAAATCAAAATGTCATCAAGGTACGCTATGGCAAAACTCTCGTAGCCACATAGAACAGTGTTCATCAACATCATGAACACACTGGGTGCGTTCGTCAACCCAAAAGGCATGACATTGAATTCGAAGAACCCCTTGTGACATGCAAATGCTGTTTTCTCTTTATCCTTTTCTACCATCTTTACCTGCCAATACCCACTTTTCAGATCAAGGCTTGAAAAGTACTTGGCTTTTCCCAACAAGGAAAGTAAATCATCAATCACAGGAAGCGGGTATGAGTTTTTCTTTGTGATTTCATTGAGCTTGCGATAGTCTACACAAAGCCGCTTGGATCCATCTTTCTTTGACACAATCACTAAACTAGAACACCAAGGAGACTGTGACCTTCGTATAACTTTGGCTTTTAGCATCTCTTCTAAGACCTGGTCCACTATCTCCCTGTCTTGCAAAGGAACCCTGTACGGGCGCAGTTTAATGGGTGGATGTTCACCAGTATCAACGGTGCATTCGACAGTACTAGTCTGTCCCAGATCCAGGTCGCTACTCGCGAACAGATGTTTCTTATTTTGGACCAATTTCACTACTCGCTCTTTATACTCATCAGGAGCGTCAACCTCTGAAAACTCAATTCCAGCGGTTTATCTTCTATTTGCAACCTTTGACTCTGGCGACACACCTCCCACTGTGACTGCGTTCACTTCCTGAACCCTTTCTACATGGCCTACTATACTTCCTCTCTTGATTTTGATTGTCTTATTGGTAGTATTCATCACTAACACAGAATAACAACCTTTCCTGTTTCTCTTAACTACAGTGTTTCCTAACATGACTCCCGGTTCATCCGCCAAGAAGCCATTGTCACCACCCACAATTTCTAAATGTTGTTCACCCTGGAAGTATGGGGAGTCCTTCATCCTAACACTCATGATCTGAGCTGTTTGCGGTTTCAGAACCGTAGTTTTGCCTGCTCTGACTAGTGATGCTATATGGATGTCTTGTTCGTAGTGAACATACACATCCCCTACTCTAACTTTCTTCAAGTCAAAATAGATACGAACTCCATGCTCAGTCATCCAGTCTGTTCCCAAAATAAAATTTCTGTCTAGGTCTTTGACA
>JAPXFY010000015.1:39715869-39723369 GCA_030674185.1 Monoplex corrugatus
ATTGCTAAACCGAGACATTCTGGCATGTTTTTGGGTAGTGTACTCCAAAGCAGAGCTCCTAAACAAATGAGGAGGGATTTAAGATGGTCACTTCTCGGAATCTGGATCCCAAGACAGAGTTAGATAATCTCAAAATGGTTTTGTGTGTGTGTGTGTGTGTGTGTGTGTGTGTGTGTGTGTGTGTGTGTGTGTGTGTGTGTGTTTGTTGGGTTTTTGTTTTGTTTTGTTGTTGTTGTTTTTGTATGGCCAGCGGCTTTTGCAGAAAGTAGAACTTTTTTGTTTTGTTTTTTGTTTTGCTAACTCTGTGAAAAGAAAGGATTATGTATAATCATATATCGAAGTTAATGAACATCAGTGTAAATATTTCCCCACAAAGAAGGGCTTTAACTGCAGGCAATGTCTTGTCTTTTAAACGCTAAATATAATAACTTATTCACATATTCTGTGTTTGTGTGAGATGTTTTTTTTGTTTGTTTGTTTGTTTTGTTTTTGTTCTTTTGTTTTTGTCAAGGTAAATTTGAAGGCAATCGGCTGACTATTCAATTTGCAAGGACTGAATTGTTGGCATCAGTCATCTAGCGCAAAGGATATGGTTGGCTATATGTTTTGATGTATTCTATAACGATAGAAAGGTACAGCAGAAACACTGAAATCAAATCATGATCTGATGAGAGAGAGATGCTTTATTTTCCACGGTAGAAAATCAGCCATTATTTGCATGCTGTGTGTTTTCATGCTTTCATAAACCAGCATCTGACATGACTTGTACGATATTTAATGGGCCTATTTGTTATTTTGCATGTATATACGCACTTAGGAAGTTTGGGCAGTGGCAAGTCTGCATTCACGTATTTATGGGAGATCTGAAAAATCTCTGTCCTTTATCCAACTAGCAGAAGCGTGTGGGCGGCTCGAACCCAGGCTCTTCCGATTGGAAGTCCGTCGTTAACTCACTTTGATTACCGTGATGTCATGAGAGAGAGAGAGTGAGAGAATGAGAATGATTCATTCACAATGATTCTTTATTTTCCAACGGTAAAAGCTATTGGCTAGAAGCCATTTTCAATCTTGCCGTTGCTGTTCTACACACATGATGTTTGTTTGCTGCAACAAGTACAGCTCAAGGAAAGATACATGTTGAATACTAAAATTAAGATAACATTACAATGGCACACAGTCAGCACTTAAAAGTAGATAGATAGACAGACAGACAGACAGACAGATAGATAGATAGACAGACAGATAGATAAACAGGTAGATAGATAGACAGACAGATAGATAGATAGACAGATAGATGAACAGGTAGATAGATGAGCAAGTCGATAAATTAATGAATAAGTAAATAATAAAGATAATGTTAATAACATCAATGATGATGATGATGTTAATGATGATAATAATGATAAGAATGATGATGATGATAGTAATAATGATAATAATAATAAAATAAAATGATAATAAACAATGGCTAACATAGATGAGTAAGCAAGCAAACAAAAAACAAAAATGAACAAAAAGCAATACAAAAATAAAGAAGCAAGAGAGAAACAAACACGTCATATATTCATCAACAAATCAACGCATATAATACAGAAAGAAATAGTGGTTGTTTGAACTGCAAAAGTATTAATAATAGTAAGAAAAAAATAACTGCAAAAAAATTATCATTGTACACACACACACACACACACACACACACACACACACACACACACACACACACACACACACACACACACACACACACACATTGACTAGATTAGATGTCATGGATTGAAAGGCAGGTGACATTATTGTTGCTAACTGAGGTAATCTACGACACTGACATCAGGTATTTAAATAAAGTAACTTTGAAGGAAGAGAATGATTGAGTGTTTGTGATATTTGGGGGGAGTGTGTTCCATAGTTGTGCACCAGAAAACGAGAGAGAGAGAGAGAGAGAGAGAGATGTTTTTGACCTTACTTGACCACACCAAACATAACCCCACTCCAACTGCTTACGAAACATCCCCAAATCCTGTACAAACAGCCCCACTGTATAAAAACCCCTAACACAACACACATAGACCATACCTCCCAGATCCCCCACACCATGAAAAGGTCAGCCAGCGTTCTACTCCAATTGTTAACCGCCTTGGTGGTTCTCCACCAGGAATGGGTACACTCAGCCCCGGTGATTTCAGCACCCTGGGGTCAGATCTCGGGCGTGGATGGCACAGGGTCCAGCGGTGCCCCTTACAGCGTCTATAGGTCCATCCCATATGCGCTCCCTCCCCTCGGGGAGAGGAGGTTTGCCAAGCCTGTGCCTCACCCCGGACCCGGGGCGGGGAGGGTGTACAACGCTTCCACTCCTGGGTACATTTGTCCGCAGCTTCTGGGGGGCGTTGAGGAGTTCATGAACGAGGACTGTTTGACTCTCAACGTGTTTGTGCCCATTGCGTCGTCTTCGAATACCGGTAAGAATGAAGATTCTGGTCATTTAACGCCCTCGGTGGCAAACACATTGTTTTGCTTACGTCTAATATGGAATTTGCCAGACGATTTTCGGTCAAGGAGGGTAATAAACACATAAAGAAGGAAGAAGAGAAAAAAAGTTTGTGATGATAATATTTTTTACCATATTTTTATGGCGCCAAATCTTGACAATTCAAATCAAGGCGCACCCACACACCAGACATGTGCATGCCATCAACGCAAACCACCTTACAACACACGATAAAAAAAAAAGGCTTATAAGTTATAGCATGCAGTTTCATGAAAGTATACATATGTTTAAACTGACAAGAAAAATAACATATACTACTCTCTTATGAGTTGGTAGAATTTTACCTGACACTTTGGTTAGTGACTAGTGGCCCAGTAAAATGTACTATGGTTAGTGATTAGTGGCCCAGTAAAATGTACTATGGTTAGTGACTAGTGGCCCAGTAAAATGTAGTATGGTTAGTGACTAGTGGCCCAGTAAAATGTACTATGGTTAGTGACTAGTGGCCCAGTAAAATGTACTATGGTTAGTGATTAGTGGCTCAGTAAAGTGTGCTATTGTTAGTGACTAGTGGCCCAGTAAAATGTACTATGGTTAGTGACTAGTGGCCCAGTAAAATGTACTATGGTTAGTGATTAGTGGCCCAGTAAAATGTACTATGGTTAGTGAGTAGTGGCCCAGTTACTATGGTTAGTGATTAGTGGCCCAGTGAAATGTACTATGGTTAGTGATTAGTGGCCCAGTAAAATGTACTATGGTTAGTGACTAGTGGCCCAGTAAAATGTACTATGGTTAGTGACTAGTGGCCCAGTAAAATGTAGTATGGTTAGTGACTAGTGGCCCAGTAAAATGTACTATGGTTAGTGATTAGTGGCTCAGTAAAATGTACTATGGTTAGTGACTAGTGGCCCAGTAAAAATGTACTATGGTTAGTGACTAGTGGCCCAGTAAAATGTACTATGGTTAGTGACTAGTGGCCCAGTAAAATGTACTATGGTTAGTGACTAGTGGCCCAGTAAAATGTACTATGGTTAGTGATTAGTGGCCCAGTAAAATGTATATGGTTAGTGATTAGTGGCTCAGTAAAATGTACTATGGTTAGTGATAGTGGCCCAGTAAAATGTACTATGGTTAGTGACTAGTGGCCCAGTAAAATGTAGTATGGTTAGTGACTAGTGGCCCAGTAAAATGTAGTATGGTTAGTGACTAGTGGCCCAGTAAAATGTATATGGTTAGTGACTAGTGGCCCAGTAAAATGTAGTATGGTTAGTGACTAGTGGCCCAGTAAAATGTACTATGGTTAGTGACTAGTAGCCCAGTAAAATGTACTATGGTTAGTGACTAGTGGCCCAGTAAAATGTATATGGTTAGTGACTAGTGGCCCAGTAAAATGTATATGGTTAGTGACTAGTGGCCCAGTAAAATGTAGTATGGTTAGTGACTAGTGGCCCAGTAAAATGTAGTATGGTTAGTGACTAGTGGCCCAGTAAAATGTAGTATGGTTAGTGACTAGTGCCCAGTAAAATATACTATGGTTAGTGACTAGTGCCCAGTAAAATGTACTATGGTTAGTGACTAGTGGCCCAGTAAAATGTACTATGGTTAGTGATTAGTGGCCCAGTAAAATGTACTATGGTTAGTGATTAGTGGCTCAGTAAAATGTACTATGGTTAGTGACTAGTGGCCCAGTAAAATGTACTATGGTTCGTGACTAGTGGCCCAGTAAAATGTACTATGGTTAGTGACTAGTGGCCCAGTAAAATGTAGTATGGTTAGTGACTAGTGGCCCAGTAAAATATACTATGGTTAGTGTATTAGTGGCTCAGTAAAATGTACTATGGTTAGTGACTAGTGGCCCAGTAAAATGTACTATGGTTAGTGACTAGTGGCCCAGTAAAATGTACTATGGTTAGTGACTAGTGACCCAGTAAAATGTAGTATGGTTAGTGATTAGTGGCCCAGTAAAATGTACTATGGTTAGTGACTAGTGACCCAGTAAAATGTACTATGGTTAGTGATTAGTGGCTCAGTAAAATGTACTATGGTTAGTGACTAGTGGCCCAGTAAAATGTACTATGGTTAGTGATTAGTGGCCCAGTAAAATGTACTATGGTTAGTGAGTAGTGGCCCAGTAAAATGTACTATGGTTAGTGATTAGTGGCCCAGTAAAATGTACTATGGTTAGTGATTAGTGGCCCAGTAAAATGTACTATGGTTAGTGATTAGTGGCCCAGTAAAATGTTATGGTTAGTGATTGGCCAGTAAAAGTATATGGTTAGTGATAGTGCCCAGTAAAATGTAGTATGGTTAGTGACTAGTGGCCCAGTAAAATGTAGTATGGTTAGTGACTAGTGGCCCAGTAAAATGTACTATGGTTAGTGACTAGTGGCCCAGTAAAATGTACTATGGTTAGTGACTAGTGGCCCAGTAAAATATACTATGGTTAGTGACTAGTGGCCCAGTAAAATGTACTATGGTTAGTGACTAGTGGCCCAGTAAAATATACTATGGTTAGTGATTAGTGGCTCAGTAAAATGTACTATGGTTAGTGACTAGTGGCCCAGTAAAATGTACTATGGTTAGTGACTAATGGCCCAGTAAAATGTACTATGGTTAGTGACTAGTGACCCAGTAAAATGTACTATGGTTAGTGATTAGTGGCCCAGTAAAATGTACTATGGTTAGTGAATAGTGGCCCAGTAAAATATACTATGGTTAGTGATTAGTGGCCCAGTAAAATGTACTATGGTTAGTGATTAGTGGCCCAGTAAAATGTACTATGGTTAGTGATAGTGGCTCAGTAAAATGTACTATGGTTAGTGACTAGTGGCCCAGTAAAATGTACTATGGTTAGTGATTAGTGGCCCAGTAAAATGTACTATGGTTAGTGATTAGTGGCCCAGTAAAATGTACTATGGTTAGTGATTAGTGTCCCAGTAAAATGTACTATGGTTAGTGATTAGTGGCCCAGTAAAATGTACTATGGTTAGTGATTAGTGTCCCAGTAAAATGTACTATGGTTAGTGACTAGTGGCCCAGTTACTATGGTTAGTGACTAGTGGCCCAGTAAAATGTACTATGGTTAGTAATTAGTGGCCCAGTAAAATGTACTATGGTTAGTGATTAGTGGCCCAGTAAAATGTACTATGGTTAGTGACTAGTGGCCCATTTACTATGGTTAGTGATTAGTGGCCCAGTAAAATGTACTATGGTTAGTGACTAGTGGCCCAGTTACTATGGTTAATGAGAATGGCCCACCAAACTGACATAAACAAATGTTACACCAGTTTTGGGAACATTTTAAGGGTTCATGTCAATTTAGCAACCGATTATTGTCAGGTGAAGTATTACTGCTGAAAAGTGATGAAAATTCTTAGTAACAATAAATGATGACAATAATAGATAATAATGATAACAAATAATAATAATGATAATAATACTAATGATGATCCAACATTTTGTGGGTTCATGTCAATTTAGCAGCCGATTATTGTCAGATGAGGTAGTACTGCTGAAAAATTGTGATGAAAATTCTTAATAATAATGAATAATAATGATGATAATAAATCATACTTATGATGATGATGATGATGATGATGATGATGCCACATGTCATGGATTCATACCAATCTTGCAACCGATTATTGTCGGATGAAGTAATACTGTTGAAAAATCGTGATGAAAATTCTTAACAATAATCATAATATTACGAGCGTAGTAGTAGTGGTAGTAGTAGTAGCAGCAGCAGTAGTAGGAGTAGTAGTAATAGTAATAGTAATAAGGACGGTGAAGCCATTCTAACGATCTTCTTTTGTATACGAAAGTTATAACAGAAAATTCCCATTTTGTTATTTTTGATGTCACCGTAACCTTCAGGAAGCTTAGCCTGAAAAACAACTCTTGACGTGCATGGAGGACAGTGGTAGACTATGCAACAGTGGAAACATTTGTTAGTATTCCCCGAGAAAGTGCTGTTCATATTACCGCCTCAAACGCGTGCCATAGACTCATTGGGTGTCTGTCCTCAGCAAACCACGTGTCAGTGTCTTATTTGTCTGTCTGTCTGTCTCTCTCTCTCTCTCTCTCTCTCTCTCCCTCCCTCCCTCTCTCTCTCTCTCCCTCCCTCCCTCCCTCTCTCTCTCCCCCTCTCTGTCTCTCTCTCTCTCACTGTCTCTGTCTGACTCTGTGTCTCTATCTCTCTCTCTCTCCTGTGTTTCTTTCTCTCGTTGTCTCTCTGTCTCTGTCTCTCCCTGTCTGTCTGTCACTTTGTGTCTCTGTCTGGCTGGCTGGCTTTTTCTTTCTTTTCATTCATTTTAAAACATTTTACTTTTCGGCAGGACCAAAAAGTGTGATGGTGTGGATCCACGGAGGAGGTTTCGTAGCTGGAAGCGCTAATGAGTACACGCCATCCGAACTCGTCAACACCCATGACGTCATCGTTGTCGTCGTCCAGTACCGCTTGGGCGTTCTGGGTTTCCTCTCTTCCGGCGATGACGTCATTTCCGGAAACTATGCCCTCTGGGACCAAACCTTAGCCATTAGATGGGTGAAGGACAACATCCAGGCTTTTGGCGGGGACCCCAACTCCATGACGGTGTTTGGGGTGTCTGCCGGGGCTGCCTGCGTGGGTTACCAGATGCTGACTCCGGCAACGAAAGGGCTGAACTTCAGGGTCCTCCTTCAGAGCGGAACCCCGCTGGGTTCGTTTGCGTTGATCAAGAACCCCCAAAACGCCTTCTACGCCTTGGCCAACAAGACAGGCTGCCTGTATCCAGGAGGGTGGATGGACGACGTGTACAATTTCGTGTCTGGTGATCGTCTGAAGGCTCAACATGAGCAGACCCTGAGGTGCCTCAGGAGCAAGGATGCCCTCACCTTAATCCGGGCTGTCCGTGAGATGTCTGTCTGGGTAAGTTTCCCTGTTAATGTTAAGCTGCCTCTCTGTTGTTCTCATCGTCATCATCATCATCATCATCAAGTGCCTTCCCACATGGCGTTGGCGATCGTGGCCCTCA
>JAPXFY010000015.1:39728369-39740869 GCA_030674185.1 Monoplex corrugatus
TCCGTTGGGCTTTAAACAACAGTAACAACAACGATAACGTCCACTGTATTATTGTGCCCCTCGTATTATACTAAAAAGTTGAATTTCAACATTCAGTTGTCACGATCTTGTTTAAACTGACTTTGTGTATTTGTGTGTGTATGCGTGTCTGCGTGCGTGCGTGTGTGTGTGCGTGCATGCGTGCGTGTGTGTTTCTCTGTGTGTGTTGTGTGTAATTGTGTATGTGTGTCTGTGTGGGGCGTGCGTGTTTGCGTGTGTGTGGTGTGTGTGTGTGTGTGTGTGTGTGTGTGTGTGTGTGTGTGTGTGTTTTATCGTGCGTGCGTGCGTGCACGGGCGCGCGGGCGGGCGTGCAAACTTCACAGGGTCCCAGCGTGGACGGAGACTTCATTCCGCGCGACCCTGCCGACCTGCTCAGTGACGTCAACTACCTCTATGACGTAGGCGCCACGTCACGCGACTTGATGATAGGCGTCAACAACGATGACGGGGCCTTGATCATCACTGTGAACAAGGTCATCCTCCAGTCGATTACTGGCCAGGACGAGGAAAGTACAGCGCTGAGGGAGGCCTTCAGCATTGGTGGGCAGCTGGCGAGGTCTCGGCTGACTGATGAACTGTTGTACCGGTATGGAAAGGAGATAGGTGCGTGGTTTGCAGTAAGGGGTGGGTGAGGCTTTGGTGTGGGTGATGTGTGTGTGTGTGTGTGTGTGTGTGTGTGTGTGTGTGTGTGTGTGTGTGTGTTAGGTTGTTTGTGTGTGTTGTGTATGTGTGCTTGGGTGTTTGTGTGTGTATGTGTTTGTGTGTGTGTGTCTTCACGTGTGTGTTCGTGTATGTGTGTGTGTGTTCGTGTTTGTGTTTTTGTTTGTGCGTGTGTGTGTGTATGTTCGTGTTGTTATGTGTGTTTGTGTGTGTCTTTGTGTTGTGTGTGTGTGTGAGTGTGTGTGTCTTTGTTTAGCGCTTGTTCGTTCGTTCTTTGATTTAACGTCTTTTCACTGTAAGTGATATTAGACGGTATTGTTTAGCGCGCGAGCGTGTGTGTGTGTGTGTTCATATGGTAATGTAATGCAATTCAAGTCGCTTTGATACGATACAATACGACGCAATACAGCACAGTACGACACCGCACTGTGCAACACAATGCAGTACAAAACACAACACCACACCACACCACACCACACCACACCACTCACCACACCTCTCCATACCATACCACACCACACCACACCATTACCAGCGAACAGTCAATGGGAGACGCAATGCAATAGAACACACTGCACAGTACTACACCGCACTGTGCAACACAATGCAGTACAATACACAGCACAAGACCACTCACACACCACACACACACACACACACCACACCACACCACACCACACCACACACCATTACACACCACACAATACAATAAAACTCCAGTACTTCATTAAACCATGTTTTAGAAATCAAATTGTGCATTCATTGGCCTCGCGCAACAAATCCTTCATCCCCACAACTACTTAAGACACAAACAACAATCTAACATGACTAAACCACGCAACAACAAAAAAGAAAAGAAAAAAAGAAAGAAAAAGTATCAACTGATGGAATCACATCTTCACTCATATGATTATAATTTTCTTATTTTCACAAACCATCTTTACAAATCTGACCCATGTGCTTTCTAGCCTGCGCACGTTAAAGACCCCAAGGCAGTTGAAAATCGTAAAGAGCAGGGCTTAAGCCCAGCTACCCAGGTATATAACAGTGGAGAGGTAATGAAGTCCTAATTAGCCTTCTTGCTTTTCTAAATCTTGGTTTTAAAAAAAAATGGGGTGGTGCTACACTGCGGTGACTCGCTCTCAGAGGAAAGAGCAGCTCGAGATTTATATGGTAAATCGACTGTGACAGAAAAAAGTGAAAATGAATACACGTACTTGGTTGCTGGGACTTGTACGATGTGAGACAAAAACACTACACGGCGGACTCCTAAAATAACCTCTTCCAAGACGTCCCTTCTGATGCAATTTTCCAGTTTTTACAAGAGATCAATAGATTTCCACTGATATGATTTTACGTTTGTTTTTGTATAATTGCATTTTATACTTGCAAGGTTAACGGTGAGCATGGTTTTTAACTGTTGTCTTTTACCTGATATGGCTGTAGTAGTCGGCTGGGCTATAAACAATATGAACTTTGACTTTGAACATTATGCCATATCGTATTGTATTGTCTTGCACTGTATCGTATCGTACCGTATTGCATCATATCGTGTCGTATCGTGTTGTATTTACTTGTATTGTATTGTATTGTAGGAAAGGACTCCAGGAGTCTGGACACTATCGTCAACGTCCTCGATTTCTTCTACACTAAACCCTTGGACGGTGGAGAGGTGGCAGCTCAGGTAAGCGTGTGTGTGTGTGTGTGTGTGTGTGTGTGTGTGTGTGTGTGTGTGTGTGTGTGTGTGTGTGTCAAATAGAGAGTCGTGTCGCTGAAGTGGTCAGTCTGTTCGTTTGCCTGTCAGTCTGTTTGTCTGCCTGCCTGACTGACTGACTGCCTGTTTTCCAGCCTGTCTGTATGTCTGTGCCTGTATGCTTACCTGCCTGAGTGTCTGTCTGTCCAAAAAGAAAAGAAATGATCAAAGATTTATTCAAGTGATCAAGAACATCGTCTGGCAGGGTCTGTTGATAGAGTTGTGGACTTAACGGTCTGATGTCTCGAGTTCAGTTCCAGTCCGTGACGTACAACTTTTTTGCTGCCCATCAGTCTGGTGGTGTCAGCTGAGTGTTGTCATAGATCCTGTATACCCCTGTATCAAGCCAGAACAAGACTCAGACACAGGAAATGTGGTTTCTAAGAAGAATGTTGAGAGTTTCATGGACAGCAAAGAAAACAAACGAGACAGTCTTGATGGAGGCAGACACAAGAAGATCATTTGTAAGGAAAATTTGGAAAAAAAGTCAGGCAACATTTATAGGCCATTTTATGAGGAAAGGGGAATTAGAGCACGTGGTCACAGCAGGACAGCTGTAGGGAAAGAGAACACCAGGTAGACCCAGGGAGAAAATATTGGACGAACTTGCAGGGTGGCTGAGGACAGAGAGTGTGGAAGGTGTACTTGAAGCAACAAGGGATAAATTCATGTGGAGGGCCATGATCCCCAACGCCATGCGGCAGGGCACATGGTAATGATGTATTCCCCTCTTTTCCCATTTTAAGGCGTTGCCAGCATTTCCAGGAAGCTGGTGGTTAGGGTGAGGGATTCAGAGGGTTTAGTTTTTGTTTTGCTAGTATGGTTAATAATGCAGGTGGACAGGGTGCGGGAGTCAGAAGGTTAAGGTGCTGTGCAAGCTCAATCAAGGAATCTGTCAGGTAATAATTGGCAGATCTGGGTAGAAAAGTATTACGGAGCCATCTTAGAGCGATCATATCCTCTTGAATAAACTCCACACTGTGCAAACTCTAAATATTATCTTTGCTAAAACCAATTTTGGGCCGAGATCCAGCCCAAACGCGATGACTTGTCACTTATTATTGAATAATTTATGAAAATGCTGGTTACTTGGTTGACTTTTAAAAACTGTAATTTTTCTATATTGTTACCTGTATTATGTGGTGGAACGTGTACGACTACGAAATCAAATAAAATATTGAGCTCAGTACCTTTACTTTATAGTTCGTAATGTCCTGGTGTCCACACATTCCACTTGATGTTTTTGGCATGAATGCATGTCAAGACAGTATAATCTTGATGAAAAAAGTCCACCTGTTTTCAATGTTGTAAACTTACAAAACGTATAACAAACAGCGAAACTCAAAACTCTAACCTCAGGGGGGGTAATTATCTTCTAAATAACATGTAAAACGTGTAACAGACTCGACCAGCGTAACCCAAGAAACGTAACGCCAAGGGAGGTAATCGTTTGTGTAGATAACTTGGGAAACATACAATATGATCAAATGGCGTAACTCCAAAATCTTAACAAGGGAGGTAATTACTTGTATAGATAATGGTAATTAACGCTGGGTTTTGGTTGTGTCGTTTTCTCTCAGAAAATGGAAAAATTGTTTCATGGAAGACATTTTACAACTTCTTCTCCTCTGCCTTCTTCTTCTTCTCCTCCTCCTCCTCTTTTTCTTTATTTTTTTTCTTCTTCTTCTTCTTCTTCTGCTTCTTCTTCTTTTTCTTTCTTTATTTCTTTCTCTTTCTTTCTTCTTGTTCATCTTTTTCTTTCTGTCTGTCTTTCTTTTTTCATTTTGTGTCTTCTTTTTCGTCGTTGTGGTCTTCTCCTTCGCCTTTCTGTCTTTCTTTCTTTCTGTTTTTCTTTTTCTTTCTTTCTTTCTTTCTTTCTTTCTTTCTTTCTGCTTTTCTTTTTCTTTCTTTCTTTCTTTCTTTCTGCTTTTCTTTTCTTTCTTTCTTTCTTTTCTTTGTTTCTTTGGGTGTCTCAGTGTACACGTGTGTAGATACCCCTCTCCACCTGTTATCCCTGATAGCAGATCTGACAAGTTTTACACAGAACAAAACGATCATTACCTGCTTTGGGAACATAAGGACCTTTCCCTGTGAAAGACTTTGAAGATATTAACAGAGCAGTGTAGGATGGTTACTTTGGACTTCTCTTGCTTCCCAACCCCCGAACATGTTTTATTTTGCTTTGCTTTGCTTTGCTTTGCTTTGTTTTGATTTGTTTGCTTTTATTTTGTTTTGTTCTGTTCTGTTCTGTTCTGATTTGTTTTGCTTTTCTTTTGCTTTGCTTTGTTTTGATTTGTTTTGCTTTGCCTTGTTTTGGCTTCACAGTTTTGGTTCCCTCGAAGGTTTCTGTTTCGTTTGTGTTGTTTCAGTGTGTCATACAGGCTGTGGTGCCAATGTTTGTTAAAAGGCGCCTGCAGACCTGGTACCCCTGACTTCAGGCTTCTAGGTTTAACTGCAGAGGTTAAGCCCCCCCTCCCAGCAACACACACACACACACACACACACACACACACACACACACACACACACACACACACACACATACACATATACATCCATACCTCATGGCTGAAGGATCTACTCTGCAGGGCACAAGGGCTTTTCAGGTATCTCTTATCTGTCCATTGGCTCTGTCTTGGGACACACACGGGTATTTGTTTTAGGTGCAGAATTACCAGGTGCCACCTCACCCTGTCCTGATAGTAACCCTTGCTAGTTTCTGCGACATTGCTCATTCGTCCAGGCAGGCCTGGCCTATTTCACAACTTACCTTCATATCTGAAGGCCATCCGCTATCCGCTATCCGCTACCTGTGACTCGTTGGATTGGGGATGGTCACCCCGTGACCAAGTTGTTGGGTGTTTTTTCCAGTGTTTGTGTTGTGTCAGACTATACAGTTGATTTTATCTGGCAAAATGTCTTTTCTGTTTATTTGTCACTGTTTTTCGTGTTTTATTTGCTCTTTCCATTTACAAGGTAGACAACTCCGCTTGCCCTCTGCAGGGACTGAGAATAAGCATGCACAGTTAACTGTTATTTTTCTTGTTTGTATTTGGTTTTGTTTGGTTGTATTGGGTTTGGTTTGCTTTGTTTTGCTTCGTTTTTCCTTGGTTTGTGTGTGTTTTGGTTTGCTTTGTTTTTTCCTTATTTTCCCCCATTTTGTTCGTAACAGGACGTCATAGATATCGTCACGGATACGTCCTTCTTAGTTCCCGCAGTCAGGTTTATAACAGCTCTGACCCAAGCCTCAGACAGGCTACGAGCGCTGGGAAGGGCCTCGGGAACGGGTGGACGACGGTACCTATATCTCTTTAACCACTACCCGGCCAGAAAAGCCGGCCTGACAGAAGAGAAAGGGATGAACCACGCGGAGGATCTGTTATATGAATTTGATCCCGACAGTGTTTCCGGCAATGCTGACTTCAATTCGGACGACATTGCCGTGGCCAGGAGCTTCAAGTCTATGGTCACCAATTTTGCTAAGAATGGGTGAGTGTGTTTGTTTGTTCGTTTGTTTATTTGATTGTTTGTATGGTTGGTTGGTTGGTTGGCTGCTTTGTTTGTTTGTTTGCTTGTTTTCGCAAGATTTTCCCGGTGTTTCTGGATGGAATTCTAACAAATTTATATCAAATGTTTGGACCATTGAAGAGTTGGGAATTCATTCACAAGTTTGGAAGTCATGGCGCCAAAATCCAGGTCATGCAGACTGAAAGAAGTGTCCGAATCAGTGCTTTTTGAAGAAGTTTTTGTGAACGGCAGTTTTCCAGAAACTTCTGACAGTCCTTACTTTCTTTTTTCGCTGTTGTGACAGTTTACTATTGTACTCGCTTGTTGTCAAGTTTCGTTCCATCTGAATCTTCTTGTGACCTTGAAAAGTGAAAAATTCGGAAGTTCTGTTAAAATTTCTTGACAGAATGGGAGATTGTTGGAATGGTTTGACCTTTGTAACTCTTCAGTTAAATATGACTAGAAGGGGTTAAGGAAAAAAGCATACGAAAGGATAGAGTAGAAAAACACACACACACACACACACACACACACACACACACACACACACACACACACACACACACACACACACACACACACACACACACACACACACACACACACAAAAGCAAATGAGAACAGATCTGTTTGTCAGATTGCTTTCACGATCAGATGAACACGTTCAAGTGTTTGGTTAGTCCCCACATATGGATTGATAAAAGAATATTCAACTGAAGTAAACTGATTCCAGACAGGACACGTATGCATGAGACTATTGAACTGTCTCATTCTTAACGACATTGTTCGAGTTTTTGTGTGCCAGTCTTTGATACATGTGTCGTTGGATAGATAAAGAAAACAGAAAAAGAGAAGAGATATATAAATAGAGAGAGAGAGAGAAATATGGAGAGGGAGGGAGGGAGAGATAGACCGAGGGAGGGAGGGAAGGAGAGAAGGGAAGAACGAAAGAGAGAGAGAGAGAAAACAAACTGACTGACGATTTCTGATATTCTTTCATCCACAGCGACCCCCAGCTGACGTTGGAGAGAGTGTTGGGAGGTTTCTGGCCAGAGTTCACCTCCGGGGAACAGAAGTACCTTTCTTTGGAACCAACACCCCGAGTGGATGACTACCTGTACAGCAAACGGGTAGCTCTGTGGATGGACCTGGTCCCCTCTTTGGTCAACTCTACCCGAAGCATCAGCGGCAGCAGCAGCAGCAGCGGTTGGTGGCAAATGCCATGGCAGTGGCAGTCGCAGTCTCAGAACTCCTGCCAGAACGGTTATGGCTACAGCAACAACTGCTACGGCATGGGTGGGGTGCCTATGACTCTTCAACTGAAGGGACGTATCAGGTTCTTCAAGCTTCAGTAAGGCTTTCATATGAATTTTCATCACACATTCTTTAAAAAAAATTCTTGTACTAGGACTAGCTGTCTTGGGATTCTAAGTGTTCTTGTGATGCGTGATTCATAAAACCTTATAAGTATTATTGCAATGCAGGGCTGTACGTCAAAACGCTGTCGCAAGAGATAAGTACACACTCGTATTGTAATGCAATATTGGACTCAAGCACTATTGCAATGTTTGATTCTAAAATGCCTGTTCGAGTTTCTCAAACGCTATCAGTTTAAGTTTCAGTTTCTCAAGATGACGTCTCCGCGCTCGGAATGAATTCCATATGCTCTAATGTCACAGTTGCCATGTGATGGTGATCATGGCACTAGCCTTAAGCCTGCACATAAACCCTTGAGCTGGCCAGGTCCTGTGATAGCACCTCCGACAGAGTGGAACTCTAAATGCTGTTGCAGTTTAGGGCCATAATTCTGAATGGTATTTCAGTACAGGATCATTGCAATGGCAGTGTAAGACCCCAGATGCTAAGCAGTCTTTGATTTTAAAAGCCTTTGCAACGTGGAGTCGTAAATGCTATTACAATTCAGGCCTGTGTGTATGAATGCTCAGTCAGCCCTATGTTGCAAAAGTATTTAAAATCATGCATTACAATAACGTTTAGAATCTCATTTAATCCATTCATCATAATCGAAACCAGTTTTAAAAAATATGATAATAATGATAAACGACAGACCAAAAACTGTAACACCTTATCAACTCGACTACTTTAAAACGGTGATTTTTTTGCGGGGGGGGGGGGGGGGTATTCTTGATTTCGGGGGTGTTGCTGATTGTCGTTAGATCCACTTCATTCCCATACGGTCAACAAGTCGAAATTGTACAGCATCAATTTTGTTTCAATTACAATTTTTTCATACATTTTATTACATGAGAGCTAGATATCTATATCCATGATGATTTCAAAACAGCAAATGTAATGAATGTGAAATAAAGTATTTCAACCACTTAAACGGGCATGTGTTGACAGTGATGTAATGTGCACATGTGACAACACGAAAGTTTAATTCCCTCTCTCTCTCTCCTCTCTCTCTCTCTCTCTCTCTCTCTCTCTCTCTCTCTCTCTCTCTCTCTCTCTCCTCTCTCTCTCTCGCTCGCTCTCTCTCCCTCTCTCTCTCGTTCTCTGTCCCCCTCTCTCTCTCCTTTCCTCTTCTCCGTCCTTTCTCTCCCTCTTCCCCATTCTGCCTCCCTCTCTATTCTCTCTCTCTCCCCTCTCTCTCTACCTCTTCCCTCTCTGTCTCCCTTCCCTCTCTCTTTCTACCTCTTCCTCTGCACTCTCTCCCCCTTTTCACTCTTCGGTCTTAAATGTCTGGTAACCTTGTTCTCTTATCAGGACTTTTTGTCAGCAAGTTAAAATGTTTATCACTATTCATATTCCAATTTTGTTATTGTGACGCAGTTTTCATGTTGTTATAGTACATTTTTGTATTAGTGTCGACACTCCATGGGTTGAGGGCTGGATGCAAGAATAACGGATTTTTTATGCTTATACCCCTGGCCTTGTTAGTTAAAAAAATTGTTCTCGTTCTTTTATCTGGCACAATTACTTACTACATGTATGGCAGAGCTGGGACAGAACAAGGAGGAAAACACGATGAAAGCAAAGAAAAAGTGGACAACAGTAATGTCCCTTTGACTGCTCTCGTACTGGTCAAAAGAGCAAACGTGTCGAGGGTCTCTGTAAAGAACCATAATTAGAAATGAACGTTTAGAAACGTACACAAATAACTGAATGAGTCGCGAGAGGTATGGGAAACAATCACAGTGAAAGCAGAGAAAGGCTTCACAACGATAACGTCCCTTTATGCGCTTTTGGGATTGTCAGGACAGAAAGTATGTCGAGAAATTCGATGACGGAGCAAACTAAATAAACAAAGAAGTAAATAAATGAGCAACAAAAGCAAATAAACAAAACAATTCAGTCATGCAAATCGAACAAGGAAGCTGGTGGATAGGGCGAGTGAGTCAAAGGTTTGAACTTTTGTAGCTGGTGAACAGGATGCGGGGATCAAAAGGATTAATGATTAAATAGTCGATTGATCTGATGACCAATTAATCAAACGGTTTTACTATAAAATTATATTCTGCATCAAGGTCAGTGTCAGGTCGGATAGATGTATCTGCTACTGGTAACCTGGAACCCAGTACTACCTGTCACAGGGTCGAATTGCTGGCGACTAAACCAGCAACCCCACCAATCCTCTCAGGAGGATGGTGAGGAGGGTGGCTAGAAACCCTGGTGGAAATAAATTAGATCCATCAAAGGGCGCCAGCTCTGGAGAGCTACCCGCGGCCATCTAGCTAAGGGAGTAAACCCTGACAGTAAATCCGGTGTGGGGCCCCTAAGGCGGTTGGATGGCAAACTTTGTCACTTTCCGGCAGCTCCTGCGGCCGCGTTGGCACCAAAACGTAACAGCCCTGCTGTTCCTTTGGATCTGTCAGCGAGGTGGAGAGGGGGGACAAGTTGCATGGGCAGCAGCCTGTCTTCCATATCACACTGCCCAGGCTTACATCCGTCCATTCATCCACAAACACTCTGCACCTACGACCTGGAGAGGACACTCCAGCCTCGCTACTAACACTAGTGTCGGCACAACACGGGAAGCAACAGATACCGGTGATAAGTCATTGCTCAACTGGCGTAGAGCTGACGCCAGGGGTTGCTTTTGACGGTGGGAGAGACCTTCGTGTCTTACTGGACAGCTACCGCCCGCCTAAGCTGGGCAGCCCCCAGCCAGTTAGGTGCTGTCCCGCCACGACCTGCCTTCTTCATTGGGTGCATGAAGATTAGGAGAAAATCTGACAAGCAGGTCGTTAATTACCGCACCAAACAAAAAGAAAAATTCAAATTCAAGAAACGGACCAGGAAAGGATCAGCAGTGAAACTGGGTTGTTGGAATGTCCGAACAATGATGCCTGGGCTCTCCCAAGATCTGCAAGACATCAGCGACGCCAGAAAAACCGCCGTCATAAACAGCGAACTAAAGAGGCTCAATGTGGACATTGCCACTCTGCAGGAAACACGGCTGGCTGACTCAGGAACACTAAAGGAAAGGGACTACACCTTCTGGCAAGGAAAGAGTTCTGATGCCCCAAGAGAGCACAGAGTAGGCTTTGCAGTAAGGAACAGCCTGCTGAACATGATTGAACCAGGCAGCGGCGGTTCAGAACGACTCTTGACTCTCCGCCTCAACACCACCGAAGGCTATGTCACTCTCATCAGCGTTTATGCCCCAACTCTGTCCGCCTCTCCAGACGCCAAGGATGAGTTCTACGAAAATCTTGCATCAACCATAAGGAACATCCCCAGGACAGAACAACTTGTTCTCCTGGGCGACTTCAACGCCAGAGTGGGTGCAGACAATGACTCATGGCCCTTCTGCCTCGGTTCCTTTGGAGTGGGGAAAATGAATGAGAATGGACAGCGACTGCTTGAGTTTTGTGCCTGCCATGAACTGTGCATCGCCAACTCCTTCTTCAAGATGAAGCCTCAGCACAAAGTCTCCTGGAGGCATCCCCGCTCAAAACATTGGCACAAACTGGATTTGATCCTAGTAAGACGTGCTGCTATCAAAAACGTTCTCCACACTCGCTCTTATCACAGCGCAGACTGCGACACAGACCACTCTCTGGTATGTTGCAAGATCAGGCTA
This sequence comes from Monoplex corrugatus, assembly GCA_030674185.1. NCBI lineage: Eukaryota > Metazoa > Mollusca > Gastropoda > Littorinimorpha > Ranellidae > Monoplex > Monoplex corrugatus. The sequence goes on from JAPXFY010000015.1 coordinate 39,739,376, forward strand.
CAACCAAAGAAGTTCCACTGCTCAAAGAAACAAGGGAACCCTCGCATTGACGTCAGCAAGATTTCTCGGCCAGATCTTGTAGAACAGTTCGCAGAGGCCTTTCAGAGATAATACGATGCATTGCAGCCCAGAGACTCTGCCACTGAGAGATGGGAAACGCTACGAGACACCATGCACCGCATTGCTATGGCCACCTTTGGGAAGAAAACTGTGAAGTCCCACGACTGGTTTGAGGCCAAATCATCAGAGATGACTCCCACTATTGAGGCCAAGCGTGCCGCACTCACCAAGTATAAGCGGTCACCCAGTGAGAAGAACCTGCAAATCCTCAGGGCTGCCAGAAGTAAGGTTCAGCTTAACGCCAGGCGCTGCGCAAACGAGTACTGGACAGAGCTCATCGAAGAGATACAGAGTGCTGCTGAAAGAGGCAACATCCGAGGAATGTATGATGGCATCAAGAAGGCACTGGGACCAACACAGAGCAACATCGCCCCCCTCAAATCCTCCACTGGGGAAGTAATCAGCAATCCTAGCCAACAGATGGAAAGATGGGCGGAACACTACTCCGACCTCTACTCCACACAGAACATGGTGTCCCCCTTAGCCCTCGATGCCATCAAGTGCATGCCGGTAATGGAAGAACTTGACGCAGAGCCAACTGCGGACGAACTCAGCAAGGCCATTGGTAGCCTGGCATCAGGGAGGGCACCTGGCAACGACGGAATTCCCCCAGACCTCATCAAGCACTGCAAGACTTCTCTTCTGCACCCTTTGCACGCAGTTCTCTGTCAGTGTTGGAATGAGGGAGCTGTACCACAGGACATGAGGGACGTCAAGATCGTCACCCTGTACAAAAACAAGAGCGAAAGGAGCGACTGCAACAACTACAGAGGTATCTCGCTCCTCAGCATTGTTGGCAAAGTCTATGCTCGGGTCCTCCTAATCCGCCTGCAGAAACTGGCTGAACGCGTCTACCCGGAATCACAGTGTGGTTTTCGAGCAGAGAGATCCACGGTAGACATGGTCTTCTCCCTTCGCCAAATCCAGGAGAAATACAGAGAGCAGCGGATGCCCCTGTATGTGGCATTCATTGACCTCACCAAGGCCTTTGACCTAGTCAGCAGAGATGGCCTTTTCAGGGCTCTCCGAAAAATCGGCTGTCCCCCCAAACTGCACAGCTTAATTGTGTCCTTCCACTCAAACATGAAAGGGATGGTGCATTTCAACGGAAACCTCTCCAAGCCCTTCGACGTACGCAGCGTTGTGAAACAAGGCTGCGTCCTGGCCCCAACCCTCTTTGGAATCTTCTTCGCTCTCCTCCTGAGGCATGCGTTCAGCACAGCGCAAGAAGGGATCCACCTGCGGACCAGATCAGATGGCAGGCTCTTCAACCTCGCCCGCCTCAGAGCAAGGACAAAGGTCCGTGAAGCCCTCATCAGAGACATGCTATTTGCCAACGATGCCGCAGTTGGGACCCATACTCAGCGGGACTTG
>JAPXFY010000015.1:39745869-39810869 GCA_030674185.1 Monoplex corrugatus
GAAAAAAAGAAACACTGGATGTCCATTCCGTCGATTTTCTGTACATTCAATCTGTCCCAACCTCTGGCGATGTTTTCCCATGCAGCTGCAAGTATGTCTCTGTTGTGATGTTTATCGCCCTTCTCGTAAATGTAAGACCTTGATCTCACGGCAGTAATAAGCTTCTCGTCGTACATGTTTTTCTTGCAAGAAAGATAATTCGGTGTGAAATCAAGAGAAGAATTCAGTCCCTTAACCCAGACGGACGGGAAAACCCTTTCAAGCAAAACCGAAGAATTTCCGTCCGTGTATGGGCGGGCCCGGCTGGGCTTACTGTAAACACTCTTTCCGTCGCCAGTGAGAACAAACAGAGGTTTGCTGTACACGATTTCTTGACAGGAAACGTCAGTGGCCGTCCCTGGCCATTCAGGCTTCATATGAACGCACCCTTCTTAGGTGAAGTGGCAGAAACATCTTTCTCTTCCTTGGGGCTAGCATTTTGAGGGAGTGACTCCTCCTCTACGTTGCTGCTTGACCTTCCCCAATCAGCACTATTTGGCTACTTTGTTGCTCGTTTACTGCCCATGTTTTGTGGTCATATTTGCTTCCAAAGCATGTATACTCTCTGTTCGTTCGTTCTTTTAATGTCTTTCCACATACATGTATGTGCTTTTAGACGGAAAAAAGCCTAGGCAAGTAAGTAAACAAATAAATACATAAATAAAATAAAGAGATATCTATGGGGTGAATAAACGTATGAAATCATAAATCCATCGTACCATGTAAGGTAAAATCAAACAATTTAACGAACAAGAGAAAAACAATCCAAACATTAGAACGATCAGGCTTCATGAGATTGCTCAGGGTTTGTGTATTCGTGCGCATGCGCGTGTGTGTGTATGCATGCGTGCGTGCGTGTGTGTGTGTGTGTGTGTGTGTGTCTGTATGTGTACACCTCGGCAAGTCTCTGCCTAACCAGATTAACAAGGTATCTTGCATAGGTAGTTCTACTGATAGATTACAACAAAACCGGTTTGAGGACATACAATGCTTTGGTCAGCGATGTAACCCTATACAGTGAACACTGGGGGGCTTGAGTGCCTTATTTTCCAATGCCCCTTGTGCATATTTACACACAGAGAGAGGGTGGGAGGGGGAGAGAGAAAGAGAGAGAGAGAGAAGAAGAAGACGAAGAAGAACAAAAGCAACTCTAATGATAGTGTGAAGTAAACAGTTTGCTCCACTCACACACAAATAGCATCTTCACTACGTATAATCATACATGAGTCAATATCAGTATTGCAACATCGCAACCTTTAGCTATCAGGTACAAGAAAGTTCAAAGAAGTAGGTTTTTAGATTAAGTCGTTTGTTTAACCTTTTGACTCCCGCACCCTGTCCACCAGCATCTTGCATTATCATCCATGCTAGGAAAGCAAAAACTTAACCATTTGGCTCCCTATTAGAGTACCTGGTCATAGCAGGAAAGCTGGAAGGAAAGAAAACACCGGGTAGACCCAGGGAGAAAATACTGGATGGATTTACAGGATGGCTGAGGACAGGGGATGGAAGATGTACTTGCAGCGACAAGGGATAGATTCATATGGAGGGCCATGATCGCGAACGTCATGTGGCAGGGCACATGATGATGATGAGAGAAGCTAATTGCTTCGTAAGGTGTGTTTTGTACGTGTTAATAAATATTGTGAAACCGAGACATTCTGGGAAGTTTTTGGGTAGTGAGTTCCAGAGCAGAGCTCCTAAACACACGATGCTGGATTTCAGGGGGTCACTTCTTAGGATGGGGATCCTAAGGCAGACATAGATAGTCACAGAAAGTTTTATTCGTATGGCCAGTGGCATTTGCAGAAAGTTGAACTTTTTTCCTTTGGTTGTGTGTGTGGGTTCTTTGTGTGGGTTCTTTGTTTGTTTGTTTGTTTTTTGACTTAACTCTATGAAAAGAAAGGATTATATATAATGATGCATTTAAGTTATAGAACATCAGTGTAAATGTTTCTCAATAAAGAAGGGCTTTAACTGCAGACAATGTCTTGTCTTTTAAACGCTAAATATAAGAACTTTGTATGGATTTTTAAAATTCTCTGTGTGAGTGAGTGTGTGTGTGGTTTTGTTTGTTGTTGTTTTTCTTTTGTTTTATTGTTCTTGTTGTTTTTGTCAAGGTAGATTTCAAGGCATTCGGCTGTGTATTGAATTTGCCAGGACTGAATTGTTGGCATAAATCATCTTGCGCTGGGCAAGACAAACTAGTATAAAGCGTATTTCAGTTTTAACACAACATCTACACAAAGTACATGTGCTATCTATGTTTTAATGTATTCTTAACGATGGAAATGTACATCTTTATCACTGAAATCAAATCTTAATTTAATGAGAGAGACAGACAGACAGACAGACACAGATAGAGAGAAAGAGAGAGAGAGAGAGATGCTTTATTTTCCACGGTAGAAAACCAGCCATTACTTACATGCTGTGTGTTTTCATGCTTTCATAAGCCAGCATTAGACTGCATTGTACGATATTAATGTGCCTGTTTGCTGTTTCGCTCACACACACACACACACACACACACACACACACACACACACACACACACACACACACACACACAACACACACACACACACACAACACCGCACACACACACATATATATATATAAATGCGCGCGCACGCACACACACACACACACACACACACGCACACACACACACACACACACACACACACACAGGGAGTTTAGGCATTGGCAAGTCTGCATGCATGGGAGATCTAAAACAAATCTCTATCCTTTGCCCAACTAGCGGTAGTGTGTAGGCGGATCGAACAGGCTCTTCCGATTGGAAGTCCGTCGTTTATTCACTTTGATTACCGTGCCTATCATGAGAGAGAGAGAGGAGGGGGTGAGAGAGAGAAAGAGAGAGAGAGAGAAGAAATGCTTGACCTTACCTAACCACACCAAACATAACCCCACCCGAACTACTTATGAAGCGCCCCCAAATCCTGTACAAACAGCCCCACTGTATAAAAACCCAAACACACACATAGAGCATCCCCCACACCATGAAAAGGTCGGCCAGCGTTCTACTCCAATTGTTAACCGCCTTGGTGGTTCTCCACCAGGAATGGGTACACTCAGCCCCGGTGATTTCAGCACCCTGGGGTCAGATCTCGGGCATGGATGGCACGGGGTCCAGTGGTGCCCCTTACAGCGTCTATAGGTTCATCCCATATGCGCTCCCTCCCCTCGGGGAGAGGAGGTTTGCCAAGCCTGTGCCTCACCCTGGACCCGGGGCAGGGGAGGGTGTACAACGCTTCCACTACTGGGTACATTTGTCCACAGCTTAGGAGGGTGTTGAGGAGTTCATGAACGAGGACTGTTTGACTCTCATGTGTTTGTGCCTATTGCGTCGTCTTCGAATACCGGTAAGAATGAAGATTGTGGTTATTTAATGCCCTCAGTGGCAAACATCTGTTTTGCTTACGTCTAATAGGGAATTTGCCAGACGATTTTCGGTCAAGGAGGGTATAAACACAAAAAGAAGGAAAAAAAAAGTGTGGTATAATTTTTTTTTTTTTTTACAATTTTCATATGGCCAGATCTTGACAATTCAAATCAAGGCGCACCCACGCACCGACATGTGCATGCCATCAACGCAAACCACCTTACAACACGCGAAAAAAATGGCTTATAGCATGCAAACAGTTGCGTGCAAGTATACATATGTTTAAACTGACAAAGAAAAATAACATATACCACACACATTACTATGTTACGGTTGTTGGAGTTTTATCTGACACTTTGGTTAGTGATTAATGGCCCCGTAAAATTTACTTCGGTTAGTGAGAATGATTCACCGAATTGACAAACAAATGTTTTACACCAATTTTGGCAATGTTTTATGGGTTCATGCCAATTTAGCAACCAATTATTATCAGATGAGAAGTATCATCATCATCATCAGGTGCCTTGCCGCATGGCGTTGGCGATCATGGACTTCCATCTGTCTCTATCTCTTTTGCCCCAAGCATCTCCTCCACCCTCCTCGTCTTCAGCCACTCCGAAAGTCCGTCTAGCATTTTCTCCCTGGGTCTACCTGGTGCTCTCTTTCCCTCCAGCTTTCCCGTTATGACCAGGTGCTCCAAATCCCCCTTCTATAAAATGGCCTATAAATTTTGCCTGTCTTTCCTAATCTTCCTACGAGTGATCTTCTTGTGTCTGCCTCCATCAAGACTGTCTCGTTTGTTTTCTTTGCTGTCCATGGAAACTCTCAACATTCTCCTTAGAAACCGCATCTCAGCTGCCTCACTCTTGCTCTGGCTTTGCTTGCTGACTGTCCACGCCTCACATCCGTACAACTGTATTGGTTCTATATAACATTCAAGGACTCTCTTCCTGATGTTAAAATCGCTTTTGCTGGCTTGTCATCTTCTTGAATGCGTTTTGCTTGGCCGATTTGCCGGCTATTTCCGATGTGCATCTGCCGTCTGATGAAATGGACCGTTCCCAGGTATTTGAACTTATTAACCTGTGTCAAGGCTGTGCCATTTGCTGTTATTTTGCATGAGGGGATTTCATGTTTTTTACTGATCACCATGACTTCAGTCTTCCTGCTGTTTATTCCAACACCTTACCTTTGCTTTCTATTTCTAGTATATTCACAAGGTTTTGTAGGTCCCTTTCATTTTCTGCAATTAGCACGGTGTCATCTGCGTATCGAATGTTGTTTATCATTTTCCCTCCAATCTTTAATCCAGTGTCTACTTCTAGGTTTCTCATGATGTTTTCGCTGTAAAGTGAAAACAGATCTGGTGACAAAACACAACTCTGTCTGACTCCTCTTTTGATGTTTTGGAAAGAGCTTATATTGTTTTCTATTCTCATTGCAGCTGTTTGTTCCCAGTACATATTCCTGATTATTCGTAGATCTTTTCCATCAACATTGAGTCTCTCCAGTTGGTTGATCAATTCTTCATGTCGTACCCAATCGAAAGCCTTGGTATAGTCAACAAAGCATAGATACAAATCCTTATTCATCTCAATTGACCTCTCTATGATAGTTCTTAGGATGTACATGACATTAATAGTTCCTTTTCCTTCCACAAATCCACACGGTTCTTCTGCTATTTCTCTTTTGATTCTATTCCTTGTCCTCATCATGATTATTCTTAACAGGATTTTGGTTACATGACTCATCAAACTGATTGTGCGGCGGAGTTTGCATTCTATAGCCCCTGTCTTCTTTGGAAGTGCAATGAAAATTGATTTTGACATATCTTTGGGGATTTTTTTCCAGTGTCGTAAATTTCATTTAGGAGGACTGTTATTTTTTCTGTGCCAAATTCCTCCATGGCTTCAATCATCTCTGTTGTAATGTTGTCTGGTCCTGGGGCTTTTCCTGGTTTCATCTTTTTCAGTGCTGCTCTAACTTCATCTTTCATTATGGGTGGTCCTTCAAAGTTCTTTTTTATAATGTGTTCTTCGATTCTGTCATCCTCAACAAGGTCTTTAATGTACTCTCCTCATCTGTCCAGTATTTTGTCTTTTTTCCATGATAAGCGTGTCATCTTTCGATTTTAAGCAACCAGTTGATGTGCATGTATTTTTCCTGAGGACAATTTCTTCAATTCGTCTGTACATACCCTGAGGATCCATTTTGTGTCGTTCTTCTATCTCTTTGCATTTTGTGTTCAGCCAAGCTTCCTTAGCTTCATTGCACCTATACCTGATTTCTTTGTTTATCTTCCTGTATATCTCCTCGTTTCTCTTTGCCTTCCTCCTTTCCTCCACAATCCCAAAGTTTCATTAGTCATCCAGCTCTTTTTTGCTTTTCTATCTGCCTTAAGGATTTCTTCACAAGCTTCATTTATCGAATTTCTCAACTTTGTCTATTGTTCCTCACTGTCACCAACGTCTTCCAGAGCACTGAATCTGTTTTGAACATGTACATTAAATTTTTTACTTATCACTTCATCTGTCTTTAAGAGTCCAAGGTTCAGTTTGATGTTTCTTTTGATCTGTTTCCTTTTCCTCAATTTCAGCCTAAACCTTCCCACTACAGGATTGTGGTGGCTGTTGCAGTCTGCATCTGGAAGTGTTTTTGCTGACAGTAAAGAATTTCTAAATCTTTTATTGATCAGGATGTAGTCAATCTGATTTTTGGTATTATCACGTGGACTCATGCAAGTCCATTTTCTTCTATTAGGCTGCTCAGACCAGGTGTTTCCTACTACGAACTCATTCATCTGTGCCCATTCTACAAGTTTCCCTCCCCTTTCATTTTGTGTACCAAGGCCATGAGGTCCAACTATATCCTCCACCCTATCCTATCCCACTTTAGCATTAAAATCTCCCATTATGACTGTAACTTCTTGTGATTTACATTGGACCTTGGCCATCTCTAATACTTCGTAGTAGTTGTCGATGTCTGCCTGAGTAATTGCGGATGTTGGTGCATACACCAGTATGATGTTGATATCAAATGATTTGCCTCCCAATTTGACCAGCAAAACTCTGTCGGACACAGCCCAGTATCCCTTAACTGCTTTTGAATTGTCATTGTCCATTATGATGCCTACTCCTCTTTCATGTGAATTACCACCAGAGTATATTACTGTGTATTCTCCAGACGTTATCATGCCTGCCCCTTCCATCTCACTTCCCCTAGTCCTAAAATCAGTACTGATGTTAAGCCTTTTCATCTCCATTTTTTTATGTTGTCTAATTTTCCCTTCTGCAACAGTGTTCTGATGTTCCATGTTGCGATTTTGGTGTTTCTAAGTTTGACTTTAGGTTTAATTTTGGTTGCAGTAGCTGGCTGACGGTCTGGTGTCACCTGCGCCGCATGACAGTCCCTACCGGACGAAGGTGCTCCACAGGAGCACCTATTCACGTCCTTAACTTCATTCTTCATCTTTATTTTGTCCATGATTGTCCTGGGGACACTACGATGGTGGTTTCCCCTTGCCTTCCATCGGTTGTTTTTTTTTCAGGGTTAACTCCCTTAGCCTTATTCTATCCCGAGATGTCCACAAGGCAGTGGAGCTATTTACCCATAGTTTGGGGATCTGGTTCGTGGGCACCAGGGCATATCCACACGCCGGTGGGCCTGCATGCGCACGTCTTTGGGCCAGACCTCCCCTGAGTCCCACGAGATTTAGCCTGAGTCCGTTAGGTGCTCAGTTACCGCCTGTCGCCACGAGGAGGCACAACGTAGGGCTTGCTGATGGAGAGGCTATGTACTGACAGGAAGAGACTCACACCTTCTACTGTTCTTTTCACTTAGCTGCAAGCAGCAGTGCTAGCCAGCGGTGTAGGCTGTGAAAGTGAGAGGTGACAATCACGCAGTCACTAGTCACTAGCCGACACATCACATCCACCTTTGACTAGTATGATGAAGTATAACTGCGAAAAAATCGTGATGAAATTTCTTAATAATATTAAATAATGATAATAACAACTGATAACAACAACAATAATAATAATAATAATAATAATAATGATAATGGTGGTGGTGATGGTGGTGACAATATAATGATCCAACATTTTATGGGTTCATGTCAATTTAGCAACCGATTATTGTCAGATGAAGTAATACTACTGAAAAATCATGATAAAAATTCTTAATATTTATTTTAATGACAATGATGATGATGATGATAATAATCATAATAGATAATGATGATATAAACAAGAACAACAGTGATAATAATGCTAATGATAATAATGATGATAATAATAATGACGTGAAGCCATTCTAACGATCTTCCTATTGACCCGAAAGTTATGACAGAAAATCCAAGTTTAATTATTTTTGGTGTCATTGTAACCTTCAAGAAGCTTAGCCTAAAATAAACCTTGACGTGCATCGAGGACAATTGTAGACTATGCAACAGTGGAAACAGATGTTAGTTTTTCCGGAGAAGTGCCGTAGAGTCATTGGTCCTCTCTGACAATGGGTGTGTACTTCTCAGCAAACCACGTGTCAGTGTCTTATTTGTCCTTCTGTCTGTCTGTCTGTCTGTCTGTCTCTCTCTCTCTCTCTCTCTCTCTCTCTCTCTGTCTATCTGTCTCTCACTGTATGTCTGACTGTCTCTCTCTCTCTCTCTCTCTCTCTCTCTCTCTCTCTATATATATATATATATATATATATATATATATATATATCTTTGTCTTTCTGTGTCTCTGTCTCTCCCTCCCTGTCTGTCTCTTTGTCTGTCTGTCTGTCTGTCTGTCTCTCTCGTGGTCTGTCTCTCTCGTGGTCGCTGTTTTCATTCATTTTAAAACTTTATATTTTTGGCAGGGCCAAAAAGCGTGATGGTGTGGATCCACGGAGGAGGTTTCACAGTTGGAAGCGCTTATGAGTACACGCCATCCGAACTCGTCAACACCCATGACGTCATCGTTGTCGTCGTCCAGTACCGCTTGGATGTCCTGGGCTTCCTCTCTTCCGGTGATGACGTCATTTCCGGAAACTACGGCCTCTGGGACCAGACCTTAGCCATTAGATGGGTGAAGGACAACATCCAGGCTTTTGGCGGGGACCCCAACTCCATGACGGTGTTTGGGGAGTCTGCCGGGGCTGCCAGCGTGGGTTACCAGATGCTGACTCCGGCAACAAAAGGGCTGAACTTCAGGGTCCTCCTTCAGAGCGGAACCCCGCTGGCTGCCTGGGCGTTGATCAAGAACCCCCAAAACGCCTTCTACGCCTTGGCCAACAAGACCGGCTGCCTGTATCCAGGAGGGTGGATGGACGACGTGTACAATTTCGTGTCCGGTGATCGTCTGAAGGCTCAACATGAGCAGACCCTGAGGTGCCTCAGAAGCAAGGACGCCCTCGCTTTAATCCAGGCTGTCCGCTTCCTGCCCGGTTCTAACTTCGAAGGGACGTCTATCTGGGTAAGTTTCCCTGTTAATGATAAGCTGCCTCTCTGTTGTTATCATCATCATCATAATCATCAAGTGCCTTGCCACATGGCGCTGGCGATCATGACCCTCCATATGCATCTATCCCTTGTTGCCGCAAGAACATCTTCCACCCTGTCTGTCTTCAGCCACTCTGCAAGTCCGTCCAATGTTCTTTCCCTGGGTCTACCTGGTGCTTTCTTTTCCCTCGAGCTTTCCTGTTTTGACCAGGTGCTCCAATTTACGTTTCCTCATAAAATGGCCTATAAATGTTGCCTGTCTTTTCCTAATCTTCCTTATGAATGATCTTGTGTCTGCCTCCATCAAGACTGTCTCGTTTGTTTACTTTGCTGTCCATGGAACTCTCAACATTCTTCTTAGAAACCAAATCTCGGCTGCATCAATCTTGTTCTGGCTTTGCTTGTTGACTGTCCACGCCTCGCAGCCGTATAATATTATCGATTCTATGTAACATTCATCTGTGTTCTGGGTTTCAATTTTTCCAAGAAGACGTCACAGTTTTTCAGAAAATTTCTCTGCATGTACTACCATCGCGGTGTCGTTTGATGGGGGGAAAGCACTTCCAAAAGCCCTGACAAAATTAATGTTAAAACGTCTGTCCATACAACCTATGCCATAACCAATTGTTGGGGGTTATATTTTAACCCTTTTGATTCCCGCACCTTGTCCACCAGTAACTGCATTGTCAAACATGCTAGTAAAGCAAAAACTTAACCCTGTGACTCTGTCACCAGGAAGCTGGTGGAAAGGGTGAGGGAGTCAAAGGCAATAGGCAATATGACAAAATCAAAAATAGATACCAAAGCCATCAGTCACAAAGAGTGCATCATTAAAAAAAAGGTGTACGTCATTAAATGAATGCAAATCTTTACATACACACACACACACACACACGCACACACGCACACACACACACACACACACACACACACACACCACACAACATCGTCTAATATCACTCATAGTGAAAAGACATTAAATCAAAGAAGGAACTCACACAAAGACATACACATGTACATACACGCACGCGCGCACTGACGCAACACGCGTATGCATACACGCGCGTACACACACATATACTCATATAGATGAACACAGCATGACCTGACGAACGCTCCTTCTTTGACCGAACAACCTTTTCGGCTGTTATTTCAAAATACTTTTTTCGTTTCTGTAAGTAAAATGTTTCTTCAAGAGTTAATGCTATTTTGTAGAATTGCAGGTATGTACAGGCGTTTTTGTGAACAGATATATACATACAAACACATGCATACATGCTTACACATACACACACATACATACGTACGTACTTACGTACGTATGTACACATACGTACATGTACGTACACACATACACTCGCATACACACATAATACGTATGTACGTACATACATACATGCACTCATGCATACATAATACATGTATCATACATACATACGTAATACATACGTACGTACATACATACATGCATACATGCATACATACATACATACATACATACATACATACATACATACATACATACATACATACATACATACATACATACATACATACATACATACATGCATGCATACATGCATACTCGATTCATTCGTTCATGAATTTGATTAATTACACGAATTCTGAAGCAAACTTTTTTTAAATGAGAAGAAAGAAGAGATACACATCAGTCAGACGGACTGTATGTTTGATCACGGCAGACACTTAAAGAAAACTTGTATGGCATTGCTATATACATACTACATGGATACGGCATGGCAATGAAAAGGAAAAAAAAACCAGTATACTTACCAAACAAGTGACCTGGTACAAAAGCCTGTTCATGAGAACTGAAAGAGAACTGAGTCTGCATGACTCGACAAATGCCGCCCACTTGACCAAACAAACCTCTTCACAAGTACTACTCGTATGTCATTAACATAAGTCACCCACACGCTGGCGAGGCTTGAGGCCATGTCGTCTTACGTCCTAGATCAACACATTGAGCCAACCTGTTTTGGATGACTTTGGGGAATAAAGTCTTTTGTTGACTTGTCCTTATCTAGCATTCACCTAGGTCTACAGATAGTTTTGATATCCCCGAGGTCATTTTATGGTATATTAACCCTTTGATTCCCGCACCCTATATAGGAACAGCAAACACGTAACCTTTTGATTCCCTCATCCTATCCACCTGCTTCCTGCAGGAAGCTGGTGGATAGGTGAGGGAATGAAGGAGTTAAGTTATTGCTTTGCCAGCATGGTTGACAATGCAGAATGCTAGTGGACAGGTTGCGGGAGTCAAAGGTTTGATTCTCCTTTCAGTCTCTGAGTGGATCTCTACATACCGCATGGATTAAAATCTGAGTATGAAGTGGATAGCCCCATGGTGGCTTGACATGGCTAGCTCTTCTGGGCTTCATGGTACTGGGATTTCCACTGAATAAATTTGTTGAGTAGCCATCATGAATGGCGTGCAGTCAATGCCACTGAAATGGCATAGAAAATGGAGCAAAAAAAAGCAAACAAGCAAAAAACAAAAACAAATAAACAAAGAAAAAAGAAAAAAAAGACAAGAAAAAGAAAAGAACTGTTAAATAAAACAAAGAGCTGATTATGAAAATTCTCTGTTATTTTGTCATCTTTGAGTATTTTTGACTAGATTTCCAGCGACTTCAAAATTAATCGTCTGAGATGAATATCATGGCTGTGTCGCCTTGTTAAGAGTTTGTAGTTCACTCGAGGATAATAGCAACAGGTGACAGTGGACTTGTCTTGCAGTTAGTCCTTGAGTTTGTCACTGAGTTTGTTCAAGAGGGATTCATCGCACTCGGACAAATCTATATGCGCTCTGCTCGAATCTGCCACCAGTTGTCTGGCATTCAGGCGAAAACTATCGACTCTTTTGAGTCACAAGTGTCTGGAATGTAATAGCCAGATTTTTTTTTTTCAATTCAATGCACTGTAGACCCCTTTAAAGATTAATCGACATAACGATCGTGGTCACTAAACACGTTGAAGAAGAAAACTTCGTGACCATGCGCGCGCGCGCACACACACACACACACACACACACACACACACACACACACACACACACACACACACACACACACACACACACACGCACACACCCGCTGGCAAGGTCTTTAATTGAGAAAGGATGGGAGGGATCTATTAGAAAGATGGAAAAAACGAGGTTTTGTGTGTTGCAAGGTGGCCTGTGTTATTCGCAAGTGTATGTCTGGTGCGTGGGTGCTCTTTGATTTGAATTGTCAAGATTTAGAGCAAAATAGATACTGTAATTATTATTTATTAAGAAGGGCAGCGACCAGGACAGGTGTGTGTGTGTGTGTGTGTGTGTGTATGTGTGTGTGTGTGTGTATCTTGTGTGTGTGTGTGCGTGCGTGTGCGTGTGTGTGTGTGTGTGTGGATTGAACTCGGGATATCAGATCTTAATTCACGGCTCTCTCAAAGGAACCGACCAGCCCGCAAAGTAAAACTTAGGAAAAAGACAGGCAACATTTGTAGGCCATTTTATGCGGAAAGGGGAATTAGAGCACCTGGTCACAACGGGAAAGCTGGAGGGAAAGAGAACACCAGGTAGACCCAGAGAGAAAATATTGTACGGACTTGCAAGGTGAATGAGGACAGAGAGGGTGGAAGATGTGCTTGCGGTGACAAGGGATAGAAACATATGGAGAGCCATAATCGCCAACGCCATGTGGCAGGGCATATGATGATGAGGACGATGACTGATGATTTCATGATAATAGCGATGACGGTTATGACGCTAGTGGAGTTCCATCAAGGATTGAGACTTCGTGTTAGGGCTGTGCTCTGTGCTTATTTTTATAATATATCCTTGCTTCAACCAGCCTGAGAGATGCAGAGGAACCTGCAGTATTATTAGGAAATTTGAGCAACACCGTCAGTGGCTCATCAGTAAAGTGGATGAGGTTCGATTTTGCGGTCGCAGTCTTCCCATCGTGTTCATGGGTAGCAGCCGTTTAGAACCAAAAAAGCTCACAATGTCTGTGTGTGTGTGTGTGTGTGTGTGTGTGTGTGTGTGTGTGTGTGTGTGTGTGTGTGTGTGTTTTTTTTTTTAACCTCACTGCTTGGGGTTTAAACCCCTACAGCCTCTCAGTCAGTACTATGTTGCACAAACCACTTTGCTATATCGACTAGTTTCGTGGAAGAGACTTGACTGCCTCTGTTAAGTAACTGGCTATCACTGGCACATAAACCTGAAAAGACAATGAATTCGGTCACTTCTCGACGAACACGGGGGTGACGTGTGTGGGGTCAACTTTTTTTTTGTATGTTTTTGTGCTGACTATGCTTTAGGCTTGTTCGTTTGTTTGTTTATTTGTTTGTGTGTTTGAATTTTTTTCGTTTCCTTAGCTTTTTCCATTTTTCTTGGATGCATGTATGTGGATAGTTTTGCTTGAAATGCGCAGGCGGTATGTTGCTGAACAGTCTGCTCACTCCCGTCTTGGTGCATCCTATGAGCGTACATGCTGGGTCTTTTCGTGTTTCCGTAAGCCACAGGACACTGACTTGACTTACAGGATCCTTAACGTGCGTACACACACAAGGGTTTAGACACTAACAGGACCTGGGGATCAGGAAACTGTCCGCCCTTTACCTGCCAGGCAGAATGTACCCAAACAAGATCGAACCCATATCTTCCGATAGGAAGTCCAGCGTCTTGTCCACTGGACGTTTTGGTGTCCTTAGGTATTTGTATTGAGGTGTTGTTTTTTTTTAATCCCCTGTTCGATAAATTGGACGGAGTGGTCAACGCCGGGGGCATGTCCTTTGATTATATGCGCGAATGCATTGATACATGTACTTAATTTTCTTTTTTCTTCTGTTGAAGTTTTGTATGTTTTAAAGCGGTTATAGCTGTATGCAGTGGGTTGGGCTTTAAACAACAATTACGATAATGCTAACGTCCACTGGACTATTGTGCCCCTCGTTTTATACTAAAAGTTGGAAGTTCAACGATCAGTTTTCACCATCTTGTTTTAAACTGACTTTGTTGTGTGTGTGTCTGTCTGTCTGTCTGTCGTGTGATTTTGTGTATGCGTATGCGTGCGTACCTGCGAACTTTACAGGGTCCCAGCGTGGACGGAGACTTCATCCCACGCGACCCTGCCGAGCTGCTCAGTGACGTCAACTACCTCTATGACGTAGGCGCCACGTCACGCGACTTGATGATAGGCGTCAACAACGACGACGGGGCCTTGATCATCGGTGCGAGCGAGGACATCCGCCAGTCGATTACTGGCCAGGACGAGGAAAGTACAGCGCTGAGGGAGGCCTTCAGTATTGGTGGGCAGATGGCGAAGTCTCTGCTGACTGATGAACTGTTGTACGGTATGGAAAGGACATAGGTGCGTGGTTTGCAGTAAGGGGTGGATGAGGGGTTGGGGTGATGTGTGTGTGTCGGTGTGTTCGGGTGTGTGTATTCGAGTGTGTGTGTTCGTTTATGTGTGTGTTCGTACTTGTGTGCGTATGTGTGTGTATGTTTGTGTGTACGTTTGTGTATGTTTGTGTGTACGTTTGTGTTTCTGTTTGTGTTTGTGTTTGTTCGTGTATGTATGTGTGTGTTTGTTTGTGTTGTTATGTGTGTTTGTTAGTGTGTTTGTGTGTGTGTTCGTGTTGTGTGTGTGTGTCTTTGTTTGCGCGCGCGCGCGCGCGCTGTGTGTGTGTGTGTGTGTGTGTGTGTGGTATGGATGTACGATAATATATAGTATAATGCAATTCAAGTAGCTTTGATACGATACAATACGACGCAATACAGCACAATACTACACCGTACTGTGCAACACAATGCAGTACAATACACAACACAAGACCACACCCTCACTCCACACACACACACACACCACACCACTACCACAACACCACACAACACCACACCACACCACCCCACCAACACACCACACCACACACCACACAATACAATACAATAAAATTCCAATACTTCGTTAAACCATATTTTAGAAATGACATTGGGCATTCATTGGCCTCACGCAACAAATCCTTCATCCCCACAGCTACTTAAAACACAAACAACAATCTAACATGACTAAACCACGCAAGAAAAGAGTGTCAACTGATGGAATCACATCTTCTTCACTCATATGATTATCATTCTCTCATCTTCACAAACCACCTTTACAAGTCTGACCCATGTGCCTTCTAGCCTGCCACGTTAAAGAACCCACGGCAGTCGAAAATTGTGAAGAGCTGGGCTTTTGCCCAACTGCCCTGGTTGGAGAAGTAATGAAGGCTTAATTAACCTTCTTGCCTTTCTAAATCTTGTTTTAAAAAAAAGGGGTGTGGCGCTACACTGCGGCGACTGGCTCTCAGATGGAAGAGCAGCCCGTGTTTTATAATTATGGTAAACTGACTGTGACAAAGAAATGAACATGAATACTGCACATCCTTACAACGCATTATTCCAATGGCATGTAGGCAAGCAAGGAAGATTCTCCATTTTTGTGTGTTCTGTTCTGGGCAATGCGTTGTATGGCACTTTACGTGTGTTTCAGCATCTTAAGATCAATAGCAAGCAGATCTGGTTTCTGGTACTGTCTGGTTTCCACCCTAATATAGAGTATAACTAATGATGTGACGAAAACATCACTATTTCAAGAAAATGTTGATTACATTTTAGTTTGACAGCAACATAGTTTATGGAAGTTTAACATATTTTGTCAAAACAGGCAGGCAGGCAGGCAGACAAACAGACACACGCACACACACACCATTATACATGCAAGTACACGCTCATACACACACACCACCACACACACACACACACACAACACACACACACACACTCACACTCACACACATAGACACACACTCACACTCACACACACACACACACACGCATGCGCACGCACGCACACACACACACTCACACACACAGACACACACACACACACACTCACACTCACACACAGACACACACACACGCATGCGCGCGCACACACACACACACACACACACACACATACACACACACACACACACACACACACACACACACACACACACACCATTTAAAGGGGTCAGACAGGGTTGTGTTCTGTCACCAGATTCGTTTTCACTTTACAACAAAACGATCATGAGAAACCTAGAAGAATGTCCCGGATAAAGGTTGAAAGAAAAATAATAAACAACATTCATTAGGCAGAGACCATGCTAACTGCAGAAAATGAAAGAGACCTACAAAATCTTGTGAATATAATAAAAGAAAGAAAAATTAAAGGGCTGGAGCCAAACAGTAAAAAAAAAACCAACATGAAATCCCCTCATGCAAAATTACAGTCAAATGACACAACTTTGAGACAGGTTGATAAGTTTAAATATCTGGGAACGGTCATCTCACCAGACGGCAGATGCACATCAGAAATAGCCAGCAGAATCGGCCAAGCCAAAACAGCATTCAAGAAGATGACAAGCATTCTTACCAACAAATGCCTATCAATTAACATCAGGAAGAGAGTTCTTGAATGATATATAGAAACGATACTGTTATACGGTTGTGAGACGTGGACAGTCAACAAGCAAAGCCAGAACAAGATTGAGGCAGCCGAGATTGTGGTTACTAAGAAGAATGCTGAGAGTTCCATGAACAGCAAAGAAAACAAACGATACAGTTTTGATGGAGGCAGACATAAGCAGATCATTGATAAAAAGATCAGGAAAAAAACAGGCAACATTTATAGGCCATTTTATGAGGAAAGGGGAATTAGAGCACCTGGTCACAACAGGAGAGCTGGAGGGAAAGAGAACACCAGGTAGACCCAGGGAGAAAATATTGGAGGGACTTGCAGGGTGGCTGAGGACGGAGAGGGTGGAAGATGAGCTTTCGGCGACAAGGGATAGATACGTATGGAGGGCCATGATCGCCAACGCTATGCGGCAGGGCATATGATGCTGATGCTGCTGCTGCTGATTATCACATTATATCGAATCGAACTGATAGGGAATTGCATTGTACTATTTTGTATTGCATGCACATCGTATTATATTCATTATATCATACCGTATTGTATTGCCTTGTATTGTATCGTATTGTATTGTATTGTATTGTATTGTAGGAAAGGAGTCCAGGAGTCTGGACACTATCGTCAACGTCCTCGATTTCTTCTACACTAAACCCTGGGATGGTGGAGAGGTGGCAACCCTGGTAAGCTCTGTGTGTGTGTGTATGTGTGTGTGTGTGTGTGTGTGTGTGTGTGTGTGTGTATGTGTGTGTGCGTGTGTGTGTGTATGTGTGTGTGCGTGTGTGTGTGTGTATGTGTGTGTGTGTATGTGTGTGTGTGTGTATGTATGTGGTGTGTGTGTGTGTGTGCGTGTGTGTGTATGTTTGTATGTATGTATATGTAAGTGTTTGTACGTATGTGTGTGTGTTTGTATTGTATGTATGTATGTACGTATGTATGTGTGTATAAGTGTTTGTATGTGTGTGTAAGTGTTTTGTTGTAAGTGTGTGTGATGGTGGTCTTTGATTTAATGTCTATTCACTAAAGTGATTTTAGACAACAACAACAAAAACACAAAAAAAACCTAAGGAGAAAAGAGGAAACTTGGAAATGGTTTATAAATGGTTTGGAAATGGTTAATCTTCAGGAAGAAAAATGAACAAACAAACAAAAAACAAACAAAAAACAAAAACAAAAAACTGTGCCGAAGACGAGAAAGTGTGTGTGTTTGTAAGTATGTATGTATGTGTGTGTAAGTGTGTGTGTTTGTATGTGTGTGTGCGTGTGTATGGTGTGTGTGTGTGTGTGTGCCCGCGCGCGCACGTTCATATTTGTGAGATAGAGAGAGTGTGTATGTTTTTGTGTATGTTTGTGTTAGTGTGTTCGCGTGTGTGCATGCGTTTGTAATTTCTGTTACAGTTTATTAACATGTGTTTTTAGAGAATCGTGCGTGGTGTTTTTTTTTTAATGTGTTGCTGTGTGCGCGCGCGTGTATTTATATATGTGTCTGTGTGAATATGTATGGAATAATGAGAGATTAAATGTGATTATGGCGGTATAGGAAATCGTGTCACTAAAGTGGTCAGTCTGTCTGTTTGTCTGCTCTGCCTGTCTGCGTGTTTGTCTGCATTCCTGTTTTCCAGCCTGTCTGTATGCCTGCCTGCCTGTTTGTGTATCTGTCTCAAAAGAAAAGACATGATCGAAGATTTATCCAAGTGATCAAGAACATCGTCTGGCAGGGTCTGTTGATAGAGTTGTGGACTTAAAGGTCTGATGGCTCGAGTTCAGTTCCAGTCCGCGACATAACAGCTGACAGGTTCGCTGTCCATCTTATCATTCCGATCATCCTGGTGGTGTTAGCTGAGTGTTTTCATAGACCCGGCCTGTGTCCCCCTCTCTTCGCATTTCAAGGCCTTGCCAGCACTTCCTTTGACTCCCGCACCCTGTCCACCAACTGCAAAAACATAACCCTTTGACTCCTTTACCCTATCCACCAGCTTCCTGTAGGAAGCTGGTGGATAGGGTGAGGGAGTTAAAGGGTTAAGTTTTTGCTTTGCAGGAAGCTGGTTTATAGGGTGAGGGAGTGAAAGGGTTGTCTTTCCTTTGCTGGAAGCTGGCGGATAGACATAAGGGAGTCAAAGGGTTAAATTTTTGCTTTGCAGGAAGCTGGTGGACAGGGTGAGGGGATCAAAGGGTTAAGTTTTGGCTTTGCTATCATGGCTGACATGAAGGATGCTGGTAGACAGGGTGCGGGAGTCAGAAGGTTAAGGAACTGTGCAAGCTCACTCAAGGAATCTGTCAGATAATAATTGGCAGATCTGGGCAGAAAAGTATTACGGAGCCATCTTAGAGCGATCATATCCTCTTAAATAAACTCCACACTGTGCAAACTCCAAATGTTATCTTTGCTACAAACAATTTTGGGCCAAGATCCAGCCCATACGAAACGCTCTGAAACGGAAGTTTAAATGAGAAGATCACCTTTCTTTTCAGGTGGAGGTGTGGGTGAGGACTAGTGGGAGAAAGGGAGAGATGGCAAATACTATGACTCAAAATGGGACAATCTTTCACCGATTATTTTTTCCTTACAATAGTAACTTTTAAAAACTGCCATTTTCTATGCTGTTATTATGTGGAGTGTGTGACTACAAAATCAAATGAAATATTGAACCCAGTCCTTTTAGTTTATGGTTCGTAATGTCCTGGTGTCCACACATTCCACTTTGTTTTTTGGCATGATTGCATGTCAAGAGAGTATATAATCTTGATGGAAAAAAAAGTTGACATGTTTTCAAGGTTGCAAACTTGCAAAACGTATAACAGAGTGAAACATCGAGATGCAAAAATCTGAACCTCAGGGGAGGTAATTGTCTAAGTAACTTGTAAAGCGTGTAACGGTCTCAAGCAGCATAACTCAAGAAACTTAACGCCCAGGGGGTTGATTCTTTGTCAGATAACTTGCGAAACATAGTATGATCAACTTGTGCAACTCTAAGATCTTGACGACAAGGGAAGTAATTGTTTGTACCGATAACTGTCTGTTAATTAACGCTGTGTTTTGGTTGTGTCGTTTTCTCTCAGAAAATGGAAAAAATGTTTCATATAAGACATTTAACAACCTGCTCCTCCTCCTCCTCCACCTTCTTCTTCTTCTTCTTCTTCTTCTTTCTTTCTTTCTTTCTACTTCGTCTTCTTCTTTCTTTCTTTTCTTTTCTTTCTTTTCTTTCTTTCTTTCTTTCTTATTCTTCGTCTTATCCTTCTCCTTTCTTTCTTTCATTCTGTTCTTTCTTTCTTTCTTTCTTCTTTGCGTGGCTCATTGTACATGTGTGTAGATGCCCCTCTCCACCTCTTATCCCAGGCAGCCGGACTGACATGTTTTACACAGAACAAAACGATCATTACCTGCTTTGGGAACATAAGGACCTTTCCCTGTGAAAGACTTCGAAGATATTAACAGAGTATTGTAGGAAGGTTACTTCGGACTTTACTTTCTTCCCAACCCCCCCGCCCCCAACATGTTCTGTTTTCGTTTGCCTTGCTTTGCTTTGCTTTGCCTTGCCTTGCCTTGCCTTGCTTTGCTTTGCTTTGCTTTGCTTTGCTTTGCCTTGCCTTGCCTTGCCTTGCTTTTAATTTTGCTTTCAATTTTGCTTTGTTTTATTTGCTTTGCCTTGCCTTGCCTTGCCTTGCCTTGCTTTGCTTTGCTTTTACTTTTGTTTTTGCTTTGTTTTGTTTGCTTTTTATTTTTCATTTTTATCTGTTCTCATTTAACTTGTTTTGTTGTGGTTTGCTTTGTTTTGTTGTGTTCTGTCTTGATTTGTTTTGATTTGATTTGTTTTGCTTTGATTATATTTGTTTTGCTTTTGCTTTGATTTGTTTTACTTTTGTTTTGATTTGATTTGATATGATCTATTTTTTGTTTGTTTGCTTTGATTTGATTTGTTTTGTTTGCTTTTTTGTTCTGTTCTGTTCTTATTTGTTTTGCTTTGCTTTGGTTTGTTTTGCTTTGCTTTGCTTTGCTTTGCTTTGATTTGTTTTGTTTCGTTTTGTTTGGTTTGCTTTGATTTGGTTTGATTTGTTTTGTTTGCTTTTTGTTTTGTTCTGTTCTGATTTGTTTTGCTTTGCTTTGATTTGGTTTGTTCTGGTTTGGTTTGGTTTAGTTTGGTTTGCTTTTATTTGTTTTTTTCTGGTTTGGTTTGATTTGCTTTGATTTGGTTTGTTCTGGTTTGGTTTGGTTTGCTTTGATTTGGTTTGTTCTGGTTTGGTTTGGTTTGCTTTGATTTGGTTTGTTCTGGTTTGGTTTGGTTTGGTTTGGTTTGGTTTGGTTTGGTTTGGTTTGGTTTGGTTTGGTTTGGTTTGGTTTGGTTTGCTTTGATTTGGTTTGGCTTCGCAGTGTTGTTTCCCTTGCAGATTTCTGTTTCACTTGTGTTGTTTCATTGTGTCATGTGGGCTCTGGTACCAAGGTTTGTCAAAAAGTGCCTGCAGGCCTGGTGCTCCTGACTTCAGGCTTCTAGGTTTAACCACAGGGTTTAACCCCCCGCCTCCCAGCACACCCACACATACACGCTCTCTCTCTCACTCTCTCACGCTCTCTCTCTCTCACACACACACACCACACACACACACACACACACACACACACACACACACACACACACACACACACACACGCTCTCTGTCTCTCTCTCACACACACGCACGCACGCACACACACGCACACACATCCATACCTCATGGTTGAAAGATCTGCTCTGTGACTGCAGGGCAGTAGGGCATTTCAGGTATCTCTTGTCTGCCCAACGGCTCTGTCATGGGACACACACGGGTTTTTTTTTTTAGGTGCAGCATTAACCAGGTGCCACCTCACTCTGTCTGATAGTAACCGTCGCTAGTTTGTGTGATACCGCTCACTCGTCCAGGCAAGCCTGGCTTATTTCACAACTAACCTTCATATCTGAAGGCCATCCGCTATCCGCTACGTGTGACTCGTTGAGTTGGGGATGGTCACTCCGTGACCAAGTTGGATGTGGTCTTTCCAGTGTTTGTGTTGTTTCAGACTATACAGTTGATTTTGTCCGGCAAAATGTCTTTTCTGTTTATTTGTCACTGTTTTTTTCTGTTTTATTTGCTCTTTCCATTTACAAGGTAGACAACTCCGCTTGCCCTCTGCAGGGACTGAGAATAAGCATGCACAGTTAACTCTTATTTTTCTTGTTTGTATTTGGTTTTGTTTGGTTGTATTTTGTTTGGGTTTGGTTTGCTTTGTTTTTTCTTGGTTTGGTGTGTTTTGGTTTGCTTTGTTTTTTCCTTATTTTCCCCCATTTTGTTCGTAACAGGACATCATAGATATCGTCACCGATACGTTCTTCTTAGTTCCTGCAGTCAAGTTTATATCAGCTCTGACCCAAGCCTCAGACAGGCTCCGTGCGCTGGGAAGGACCTCGGGAACGGGTGGACGACGGTACCTATATCTCTTTAACCACTACCCGGCCAGAAAAGCCGGCCTGACAGAAGAGAAAGGGATGAACCACGCGGAGGATCTGTTGTATGAATTTGACCCTGAAAGCGTTTTCGGCAATGCCGACTTCAATTCGGACGACATTGCC
The DNA here is from genome assembly GCA_030674185.1 of Monoplex corrugatus. Taxonomy (NCBI): domain Eukaryota; kingdom Metazoa; phylum Mollusca; class Gastropoda; order Littorinimorpha; family Ranellidae; genus Monoplex; species Monoplex corrugatus. Next base: position 39,767,884 of record JAPXFY010000015.1, read on the forward strand.
GTGGCCAGGACCTTCAAGTCTATGGTCACCAATTTTGCTAAGAACGGGTGAGTGTGTTTGTTTGTATGTTTGGTTGGTTGGCTGCTTTGTTTGTTTGTTTGCTTGTTTTTGCAAGACTTTCCCGGTGTTTCTGGATGGAATTCTAACAAAATTATGTCAAATGTTTGGACCATTGAAGAGTTAGAAACTTCTGACAGTCCTTACTTTCTTTTTTCGCTGTTGTGACAGTTTACCATTGTACTCGCTTCTTGTCAAGTTTCGTTCCATCTGAATCTTCTAGTGACCTTGCTTGAAAAGTGCAAACTTTGGAAGTTCTCAACAAAATGGGAGATTGTTAGAACGGTTTAACTGTTGTAACTCTTCAGTTAAATATGACTTGAAAAGGTAAAGAAAAAAAGCATGCGAATGAATAAAGAGTAAAAAAAAAAACCAACAAAACCAAATAAGAACAGATCTGTTTGTCAGATTTCCTTCACGTTCAGATGAACACGTTCAAGTGTTTCGTTAATCCCCATATATGCATTGATAAAAGAATATCGAACTGAAGTAAACTGAATTGGAGACAGGAGACGTATGCATGAGAGTATTGAACTGTCTCATTCTCAAAGACACAATTTGAGTTTTTGCGTGCCTTGCCTCGACACATGTGTTGATGGAAAGATAAAGAGAAGATGGGAAAGAAAGAAGAGAAAGGAGAGAGAGAGAGAGAGAGAGAGAGAAAGATAAAGAGAAGATGGGAAAGAGAGAAGAGAAGAGAAGAGAGAGAGAGATGGGGAGGGCGGGAGGGAGACTGAGGGAGGGAGGGAGAGAGAGAAGGGAAGAAAAAAAGAGAGAGAGAGAGAAAACAAACTGACTGACGAGGTCTGATATTCTTTCATCCACAGCGACCCCCAGCTGACGTTGGAGAGAGTGTTGGGAGGTTTCTGGCCAGAGTTCACCTCCAGGGAGCAGAAGTACCTTTCTCTGGAACCAACACCCCTGGTGGACGACTACTTGTACAGCGAACGGGTAGCTCTGTGGATGGATCTGGTCCCCTCTTTGGTCAACTCCACCCAAAGCATCAGCGGCAGCAGCAGTAGCAGCAGCAGTTGGTGGCAAATGCCATGGCAGTGGCAGTCGCAGTCGCAGTCGCAGAACTTCTGCCAGAACGGTTATGGCTACAGCAACAACTGCTACGGCATGGGTGGGGTCCCTATGACTCTTCAACTGAAGGGACGTATCAGGTTCTTCAAGCTTCAGTAAGGCTTTCATATGAATTTTCATCACACATTCTTTAAAAGAAATTCTTCTACTAGGACTAGTTGTCTTGGGATTCTAAGTGTTCTTGTGATGCGTGATTCATAAAACCTTATAAGTATTATTGCAATGCAGGGCTGTACGTCAAAATGCTGTCGCAAGAGATAATTACACACTCGTATTGTTAATGCAATATTGGACTCGAGCACTATTGCAATGTTTGATCCTAAAATGCTTGTTCGAGTTTCTCAAACGCTATCAGTTTCAGTTTCAGTTTCTCAAGATGTCTCCGTCCTCGGAATGAATTCCATATGCACTAACGTCACAGGTGCCATGTGATGGTGATCATGGCACGAGCCTTAAGCCTGCACATAAACCCTTGAGCTGGCCAGGTCCTGTGATAGCACCTCCGACGGAGTGGAACTCTAAATACTATTGCAATTCAGGGCTATAATTCTGAATGATATTTCAGTACAGGATCATCGCAATAGCAGTGTAAGACTCCAGATGCTAAGCAGTCTTTGATTTTAAAAGCCTTTGCAACGTCGAGTCATAAATGCTATTACAATGTAGGCCTGTGTGTGTGAATGCTCAGTCAGCCCTATGTTGCAAAAGCATTTAAAATCATGCATTACAATAACGTTTAGAATCTCACTTAGTCCATTCATCGTAATCAGAACCAGTTTAAAAAATATAGTAATAATAATAAACGAGTTGACGACTTTAAAACAATGATTGTTCATTTTCTCTATTTTTTTTTTTTTTGGGGGGGGGGGGGGGGTATTTTGTTCTTGATTCAGGGGGACGGGGTGTACAATTTTTTTAATCCGTCGATGTCACGATTAAATTTGCTGATCGCCATTAGATCCATTTTATTCCAATCCGGTCATCAATTCGAAATTGTACAGCATCAGTTTTGTTTTAATTACATTTTTTTCATACATTTTATTACATGAGAGCTAGATATCTATATCCATGATGATTTCAATACAGCAACTGTAATGAATGTGAAATAAAGTATTTCAGACACTTAAACGGGCATGTGTTGAGAGTGATGTAATGTGCACATGTGACAACACGAAAAATTAATTCCCCCTCCTCTCTCTCTCTCTCTCTCTCTCTCTCTCCTCTCTCTCTCTCTCTCTCTCTCTCTCTCTCCTCTCTCTCTCTCCCTCCCTTTCCTCCTCTCCTCTCCTTTCTCTCCCTTTCTCTCCCTCTTCCCCATTCTGCCTCCCTCTCTATTCTCTCTCTCTCCCCCTCTCTTCCTCTTCCCCCTCTGTCTCCCTTCCCTCTCTCTTTCTACCTCTTCCTCTGCACTCTCTTCCCCTTTTCACTCGTAAGTCTGAAATGTCTGGTAACCTTGTTCTCTTATCAGGACTTTTTGTCAGCAAGTTAAAATGTTTATCACTATTCATATTCCAATTTTGTTATTGTGACCAGTTTTCATATTGTTATAGTACATTTTTGTATTAGTGTCGACACTCCATAGGTGAGGCTGGATGCAAAAATAAAGGATTTTTATGCTTATGCCCCTGACATTGTTAATTGAAAAAATTGTTCTCGTTCTTTTATCGGGCACAACTTCTACATGTATGGCAGAGCTTGGACAGAACAAGGAGGAAAACACAATGAAAGCAAAGAAAAAGTGGACAACAGTAATGTCCCTTTGACTGCTCTCGTACTGGTCAAAAGAGCAAACGTGTCGATGGTCTCTGTAAAGAACCATAATTAGAAATGAACGGTTTAGACACATCACAAATAATTGAATGAGTAGCGAGACGTATGAGAAACAATCAAGTGAAAGCAGAGAAAGGCTTCACAACGAGAACGTCCATTTAACCCTTTTCCTACCACGAAAATAGGTCACTGTACTAACTATTGACCAAGTAATGTTAGGAGATGACCTCAAAAACACTCAAATTACGCCTGTTTTTTTTGCCATTTTTGCCGCTTCAAACGTCGTGTAAATGCAGAAAGGAAATGACAATAGTATACTCACTTTGCCGGAAAAGGATTACGTCAGCAATGCGGTAATTTTCTGTTGATATACTTGAAACTAAAACTACGGTTCAGGGCACGAATCCTCGTGATGCGGTCCACAGAGAGAGAAATCTGAGTCATGAGGATCTCGTAACGCGGTACGGAATGTGTTAAGCGCTTCTGAGATTGTTATACAGAAAGGATGTCGAGAAATTCGATGACAGAGCAAACTAAATAAACAAAGAAGTAAATATATTATCAACAAAAGCAAAGAAACAAAACAATTCAGTCATGCCAATCGAACAAGGAAGCTGGTGGATAGGGCGAGGGAGTCAAAGGGTTAAGTTTTTTTGTAGTCAGTGAATAAGATGTGGGGATCAAAAGGTTTAATGATTGAATAATCGATCGATCTGATGACCAATTAATCAAACGGTTGTACTATATATTCTGCATCAAGGTCGTTCGATTGATCAGCAAACCAAAGAATCAGGCAGTTCTATACATTCTGTACATCGATTAGTTTTTAAAATCAAAAGCTGATAATTTGGTGATCGCACAGTTATACTTCCATAATTGAGTGGTTCTTCATTTGCTCACTTGCTTGGTGCTGGACTATAAGCAATATGAACTTGAACTTGCTTACTTGCTCGAGTTGATGTTTAGTGGAATTGTGTCAGTGGGTGATTCAGTGAGATGCACGTACATGTGGATGTGCTCGTGTGTATATCATGACATGTGAATTTGTTATTAATGAATGTGTAAGGGTATGTATGTGTAAACAGAACTGGTGTATTCAGTGTATTGACTTACTTATGTTCTCACAGTTAATTACGCCGTGCTCCTGTAGCATTCCAGCTCATCCCAAAGTCAACTGTGTGTGTATGTGTCTGATTTTACGTCTGTTTTTCTTTAATCACATTTTAGATTTGCAAGGTTAACGGTGAGCATGGTTTTTAACTGTCGTCTTTTATCTTAACAGGTTGTCTTTTTTTGACGTGGTGTTAGCCCTGATATGGCTGTAGTAGTCGGCTGGGCTATAAGCAGTATGAACTAAACTGAACTCTTCTTTACACTGTCTCATTTTAATGAGTGACTTTAATGTGTGATGGACCAGAGCAATACTGCCAACCACCAGCCTTTTAACTCTGTACGCATAAACCCTTTTCTCACGATCGGTAACTTGAGTCAAGCATAGGGGCTCACATCTTTAGTTGACACCAGTTGACAGTGAAAATTATTTTGTTTGATTTGGATGCAAGCCAATTTCTGTTTGCATGAAAGTGATTTGGGAAGTTCTTTTTTAATTATGTAAATGATTGGGTCCAAGCTGATATATATTACCGTGCTTTTTATTAATATAATTAATTGAAATAACGTATCACCATCAAAGTGAGTAGATGTCGCGCCAGCAGGCAGCAAAAGTGTGTGTGGTATTTTACAGTGATTTTATCGTGGTTCTATTTGATTTTGTGCATTGAATTTTATATCAGTTTATTCCTCTTGGGTCCCGACAAATGGTGATGTAAATATATTTTTTAAATTTTGAATATTTTACCGGATAATCTGATTTTGGAGTTTCGTATGCCTACTTTTCGTCATTTTAATTCTGCTGCTCAGGTCGGACATTTAATCTGTGAACTGTGTTAACATTTTAGCCTACTGTGTTCGCCCAACGCTACAGCTCCCAAACTTTCGTTGTTCTCTGATTCGATTGTTGTGAACTGACCAACCCACACACCAACCTGCAAACATCATCCTCTCCTGAGTGGCTCTCAATTATGGATCCGTCCTTTCTTAAACAAATTGGACTGACACTTTTTAAACACAGCAAATGCTACCTCGGTGGAGGCGTCTACCAGCGCATACGTGCATTAGCGCTGTGTAGCAAGCCCCGCACTGCGCGATCCTGTCGTGGTGGACGTCTCCACCGCCTTTGGCACAACCTGCCTCCTGCTGTGCCAGCCCGACACCACTTTTCTTCTTCTGCTTCTTCGTCTCCTCCACTGCCCCTGCCTTCGACCTCGCTGCTGCAAACTTCGTCTCCTCCTCTGCCATCTTCACCTTCGCCTTCTGTCCTGATGGTGCCGCCTTCGCCTTCTGTCCCGCTGGTGCCGCCTTCGCCTTCTGTCCCGCCGGTGCTGTCTTCACCTTCTATCCCGCCGGTGCTGCCTTCGTCTTCTGTCCCGCCGGCGCTGCCCTCGTCTTCTGTCCCACCGATGCTGCCTTTGTCTTCTGTCCCGCCGGTGCCGCCTCTGTCTTCTGTCCTGCGGGTGCCGCCTTCGTCTTCTGTTCCGTCGTTGCTGCCTTCGACTTCTGCCCCGCTGGTGTCGCCTTCGTCTTTTGTCCCATCGGTGCCGCCTTTGTCGCCACCTCGGCCACCGCCATATGACTGTGATAAACTAAAACTATGCCTTTTTAACGCTCGGTCAACATGCAAGGATGGCAAAGCCAAAGTCATTGCTGACTTTATCGCGTTATCGCCATCCTCTACGACTCACTCCATTCCCGCCTATCTTTCTCGCAGTCTCTGCCTTTCTCCCATCCTTCTTTCGAGCATGTTGAAGTATCCTTCCAATCCACCCCTCACCCCATCACCTTCTCCTGTGTCTATCGACCTCCACCTAGCTCTGCCAACAAACTCAACCACATCCACGTTTCTCTCTGACTTTGAACAACTGCTTGACCACTACTGCCTCTTACCTGGAAATCTCATCATTCTAGGTGACATCAATGTCCACTATGACAACACTCACCGTTATGACACAAGACATATCATCAACTCTCTGTCCAATCACAATATGACTCAACACATTTCTGAACCAACCCATCAAAAAGGTCACATTCTTGACTGGATCATTTCTCGTGATCACCACAATTCAGCTACTGACAACTGCTTAGTTCTTTCTACCCGTCTAACTTCAGCCCTTCCATCTGACCACTCTGCAATTCTCTGTTCTCTTGACATTTCTCCTCCTTCCCGTACCACGTGCACAGTGACTCGACACAATCTCAAATCTATCGACCTCTCCACATTTTCATCTGATGCCTCCCGTCTCCTTTCTGAAAAGTCACATAACCTTGCTGATGAATTCTATACTACTCTCCACCATCTTCTGGACACTCATGCTCCAGCCACAACCCATCTTTTACCTGACCGCCCCCCTACCCTCTGGCTCACTCATGAGATTGCCTGTGCAAAACGTGCCCGCCGCAGAGCAGAGCGCCGCTGGCGCAAATCCAAACTCACTGTACACAGGCAACTTTTCCAAGCCTCTAAAACAAAAGTATCCACCCTCGTTGCATCTGCAAAAACAAGCTATTTCCAAACCAAAATCCTGAATGCCTCTTCTTCAAAAGAACTCTTTACAGCCATGAATCATCTCCTTGGCACACGAAAAGATTTACCTCTCCCAACAAAACATATAAATGAAGAACTCCCATCTGTATTCTCCAAGTATTTTACCACCAAAATACAAACTCTTCGTGACAGGCTTGACAGGACACCCTGTCAACCATGCCCACCTGACCCTTCCTTCTCTGGCACACCTCTTACTACTTTTACCCCAGTCTCACAAGAAGAAATTTTCAACACAATCAGATCCATGTCGTTCAAAACCTGCGAACTGGATCCTCTTCCAGGTTCTCTCTACTCCGACTGTCTCCCTACTCTCCTCCATTCATCACTGACATCATCAACACTTCTTTTCAAACTGGAACTCTCCCAGATTCTTTCAAGTCTGCTATTGTTCACCCTCTCCTCAAGAAACACAATTTAGACCCAAATGAACTGAAAAATTACCGGCCTATCTCTAATCTCTCTTTCTTGTCAAAACTCCTTGAAAAAGTCGTCCTCAACCAGCTGAACTCTCACCTGTCTGCCAACAATCTCCTCAATCCTTTCCAGTCAGCCTACCGCCAGTGCCATAGCACTGAAACTGCCCTACTACACATTCTCAACAACCTCCTCCTTGCAACTGATACTGGCAAAGTCTCTCTCCTCACACTCCTTGATCTGTCTGCAGCCTTTGATACCATTGACCATGGTATTCTCCTTTCTAGACTTCATCATACTTTTGGCATCTCTGACAGTGCTCTCTCCTGGTTCACTTCATACCTATCAAACAGAAAACAAACTGTTCTCATCAATGGCACTTACTCTCAACCTGCATACCTGACCTGTGGTGTTCCACAAGGATCTGTCCTTGGCCCTGTTCTTTTCACTCTTTATACCTTCCCCCTGTCCACCATCATCAACTCCCACTCTATAAAACACCACTTCTATGCTGATGACACCCAACTTCAAGACAGTGACTCACCTGATAATATACAGCGCCTGTTGACTTGCACTACTGAGTGTTACTCGGACATCAAGAACTGGATGACGTTCAACAAACTTCAGCTTAATGACGACAAGACAGAAGCTATCCTCATTGGCACCTCAGAAACTTTCTCAGCTGCCTCCTCTTTCTCTCACATTATGTAACACATCAGTCCCAATTTCTGATTCAGCTAAAAACCTTGGTGTCTGCATTGACTCTACCCTCTCCATGAACAACTTTGTTTCTCAAACTGCCAGATCTTGCTACTATCATCTCCATCGTATAAGCCTGATCAGGAATTATCTCTTTGTCGAAACAACTGCAAAACTCGTTCTCTCCTTCATAATGTCTCGCATTGACTATTGCAATTCACTCCTGTCTGGTCTTCCTGCCTCCACCATTCACATCCTACAGCGCATTCAAAACAGTGCTGTACGCCTTGTACTCAAAAAGAAAAAAGCTGACCACATATCTCCTCTCCTGGCACAACTTCATTGGCTCCCTGTATCAAAGCGCATACAGTACAAAGTAGACACCATGTGCTACAAAAGCCTCAATAACGCAGCCCCCCGATTACCTGTCAAGCCTACTTGAGATCTATGTTCCCTCACGTACCCTCCGCTCTGCCTCCGATCCTCTGACTTTTCGCTTTCCACGCACTAAACTCAATACCTATGGTCCACGAGCCTTCTCTGTTTCTGGTCCACTCTCCTGGAACAAACTTCCTCTCTCAGTCCGTCAGCAACCTACTTTTGTCTCCTTCAAGTCCGCTCTCAAAACTCACCTTTTCTCCTCTGCATAAAATCCTAACCTCACTCAACCCCCCCCCCCCCCCTCCCCTCTGCAGCCTGTCTCCGCTCGGAGGGAAATCACTTTTGTTATAATATATAATTGTATATGATATGCTCTCTATAATTTTCCATTGCTTTTATTCTTGCTTTCATTGCTTTTATTCTTTCTCCCCATTTATAGCCATGTGTGTGGTGTGTGTGTGTGTGCGTTCGTGCGTACGTGCGTGCGTGCGTGTGTGTCTGTTTCAGCGCTTAGATTTGATTTTGTCGAGATTTTGCGCTATATAAATATTGTAATTAATTAATTAATTAATTATTTTTTAAATGATATCAGTGATGAGGTCTGAACTGGCAGGCATTACGCCGTGTGTTGTTTTTTACCCAAGACTGTAAAATGTGTGAGCCATACCCAGAGTGTTTGCATACATATCTTCCATTATACTTTTAACATCTAAGTCTAAATTGACATTTTCTCTACATATGGTTGGTTTGCACTTACATGCTACTCTCTCACTCCTCCTCTCTCTCTCTCTCTCTCTCTCTCTCTCTCTCTCTCTCTCTCTCTTTCAGTAATGTATGGGTCTGTGTGTATGTGCTATTGCTGACATTCAGTTATGTAGACGCAAAGCAACAGATAGAAAAACTACATGCAGTGCACTTACGTTTTGTGATGACAATGCCTTATAGCATGAGTTTTATTTCATTTTCGAATTTTCAAAATGTCATGATAGTCGACGGAAGGTTATTCCACAGAAAACCTTGTCAGTCAGTAAAATCAATGGTATCTTGATACAACTTTTATCTGAAAGGAAAATAATCCATCGAAATTAGCAAAATTTGTCAAATGTTACAAAAATCACACACCCCTTCGTCATGTATTCTGAACATTCGATGAACCTATCATAGGACAATTTCACATAGGGCTTTTTTGCCTGTTGGACTGTCCGTTGATTCTGTGGGATTTTCAGTTGCTGGTATCCACCATGTCCTGTTTACGATTACACTATCTATACATTGTGAACTTTGTGTGTGTATGTAGCAGCGATAACCCTTGTCTGTCAACTGTATCCGTGAGCCAGTATACAGCAGGTAGGAGTAGGAGAAGAGGGTGGGGGGAGGCAACAGTTAGCTGTAAAGTTCGTCTGCGTATGCTGATCGGTGGCTCAGAATCGAGACCGTGTTGTGCCGTTGGATGAAAAAAATAATACTCTACTCTGTGCATCGTTTCAATCTATGTCAACACAAAACGTAAGAACGTCGTCAGCTAGCTTAAAATTTTATGTCCTGCACTTTCTACTGATTTGTAACGTGGAACGCTGACTTACTTATGTCTGTTGTTTTTTTTAAGGTAGGAATGTGGGTTTGTTTCCAGCTTTCGTTTTTTTTTTAACAAATAGAAACAAATGCATCAAAAGTATTAAACGTTTGTGTATGTAATATATTCATCATACAAGTGCACACATATGCATACATACATACATACATACACACGAGATACGTACATACATGCATGCATGCATACACGTACATACATTATTACAGACAGACGTATGTACGTAATTTCTTTACAAAGACAAATGTATGCATATATAAATGAGTAAAGACGTAATTCTGATACATCTGCACGTACGAACGTATACACGCACCAACATGTGCATACAAATGTGTGTACATACACATACATTCGTGCACACATATTCAGTATGCTTTCATGGCCAGTTTGGCCTGACATAGGTTATGTTTATGAACAAATGCATGATACATTTCAACTAGAACACAATCATGGTGTTTCAGATAACGTTTTACAGTAAAAGAAAATTATTCATTTTGGAGTGTATTGCTTGACATGGCCATCACCAAGACATTTCTTGGAAGGTGCCCCCTGTGCCACAGATACTCTGTCACATGTCTGCTATACCACAGGCCCGCTGTGTCACATGTTTGTTATGCCACAGGTATCTTTACGTTACACCAAGAATGTCTGTGATTATGTCATAGGTCCGCTATGCCAAAGATCTACTATACGTGTCTGTACACGCGTGCATGTAAGAAAAGGCGGGGCTGGTGAGCATAGGGGACATGTGGCATAGCAGACCTGAGCCATAGAGGACCTGTGGATTAGAGGATGAATGGCATAGAGTACATGTGGCATAGTGGATATATGGCCTAGAGGACATGTGGCATAGTGGATATATGGCATACATAACATGTGGCATAGACATGTGGATATATGGCATAGAGGACATGTGGCATAGTGGATATATGGCATACATGACATGTGGCATAGTGGATATATGGCATAGAGGACATATGGCATAGCAGACATGTGGCATAGTGGATATATGGCATACATGACATGTGGCATAGCAGACATGTGGCATAGTGGATATATGGCATACATGACATGTGGCATAGCAGACATGTGGCATATTGGATATAAGGCATAGAGGACATCAGCATAGTGGATATATTGCATAGAGGACATGTGGCATAGTGGATATATGGCATAGTGGATATATGGCATACAGGACGTGTGACATAGTCGATATATGGCATAGGGGACATGTGGCATAGTGGATATATGGCATAGAGGACATGTGGTATAGTGAATGTATGGCATAGAAGACGTGGCATAGTGGATATATGGCCTAGAGGACATGTGGCATAGTGGATATATGGCATAGAGGACATATGGCATAGTGGATAATGGCATACATGACATGTGGCATAGCAGACATGTGGCATAGTGGATATATGGCATAGAGGACATCAGCATAGTGTATATATTGCACAGAGGACATGTGTCATAGTGGATATATGGCATAGAGGACAGCATAGTGGATATATTGCATAGTGGATATATGGCATAGTGGATATATGGCATAGAGGACGTGTGGCATAGTGGATATATGGCATAGGGGACATGTGGCATAGTGGATATATGGCATAGATGACATGTGGCATAGTGGATGTATGGCATAGAAGACGTGGCATATTGGATATATGGCATAGTGGACATGTGGCATAGTGGATATATGGCATACAGGACGTGGCATAGTGGATATATGGCATAGAGGACATTAGCATAGTGGATATATGGCATAGAGGACATGTGGCATAGTGGATATATCGCAAAAGGACATGTGGCATAGCGATATATTGGCATAGAGGACATGTGGCATAGTGGATATATGGCATAGAGGACATTAGCATTAGTGGATATATGGCATAGAGGAAATTAGCATAGTGGATATATGGCATAGAGGACATTAGCATAGTGGATGTATGACATAGAGGACATTAGCGTAGTAGATATATGGCATAGTGGATATATGACATAGAGGACTTTAGCATAGTGGATATATTGCATAAAGGACATGTAGCATAGTGGATATATGGCATACAGGACATGTAGCATAGTGGATATATGGCATAGAGGACATTAGCTTAGTGGATATATGGCATAGAGGACATGTGGCATAGTGGATATATGGCACAGAAGACATGTAGCATAGTGGATATATGGCATAGAGGACATGTGGCGTAGTGAATATATGACATAGGGGACATTTTGCATAGTGGATATATGGCATAGAGGACAGCGTAGTGGATATATTGCATAGAGGACATTAGCACAGTGGATATATGGCATAGAGGACATGTGGCATAGTGGATTTATGGCAGAGAGGACATGTGGCATAGTGGATATATGACATAGTGGACATATATAGCATAGTGGATATATGGCATAGGGGACATTAGTATGGTGGAATTATATATGGCATAGAGGACATTGGTATAGTGGATATATGGCATAGAGGACATGTGGCATAGTGGATATATGACATAGTGGACATGTGGCATAGTGGATATATGACAAAGAAGACATTAGCATAGTGGATATATGGCATAGAGGACATTAGCATAGTGGATATATGGCATAGCGCACATGTGTTGTATAGTAGATATATGGCATAGAGGACATGTGGCATAGTGGATATAATGGCAGAGCGGACATGTAGCATAGTGGATATATGGCATAGCGCACATGTGGTATAGTAGATATATGGCATAGAGGACATGTGGCATAGTGAATATATGGCAGAGCGGTCATGTAGTATAGTGGATATATAGCATAGAGGACATGTAGCATAGTTGATATATGGCATAGAGGACATGTGGCATAGTGGATATATGGCATAGCGCACATGTAGCATTGTGGATATATGGTATAGCGCACATGTGGCATAGTGGATATATGGTATAGCGTACATGTAGCATTGTGGATATATGGTATAGCGCACATGTAGCATGTGGATATATGGCATAGCGCACATGTAGCATTGTGGATATATGGTATAGCGCACATGTAGCATAGTGGATATATGGCACAGAGGACATGTAGCATAGTGGATATATGGCATAGTGGACATGTAGCAAAGTTGATTATATGGCATAGAGGACATGTGGCATAGTGGATATATGGCATAGAGGACATGTGGTATAGTGGATATATGGCATAGAGGACATGTGTATAGTGGATATATGACAGAGGAATGTGGCATAGTGGATATATGGCATAGAGGACATGTGGCATAGTGGATATATGGCATAGAGGACATGTGGTATAGTGGATATATGGCATAGAGGACATGTGGCATAGTGGATATATGGCATACATGACATGTGGTATAGTGAATATATGGCATAGAGGACATGTGGCATAGTGGATATATGGCATAGAGGACATGTGGTATAGTGGATATATGGCATAGAGGACATGTGGCATAGCAGACATGTGGCATAGTGGATATATGGCATAGAGGACATGTGGCATAGTGGATATATGGCATAGAGGACATGTGGCATAGTGGATATATGGCATAGAGGACATGTGGCATAGTGGATATATTGCATAGTGGACATGTATGTGGCATAGTGGACCTGTGGTACAGCAGTATGGACAAGTTTTTACACCGTCACACACTTTTGGAAGAGATAAAGATACAGAATATTATCTTCACATTTATATCTGTAAATTATACATTTTGCTTGTACTGGCAATAAAATCTAGCCAGGAGGCTTACCTGATTTAAAATGTTTATCGTATTAGAACAGAACAACGTTTTCAGTTTATGTTATGAGGTGGCGTTTGCAAAACGTGTGTGTTTCTTTGTGTGTCCATGCATGTGTACGTTTGTGTGTATGTTTGTGCGCGCGCGCGCGTGTGTGTGATGTGTGTGTGTGTGTGTGTGTGTGTGTGTGAGTGTTTTGGTGCTGCACAATCATATCATATAAACACTAAAAACACGATGTGTAGATCCATATGTATGTGTGTCTGTCTCTGTGTATTGGATCTGTGAGTGTGTTTTTGTTGTTGTTGTCTGTGGAATACCCAGTGTATGCACCTGGGTTTGTACAAATGACGTAAGCCCTTCCTATAACTTAGGATCACATGTGTGACTCTGTTATCACCTCTGCTACTTCGGCAGCCGCACTGCCTCGGGGGAGATTTTGCACTGTTTTTAGCAAATGATGGTTGCTACTTGGCTTGTTCTTAATGCTTCGGTCATTCTGGTGGTGTCAGTATATATTAGGTCCTGTTCCCTTCCCCATGTCTAGCGCAGATGATTTTGTTGTCAGATATGGATGGAGCACATATGGAATTGTTCCGGTGGGATGAATCTCTCATGAACAGATTGTAGATGGTTATAGCTTGGCTTTGTTCTGTAATGCTCCAGTCATCCTGGTGATGTCAGTATATCCTGTTCCCTTGCCCATGTCCAGCGCAGTTAATTTTCTTGTCAGATACGGATGGAGCGCATACGGAATTGTTCTGGTGGGATGAATCTCTCATGAACAAATTGCAGACTGCGAACTTCAGATAATGTTATATCAAGAGCAGCGTTGTTCACATTTTTGTAACCCGTACATTCTTATACATAAAAGGCAAAGAGAAACATACCCGTGATAGGTATGCCCATTTCAGTCGCTCCTGTGCTAGTCTCAAGTTGAACATACTTAGTAATTATATTTTTCATTTTTATCCATCATAGTGACAGATAGAAGCAAAGAAAATTACATACAACAATCTGTACTGCTCCTAACCATCTCACTTATACGTTTCATCCGTCACACATAACTTCCACTCCCCATGGGGATGCCGGGGGCTCTTTCAGTATAAATAGTATCCCCATCTTCTGGAAATTATGTGCTAGAAACTTCCTTTTTTTCTGTCACTCTCTTTGTTTCTGCCTTGTTCCTTTGCTTTCTGTCATTTCTGCCTGTCATTTTCTGTCTTGCTGGTCCATTCACCTGTATGTGTTCGATAAAATCTTACGTACTTTTTCTACGGATTGGTAATTGGGTACATATATTGAGTGCATTTTTGGCTCTAGGGAGGTGAGATATGCTGAAGCAAGTTTAGGTAATTTATTCCTGTTTTTATATATGTTTTGGTGTCCTTAGGTATGCTTAAATTTGTATTCATGTGTGATTTTTCAGTCCCCTGTGCGATAAATTGGACGGAGTGGTCAGCGCCAGGGGCATGTCCTTAGATTACGTGTGCGAATGCTTTGATATGTGTACTTAAATTTTCTTTTTTATTCCTGTAGAAGTGTTGTATATTTTGAAGCGTTTGTGGCCCTGATATGGCTCTACGCAGTCGGCTGGGCTTTAAACAACAATAACAATAACTTAACTTTCAGAATGAAAATCGGTCAGCAGACAGGAGAAACGTAGGGTATGGTATACAGGATTTTACAGAACTAATTAAATAAATAAAAAAAGTGATATATTTCGTAGATTCACCCAAATGCCAACACGTACAGACACACAAAAGTAAATAACATGATACTTTACAGATTCACTCAAATGTCAACACGCACAGATACAGCAGATACACTGCACACACGCGCACGCATACATATACATACACGCGAACGCACGTACACACACGGGGGCGGGCATGGCACGCACACGCGCACGCGCGAACATTCTCTCTCTCTCTCTTTCTCCCTCCCTCCCCCTCTCTCTTTCTCCCCTTTCTCTTCATCTCTCTCTCTTTCTTCCTCTCTCTCTCTCTGTCTGACACACACAAACACAGACACACACGCACACACACACACACACACACAAAACAAACACACACACACACACACACACACACACACACACACACTATATATATATATATATATATATATTATATATTATATTATATATATATATATATATATATATATATATATATATATAATATATACACACAATATATATATATATACACACACATATATATATATACACACACACACACACACATATATATATATATATATATATGCGCAGTCACGTAAGCTTCTACGCATACACAAGCACAAATATTTATACACACTGACACGTTTGTCTGCGCGTTGAAAGTAGAACTGAGATCAGGTCCGTCAGTCTCGTGCGACACAGAAAGTGTATTGGTCACATTGAATTAGCTCGGAGAAAATCTTGTTTCATTGGAAAGTCCAAATTACACTGTCCAGCACATGCTCTTGACGTGTCTCGGTCTTGGACATACATGGGTTTGGTTTCTGTCTAATGATAAGGATGATGATAGTTTATCATGGAACAGGACGTAGAGATCAAGGAAATGGCCTCACTGGGCTGACGCACACTAACGAGCGGTTGTGGCCATTCAGGACCTCATCATCATCATGTACCTGCCGCATGGCGTTGGCGATCATGGCCCTCAATACGAATCGATCCCTTGTCGCTGCAGGTACATCTCCCACCCTCCCTGTCTTCATCCACTCTGCAAATCCGTCCAATATCTCTCCCTAGGTCTGCCTGGTGCTCTTTTCCCTCCAGCTTTCCTGTTGTGACTAGGTGCTCTAATTTCTCTTGTCTCATAAAATGTCCTAAATAAAATCAGTTGAAGACAATCAAATTTTTATAGGACATTATATTTATTTTACCGGCTACAACATATGAAAACCGAAGCCAGTAGTTCAATAGTGGAGCCATTCGAAGAACTGAGAAGAGGACGACGGATCGTCGTGTGAAGATTCTGTTGATGCTTCCGTGTTTTGTAATTATTTGTTTGATTTCATGGATACAGCCATTTAAAGCGATGTGCAGTGGGCCTTAGGTCTATACCACTAGAATGTGACTTCGAAGGAACGAAAGAAAATTGGATCATTGCTGTGCGTACATGTGTATGTGAGAAAGTGAGAGGAGAGAGAGAGAAAGAGAGAGAGAGAGTTTCGATTACGCATAGAAAAACGGAATGAACGTTATCATCTGATCGATATGAAATATTGTCCCTTTTTCTAAAACCAAAATAGAGGGGAAAAAAACAACCCCACCCCCCACCCACCAACATGTAATTTGTGTGCGCGTTCAGCGTGGACATACACACACGGATCGCAGAACTATTTTCAAAACCGTCAGTTTTCATGTGGTTCCTGCGCGCTGAGCAACATCGTCTACGCGTGAAATACAGAATGGTCTTGTACTGCATGAAAAGGGACAGGGAAAATATGATCATTATTGCACACAAATGCAATGCATTAATACACTCCAGTAAAAGCCTGATTCCTCCAGCATATGGTCTTGGTGTTGACAAACAGGTGTACAAGCAACAAAAGCCTGCAGTACTGTGGATGTGTCTGCAAACCCATGGTCACACACGTTCAGAAGAAGCAGATTTATGATTTAAATGTGATACGATTGAATGGACAAAACTGGACCAGCATATTAACACTGACAACAGAGATTCAGCCCTATGTTGTGGAGAAAGAAACATTTCCTTTGAACTCTTCACTGTGTGTGTATTTAAATGGACTGTATCTGCTATTTCCATGGTGTGATCTGCTGTTGTTGATACAGTCAGTGAGCATGTGAAGCAGTGTAGCTGTCTACATGAAATTTGACCCTGAGCAGGTCTAATGTACATCCAGATGGTGGCAAATGGCACAACACCGTGACAAGTTAAGTTTAAATATCTGGGAACAGTCATCTCACCAGACGGCAGACGTACATTAGAAATAGCCTGCAGAATTGGCCAAGCTAAAACAGCATTCAAGAAAACGAAAAGCGTTATTACGAACAAATGCCTATCAATAGACATCAGGAAGAGAGCTCTTGAATGTTACATAGATCCAATATTGTTGTACGCATGTGAAGCGTGGACAGTCAACATGCAAAGTCAAAACAAGATTGAGGCAGCTGAGATGTGGTTTATGAGAAGACTGTTAAGAGTTCCATGGACAGCAAAGAAAACAAACGAGACAGTCTTGAAAGAGGCAAACACAAAAAGAACAATAATGAGATTTATAGGACGTTTTATGAGGCAAGAGAAATTAGAGCTCTTAGTCACAACAGGAAAGCTGGAAGGAAAAAGAACACGAGGTAGACACAGGGACAAAATATTAGACGGACTTGCAGAGTGGATGAAGACAGAGAGGGTGGGAGATGTACTTGCAGTGACAAAAGATAGATTGGTGTGGAGGGCCATGATCGCCGACGCCTTGCAGCAGGGCACATGATAGTGGCCTAGAGGAACAACCGTACGTCTGTCGTAGTCAAGACACGTTTTTTCTCCTTCGATACGAGCCCACGAAGGATAAAATGGTACATCTTTTGAAATTGAAATAATCGACGAAAGTTGATATTGTGGTGGTGGTGGTGGTGGAAGAAAAACAGAAACACTGGACGTCCATTCCGTCGATTTTCTGTACATTCAATCTGTCCCAACCTCTGGCGATGTTTTCCCATGCAGCTTCAAGTATGCCTTTGTAGTGATTTTCATCGCCCTTCTCGTAAATGCAAGACATTGATCTCACAGCAGCAAAAAGCTTCCCGTCGTACACGTTTTTTTTTGCAGGAAAGATAATTCGGTGTGAAATCAAGAGAAGAGTTCAGTCCCTTAACCCAGACGGACGGGAAAAACCCTGCAAGCACGACCAGAGAATTTCCGTCCGTGTACGGGTGGGCCGGGCCGGGCTTACTATAAACACTCTTTCCGTCGCCAGTGAGAACAAACAGAAGTTTGCTGTACACAGGCTTCCTATGAATGCACCCCTAGGTGAAGTGGCAGAAACATCGACCGTTCTCTTCCTTGGAGCCAGCATTTTTAGGGTGTGACTCCTCCTCTATCTTGCTGCTTGACCTTCCCCGATCAGCACGATTTGGCTACTTTGTTGTACGTCTACTGCCCGTGTTTTGTGGTCATACTTGCTTCCAAAGCATATATACTCTCTGCTCGTTCGTTCTTTTAATGTCTTTCCACATATGTGCTTTTAAACGGAAAAAAGCCTAGGCAAGTAAGCAAACAAATGAATACATAAATACATAAATAAGATAAAGAGATGTCTATGGGGTGAATAAATCTATGAAATCATAAAGCCATTGTACCATAAAAGGTAAAATCAAACAATTTAACGAACAAGAGAAAAACAATCCGAACATTAGAACGATCAGGCTTCATCAGACTGCTCAGGGTTTGTGTATTCGTGCGCGCGCGTGTGCGTGCGTGCGTGTATGTGTATCCATCCGTGTGAGTGTGTCTGTCTGTCTCTGTCTGTCTGTGTGTGTGTGTGTCTGTATGTGTATGCCTCAGCAAGTCTCTGCCTAACCAGACCAACAAGGTATCTTGTGTAGATAGTTCTACTGATAGATTACAACAAAACCGGTTTGAGGACATACGATGATTGGTCAGCGATATAACCGTATACAGTGAACATTGGGGGACTTGAGTGCCTTATTTTCCAACGCCCCTTGTGCATATTTACGCAGAGAGAAAGAGGGAGGGAGGGGGAGAGAGAGAAAGAGAAGAGAGAGAAGACAAGAGGAACAAGAACAAAAGCAACTCTTATATATGATAGTGTGAAGTAATCAGTTTGCCCAGCCCACACACAAAGAGCATCTCCATTACAAATGAACCATACATGATTCAATATCAATATTGCAACATCGCAAACTTTAACTATCAGATACAATAAAGTTCAAAGAAGTAGGTTGTTAGTTTTTAGATTAAGTCGTTTGTTTAACCTTTTGACTCCCGCACCCTGTCCACCAGCATCTTGCATTGTCAACCATGCTAACAAAGCAAAATCTTAACCCTGCAGAAAGCTGGTGGATAGGGAGATGAAGTTAAAAGGTTAAATTTTTACTGTTGGTAGATAAGGTGCGATAGTTGTTATAGAAATAGTTTACAGGATTGGTGTGGTTTTTAGGTAAAAGAGAAGCTAATTTGATAAGGAAGATCAGGAAAAGACAAGCAGCATCAATAGGCCATTTTATGAGGAAAGGGGAATTAGAGTACCTGGTCATAACAGGAAAGCCGGAAGGAAAGAAAACAATGGGCAGACCCAGGGAGAAAATATCGGACGGACTTGCAGGATGGCTGAGGACAGGGGATAGAAGATGTACCTGCAGCGACAAGGGATAGATTCGGAAGGAGGGCCATGATCACGAACGCCAAGTGGTGGGGCACATGATGATGATGATGAGAGAAGCTAATTGATTCGTAAGATGTGTTTTGTACGTGTTAATAAATATTGTGAAACCGAGACATTCTGGGAAGTTTTTGGGTAGTGTGTTCCAGAGCAGAGCTCCTAAACACATGATGCTGGATTTAAGGGGGTCACTTCTTAGGATGGGAATCCTAAGGCAGACATGGATAGTCTCAGAAAGTTTTATTTGTATGGCCTGTGGCATTTGCACAAAGTTGAACTTTTTTTCCTTTGGTTGTGTGTGTGGGTTTTTTTCATTTGTTTGTTTGTTTTTTGGACTTAACTCTGTGAAAAGAAAGGATTATATATAATGATACATTTAAGTTATCGAACATCAGTGTAAATGTTTCTCCACAAAGAAGGGCTTTAACTGCAGACGATGTCTTGTCTTTTAAACGCTAAATATAAGAACTTTGTACTTATTTTTAAAATTCTCTGTGTGAGTGAGAGAGAGAGTGTGTGTGTTGTGTTTTGTTTTGTTTTGTTTTTGTTTTATTGTTGTTCTGGTTGTTTTTGTCAAGGTAGATTTCAAGGCATTCGGCTGTTATTTGAATTTGCCAGGACTGAATTTTTGGTATAAATCATCTAGCGCTGGGCAAGACAAACTAAATATAAAGCGTATTTCAGTTTTAACAATCTACACAAAGGACATGTGCTATCTATGTTTTAATGTGTACTGTAACGATGGAAATGTACAGCAGTATCACTGAAATCAAATCTTAATTTGATGAGAGAGACAGACAAACACAGAGTGTGTGTGTGTGTGTGTGTGTGTGTGTGTGGTGTGTGTGTGTGGTGTGTGTGTGTGTGTGATGAGAGAGAGAGAGAGAAAGAGAGAGAGAGAGAGATGCTTTATTTTCCACGGTAGAAAACCAGCCATTACTTACATGCTGTGTGTTTTCATGCTTTCATAAGCCAGCATCTAACATGAATTGTACGATATTAATGTGCCTGTTTGCTGTTTCGCATAAACATCTATCTATCTATCTGTCTATCTATCTATCTATCTATCTATGCACACACACACACACACACACACACACACACACACACACACACACACACACGCACGCACGCACGCACACACACACACACACACACACACACAGGGAGTTTAGGCAGTGGCAAGTCTGCATACATGGGAGATCTAAAACAAATCTCTATCCTTTGCCCAACTAGCGGTTGTGTGTAGGCGGATCGAACATAGGCTCTTCCGATTGGAAGTCCGTCGTTTACTCACTTTGATTACCGTGCCTGTCATGAGAGAGAGAGAAGGGGTGAGAGAGAGAGAGAGAGTAAGAGAGAGAGAGAGAAGAAATGCTTGACCTTACCTGACCACACCAAACATAACCCCACCTCAGCTGCTTATGAAATGCCCCCAAATCCTGTACAAACAGCCCCACTGTATAAAAACCCAAACACATACACACAGCATCCCCCACACCATGAAAAGGTCGGCCAGCGTTCTACTCCAGTTGTTAACCGCCTTGGTGGTTCTCCACCAGGAATGGGTACACTCAGCCCCGGTGATTTCAGCACCCTGGGGTCAGATCTCGGGCATGGATGGCACGGGGTCCAGCGGTGCCCCTTACAGCATCTATAGGTCCATCCCATATGCGCTCCCTCCCCTCGGGGAGAGGAGGTTTGCCAAGCCTGTTCCCCACCCAGGACCCGGGGCGGGAAGGGTGTACAACGCTTCCACTCCTGGGTACATTTGTCCACAACTTGCGGATGGCGTTGAGGACCTCATGAACGAGGACTGTTTGACTCTCAATGTGTTTGTGCCTATTGCGTCGTCTTCGAATACCGGTGAGAATGAAGATTATGGTCATTTAACGCCCTCGGTGGCAAACACATTGTTTTGCTTACGTCTGCTGGGGAATTTGCCAGACGATTTTCGGTCAAGGAGGGTAATAAATAAAACAAAAAAAGAAGGAAGAAGAAAAAAGTTTGTGGTAATATTTTTTTACAGTATTTATATGGTGCCAAATCTTGACAATTCAAATCAAGGCGCACCCACACACCAGACATGTGCATGCCATCAACGCAAACCACCTTCAACACGCGAAAAAAAAAAGGGGGCTTATAGCATGCAAACAGTTGCATGAAAGTGTACATATGACTGTTTGAACTGACAAGAAAAATAACATATACTACTCTCTTATGGTTGGTAGAATTTTACTTGACACTTTGGTTAATGACTAGTGGCTCAGTAAAATGTACTATGGTTAATGAGAATGGCCCACCGAATTGACATAACAAATGTTACACCAGTTTTGGGAACATTTTATGGGTTCATGTCAGTTTAGCAACCGATTATTGTCAGATGAAGTATTACTGCTGATAAATCATGATGAAAATTCTTAGTAACAATAAATGATAATAATGATAAATACTAATGATAAATAATAATAACTATAATAATAATGATGATGACAATAATATGATGATGATCCAACATTTTGTGGGTTCATGTCAATTTAGCAGCCGATTATTGTCAGATGAAGTAATACTGCTGAAAAATCGTAATGACAATTCTTAACAATAATAAATAATAATGAATGATAATAATAAAAGATACTTATGATAATGATGATGATGGTGATGATGCAACATTTCATGGATTCATATCAATCTAGCAACCGATTGTTGTCAGATGAAGTAATACTGCTGAAAACTCGTGATGAAAATTCTTAACAATAATCATCATCATAATTATAGTGATATTATTATTATTATCATTATTATTATTAATAGTAATAGTAATAAGGACGGTGAAGCCATTCTGACGATCTTCCTTTGTATACGAAAGTTGTAACAGAAAATTCCTATTTAATTATTTTTTATGTCACCATAATCTTCAGGAAGCTTAGCCTGAAAAAAACTCTTGACGTGCATGGAGGACAGTGGTAGACTATGCAACAGTGGAAACAGATGTTAGTATTTCCCGAGAAAGTGCTGTTCATATTACCGCCTCAAACGCGTGCCGTAGAGACATTGGGTGTGTGACCTTCTCAGCAAACCACGTGTCAGTGTCTTATTTGTCTGTCTGTCTATCTGTCTGTCTCTCTCTGTCTCTGTCTCTCTCTCTGACTCTCTCTCTTTGTTTCTCTGTGTCTCTATCTCTCTCCCCCTGACTGCCTCTCTCTCTGTCTCTTTTTCTTTCTCTCGTTGTCTCTCTGTCTCTCTCTCTCTCTCTGTCTGTCTCTTTGTGTCTCTGTCTTTGTGTCACTGTCTCTGTCTCTCTTTCTATCTCTCTCTCTCTCTCTCTCTCTCTCTCTCTCTCTCTCTCTCTCTTTCTATCGCGCGCGCGCACGGTCGCTCTCTCGTTGGCTTTTTCTTTCTTTTCATTCCTTTTAAAACATTTTGTTTTTTCGCAGGGCCAAAAAGTGTGATGGTGTGGATCCACGGAGGAGGTTTCACAGTTGGAAGCGCTTATTGGTACACGCCATCCGAACTCGTCAACACCCATGACGTCATCGTTGTCGTCGTCCAGTACCGCTTGGACGTCCTGGGTTTCCTCTCTTCCGGCGATGGCGTAGTTTCCGGAAACTACGGCCTCTGGGACCAGACCTTAGCCATTAGATGGGTGAAGGACAACATCCAGGCTTTTGGCGGGGACCCCAACTCCATGACAGTGTTTGGGGAGTCTGCCGGAGCTGCCAGCGTGGGTTACCAGATGCTGACTCCGGCAACGAAAGGGCTGAACTTCAGGGTCCTCCTACAGAGCGGAACCCCGCTGGCTGACTGGGCGTTCAACAAGAACCCCCAAAACGCCTTCTACGCCTTGGCCAACAAGACAGGCTGCCTGTATCCAGGAGGGTGGATGGACGACGTGTACAATTACGTGTCCGGTGATCGTCTGAAGGCTCAACATGAGCAGACCCTGAGGTGCCTCAGGAGCAAGGATGCCCTCGCTTTAATCCAGACTGTCCTCTTACTGCCCGGTTCTGACTTCGAAGGGAAGTCTGTCTGGGTAAGTTTCTCTGTTAATGTTAAGCTGCCTCTCTGTTGTTATCATCATCATAATCATCAAGTGCCTTGCCACATGGCGTTGGCGATCATGACCCTCCATATGCATCTATCCTTTCTTGCCGCAAACACATCTTCCACCCTGTCTGTCTTCGGTCACTCTGCAAGTCCAATATTTTTTCCCTGGGTCTACCTGGTGCTGTCTTTCCCTCCAGCTTTCCTGTTGTGATCAGGTGCTCCGATTCCCTTTCCTCATTAAATGGCCTGTAAGTGTTGCTTGTCTTTTCCTAATCTTCCTTATGAATGATCTTCTTGTGTCTGCCTCCATCAAGACTGTCTCGTTTCTTTTCCTTGATGTCCATGGAACTCTCGACATTCTTCTTAGAAACGAAATCTCGGCTGCCTCAATCTTGTTCTGGCTTTCTTTGTTGACTGTCCACGCCTCACATCCGTATAACATTATCGGTTCTATATAACATTCATCTGTTGTTCTAGGTTTCAATTTTACCAAGAAGGCGTTACAGTTTTCAGAAAATTTCTCTGCATGTACTACCATCGCGGTGTCGTTTGATGGGGGAAAGCACTTCCAAAAGCCCTGACAAAAGTAATGTTAAAACGTCTGTCCATGCAACCTATGCCATAGCCAGTTGTTGGGGGTTATATTTTAACCCTATTGATTCCCGCACCTTGTCCACCAGTATTCTGCATTGTCAAACATGCTAGCAAAGCAAAAACTTAACCCTTTGACTCCCTCAACCTTTCCACCAGGGATTCAAAGACAATAGACATTACAGAATATGACAAAATCAAAAATAGATACCAGAATCATCAATCACAAAGAATGCATCATTTAAAAAAAGGTGTACATCTTTAAATGAATCATTGAATGCAAATCTTTACACACACACACACACACACACACACACACACACACACACACACACACACACACACACACACACACACACACACAGATATTCATATGTATATACACATACAAACATATATATGCACACACACACACACACACACACACACACACACACACACACACACACACACACACACACACACACACACACAATCGTCTAATATCACTCATAGTGAAAAGACATTAAATCAAAGAACGAACGCACACACACCACACACACACCACACACACACACACACACACACACACACGCACACGCACGTACACACACACACACACACACAACACACACACACACACACCTACGCACACACTGGTGCAACACATGTACACACACATATACTCATATAGATGAACACAGCATGACCTGACGAACGCTCCTTCTTTGACCAAACAACCTTTTTGGCTTTTTTCAAAATACTTTTTTCGTTTCTGTAAATATATGAAAATACACATATCAATGAGTCATACATAAGATTTTTCTTCAAGTGTTAAGGTTATTCTGTAGAATTGCAGGAATGTAGAGGCGCGTTTGTGAACAGATATATACATACAAACTATTTGCGTGCGTACATACATGCATACACACATACGCACATACATACATACATACATAATACATACATACATACATACATACATACATTCATACATACATATACACACTTAATTCATTCGTTAATGAATTTGAATAATTACACGAATTGTGAAACTTTTGTCGAATGAGAAGAAAAAAGAGATGCACGTCAGTCCGACGGACTGTATGTTCGATCATGGCAGACATTTGTAGAAAAGTTGTATGATACTACATGGGTACATCATGCCAAAGGGAAAAAAACAGTATACTAACCAAACAGGTGACCTGGTACAACAGCCTGTTCATGAGAACTGAAAGTTAACTCAGTCTACATGACTCGACAAATGCCGCCCACTTGACCAAACAAACCTGTTCACAAGTACTGTGTCATTAGCATAAGTCACCCACGCGCTGGCGAGGCTTGAGGCCATATCGCCTTACCTCCTCGATCTACACGTGACGTGGACCTGTTTTGGATGAGTTTCAGGAATAGGGTCTTCTGTTGCCTTGTCCTTTCCTAGCATTAAGCTAGGTCTACATATGGTTTTGATATCCCTGAGGTCATTTTTTAGTCAACAAGCAAAGCCAGAACAAGAATGAGGCAGCCGAGATGTGGTTTCTTAAAAGAATAATGACAGTTCCAATCGTTCATGGACAGCAAAGAAAACAAACAAGACAGTCTTGATGGAGGCAGACACAAGAAGATCATTCATAAGGTTAAGGAAGATAATAAAAGACAGGCAACATTCATAGGCCATTTTATGAGGAATGGGAAATTGGAGCGCCTGGTCACAACAGGAAAGCTGGGTGGAAAGAGAGCACCAGGTAAACCCAGGGAGAAAATGTTGGACGGACTTGCAGGATGGCTGAAGACAGAGAGGGTGGAGGACGTGCTTGCGACAACAAGGAATAGATTCATATGGAGGGCCATGATCGTCAACGCCATGCGGCAGGGCACGTGATGATGGTGTTGACGATGATGAGGTCATTTTTATGGTATCTTAATTCTCCTTCTTTCAGTCTCGTGAGTGGATCTCTACATACCGCATAGATTAAGATTTGATTATGAAAAGGATGGTCCCATGGTGTTGACGTGATTAGTTCCCATGGGCTTCCTGGCACTGTGCACCGGGACTTCCACTGAATGAATTTGTTGAGTAGCCGTCGTGAATGGCGTGCAGTCAATGCTACTGAAACGACATAGAAAATGGAGCTACAAAGAAACTGAAATGATGATAGATATTCAAAACACAGATCGGATTATGAAAATTCCCTGTTATTTTGTCATCGTTGAGTATTTTTGTCTAGATTTCCAGCGATTTCAAAACGAATCGTCTCAGATGAATATCATGGCTGTGTTGTCTTGTTAAAGAGTTTGGTAGTTCACTCAAGGGTAGTAGCAATAGATGCCAGTGGACTTGTCTTACAGTTAATCCTTTAAGTTTGTCTTTGACTTTGTTGAAGAGGGATTCATGGCACTGGGACAGATCTATATGCGCTCTACCCGAATCTGTCACCAATTATCTGGCATTGAGGCCAGAACTATCGACCCTTTTTGTATCAAGAGTCTGGAGAGCAGTAGCCAGATTTTTTTTTCAGTTCAATGCACTTAAGACCCCTTTAAAGATTAATCGACATAACGAGCGTGGTCAGTAAACAGATGGAAAAAACTTTCAAGAGCATGCGCAAACAAACAGCAACAACAAAAACTACGCGCTAGGCAAGTTCTTTCACTGGAGAAAGGAGAGGGTTCTATGAAACTTTGAGCTGACACTACCAGAACGATGGAAAAAGAAGTTTTTCGCGTGTTGTAAGGTGGTTTGCGTTATTCGCAAGTGGATGTCTGGTGCGTGGGTGCTCTTTGATTTGAATTGTCAAGATTTAGCGCCAAATAAATACTGTAATTATTATTTATTAGTATTATACATTAAGAAGGGCGGCGACCGGGCCAGTTTGTGTGTGTGTGTGTGTGTGTGTGTGTGTGTGTGTGTGTGTGTGTGTGTGTGTGTGTGTGTGTGTGTGTGTGTGTGTGTGTGGATTGAACTCAGGATATCAGATCTTAATTCACGGCTCTGTCAAAGTAACTGACCAGCCCGCAAAGTAAAAACTTAGGAAATGACAGGCAACATTTGTAGGCCATTTTATGAGGAAAGGGAATTAGAGCACCTGTGCGATGAATTGGATGGAGTGGTCAATGCCAGGGGCATGTCCTTAGATTATGTGCGCGAATGCATTGATATGTGTGCTTAATTTTCTGTTCTTTCTTCTTTTTTCTCTGCTGTAGTTTTGTTTGTATTGAAGCGGTAAAAGCCCTGATATGGCTCTACACAGTCGGCTGGGCTTTAAACAACAATAACGATAACGATAACGTCCACTGGACTGTTGTGCCTGTGGTTTTATACTAAAAGTTGAAGTTCAAAGTTCAATTTTCACCATCTTGTTTAAACTGACTTTGTGTGTGCATGTGTGTGTGTGTGTGTGTGTGTGTGTGTGTGTGTGTGTGTGTGTGTGTGTGTGTGTGTGTGTGTGTGTGTGTGTGTGTGTTCGTTCCTTGATTTAACGTCTTTTCACTATAAGTGATATTAGACGGGTAAAAATGGCATGGAGGATGATTTTTTTGGGGGGGGAGGGGACAGAGGGGAACAGAGTAAGAGACGTGAAAAAAATTACAAGGAAGCGGCAAGGTCTTAAGAAAAAGGATATGGATGAACAGAGATATGAAACTAGAACAACGCTAACATCAAATGTAAAAGAAAAATCGTCATAAAAAACAAATCAAAAGAAAATATAATAATAATAATTAAAATAATAACCTTAAAGTAACGCATTAACAGGACTGTGAACCAATGATTCTGATATTTTAACTAACAGAACTTGATCTGATATTACTTCTTTAAAATGCTTTTCAAGGTAGTTTCCTTGTGTAAACATCTTTGGTAAAAAATAACGAAGCTTTCTGCAGTAAAACAAACAGTGATACAATGTGAATTGTTCACCGCAAATACATAAAACGTTACATTTTGTTTTCAAAGCGTTCAGTTGGATACGAAAATATGTGGTAACAATTAATCTCAAATGATATAACGAAGAATACTGCATTTTTTTACAGATATTTTGAACTGAAAGTTTGATTCTTTTTTGAGACACAAGTTTTTCATTGAAATGTTCATGAAATCGAATCCATGATGCTAATTCTAGCGAGTTGTAAGCTTCTTTTACCGAGGTGTTAACACGTAATTCTGCGGAATTTTCAGAATGGAGTGCACCGGGTTTAGCTGCTCTGTCAACTACGTTGTTGCCGTGAAGACCAACGTGAGAAGGCACTCATCATAAACTGATTTCCGAGCCATTTATCTTTAAACAGTGTATTAGATGATTTGCCTCAATTATTAAATCAGGTCTTGTGTCTGTATCAAAAGACTGTAAGGCATATAATACAGATTTTGAATCAAAGAGAACTACTTTGAAAGACACAGGCCGAAGGCTTATGAAATATACAACACTTGAACAACAGCGACCAATTTTGCCCCAATGAAAAAAGACTTTTTAATGTTAAATTTTGGAACATAAAACGCTGCTCCAGCGCTCTGATTTGCTAAGACTGACCCATCGGTAAAAATGTGGAGGTGGGTACGGTACTTTTCATCGATTTGTTCACAAGCTGTGGATAGCGTAATGTTGACATTATCATCTTTTTTAACGTCTGCATAATCGAGATCAAATGTGGCCTTTAGCATTTCCCATATAGGGATAGGCGTTAACATTGGTTTCTCGGCTATTTCATCCGTACTTATGCTGGATTGTTTGATCAGGTCAGATATGTAAGTTGCGGTTGTAATTTGTGATGAAATGTTTTTTGCTCGTTTTGGAAAGTCAATATCAGACCTGATTTTAATTTCTTTGCTCACAAAACTATTCGCTTGTTAAGTAGTTCTAATTGCAAACTTTGCTGTAGCTAGCTCACGATGGTTGTTTAGAGGTAGGATTCCAGCAGCTTTGTACGTTACCAGAGTAGAAGCATGAGTTGGTACACCTAGTGCAATTTTAAGACTTTTGCAGTCCAAGCTCTGAATCTTTTTTAGTAAATATTTAGGTGCATTGAAAATAACTTCTTGCGCGTAGGATAATTTAGATCTGACCAGCGCTGTTGACAGATGAATCAGTATATTTGTATCCATTCCTCAGGGTAATTTGCTTATTATCTTTAGAAAATGTAAGGTTTTTCGCGCTTTTGTTAAAACGTAATCAAAATGGACATTCCAGCTTAATTTCGACGTGATGTAAACTCCCAGAAATTTTACGACCTGTTTGTAATTTAACACTTCACCAAGCAATTTGAAAGTAGGCAAGTTATTTGAGTTACCACCAGGATCAAACAGCATCATGTTAGTTTTTTCTGCCGACAACGACAGACCATTTTCTAACATATAGTTTCCAAGGTTATCATGATCAATTTGATACAATTTCCTGATGTAATTCCGTGTTCTCTGTGGAGTTGTCTTTTTTAAAGTGATATTCATCCAAGTGCATATATCATCAGCATACTGTACTAAAACAACACGATTTGAAAGATCTTTAGGAAGATCCTGTATAAGGATATTAAATAAAAAAGGTGCTATCACTGAACCTTGTGGAATCCCCATGTCGAGGCGTCGTGAAGTAGAATAACTCGTTCCCACTCTAGCCTGTATTGTTCTATTAGCTAAAAAAGATTTAATGTAATTGTACATATTGCCAGATAAACCAACAGATTTTAGCTTGAACAATAAACGTTTATGCCAAACTTGATCGTAAGCTTTTTTTACATCAAAGAAAGTAGCTAAAACACTTTTTCTGCGGGCAAACTGTTGTTTGATCTGAGTTGTAAGTTTAACCAGGTGTTCAACTGCAGATCTCCTTTTTCTAAAACCCGCCTGATTTACCGGAATAACGTTATTTTTATCACAGTAGTGTAACAGTCTGTTTAAGATCAATCTTTCTATTAGTTTGCTCGTGTGGGACGTCAATGCAATGGGTCTGTAACCGTTTCTATCAGTTTTCGATTTTCCTGCTTTTATTATCAGTATAATTATAGACTTTTGCCAGATTTGTGGTACAGTTCCGCTAACCCAGCATTTCTGCAAGATTTTGTGGAGGAAAATAAGATAGTTTTCAGGGAGATGTTTAATCATTTCAGTCGAAACTGCATCAACACCTACCGAACTCGTTTTGTTGTGTAGAGACAGTATTGTGTTTTTTAGCTCTTCTAAGGTGATTGGAGAATTAAACCAGA
Source organism: Monoplex corrugatus (assembly GCA_030674185.1). NCBI lineage: Eukaryota > Metazoa > Mollusca > Gastropoda > Littorinimorpha > Ranellidae > Monoplex > Monoplex corrugatus. Next base: position 39,798,469 of record JAPXFY010000015.1, read on the forward strand.
GATCATTCTGAGGTATTGGATCAGTGTAGATTGGGTTGTTAATTTCCATTTCTCTGTGATGTTTGCAGTCAGGAGATAAACCTTCAACTTTACTGTTTTTAGCATATAATTCCACAAAAGTTTCTGCTTTGTCCATGTCTGAAGGAAATGTGTTACATGTTTCTATCATTATCGGACACCTGGTAAGTTGGTTCCATTCTTCATTTGATTCATTTTCGTCCAGACTTTATGGAAATCTTTGAAATCTGAAATTTCTTTTGTGCAGAATGATGCCCAATAATCTTTCTTTGCTTCAGCGATGATTTTGTTACATTGGATGTTAGCTTTTTTCATTTCCACATGATCTTCAGGTTTCCGGCTTTTGATGTAGATTTTGAATTTCTCCCTTTTATATTGAACTGCTTTCTCACATGTCTCTGTCCACCAAACATTACCCAATCGATTATTTGATCTAGAAGTTTTGAGTTTCGGAATCGATACGTCTGCAGCGGCTAGAATTGACTCTGAAATTTTGAAAACATAATGTCTACATTTTCACTTTCATGATGTCTGTAATCCTGACTAGCAAGAGCAGTTCGAAATAAGGACCAGTCTGCACGCTTGTAATAATATTTAATATTTTGGAATAATTTCAGGAGAGCTGTCTTTCATCCTGATGTTTTTGTCAGTTATGGTTATGATGATAGGTAGATGATCGCTTCCCAAAGTGTCTCTGTGAGTTTCCCAGGTACAGGATGGTGTTAATTCTGGTGATATCAGAGACAAATCGATGGCTGTCGTCCTGCGTTTGGAGACATCAGGGATCCTAGTGACGCTACCATCATTTAGAAGGTAAAGCGAACTATCAACGATATTTTCTACCAAACGATTGCTCGTAACAGTAGAACAGTTCTTTTCCCAAAATGGGGAGTGGGAATTAAAGTCTCCACCTGTTAGCCATTTACCACGGTGCTGATCTTGGATCGTGCGCAGCCATTCTGTGTTGTGGTCATTTGGACCTGTTGGCAGGTACACTGACAAAACGTTGATGTTTAAACAATTACTTAATTGGACAGTGGCAGCACAAGCGTGCAAATCGTCGCTTGATTTCAAAACTGGGGAAGTAAGTAAGCAGTATTGTAACTCTTTGAGTATATATATCGCGGTGGATACCTTCTTCCCGTGATTCCCACATTCATAGACTGGAGGATAGTAATAATTGGGGAAATTGGGGAGCTTGATTGCGACAACAGTCATCGACTGCAGAATCAAAACTTCACATCTATTTGATGTCAGAAAATGCTCTTAAGTATGCCGAATTGGTGGAAAGGGATGTACAATTCCATTGCAAAAACTTGACTTGGGATTGTTGTCCCATTACTGATACTGGTTAATCTCCTACTTTCTATTGACTGTTATTTATGGTCAATAATAATGAATACTTTGATTTTATGTGTACAGGAGAGATGAACAGAAAGAAAATTACGCAATTACTTAGACAACGAAGTAAAGATAACAAAATTGTAGCAAAACGATGAAAAGAGAATTACAAAGTCAACGTATAAATAACTTATTGAGGAGATATTAGATTACAATGAAGAACAAATAACCAATAATCAAAATAATAGCATACACGTCTTCAAATGTACAGAGTGTATAGTCTGACTGAGTCTTGATAGTCGGACTAAAACCTGGTTATTGTATACTTTCAGCAGAAGAAATGTCAGAGATGACGAGGAAAAAGTCCTGTGACATGAACGTTAAGAATTGTATATATAATACTGTTATATCAAAACATATTACACGGCCACCATGGTGCGTAGTTGTCGAAAAGGTGGTACCGTCCTCTGGAGAATCTGGAAGGGTGTAGCTGTGCTGATCTTGATCTTGCTGTTCTCCTTGGAGTCTCCCAAAACAGGTCTCGAATGTGTCTTCCAAGATTTCCTGCAATGATGCTGCTTCCTCTGGTGGTGGGGTGAATGTCATCTTTTAGAAATTGTTGAGTGGTACGAAGGTTCTCATGTGATACAAAAGAAATATTTTTTATATCAACAAGTTCAGCAGATAGGAAAGCGTTGAACAGATTTCGTTGAACCTTCATTCGCGCCTGCCGTACAGGGGCAACCTTACTAACGACTAATTTTGAATGAGGATGTTCTTGTGCTATTTGTTTTATGCCTGAAGCGAGATGTTTAGTTGTTACAGCGAGATCTTTGCTGTTCAAATCATGCACGCCACAATGAAAAACAATACAGTCTGCAGTATCGTCACATTTGGAAAAGGCCATGTCTAATGAGCTTTTAATGTCATGAGGGCACGAGTCTCCTTCGAAACCGTAAGATCGTCCCAGTCTTCTCGAGTTGACACCCCTCAACACAGATCGTGGACAGTGATAACATACGGAAGATCATGGTTCTTCGTATGTTGTTTTGGTATAGACCTATTTTTAGAGCATGATGTTGTATGGTTCGGATGTAAAATGACGTCTTTAGCTCGTGTGACGTCATGACGTTGTTCTTTCTTCTTCTTCTCTTCTTCTTCTTTCTTGGAACATTCACCATCATCGTTTTGATGGTTCTGATGTGTATAGAAACTGGGGGTTTCCGCTGGCTAGGACGCTGGTATGTAAAACTGGCTTCAGGGGTGGTGTGGTGATGGTAGAGGATGGGGGAGGGGGGGCTGGCTGGTCAGATTTGGGACTTGAAACACTCCACCGAGGCTGAAGAGATAACCTCGGGGAGGGGGGGGGGGGTAGACTGTTCCAGTCCCTGACAGTCCTCGGGAAGAATGAGTATTTCCTGTAGTTCGTTTTACAGGCAGGGAGGAGATACGTCTCCCTGTGTGACTGTCTTGTCGACCGTGCTGGGGTGTTTGGTGTGGGTCTGAATGGGGTGTTGATGCTGACCTCTTCTCGATGGTATTTGAAGAAGGTGGTCAGTCTTGCTAGGCCTATTCTTCTTCTGTCTGCTAGGGTGGACCACTGTAAATGTGTCAGCATGGAATCGACACTTGAAGTGTGACGGTGGTAGTTCACAACCCATCGAGCTGTACGGCGTTGGACCTTCTCGATGTTTTCAATGTTTTTAGCAGTGTAGGGGTCCCAGACTGTTGAGGCATATTCTAGGTGGGACGAGCCAGGGCTTTGTAGGCTGTTTCCTTGATGTTGATGGAACCCACTCTCAGGTTTCGCCTGAGAAAACCTAAGGTCTTGTTTGCCCTGTTTGTCATGTTGGAGATGTGGGTGTCCCAGTTGAGGTCTTGGAGATGGTGACCCCCAAGTACTTTGTCTCCTCTACTCTTTTGAGATTTCTTGTTTCTTATTTTCTTTTCAGGCACTTTTGTTGCTTGCTGTTTAGTTTTGCTGCTGGGTTTTGGTGCCTTGATGTTTCGAGCCTGTTTGTCGTCCTGCTTGCTTGAGTGGTTTTGTTTCAGTACGTCTGCATATGTGGGATGTGTATCATGTAGATCCGTCTGTGTGTGACAGTTACGGGTTGGCATGGTGACGTTCTCCTTTTGCTGAGTTGAAAGTAGTGCAAGGACAGTCTTTTCCAAAGAATTGACTTGGTCCTGCAGAGCCAGTATGATATTTTTGAGTTGTGACGTACTCACGCAGTCCGCCGTGCTGGGAAGAGGCGCGGTGCAGGTTGTCCCACTCTGCGTGTCAGTGGAAGCCGTGGACAGTGAACCAGATGTAGAGTCAGACTCGGCCACTGTCGATTTCGGGTCCTTTTCCGTGTCTGCTACCATGTCGCTCGCCGATAGCCTTTCTCCATCAGCCTTGCCCTCTGATGCGTCTTCTTGTTTCTTTTGGGCAAGGCGGCCTCTTCTCGTTCTTGTCATATTGGGCCTTTTAAACGTTTTCTCCGACAGCTGAAAATTGTTACTTAGGTGTCTCCACCATCTTGAATCGTATGTCGTGTGTGTGTGTGTGTGTGTGTGTGAGTGTGTGTGTGTGTGCGTGTGTATGTGTGTGTGTGCGCGCGCGCGCGTGCGTGCTTATGTGTGTGTGTGTGGTGTATGTGTGATTGTGTGTGTCTGTGATGTGTGTGCGTGCGTGTGTGTGTATGTATGTATGTGTGTGTCTGTCTGTCTGTGTGTGTGTGTGTGTTTGCGTATGTGTGTGTGTATGTATGTATATGCATATGCGTGCGAACTTTACAGGGTCCCAGCGTGGACGGAGACTTTATCCCGCGCGACCCTGCCGACCTGCTCAGTGATGTCAACTACCTCAATGACGTAGGCGCCACGTCACGCGACTTTATGATAGGCGTCAACAATGATGAAGGGGCCTTGATCCTTGCTGATAAGGACGATATCCGCCAGTCGATTCCTGGCCAGGACGAGGACAGTACAGCGCTGAGGGAGGCCTTCAGCATTGGTGGACAGCTGGCTAGGTCTGTGCTGACTGATGAACTGTTGTACCGCTATGGAAAGGACATAGGTGCGTGGATTGCAGTAGGGGTGAGGAGTTGGGTGATTTTGGTGTGTGTTGTGGTGTGTGTGTGTGTGTGTGTGTGTGTGTGTGTGGTGTTACATGTACATGTGTATACTTGTGTGTGTGTATGCTTGTGTGTGTGTTCATGTTTTTTTGTGTGTGTGTGTGTTCGGTTGTTTGTTTGTGTGTGTGTTTGGGTGTTAGTGTGTGTGTGTGTTTTCATGTGTGTGTATGTGTGTGTGTTCGTATAAGTGTGTGTTCGTGTTTGTGTGCGTATGTGTGTGTGTGTTCATGTGTGTGTTTGTGTATATTTGTGTGTACGTGTGTGTTTCTGTTTGTGTTTTTGTTTGTTTGTGTGTATGTGTGTGTGTTCATGTTGTATGTGTGTCTTTTTTGCGTATGTGTTTGTGTGTCTTTTTTGCTCGCGCGCGCGCGTGTGTGTATATGTGTGTGTTATGGTACGATAATACATAATACAATGCAATTCAAGTCGCTTTGATACGATACAATACGACACAATACAGCACAGTGCTACACCGTACTGTGCAACACTATGCAGCACAATACACAACACAAGACCACACCACACCACACCACACCACACCATTACCAGCAAACAGTCAATGGCAAACACAGTGCAATAGAACACACTGCACAGTACTACACCGCACTGTGCAACATAGTGCAGTACAATACACAGCACAAGACCACACCACACCGCTCGCCACACCACGCAATACAGTACAATTCCAGTACTTCATTAAACCATATTATTTGGAAGTCAGATTGTGCATTCATTGGCCTGGCGCAACAAATCCTTCATCCCCACAGCTACTTAAAACACAAACAACAATCTAACATGACTAAACCACGCAAAAAAATGTCAACTGATGGAATCACATCTTCACTCATATAATTATAATTCTCTCATTTTCACAAACCATCTTTACAAGTCTGACCCATGTGCCTTAAAGATCCTACAGCAGTTGAAAATCGTCAAGAGCAGGGCTTTCGCCCAGTTGCCCTGGTATAAAACTTTGGAGAGATAATGAAGGCTTAATTATCCCTCTTGCCTTTCGAAGTCTTGGTTTAAAAAAAAAGGGGGGGAGGGGGCGGTTTGGCGCTACACTGCGGCGACGTGTTCTCAGAAGGAAGAGCAGCCCGTGTTTTATATGGTAAATCGACTGTGGCAGAAAAAAATGAACATGAAAACATGTACATCCTTCATCATCAAGTGCCCTGCCGCATGGCGTTGGCGATCATGACCCTCTATATGTATCTATATAATTCTCCTGTCCTCATAAAATGCCCTATAAACGTTGCCTGTCTTTCACCTAATCTTCTTTATCGGTGTTCTTCTTGTGTTTGCCTTCATCCAGACTGTCTTGTTTGTTTTCTTTGCTGTGCATGGAACTCACAACATTCTTCTTAGAAACCACATGTAGGCTGCCTCAATCTTGTTCTGGCTTTGCGTGTTGACTGTCTACGCCCTACAACCGTATAACAGTATTGGTTGTATATAACATTCAAGAACTCTCTTCCTAATGTTGATTGATAGGCATTTGTTGGTAAGAATACTTTTCATCTTCTTGAATGTTGTTTTGGCTTGGCCGATTCTGCTGGCTATTTCTGATGTGCATCTGTCGTCTGGTGATATGACTGTTCCCAGATAATTAAACTTATCAACATGTCTCAAGGTTGTGCTGTTTGCTATTATTTTGCACGGGGGGATTTCATCTTTTTTTTTTTACTGATTACCATGATTGACGTCTTCTTGCTATTTAACTTCAACCCTGTATTATTGCTTTCTATTTCTATTATGTTCACAAGGTTTTGTCATTTTCTGCAATTAGCACGGTGTCATCTGCATAACGAATGCTGTTTATCATTATTCCTCCGACCTTTAATCCAGGGCATTTTTCTCGGTTTCTCATGATGGTTTTACTGTAAAGTGAAAACAGATCTGGTAACAGAACACAACCCTACCTGACTCCTCATTTGATATTTTGGAAAGAGCTGATATCGTTTTCTATTCTCATTGCACCTGTTTGTTCGCAATACATATTTCTGATTATTCGTATATCTTTTCCATCAATATTGAGTCGTTCTAGCTGGTTGATCAGTTCTTCGTGTCTTACCCGATCGAAAGCCTCGGTATAATCAACAAAGCATAAATATAGATCCTTGTTCATCTCGATTGACCTGTCTATGATAGATCTTAGGATCTATATGGCATTAATAGTTCCTTTCCCTTCCACAAGTCCACAGATATGCAGATGACACCGTGCTAATTGCAGAAAGTGAAAGGACCTACAAAACCTTGTGAATATACTAGAAACAGAAAGCAAAGATAAGGGGTTGGAACTACACAGCAGGAAGACTGAAGTCATGGTGATCAGTAAAAAACATGAAACCCCCTCATGCAAAATAACAGCAAACGGCACAACCTTTATAGACAGGTTGATAAGTTTAAATACCTGGGAACGACATTTCACCAGATGGCAGATGCGCATCACAAATAGCCAGCAGAATCGGCCAAGCCAAAACAGCATTCAAGAAGATGAAAAGCACTCTTACCAACAAATGCCTATCAATTAACATCAGGAAGAGAGTTCTTGAATGTTATATAGAACCAATACTGTTGTACGATTGCGAGGCGTAGACAGTCAACAAGCAAAGCCAGAACAAGATTGAGGCAGCTGAGATGTGTTTTCTAAGAAGAATGTTGAAAGTTCCATGGACAGCAAAGAAAACAAACGAGACAGTCTGGATGGAAGCAGACACAAGTAGATCATTGATAAGGAAGACTATTAAAAGACAGGCAACATTTATAGACCATTTTATGAGGAAAGGGGAATTGGAGCATCTAGTCACAACGGGAAAGCTGGAGGGAAAGAGAACACCAGGCAAACCCAGGGAGAAAATATTGGACGGACTTGCAGGGTGGCTGAGGACAGGGTGGAAGATGTGCTTGCGGCAACAAGGGATAGATACATATGGAGGGCCATGATTGCCTACGCTATGCGGCAGGACACGTGATGATGGTGATGATGATGATGACCATATCGCATTATATCGAATCGAACTGATAGGGAATTGCATTGTACTATTTTGTATTGCATGCACATCGTATTATATTCATCATATCATACCGTATTGTAATGCCTTGTATTGTATCGTATCGTACGTGTGTATTGTATTGCATTGTATTGTATTTATTGTATTGTATTGCAGGAAAGGACTCCAGGAGTCTGGACACTATCGTCAACGTCCTCGATTTCTTCTACACTAAACCCTTGGACGGTGGAGAGGTGGCAGCTCAGGTAAGCTCTGTGTGTGTGTGTGTGTGTGTGTGTGTGTGTGTGTGTGTGTGTGTGTGTGTGTGTGTGTGTGTGTGTTTGTTTGTGTGTGTGTTTGTATATATGTGTGTGTAAGTGTATGTGTGTGTGATTGTGCGCGCGCGCGTGCGTGTGTGTGTGTGTGTGCGCACGGGTTCATGTTTGTGAGATAGAGAGAGTGTATGTGTGTTTGTGTATGTTAGTGTGTTCGCATGCGTGCGTTTGTAATTTCTGTTACTGTTTATTAACATGTGCTTTTAGAGAATCGTGCGTGGTTGTTTTTTTGTGTGTGTTGCTGTGTGTGTGCGTGCGCGTGTGTGCATATCTGTGTCTGTGTGAGTATGTATGGAATAGTGAGATTAAATGTGGCTGTGGCGGTATAGGAAGTCGTGTCACTAAAGTGGTCAGTCTGTCTGTTTGTCTGCTCTGCCTGCCTGTTTTCCAGCCTGTCTGTATGCCTGCCTGTCTGTTTGTGTATCTGTCTCAAAAGAAAAGAAATGATCGAAGATTTATTCAAGTGATCAAGAACATCGTCCGGCAGGGTCTGTTGATAGAGTTGTGGTCTTAGAGGTCTGATGACTCGAGTTCAGTTCCAGTCCATGACATAAAAACTGTCGGGTTCGCTGTCCATCTTATCATTCCCATCATCCCGGTGGTGTTAGCTGAGTGTTTTCATACACCTGGCCTGTGTCCCCCTCTCTTCGCATTTCAAGGCCTTGCCAGCACTTCTTTGACTCTGGCACTCTATCCACCAACTGCACAAACTGAACCCTTTGGTTTCCTCACGCTATCCAACAGCTTCCTGCAGGAAGCTGGTGGATAGGGTTAGGGGGTCAAGGGGTTTGTTTTTGATTTGTTTGCATGGTTAACAGTGCAAGATACTGGTTGACAGTGTGCAGGAATCGGAGGGTTAAGGTACTGTGCAAGCTAAATCAAGGAATCTGTCAGATAATGATTGGCAGATCTGGGTAGAGCCTGTATTACGGAATCATGTGAGTGCGATGAATCCCTCCTAAATAAACTCCACACTGTGCAGACTCCAAATTTTGTCTTTGCAAAAAAAAAAAATTATAGGGCTAAGATCCAGCCCAAAAGAAACGATGCAAAGCATAAGTTTAAATGGGATGGGGTGGGGGTGGGAGGGTTGAGGAGTGGTGGGGGAAAGAGAGAGACGGCAAGTACTATGACACAAAAGTAAGACAATCTTTCACCGATAATTTGTCACTTATTATTACATAGTTCAAGAAAATGCTGGTGGGTTGTTTGACTTACAATAGTAACTTTTAAAAACTGCCATCTTGTATGCTGTTATTACGTGGAGTGAGTGACTACAAAATCGAATAAAATATTGAACCCAGTCCTTTTAGTTTATGGTTTGTAATATTCTGGCGTCCACACGTTCCACTTTAATGTTTTTGGCGTGAATGCATGTTAAGACAGTATAATCTTGATGAAAAAAAAGTCGACATGTTTTCAGGTTGCAAACTTGCAAAACGTATTACAGAGTAAAACAGCGAAACTCAAAAATCTGAACCTCAAGGGAGGTAATTATCTAAGTAACCTGTAAAGCGTGTAACAGTCTCAAGCAGCACAACTCAAGAAACTTAACGCCCAGGGGTTGATCGTTTGTCAGATAACTTGCGAAACATAGTATGATCAACTTGTGCAACTCCAAAATCTTAACGACAAGGGAATAATTGTTTGTACCGATAACTGTCTGTTGATTAACGCTGTGTTTTGGTTGTGTCGTTTTCTCTCCTTCTCCTTCCTGTTCTTCTTCTTCTTTCTTTGTTTCTTTCTTCTTTCTTTCTTTCTATCTTTCTTTCTTATTCTTCGTCTTCTCCTTTCTATCTTTCTTTCTGTCTGTGTGTCTTTCTTTTCTGTCTTTCTTTGCGTGGCTCATTGTACATGTGTTAGATGCCCCTCTCCACCTCTTATCCCAGGCAGCCGGTCTGACATGTTTTACACAGAACAAAATGATCATTACCTGTTTTGGGAACATAACGACCTTTCCGTGTGAAAGACTTTGAAGATATTAACAGAGCAGTGTAGGAGGGTTACTTTGGACTTCTCTTGCTTCCCAACCCCCGAACATGTTTTGTTTTTGCTTTGCTTTTGCTTTTGCTTTGTTTTGTTCACTTTTTATTTTTTTCTGTTCTCATTTGATTTGTTTTGTTGTGGTTTGCTTTGCTTTGTTTTGTTTATTTTGTTTTGTTCTCTTCTGTCTTGATTTCTTACTTTGCTTTGTTTTGTTTTGATTTGTTTTTGTGATTTGATTTGATTTTTGTTTGTTTTTTGTTTTGTTCTTTTCTATTCTGGTTTGTTTTGCTTTGCTTTGATTTGTTTTGTTTTGTTTTCACTGTCTCTCTTGAAGGTTTGTTTCGTTTGTGTTATTTATTGTATCATATGAGCTGCGGCACCAAGTTTTGTTAAAACGCCGTGTAGGCCTGGTGCGCCAGACTTCAGACTTCTAGGTTTAACCGCTGGGGTTAAGCCCCCCTCCCCTCACACACACACACACACACACACACACACACACACACACACACACACACACACACACACACACACACACACAAGGTATCCCTTATCTGCCCAACGGCTCTGTCTTGGGACACACACGGGTTACTTTTTTTAGGTGCAGAATTACCAGGTCCCACCTCACCCTGTCCTGATAGTAACCCTTGCTAGTTTCTGCGACATTGTTCATTCGTCCAGGCAGGCCTGGCTTATTTCACAACTAACCTTCATATCTGAAGGCCATCCGCTATCCGCTACCTGTGACTCGTTGGGTTGGGGATGGTCACCCCATGACCAAGTTGTTGGTGTTTTTTTCCAGTGTTTGTGTTGTTTCAGAGCTGTTTTTTGTTGTTGTTTTTTTTCTTTCCATTTGCAAGGTAGACAACTCTGCTTGCCCTCTGCAGGGACTGAGAAGAAGCATGCACAGTTACTCTCTTTTTCTTCTTTGTATTTGGTTTGGTTTGGTTGTATTCTGTTTTGGTTTAGTTTGGTTTAGTTTTGTTTAGTTTGCCTTGGTTTGCTTTGTTTGCCCTTAGTTTCCCCCCATTTGTTCATAACAGGACGTCATAGACATCGTCACCGATACGACCTTCGTAGTTCCCGCAGTCAGGTTTATATCAGCTCTGACCCAAGCCTCAGACAGGCTCCGAGCGCTGGGAAGGGCCTCGGGAACGGGTGGACGACGGTACCTATATCTCTTTAACCACTACCCGGCTAGCAAAGCCGGCCTGAAAAAAGAGAAAGGGGTGAACCACGCGGAGGATCTGTTGTACGAGTTTGATCCCGACGTTTTCGGCAAAGCCGACTTCAATTCGGACGACTTCAATTCGGAGACTTCAATTCGATGACTCATGACGACTTCGCCGTGGCCAGGACCTTCAAGTCTATGATCACCAATTTTGCTAAGAATGGGTGAGTGTGTTTGTTTGTGTGTTTGTTTGTTTGTTTGTTTATTTGATTGGTTGGTTGGTTGATGGTTGGTTGGTTGGTTGGCTGCTGTATTTGTTTGTTTGCTTGTTTTCGCAAGATTTTCCAGGTGTTTCTGGATGGAATTCTAACAAAATCAAGTCAAATGTTTGGATCATTGAAGAGTTGGGAATTCATTCACAAGTTTGGAAGTCATGGCGCCAAAATCCAGGTCATGCAGCTGAAAGAAGTGTCAGAATCAGTGCTTTTTGAAGAAGTTTTTGTGAACGGCAGTTTTCCAGAAACTTCTGACAGTCCTTACTTTCTTTTTTCGCTGTTGTGACAGTTTACCATTGTCCTCGCTTCATGTCAAGTTTCGTTCCATCTGAATCTTCTTTTGACCTTGAAAAGTGCAAAATTCGGAAGTTCTGTTAAAATTTCTCGACAAAATGGGAGATTGTTAGAATGGTTTAATCTTTGTAACTCTTCAGTTAAATGTGACTTGAAAAGGTAAAGAAAAAAAGCATGCGAAAGAATAGAGTAAAAAAACCAACAAAAACAAATAAGAACAGATCTGTTTGTCAGATTTCCTTCGCGATCAGATGAAGTGTTTCGTTAGTCCCCATATATGGATTGATAAAAGAATATCGAACTGAAGTAAACTGATTCCAGACAGGACACGTATGCATGAGATTATTGAACTGTCTCATTCTCAAAGACACAATTTGAGTTTTTGTGTGCCTTGCCTCGACACATGTGTTGATGGATAAATAAAGAAAAGATGGGAAAGAGAGAAGAGAAGAGAAGGAGAGAGCATTCTTTAGAGAGACATGGGGAGAGAAGGAGGAAGAGAGAGATAGACTCAGTGAGGGAGGGAGAGAGAGAAGGGAAGAAAGAGAGAGAGAGAACAAACGGACTGACGATATCTGATATTCTTTCATCCACAGCGACCCCCAGCTGACCTTGGACAGACAGTTTGGGGTGTGTGTGGCCGGAGTTCACCTCTGGGGAACAGAAGTACCTTTCTCTGGAACCAACACCTCGGGGGGAGGACTACCTGTACAGCAAACGGGTAGCTCTGTGGATGGACCTGGTCCCCTCTTTGGTCAACTCCACCCGAAGCATCAGTGGCAGCAGCAGCAGCGGTGATTGGTGGCAAATGCCATGGCAGTCGCAGTCTCAGAACTCCTGCCAGAACGGTTATGCTACAGCAACAACTGCTA